>JARYHS010011408.1:169549854-169734826 GCA_031002005.1 Vandiemenella viatica | reverse complement strand
TTATTAGTTAATATGTTCCTGTATTACCAATGTAATGAGATTAGTTTGGCTTAAGTGATTACTAAGCTCCTAATTTTACAGCATTACTTGAGCTATCTTAACTGCATCAGAGTAAAGGAGTTCACTGGAGCCAAGGAGAGCCTTTTTCACTGTTTTGATAGAAGCACAAACAACATTGAGAACAAATCAAACAGTCAAGATGAAAAGAACAAAGGTTTTAGATATGCTGCACTGAATTTAACTATACTTTATGCACAGTTTGGTTATAAGTAAGTTGAAAATTTTGTGTTAATAAGCCCATTATTATTTACACTGTCCTGAGCCCAGTTTGATTTTTATATCATAATGATTTTTCATCTTTCAGGAAAGAAGCAATAGCAGCTCTGAAAGAAGCAATAATGTTGGCACATGAGGCTTAATGACAACGTATGCCTTCAGCATGCATTGGCTTGGCTGTATAACCTTAGTGATGAGAACAAGGTGCAATTTTATATTTAATATAGTTATCTTGTATGCTGTAGTGGCCTATACATTAATCATACTTATAATTTGAGTAATATTTTAATTATTTGACAGGAAATCTTAATGGAACGGTCCATTTCAAAGAGTAGTGACTTGTCACTCAGTTATCTGACGTCTCTTGGCATTCAGTCCTTTGCTCAGTTTGCTGCAATTACTGCTGGTCATCCAGCTTTAGTGTTTGAGGTAAGTAAAGAATTCTTCTTTGGAATAAATCCATTAAGAATCTCAGTATTCTTTTTATTAGCAAATAGAACTATTTTTAGTTAATTGCATTTACCAGTATTACAGAAACTTAACAAATGCTGTTATGTTGTACAGTTGGAGGTATAAAAGGTCCAGGTTCAACTCTTTGGCCTGTTCTGACTATGGTTTTAAGTCAGTTTCCATAACTGCCTTGGCAAATGACATCTCCTCTTCACTAGCTACACATTTAATATATATCACAACATAATTATGATCCTTAGACAAATCTGTTTACTTAACTTCAGTGCAACTGGCTTCCACAGCTAGCTGGCTGTCCTATATTAACAAATGTCACTGAGAAATAGTATCAACCCAGAAACATAAAGTCAAAGAACAACTTTGAATTCTTCTATAAGATTAAAATGTTTTGTTGCAATATACGAGTGGGTGCCCAAAAATAACCAAAATAGCATTGCCGTGGGTGGAGCTTGTGTAGTACGTGTTTCTGCCACTAGGTGAGCACAACTCATTTTCAGTTCAGTGCCACTTGTGTTGTTGACCTGGCTTGTTCTGTTAATCTGCAGTTATTGTTTTGCTAGCACTATTTTGTTATTTTTTCGTTTTTGATGATAACAGTTTTAATTGAACAATGTACACCTGTGAAACTTTATTTTCTACTCAGTAAAAATGCTGCTGACACTATTTTAATGTTGCAAACCGCTCACAAAGATGACAGTATGGGAAAAACTCAGGTGTTCGAGTAGTTCGCTCGGTTTAAAATTGGCTCCATGTCATTTGATGACAAACCTCATTCTGGACATCCATCAACTGCCCAAATTGACAAAAATGTTGAAAAAATTCGAGAGCTTGTGTGTGCTCTCAGACCATCGACAGACAATTGTTCAACTGTCAGAGATTAGTGGGTTATCTTGTTGCTCAGTTCAGTGAATTTTAACTGAAGGGTTGGGAATGAAAAGGGTTGCTGCCAAGTTTTTTCCTCAAGAGCCGACTGACAATCAAAAATGAGCGTAGAGTTAAAACATGTCGTACTTTGAAACAATAGTTTGAAATTGACCCAGATTTTCTGCCAAAGGTCATTATGGGTGATGAGTCATGGTGCTACGACCCAGAAACAAAGCAACAGACAAGCCAATGGAAGATGTCATTCGTCAAGTAAAATCAAACCTCAAAACAATGCTCAATTTTTGATGCCAATGACGTAGTCCATTCAGAGTTTGTTCCCCCCACATCAGATTGTCAATGAAACCTTTTATTTGGAAGTTTTACGAAGATTATGCAACTGTGTTAGAAGATTATGCAACTGTGTTCGTCAAAAAGGACCTGATTTGTGGCAGACAGGAGACTGGTTCTTCCACCACGACAATGCACCTGCACACACAGCTGTCTCTGTTAGACAGTTTTTGGCAAAAATAATATAGTTCTGCTGCCAAATGCACCTTACTTGCCTGACCTGGCTCCGTCCGACCTTTCCTTATTCCCACTTATGAAAAGGGACGTGAAAGGACACTGATTTGACAACATTGAAGAGGTCAAGCAAAAAGAAGAGAGGAGCTGTCAGTGATTTCTAAAGATGACTACAGAAAATGTTTTGATCAGTGGAAGCACCAGTGGTACAAATGTATTAGTTGTAATGGAGAGTGTTTTGAAGGGGATAAGGTTGTTTTGTAAAGAAATTGAAAACATGTTGCCTTTAAAAAATAATTCCTTTTTTGGGGGGTTTTTCCTATTGGCTAGTATTAAATATATTATTATATATTTTTGTTTATAATATCATACAAATTTTTAAATATTTCATGGCTTTGTAAGGCAGCCAACATTTCATTCAGAAGTGTACTAGTTACTTGATTTGAATTAAAGTGTTATGTTTGTTATACTGTCAATAAAATAATGTTACTGAAAACAATGCTACAAGAAAATCAAAATATGCACTTCTTAGTGTAATCATTTTGGTTGTGACAATTTAAGAAACAAAAATAATTTTTGAAGTAACAACTAATTATAGTTTAATTTTTTTTAGATGCAGATATTCTTTAAAAGCACATTTTAACTGCTGGTAAAGTTATTTTATCACTATTTTCAGCTGACTTTAATTAAAAAAATATTGTTACTGTAATTTTATTTGTGTTTGTTTTTTTCCTTAAAAAATAATCTTTATTCTTTTTCTTTGACAATAAATGTACTTTAATTTTTGTTATATATTAACCAGCTGCTGATGAAAAGTGATGTTTTGAACTACCAGCATTCTATTATTGATTTGATAGCCAATAGTTATGCACAAAAAGCTGGTCTTTGGTGTCTTTATGGAAAAACAGAAATGACACTGATCTCAAGTCAGTTACTACTTCATTTAAATATGTCTCATCCTGCACAAGGTGTTCAGTCATACAGTGGAGAGGGAACATGCCTGGCTGTATGCAATGTTGTGAATGTTCTTACTGAACAGGTATTTTTTATTATTGTATTTTTCTATAATATAACAAATTACATTTTTTACTTTTCTCTAAAATAAAAAAGACTGACAATATTTCCAGCAGATTTATTATTATTATTTATTTTCAGGGGGAGTATAACATGGCTACAGCTATCCTCGATTTTGCACGGCGAAATTTTCCACATGAACCTCTTTCACGTGCATGGATATTTTCAGAGCAATTATTATGTTTTACACAAGCAATGCACAATGGAATGTGGCTGGAAGCAGAACAAGCAGTTGTCCAGCTTGATGCTATAAACAAATGGGAAAGTATGCTAAGGTAAGAAAATACACTAATGTGAATGCTGAACTTATTTTAACTGTATCTCATTGTACATAGTTAGCTTCAAATTTAATAATATTTAATTAAACTGCAATGGTGCCCACGCTCTGGTGGCAATTTCCCTAAACACCCATCTTCCCCCTTTTCTACATCTGCTTACATTTTCCCAAGTGCTATGAGTGAGAGATGGTGTTTTTATGGCAATATCGTAGCTGTCCCTTAAATTGCAGCCTGTAATAGCACACTGAAAACAAAAATAATGTGTTGAAATTTGTACACTATGCATTTTTCCCAAATATCTTGAATTCTGTAACAGTTTACTCGCTGTAAATAACATTGCTGCTAACATTAATTAACTGTTTTTAGAAAGCAAATTTCTAGCCAAACAAATTTATATACACAGAAGTTAAGTACTGTTATGTTTCAGACAGGTTTTAGCCTGCAGATCATGTTATAAATTGGCAGATAGAGAGACACAAGAGTGGTGTGGTAATGGATAGCCCGTAATTTAATTTAATTTAATATGGAAAATGAGAGATTTCATTGTGTTTACCTTGAATTTTTATTATGAAAACGGTAATATAGTAATATTATCCTTTGCTTTGTAAGAGTATACAACTGAACAAAAAATATGAATAATCTAAAATAAGTGTTTATGAAAATCACCATTTATTTATGATGCACGCAACATGAGGGACTTAATTAACATAATGACTGTAACAAAGAAATGGAAAATGGTGCTACAGGATGATATGAATCCAAAAAATGATAGAGCAGCTAGATTCATCACTTTTCAAAGCTGAAAGAATAAAGGTAGTACCCAGGCTAAAAGAATGCTGTTGGTGCCTGCAAGTGATAGAAATGTTCTATGCTGAATATGTATGTAGTTTGTATATGTAGTATTGTGAGGAGAATTTTGACCACATAGGTTTCCATGTAAGTAGAATGTTTGATCTTTAATAAAGTTCAGTAGTAAGAAAGTATGCTGTGTTGCTGCAGCAGTGTTTTATTTGAATTTGTCCATTCGTTGAAACCTTTGTCGGAGCATGGTAAAGAGTGATAAGAAAAAAATAGATTGGTGTAGTTTTCACAGGTAGAATTACCGACTGATATTCAATGTATGGCATTGCAATAGAATTGCTGTTGATAGCATATCAGTGATTAAAAGCCACGACCAATGTGTTCTGCAGATTTTTGGAGCTTGTGCTTCGAGATAAATAAGTGATTACCAATTTTATTTGTGTGCAATGAAATTTCAAGCTAACTTTTATATTACTACTGATATTTGTTCCCAACCTATATGATAGTTGAAAAACCATTTTTTTTAACGTACAGCTTGAAACAACTAATACTAAAATGTCACGTGTGTTACAGAAAAGGCAGTGTGTCAAGTATCACATTACACAAACAGAAATTGTCCTTAAATGTGTTTATAAATTGCTCATGGTGATGGGAGCAGCATTTTATTAAAATGCAGTTGTATTATTAATGGTGAGCAGTGGACATAATTTAAGCATCATTACAAATTTAGTTGTAATGCAGTAGTGGTGTATGCTTTAGAACTGTATATCATTTACTTCTTTGTGCAATGATGGAGCTCACGAATTGTATACTTTATTTCTTCTGTTAATCTTATTTTTAGTCATTGGTACCCTCCAGTATTAAGCTTTGCTGTATATTTTTAAAGTTACTCTCTACTTCAACATGGGCATTCACATTTTTGACAGTTCCTTGAACAATGAATAGGGTACTTGACTAATTTTGGGACAGTAGTCAGCATTGTAGCTATACATTGACTATTTCCAGAAACAAATACTATTTCTTGGAAAAAAATGGAAAAAAGGCACAATTTTACATTTTTATATATATATAATTTTTTTTTTTTTGTGCTGTCGTCAGTCTTTCGGCTGGTTTGATGCAATCCTCCATCCCTTCCTATCCTGTGCTAGCCTCTTCATTTCTACATACCCCTTACAGCCCACGTCCTCAATTATCTGCTTCATATATTCTAATCTCTGTCTTCCTCTACAGTTCTTACCTTCGACTGTTCCCTCCCCTAACAAATTAACCAATCCCGCATGTCTCAAAATATGAGCTACTAACCTGTCTCTTCTTTCTGTAAGCTTCTTCCACAAACTTCTTTTCTCACCCATCATTTCCAAAACTCGTTCATTTCTTACTTTGTCTGTCCACTTAATTTTCAGCATTCTTTTATAGCACCACATTTTAAATGCTTCAATTTTCTTTCTTTCCAGTATTCCTAAAGTCCATGTTTCACTACCATAAAGTGCTGTGCTCCACACAAAGAGTTTTCAAAAGTTCTTTCTAATTCCTAGATCAATATTTGAAACTAAAAGATTTCTCTTTTTCATGAAGGCTCTTTTTGCTAGTGCTATTCTGCTTTTAACATCATTCCTACTTCGTCCATCGGTTGTAATTTTACTTCCCAAATAACAAAATTCACTTACTTCTCCTATTGCATCCGATCCTATTTTTATATTTAATCTACTAGTATTGATATCATTTCTGCTACATTTCATCACTTTTGTCTTGCTTTGATTTATATTTAGTCCAAAATCTTCCTTCAGTATTTTGTTAATGCCATTCAGTAACTTCTCAATATCCTCAGCCCTCCCTGCTAACAAGACAATGTCATCAGCAAATCGTAGCATACTGATTTTTTCTCCCTGAAAACTTATGGCACACGGAAATTTTTCTTTGACTTTCTTCATAGCTTCTTCTACTTACAAGTTGAATATTAAAGGGGATAGACTACAGCTTTGTCTCACACCCTTTTTAACTGATGCATGTCTTTCGTGATTCTCTACTTTTATTATAGCCACTTGATTCTTATATAGTTTACAGAATATTCTTCTATCTCGATACTTTAGACCTGACTTCTTTAAAATTTTGAACATCTTATCCCACCTAACATTATCAAAAGCTTTTTCTAAATCAACAAATGCCATATAAGTATCTTTGTTTTTCTTGATCCAACCTTCAAGTATTAATCTTAAAGCCAGAATTGCTTCCCTTATACTGCGATTTTTCCTAAACCCGAACTGATCTTCACCTACAATCTCATCTACTACCCTTTCCATCCTTCTGTATATTAATCTGGTCAGTAATTTTGAAGCATGTGTTGTTAGACTAATGGTGCAATAATTCTCACATTTGTTAGCTTGTTCTTTCTTTGGAAGTGTGAAGATGATATTTTTATTAAAATCTGTTGGAATTTCTCCTGTTTCATAACTTTTTGATATCAGCTTGAATAATCTTTCGATTCCTTCCTCTCCTATGGATTTAAGAAGTTCTGCAGGGATCTCATCAATTCCAACCGCCTTATTTGCTTTCAAGTCATTCAGAGCTTTATTAAATTCTGTCCTTTAAACTGGGTCTCCTAAGTCATCAATGTCGACATCGCCTTCCTTTTCTATTACACTGTTGTTCAAGTCGTCCCCAACATAAAGATTCTCAATACATTCCTTCCATCGGTTAGCTCTATCTTCTGAGCTTAAAATAGGTTTCCCATCGGCATCTTTAATGTTCATACTGCTTTTATTCATTTCTCCGAAATTCTGTTTGATCTTTCTATATGCAACATCTACTTTACCTACGACCATTTCCTTTTCTACTTCTTCACACTTTTCTTGTAGCCATTTTTCTTTTGCTATTTTGCATTTCCTATTTATTTGATTTCTAAATTGCCTGTACTGCTCTTTTCCTGCTTCATCCTGATCATTTTTGTACCTTCTCCTCTGATCCATCAGCTCCAAAATTTCTTCTGTGATCCAAGGTTTTTGGGCAGCTTGTTCCCTAAGCTTGTTCTTTACCAGCTTTCATTATTTCGGCCTTTAATGCATTCCATTCGTCCTCGGTTGAGCTCCTTTCAGAGATACTTCTTAGACCTAAGTCTACCAGTTCTGCAAATTTTTCTCTTGTGCTAGATTGTTTCAGTTTATTCACTTCCAGTCTGTTCTGCTTATACTGCTTCCTTATTCACTTAAATTTCAGCCTGCACTTCATTATTATCAAATTATGGTCAGAGTCTATGTCTGCTCCTGGGTACGATTTAGAGTCTAGAACTTGATTCCTGAATCTCTGTTTGACGATGATATAATCTAGCTGATATCTGCCTGTATCCCCAGGACGTTTCCATGTGTATATTCTTCTTGCAGCGTTCTTGAACAGTGTGTTTGCCACTACTAGCTTAAATCTTTCATAAAATTCTAGCAACCTGATTCCTCGTTCAGTTTTTTCTCCTAGACCAAAACTTCCTACAGTATTCCCCTCTTTTCCTTCTCCCACTATTGCATTCCAATCACCCATGACTATCAGATTTTCCTCGCCCTTCACATATTGGATTAATTCTTCAATTTCGGCGTATATTTTTTCTATTTCTTCGTCATCTTCCTGTGACATTGGCATATACACTTGTACTAATGTGGTTGGGACGGGCTTAGTTTCTAACCTCATCAAAATAATCCTGTCACTAAACAGTTCATAATAACTCACCCGTTTCCCTACTTTCTTGCTCATTACAAATCCTACACCAGTGACTCCATTGACAGCTTGTGGGCTAATTATCCTGGGTTCCCCAGACCAGAAATCCTGTGCGTCCTTCCACTTAATCTGACTAATCCCAACAACATCTAACTTTAGTTGTTCCATCTCCCTTTTTAAGTTTTCTAACCTACCTGCCCTGTTCAGACTTCTAACATTCCACGCTCCGACCCGTAGAATGTTTCTATCCATTCTGATGACTCCTACCTGAGCAGTCCCCACCCAGAGATCCGATTGGGGGACTATTTTACCTCCGGAACATTTTACCCAGGAATATGAGAGGAATACATGTCCTCGGGATACCCTTTGCAGTAGTTTCCCGTTGCCTTCTGCATCCCCATGCCATTGATCATTTCTGATTCATCCGCCTTTAGGGGCCGTTTCCAACCCCAAGGACAAGAGGGTGCCCTGAACCGCTCCCCGCTCTTCCGCCCTCCTTTCAGAGGCTGTTGGCATGCAGTGGGTGATTCCTTATACCGTAAATCTTTCAGTCGCCAGGGCCTTGTCCATGCAAACAGGGTGCACCACGTGAAGGAGAGGTTGACATTTGGTTGGAAAAGGCTAGTATAGCCTCTCCCATACCCTTACACCCCCATTTTTTATATATTGATTTAAATATTGGTGCCAAAATGCTCGCAGCTGTCATTTTGTCTCTTGTAATGTTGCATCTCAGTTTGCTTACTTTGTTGATAAAATAAGTTCTACAATTTACAATTGGTGTGTAGTGTTCAGTGAGTAAATACATCAATTAAAACACCAATGTATCTGCCCTTGGTTTTACTTTTCTTACTTTGCAACCAGTGTAATTATTGCTTATACTAAATAGTTATCTGAGTAGATATCACTTCCTTGGTGTACATAAACATTCTTTATTTGGTTAGGGATTTTATCGTTTGTGATTACATAATCTATTAACCCCTCACCATACCATTTAGCTCGATGAAATCCGTGCCCAAGCGGTTGGGGATGCGCGCTTCGGGCAGTGCGATGTGCGAGACAATCACAATAGAAGCCGACATGCAGATACCTGTTATATAGCAATAAGATTACTTGTTCCACGCAGTACTGTTCTTGTGGATGTCAGTACTAATTTAATCCTTGTTCCTTTTATATATATATATTTTTTTATACAATTTCTCAATCAATTCTTCAAAATATTAGTACTATAAATGCTGCATAATAGACGAGAAACAACGGTTTCAAAACTATTTTATACACAAACATTGCTTTAATAATCTGACATGGGGTGACAAAGAGGGGAGGGGGTAAAAATCATTAAATATTCCTGGGCGTCTTCAGGTATGACTTCTTCAAAAGAAATGTAATAACACGACAGCTAAAAGTAAATATTGTCAACAAAAAAAATTAATTACAAGAATAACTGCTCCCCTTGCACGAATATCTAATAGGAAAATACTATCAACTCTAATAATTAGTAGTCTGGCATGCTATTGATCCGCACTTAGTTTCATGAGTCTCACTCGTGATGTTTATGTTTGGCCTGCATTTGTTTCCAGAAGTCTGACTCATGATATCCATGTTTGGTCCAATATTATCACAAGTCAGACTCTACAAAGTACAGCAAGGGGTTAATGATCAGTGACCTCTGACTCCAACTTTACTTACGTCTTTTTTCCTTAAAAATAGAAGGCGGCGTTAGTGATTTTCAGCAAATTGAAAGTCACAAATTTATGCTTTCTCATTTCTATTCATATGTTGTTCTCCAAATTCATTAACAACTTGCAGAATTGGAATATTTCCATTCGTGGCATTAAAATCGCCACATACTATGACATGATTGCTCTCACTGATTTTGCTTAGCTTATGTTGAAGTTCATCGTGAAAGGTCTTTGTGTCCTCTCTTCTCCCTTTCTTCAGAGCACTTACCCCAATAATATTAAATGTTGTGTATCTATTTTAAATTTGCACATCAGTATTCTTTCATTTATAAAGGAGAATACCATTATCTCGTTTTTTCCATTTTTTATTTGTGAGGATTGCTATCCGCCACTTGCATGTCTGCTCTGAGATACTACCCAGAATATCACCATGTAATGGCTGAGATCTTTTGTACCTTTTCTTGGGGATAGTACTAACGGAAGTATCAATTCCTTTCTCATCTGATTTATTCTCCAATTCCATTTCTTTATTTTTCAACCCCCGGATGTTCCATGTGGCTAATTTTAATTGCTCCATTCCTAATCATTTGTCATTGATATCTTTAAATCATTTATTTGATCCAAGCGATTGTACAATGCGAAGAGAGCTTGAACATCAGAAACCCCTGGCCGCATTACAAGTGCTGTGCAAGTTAAGCTTGGTGTTGGGGCTGCCTGCCTACAGCTTCCAAGCATGCCATTCTGTAGGCAACTTGCTTTTACTGGGTTAAGAATACTGCCTACCCTTTCTTTCCTGTATGGGTTTCTTCTATGTCAGCTGCAGTAAGATTTCCATCTCAGAGCTTTCAGGGTCATTGCGAGTATGTTTGAGTTGGGACTTGCCAGTTTAGTCTCATTACAGGAGGTCATTTCCTTAAATTTAGTCATATACCTCAGCAATCACCAGGCGGTTGACCTCTAGCATATGCTGGTAATAAAATAATATAGTGTGTGTTGTATGCTTTAAGAGATAAGCTTATCATTACTTGTAGTAATGGCCTTAGTACAGGCCAGTCAGCACACCCTGTTCGCTCAAACAAATGTATACTTGAGGTCTTAACTGCAAAATGTTTTTCTGTTTTGTGTTGTTGGTACCATCCGCTGCAACCTATGAAAATTAGCTACGCTTTTAGAGTGTAAGATTCCACAAGAAAAAAATGAAAGTGAGATGAAAATAACCTTTGTTATCTCACATTGTCTTAGTTGGTAGCAGTCAGATAGCAGCAACATACATTTTGTGGGTTCTGAACAGCTAGGATCTTTGCTTACAGAAAAGGGAAATTTAATTCAGAATGGTGGTTCACAAAACTTCTAAGTTTCACTGGCAAAAATGTGGTGTGAAAACAATCAAAGAACAGCAGTAGCCCCGCAGGGGCCTGGTACGCAAGTGCCAGGTACGGGTTTGGCGAACCCGCGGTGCCCGAGCTGGAAACTTGTGTGCGCCGCAAGTTTCCCACACCGTAAACTCCTACCATGCTTCAATGACCACCGTAGGGCGTGGTGGTGGAACGTTGTGTGCCTAGGAGAACGGGGATCTTGGCTTCATCGCCCGGATCGCGAGGACGGTACAAACATCTATAAAAAACCCCTTAACCTCAAGGTCGGACACGTGCCGAGGAGGTGCATGGGTGAGAGGCAGATCACTCGATAACGTGCAACCTCAGGGGCACCTGCGCACCCCTGTTGTATTAGCGCTTCTTTTTAAACTGGTTTTACTCGTGTGACCAAAACGAAGTCTTCCACCAAAACCAAAAACCCCTGCGGTACGGGTGTGCCGCAGGTTAATCCCAATACACCCAGTTCTAAGAAGCGGGTGAGGGTTGATAGCCCCCCCGCTTCGGAAAGCAATTGTAACGGAAAGGTGTGTTCGATTTCGAACGCCTTTGTGGTAATGCAGAGAGTCGAAGGGTCATTTGAGAAAGTTTCCCCTTTCTACATCCAAAAAGGCTTGGAAGGACTTGCAGGAACCCTAAACTCCGTAAAGAAGCTGAGGAACGGGACGCTGCTGCTGGAAACTTGCACCAGTAGACAAGCTACCCTAATCCTTAACTGTGTGAAGCTCGGGGAGTTCGCAGTCAATTGCGAACTCCACAAATCCCTGAATAGTTCCAAAGGCGTTGTCACCTGCCGTGACTTAATAGATATTGGGACCGAGGAACTGGTTAAGGAGTGGGAAGATCAGAAAGTGGTTGAGGTACGTCAGATAATGCGAAGGGTTAATGGCAGTCTTGAAAAAACTGCCACCTTCGTCCTGACGTTTGACACTCCAGTACTGCCAAAGAACATCAAAGCAGGGTACATCAACCTGAACGTCCGTCCGTATGTTCCGGACCCGATGCACTGTTTTCAGTGTCAGCGGTTCGGACATACGACGGCGTCATGTAAGGGCAACCCCACCTGTGGTAAGTGTGGCAAGGGGGCACATGAGCCGGGCGTTAGTTGCACACTACCACAGGTGTGCGTCAACTGCTCCGGGTCACACCCTGCCTGGAGTAGGGAGTGTCAAAGTGTATCCTGAAGAGCGCAAGATACAGGAGCTGAAGACCAAGGAGCGGATTCCCTATGGGGAAGCTAAAAAGAAGGCCAAGTCCCTTGCCGCTCCAATTTTTGGGACTAGTTTTGCAAAGATGGCTTCAGCTCCCGTCAGGAAGCAGAGTGCTGCTACCCAGACGTCCTTTGCGGACATGGGCACGAGTACTTCGTGCTCATGTCAGTGCAAATGCGGTGCTAAACCCGCTAAGGTCGTAACGCCTAAGACCGCGGACGTCGGTAGCAGCACGTCTGACACCTCGACCACACCAGCAGCAGTAACAACTATTCCACCAGCACCAACAGTAGCAGCCAAGCCAATAGCACCTCCTGTACCTCCACGCGCTGGTATAGCTGTAGCGATACCATCTGCTACCAGCGCCAATGGAGCCGACCAGAAGATCAGGGGTCGGAAATTTAAACAGACAGACCCGACCCAGTTTATTAAGTCCCCTTCTTCATCTCCTCCCAGACTGCCCAGTAATAGGGAGGGGAAGAGGCAGAGGCAGAGGAAGAAGAAGAAAAAGAATGGGGAGGAATTTGAGGACTCCTCTGGGTCGGAGATGTCTGTCTCCGCTTCCGTGCAGGAAGAATATCGAGATGCTGGTGGACGAGTCTGGTCCCGTTCCTCAGCAGACAGCGACCGAAGACCCACCCGATCCGGGGCGGGTGAAGCTAAACAGGTAGGATGGCTCCCATACTCCAATGGAACATTAATGGTTTTATGGCTCACAAAGAGGAGCTACAACTCTTAGCACGGTCTGATCCATTGTGTCTCTGCCTCCAAGAGACACACTTCAGACCAACACATCAACCTGTGCTAAGAGGTTTTGACGCATACCGAAAGGATGATACCGAGGGTGATCGAGCGAAGGGGGGAGTGGCGGTGTTTGTACGGAACACTGTCCACTCCGAACCTGTAGCTCTCACCTCTCCTTTACAAGCAGTAGCAGTGAAACTGTATGGACCGGTGCAACTGACTGTATGCTCCATATATCTACCGCCAGGGATCACCAGTTGATTGCAGGTCAGCTGGCTGACATCACACGGCAACTCTCTCGGCCTTTTCTCCTATTGGGAGACTTCAACGCGCACAATGCGTTGTGGGGTTCGACCACCAATTGCCCCAGAGGCCGAGAGATTTGTAGATTATTGGAGCAGGAGGATTTGTGCATCCTAAATACCGGTCAGATGACGCACTTCACTACTGCTTCCGGTTCGTCCTCTGCCATTGATCTCTCTCTTTGCTCTCCTTCGGTTGCAGACTCCGTGCATTGGGAAGTGGATCGCGACCTTCACGGAAGCGACCACTTTCCAATTTGGTTGCACGTTGAGTGTGAACGTGGCGATCGAACTATGACAAAGAAATGGAATGTCAGCAGAGCTGACTGGCAGCTCTACAGCCGGTCAGTCACGCTCGAACAGCGCAGCAACATCGAGGATAAGGTGAAACATCTAACTGATGTGATTCACCACGCTGCTGATATTTCCATGCCTGGCAACTCTGGAGCGCTGCGCAGAACGCCCGTCCCCTGGTGGAACGAGGAATGTCGTTCCGCTATTCAGGGTTGCAGACGGGCCTTGCGTCGGTTTAAGTTGCAGCCGACACCCGACAACCTCGCAGCGTTCCGGGTTGCTAGAGCTAAAGCACGTCGTGTGATTAAGGAGAGCAAGAGGAGGTCATGGCAGACCTTTGTGAGCACCATTAACCGTTCCACGTCATCATCAAAGGTATGGGAGTCTATCCGCCGTATATCTGGGAGGTACTCACGACCACCAGTATCTGGATTACTGGATCAGGGGCGTGTAGTTACCGACGAGCGAAGAATAGCGCAGTTGATGGCAGAATACTTCGCTGCCATCACTTCGTCTGCCGGATTGGACCAACAGGTCCAACAACGAAGAACATCTGCCGAAAGGCAAAACTTTAACTTCGACTCGTCGGAATTGCAAGACTACAATAGCCCATTTTCATGTTGGGAGCTGGAGTCGGCTCTTAACAACGCCAAAGACACTGCGCCAGGGCCTGACCTGATCCAGTACCAGATGCTGAGGCATCTTAACAAAGATGCTAAAGAGTACCTCCTGGGTATTTTTAATGAAATTTGGACCGGAGGACACTTCCCCGACTCGTGGAAGGAAGCAACGATGATTCCAATTTTAAAACCAGGCAAAGACAAGTTGTTGCCAGGTAGCTACCGTAGCATTGCCTTAACGAGCTGCGTCGGGAAGACACTAGAGCGGATGGTGAACCGCTGCCTCGTCTGGTGTCTTGAGTCCCGTAAACTGTTGAGCCGTTTTCAGTGTGGATTCAGGAAGTTCCATTCCACCACGGATAACCTGATCCTACTGGAAGCGGCAATTCAAGAAGCCTTCATCCGCAGCCAACACCTTGTGGGTATATTTTTCGACATAGAAAAGGCTTACGACACTACCTGGTGGCACGTTATTTTAAAACAGTTACATGAATGGGGATTTAGGGGAAATCTACCCCGTTTTTTAAAATCATTTTTAACTCGACGTTGCTTCCGGTACCGAGTCGGTAGAGAAGTGTCCGACCTTTTTATTCAGGAAAACGGTGTTCCTCAAGGTTCAGTTTTAAGTGTAACCCTTTTTGCTATTGCCATAAATAGCATCTCAACTGTTATAAGGAGGCCCATCCGGTACTCCTTATACGTTGACGACTTTTTAATTTTTATTGCATCGGCTAGCCTGATAAGCGCTGAGCGGCAGCTGCAGCTCACGCTGAACAGGCTGGATGAATGGTCAGTACACACCGGCTTTCGTTTCTCTGCTGAGAAAACTCGGTGTGTACTTTTTAGCCACAGTAGAAGTCTTTTAGCAGAACCTCATCTCACCTTGAGGAACACCGTTTTAGGTTTTAGTGAAACTGTTCGTTTTCTGGGCCTCATTTTGGACAGTAGGCTCACATGGCTACCACATCTGAAAGATGTCAAAGCCAGAGCCCTGAAAGCTCTTAATGTTTTAAAGTGTCTGTGTATCAGGACGTGGGGCGCTGACCGCTCCTGCCTGCTACAGTTTTACAGAGCCTTTGTATGGCCACGGTTGGAGTATGGTTGCATTGTCTATGGTTCGGCACGGGACAGTTATCTACGTATACTGGATAGTGTCCACCATGCAGGAATTCGTCTCGCCACAGGTGCATACCGCACCAGTCCGATACCCAGCATTTGTGCTGAGTCTGGCGAGCCGCCGCTTTCCATCCGCCGGCGTCTCCTCTTGGTGCGACACTATATACATATTGCCACAACTCCTGGCAGTCCCGTGTATGACTTAGTTATTAATCCTAGCTTTGAACGGCTATATACCAACCTGTCAAAGAGCAACTAAACCGTTCAGCTACCGTACAAAGGCTGTATTTGAGGAATATGGCTTTCAGATGCCCCTTTTTATCTCCAGGGTTGGAGTAAATCTCCTCCCTGGCTTTTAAAGAGGCCCAGAACAGTTTTAGATCTGACGCGGTACAACAAGCTGTGTACCGCCGACAGTGTTTTTATCCGAAATTTTAGTGATATTTTAAATCAGTATCACGATTTTACCCCGATATACACGGATGGGTCTAAGCAGGTAAACGGAGTTGGCTGCTCCGTGGTGTTCCCTCGAGCGACTTATAACTACAAACTGAATAGCTGTTGCAGCGTGTACACTGCAGAGTGTTGCGCTTTGTTAAAGTCGCTCCAGCATATGAAAGTAAGTCGCCACATGAAGTACATTATATACTGTGATTCCCTCAGTTGCATCCAGGCTATAGGAAGCATGTACCCAGCAGATCGTCTTGTCCAGGATATACAGGACACCCTCCAATCCCTTCAATCTTCTGGAAAGGAGGTCGTATTCTGCTGGGTACCCGGTCATGTGGGAATCAGGGGGAACGAGGCAGCTGATGAAGCTGCCAGGTTAGCCTGCAACAAGGTCAGAATTGATTTTGATCCGATCCAAAAGTCTGACCTTGCCTCGGCGGGGAAAAGATTTGTTCTTGACATTTGGCAGAGGCAGTGGCTGGAGGTAGAGCATAATAAGCTCCGGCTGGTCAAACCGACCGTACAGCCGTGGAGCAGCTCCCTCCAGCGGGCGAGGAGGGATGAGGTCACTCGCCTCCGTATAGGGCACTGTCCTCTGACTCACAGCTTTCTTTTCCGCCGGGAGGACCAACCCGAATGTGATGCTTGTGGCGTACCTTTGATGGTGCGCCACATTTTAATTGATTGTGTATCTTTTATAGACTTTAGGGCAGACGTTGGCCTGGCCGACGATCTTGCCCTGATTTTAAATAATGAGACCAGTAATGTGGCCAAGGTTTTAAAGTTTTGTGTATCTGCCGGCCTTTTATCTAAAATTTTAGGCAGGTCGGCGCAGTTTTAGAATGGATGGCAGGCCCCTTTACAGCCCACCATCCATGTGCTCTGTTCTAATGTTTTATTTTGTTTTAATTCATTTCGCGCTGGCCTTTTTACAGCCAGCGAGATATTCAGTGTTTTTTAAGTATTCTGTGAACCTGTTTGGCTCCTCTACAGCCATCCAGGTGTACAATGGTCTTAGTTCCAGGTGGCCCCTTTAGGGCCACATCTTATTTTATTGATTTGTTTTATGTGCTGTCTGTATGGTCGACCCCTTTACAGTCGACCATGCAGACAGTACTTTTATTACGAATTTTAATCACAGCCTTTGCTGGTAATTGTTAGGGCGCTAATGACCTCGTTGTCGACGCGCCCTAAAGCCACAAAAACAACAACAACAGCAGCAGTAGTAATTTTATATAATATCAAGTATCTCTCTACAAAACGTGTCGTAAGCTTCAAGTACAATAGTTAGTTGAATAATTTCATTTAGGCAGTTATCTGAGAACCATGCCATCAGTGTCCCTACTGAGCGTGGTGGTGTAACGGCTAGCGTTCTGCCCTCGCAAAGGGAGGATGGCGGTTCGAATCCCCGTCCGGGCATCCAGATTTGGGTTTTCCATGGTTTCCCAAATCACTCCAGGCAAATGCCAGGATGCTTCCTTCAAAAGGCCATCGGCGAATTCCTTCCCATTCCTTGCCCCCCATCCTTTCCCGTCTCTAAAGACCTCGCTGTTAGAGAGACGTTAAGTAGATAAAAAAAAATTCAGTGTCCCTCTTATGTAAGATCAGAACAGGTATTTATTATTTTTTTTAACATGTGATGGAACATATGTCACAGGGGTAATTCATCTCCTTTTAGATTTAAAAAAATTAATTTTAAATTATTTGAGTGGAATATCTCTATCTTTTTAATGTCTTTCAGTGTTTCAGTTACAGTTTCAGTTGTTTAATATTGCCCTTGGTTATTTATTTTAGCCTCCTGATTTGTGGTGATGGTCACCTCTTTCCTTATACATACGATTCCTAATATTCTTCTGATATCCATCCAGACCTCATTGGCAATATATGCCTTATATACTCCTAGTCCACTCCTTTCATGCCTATGCTATCATATCAGTATTCTGCAGTAATTTCCACTAATAAACTAGCTATCATCCTTAGAAGCTTTCCAACTTAGCTTCTGTATTCTGTTTCCTATATATTCATGATGCACAGCTTAAAGGCACCATTTTAATTTGCCTGGTCTCAAGCTGCCTACAGTAAAAAAAAAAAAAAAAAAATCTTGAATCCTAATGATAAATATGATGAATCACAGTATATTTGCCTTGAGATTTAAAACTTCTTGTTGTTCGTATTTTTACTACCTTCACTTTTAAATGCATCGGTAACTTCATCACTATCTTAATTAGTAGTTTATTTTCTGTTGCAGGCAGTCAGTTAACATTATCATGCTTCCCTTTGTATAAATCTGTGACATCCAACTTGATACTTCTAATTATGCCAATATATTTATCTTCAACAAGCAATTCTGCCTCTATCCTATAAATGTACAAAACTTTACAAGACAATAATATTTCCAGCTAGCAGTTACCCGCGACTTCCTCCACGTTGAAGAGTGTTGTAATACTGTATAAGATTTTCTTGAGAGGTCTGGTTGCTCAGTGGTTAGGGCATCCAACTGGAGATAGAAAAGTCCCATCTTGAATCCTAGTCTCGGCGAGGATTTTCAAAGGTCCTTATCTCGACCTTCACCTCTGGCATAGGTTGTTGTGTGATGTGAATTAGGCCAGAATGCTCACTTTGTTCTGATTCTGTGTTGAAATGTGGGTCCTCTATGTGTGGTAGGATTACTGGGTTACGTTAAGAGGCTACGAAAGGGGCTGATTGCGGAGACGTAAAGAAGCCTTGTCACCAGGTCAATATGACCATACAATTTATTTTAGAGCTATTTTTATTAGTAATAGTAGTAATAAATGTTGCAATAAAACAACAAAAATTTATTTATATTCCAAAAATACTTCACTGAATTTTTAAAACAATAAAAATATTCTGTTTGTTAGCAGTATTTTCAGTTTAATATATCCGTGTATACAATATTGAGGATTTGTCTCCTAGGTTTTGGCTATTTTCATAGCTCTAGTTTTCTTACATTTTTTTGAAAGATTTGAATTTCATTTACCCAGCGTCTCTTAAAATTACTAATTTCATCTCGCGAATAAAAATGAATATAGTTTTAATTAATGGAAGCTCAAAACGTCAAAATATTAGCAATACATTGATGGAATCGACTAAATATCAACAACAAAAAATACTAACATCCAAACAGCAAATAAACACATAAGTTGCCCAAGAACGTTCATTTCCGTTAAAAAAAAAAAAAAATTGCGATACTAAAAATGAATCTTTTGATTTGCATTGAATATCTGAAAAAAATCTTTAAAAAAAAATAGAACTTAACTCTTTGAATATTCATTTTGTTTTGAGGATATAATGGTTCCAACAAGAGAAATTTAGATATTATAGTAGCATGTTTAGTAGTAATTTATTCTTTTATCCATAATGATCAGTGGTATTGTGGTAATGGTTTCTCTATCTGTGGAAACAGTTGAATTGCCTGTAGACCAGTTTACTATAGTTCATTCGTTTGGATCCATTAATTCTGCGCTAAAATATAAATTTCAGTGTTAAAATAGTAATTGATTCTTTCTTCATAATTGGTTTCTCAATCTGCCAACAGAATTGAATGTCTGCTGGCTAATTACTACTCCGCTTGTCTGCCACTCCACTATCTGAATAAAACATTTATAAATTTCAAAAATTTACTTCTGATAAATCACCCATGCTTATTATAAATCTTTTGATACAATATCAGAACAAAGCAGCTCATGACATCACTAAAATGGCGCTCTTGAAATAACTAATAATGTTTCATTCTGGCCCAGGTTGCATTTCAACCAAGTCACAAACTCAGCTAATATTACCGCTAGAAAATCAAAGCTTCTATCAGCTGCGCTTTAATACACTCACTATAGGGCCTATTGCATTTTAGTGTTAGTGACGTTATGAATGGCGCAATAAACTTGACTCATTATTTCCGATCGCGATACTAAATGAACCGGAATAATGACGTCGGCAATGTATAAATGAAATACTGAATTCATCTGAAACTACATTCATCCGCATGAAGTATTTCATCAGCATCATGACAGTTATTGGAGTAACGTAATTAAAAAAATTATACTAAAATGCTTCTAACTTACAGTGCACAACGGAAAGTCCGTAATTCTCTAAAACTCTAAGACAACTTTCATTAATATTGCTGGTCAAGTTAACTTCTCGATATAGTGACTGTTACTGCTCGTGATTTAGTAAGGTGTATAATTGCATTTAATATGTTGAGGTATGTTTGTATAGTTTGACTTTGTAGCGGCAATATTAACAGAGATAGTGGTTTGGTTGAAATGATGCCTGGACCACATTGTTTTTGTTACAGCATAAGGCAGAAGGAACTTAATTATTATTAGTAATAAGTAAGCAGCTTTCACATGCTCCGTGCAAATTGTGTTGTAAACTACATCCAGTGTTACTTCATGAAACAATAAGTTTCTTCATTTGCCCATTGAATACATTCGTTTTAAGTGTAGCATTCAATAGATATTTGCAGAATATTGAACAGTAAGTAAAAAAGCAGTTTCGTGAATCATAGTCTCTGTTATTTGTACAAAAATTCTGAACAAAAAATAAAAAAGGGTTAGTTAAGTTTTACATTTCAGCAAAAATAATTTGTAATACAGAGACTGTATAGTAACAAAAAAGAAACAGGAAATAAATTAAACCGAGATAGAATTACGACATTTTGCACTTTTAGTGAACCGACTTTCGTGCTGGTATAATCATAGCATTCTCTGTTTTTTTTTAATTATGGTGTAATATTTGATATGTCATACTATTTTATGTACGCAAATGAAATCATCTCTTTGTGAACTTGACAACAGTACCTACCTTTTTTTTTAATTTAAGGTTAAATACAGATTTATATTTCCTGCTTCCAAACTATTATTTGTCAAGTGCGTCGGTTTTATGGCTTTTAAACTAAACACAAACTTGCATATGTAAGAAGGTTTTTGCTTTTATTTCTGAAAAGTAATTACGTGAAAAAGCAAAGAGTAAACATGGCACGGCTATCTACGAAGTAGGAAACTCTTTGTTGTTTCTGAATTGATATTAATGGCAATTTCTAAAAGAACTATGCATTTTTGCGGGATGAAATCTATCCTATGTCACTTCGCATGCAATTAACTGATTTCATGCCAAATTTCATTTAAATATGTTGAGTTAGTAAGGTGTGATTGATTCTAGAAGTACATCCAAACACACATCCGAACTTTCTCGTTTTCTCATTTATAGATATAGGGATTTTATGGTCTGGATTGGAGACCAGGTTAAATGCGTGAGAAAATAAGATCTGTACAAGGATTCAGTCTGCCAGTCTTTGGTTTTTAAGGTGTCTTAAAACCCAACGCCAAATCAAACTAACAGACAGTAACTTTCTCCACTTGTTTAAGTGTAACTCATGATTTGCCGCAGATGGGTTCAAGAATTTCCAATTTTAATGATAGTGACAGTCCATAATGTAGGTTTATGATTATGATCGTTGGCTGCACTGGTAACTCATCATATAGTAGTAGGCACTACACAGAAATCTACCATACAGAATAATATTATCATTACTTATAATGCATTTTTATAACTCTCCCATAAGATTTGAATTGGAAATAACAGAAAATGCCTGTGATACAAAGGTCAGACTGAAGCTGATGGACAAATTGTGACATGGCATGACAGTAGTGGGGGGGCATGAAATTTGTGTGACTTAATTTACAGATGGTCCTATACTTGAAGCTCATGCATATAAATTATCTTCTCCAGCATGCAGCAGTACATTGATGAATTTTAAAAACTTTTAACTGTCCATGCAACTGTAATTAAGATACAAAGCCAGCAAAGTTGCTAAAAGATTAATTTGAAAGCAGGTGTCAATCAACAGGTCAATTGCAATGTAATACTTTATTCTGAGCCTTATTTAAGATTTTTCATTTTCTAAAAAAGACAATATGTCACTTATATAGTTCATCTGCAGAGATTTGTGATGAACTTGTAAGGGTGAAAGACAATAGCAACGTATTGCATACATTAGGCTTACATCATATCCTGCAGCTGTGGCCAGGTATATATCAGATAGAAAGGACACACCATCAAGAAAAGAATACCGAGCGGGGCGGTGTAACGGTTAGCGTTCTCGCCTCGCTTCGGGAGGACGGCGGTTCGAATCCCCGTCCGGGCATCCAGATTTGGGTTTTCCATGGTTTACCCAATTCACTCCAGGCAAATGCCGGGATGCTTCCTTCAATAGGCCATGGCCGAATTCCTTCCCATTCCTTGCCCCCCATCCTTTCCCGGCTCTAAAGACCTCGATGTTAAAAAGAGACGTAAAGCAGTTACAAAAAAAAGAAAAAAAAAGAATACATGAGGTATTTTAAAAATAACTACGTCAGCAAAACCAGCTGTAATACAGCATTCAGTAGACAGTGGATATGCTAATTTATCCAATGAAACTAGTCTTCTGGCTCAAGAAATTAGGTGGTATCCCAGGAGAGCAGAGAAGAATTAGAAATCCAAAAATGACCTGATAATATGAATGTGGACATTAGGCTTCAGCTTGACGATATATGATCATACCCATTCAGGAAAAGAAATGTGTGCCACCATTGTACCACCCACACTGACTGCTTGACATTGCTCGAAATTGACCGGGGCGTTAGGAGTAATTATGCCTGAATTTTTTTATTTTACGACTGCAATCACCATGAGAGGAATAGAAAATATGCCTAAGCGTCAATTATTATTATTATTATTATTTAATTTAGGTTTCAGTACTTTGTTTTTAGTTTTGCATGTTCAAGGTTTAATTCCAGTAACTAATTTAATTATAATTCCTGTTGCATTGTTGATCTATTTCAGAATTTCAAATAATACGTTTCTGAAGTTAAGAAGATGTAGCAACAGTGTGGGTGAAGAACCACGAAATAAAAGACTATTCTAGTTCCTGTGTTTTTTGTTTACCAAAGGAAGTGAAGGTGTCTCATAAAATTAGTGATTTTAACATTATAAATAAGAAAAGAAAGGGAAATTAACCCACCACATCCCAAAGTGGACGGATGCGATGAGAGGGAACACTAATGATGACAAACAACTACACAGTATTTCGGCATCTGCCTTGTTCACAAATAGAAAAACGGGCCATTAGGCTCGGAACGTGTGTGCACAGCGAACGTTACCTAATGACTAACAGTGTATGGGGGAGGGGGGGGGGGAACGGCTAAGGAGTAGACTATCGATGTCGGTATGGAATGTCTGAGATAATATATTGGCAGGCGATGGTAAAATGAGCAAATGTAGTAATGGTACGGTATAAACATGGCAGGGGGGGGGAAAGGTAGTGATGTGTTAGTTGGATTTTAACGGTGGTTAAGTCCAGGTGGGTGTCTTGTATCCAGGATATTCTGGTTCGCTAGTTCCCATCTCCGGAGTTCTGCTGTAGTGGTACATTATACCACTTGTAAAGACAATTAGTTGCGATAAAAGTATTACAAGCACCGGTTAACAAGGAATGCCAGAAAATGAAGAAACATCAGCTTTCAGCTATTACCAATAGCTTTGACTTCACGCAATCCAGGATATCACCAAGCAAGTAAACAATCATAAACACTTAATAATTCATCAGCTACTGTGCCTACTGAAGATGAAGAACATTGCATAAAATTCAAAAGTTATTGTAATAAATACAATAAAATCAAGAATTATATTAGCCTATTTCACAATTTTGGTATATAATATATTGGCACATTTAGACCTAATTACAGTTTTAAATTGTGTTCTAGTTGGTTGTAAGCTATAAAATCTGTATTTTCATAATTATAATATAATTATGCCTGAACATTTTCATTTTATGCCTGAGTCTGATAGTTAGGAGTAACAAATACTCCTCGATATACAAACGAATTTCTAGCACTGCTACTTGAACTTCCATGACATCACCTTAGTCCAGTGATGCATGCTTTAAAGGTCATTTTTACGTGACAATGATCCCATGTAGGTCAGTCCTCTGATGAAAGCACACCACGTTGACTGAAACAATAGATTTCAAAAGATCTACGCAGTTCTACCCAGGCACCAAAAAAAATCTTCCGTACATTTCATTGGTTGTAATCCAGTCCTAACTTTCATGATCATTCCACTAATTAGCCATTAGCTGTTGTGTTTTTTATACACAGATTTTGACCCTGAACAGTGATTTATCAAATACTGCAACATAGTTTAGTCATCCATTCAGAATAGCTTTGAATTCTTAAAACCTTTTGAAACCTCTTGCTTTTTCAGTTTACATGAAATAACTCTTTTTTTGGAGTACATTATAGCTATACTAGTGTATGAGGGATTTTGTGAAATAGTTCCTTGTCCTTATAATATAGGGAGTGAAGGGTTTTGACAAACTTTTTTAAACTTTAAATCTTCATGACTGTTTTGTCTTCTAATAAAATACCTTTTGTTGACTGTATGAGTGATAAGTTTGTCATTGCTAAACACAGTACAATTTGGACACTATTAAAATTTTTGTAAAGAAACTGAGGACGTTGCCATCCCTATGCTTAGGATAAAAGATTCATGATTCAAGATTATGAAGTGAGAGGTACACTACTAAATGAAAATCCAAAAGTCATTGTGTAGTCTTTGAACCATGAAGTTTATTGCAATTAACTTGCAGAGTCTTGTGATGAAACCATATTTACGCTCCAAATATACAAAACAATCGGACCTCGTTCAAGATTTTCAGATTCGAACACAATGAAACAGTGTGGTACCACTCATGCTTAGAAACAACATAAGTTCTTTTGTACTGGTCTTTGCCCACCGCCAGACATTCTAGTTCATGAATCATTGTCATGTCACTTCAGATCTTCAAAGAAAACCCCATTTTTAACTTCATCACCACTGATCCCGATTACACCCGACCTGTATGAGAACAAACCACTTTTCTACCCCAATGTCTTGGATATTCTTGTAATACTGAGGTAACAAATATGTTTGGCTTCTTTTGCGCTTAAAACCTGTCAATCCCAATCATCCTTCTCACATGATCTAGTTTGTCCTATACAAGGTCTTGGTGCATCAAAGATTATCTTACAACACCAGCTTTCCATAACTTTCTTAAATCTGTGTTCTTTACCACTATTATTCCTCCTTTATTATTGTTCTGTAATCTTTTGTTCTGGCTACTACCTGTCCTCCAGAGCTTATACCGCTGACGTTTCAGCCTCTGTGTTATAGGGGAACCCAAAAATAAAACAGAACTGATGTTGTAGATGGTGGAGTTTTTGTGGCACCAGTTTTTGCCACTTGGAGTGTGTAGTCCTTTCATCCCGTAGTCAGTATACCAATTGTTGCCATGAGAAGGTTGTGTTTGGCTGGTATTAGTTTTTTTGTGACTGCTGTTTTGTGTATTCATTGTTTTCGTGATGCCTGATTCTCGTCAACAGCGCATAGCCATTAAGTTTCGCTTCCTACTCGGAAAAACTGGCTCAGAAACACTTGAAATATTGAAAATGGCATACAAGAATGATGCTATGGAAAAAAACAAGTGTTTAAGTAATTTTTTTCCATTTCTAAAGAGGTGAAATGTCAGTTGATGACAAAATCTATCTAGATGACCTGCAAACACGACAGATCTACACCTCATTCTGGATGACCTATAAGAGCCCCAGCTGATGAAAATGTCACAAAACTTCATGAAATCGTTCTAAAAGATCAACAACATACAATCAAAGAAGTTATGGAATTGCCTGGAGTGATTTGAAACTCAGTTTAGTGCAATTTAAGTGAAGATTTGGGAATTAAAGGGGTAGTTGCCAAACTCATGCCTCAACTGCTGACCTCACAGCAAAAACAAGATAGCTTGGAAACATGCTGTGCTTTGAAGGAAGAGCTTTGAAATTATCCAAACGTTTTCTTCTAGGTCATCATAGTTTATGAATACTGATGCTATGATTATGACCCTAAAATAAAGCAACAGTCATGCCAATGGCAGACCTTGAACTCACTTTGGGTCAAAAAAGTAAGACAGTCGAAATCAAGACAAATGCTGATTTGTTTCTTCAATGTGTGAGGAGCTTTCAGTTTGAAGTTTGTTCCACAGAGTCAGACAGTTAACCAGATCTTTTACCTGGATGTTTTGAAAAAATTGTGCAACAGAAAAGGCCTAATTTATCACAGTCGACTGTCTGGTTCTTCTATCATTACAGGGAATATGTCTGGAATATCGTAAAAGCACGTAACACGCGATCCTGTGTATTTAAATTATAATTAAATATAGTTAATAGTTAGTTTTTGTTACAATAGTAATTTAAAACTCTAAATTCCAATACATTCTACTACTGTGAGTGTTATTGAGTGTTTTTATTAGTGCAGAATAATTTAATTTGCGATTTAGTGCTGTGATCTGTTCGGTGTTTATTTTCTGTGTTTGTTTACATTTTTGAACGCTAGGCTTAAGCTCAGATTTTTGTTATAGAACGTTAGTATCGTTTACATTAGTTTTTGGTGTTCGTATTATCAGTGATCTTTTCTATAGGCCTTGTTACATCCGTAAATTGTAGATTCAGTGTTCCCTGGTTTTTGTTTACAACCGTGTTTATAGTTTAGTATCAATATTCTTGTTACAGCGTAAGAGAATTTCATAGTAAGTTTGTTTTGACTGTACTAGTTTTGTTTCTCAGTAAATTGTGAAGTGACAGTGAACTGTTTTTTTTTTTTTTAAAAATAGAAAATCCACTGAACTGTTTTTAATTTTTTTTTTTAATAGAAAATCAGTAATGTGTAAACAAGTTTTATTTGTTTACATTTGAGGTTAGTTCAGAACAAGAGTTCTAGGGTGTCAAATATTGTTTGTTTAAAGAGTTCTTTTAATATTATTTGTTTGTTTTTTTTGTAGTTGATAAGTGTTTTTAATTCACATAGTATTTGTTTAGTATTTTTCTTAGAATCCTACTTTTACTTTTCTTTGGCAACTGAAACACAAGTAGTTAATTAAGTTCTTAAGTTTTTAAAAAGTATTTTAAATAGTAAACGTTTAAAGTTTTTATTCTCCTAAGTTATTAAGTTTTTCTGAAAGTATCAAAATGGATACTAAGTGTGGAAATTGCCGAAGACCAGTAAGAGAAGGAGTGACGTGCCGGGACTGCGGGCGCTGGTTTCACTGGGCGTGCAGTGATGTTACTAACAGTGACTCTTGTGTCAGTATTGCCTGGAACTGTCACTCCTGCAGAATTATTGATCAGGAGCAGCGGATTCTGAAACTCCAGTCAGGTCTGGCATCTGCAGAGAGGGATTTAAAGGCCCTGAAGGCAGAAAACTCTGTTCTTAGGGTGAAAACATGCCGAGCAGGTCGCCGTGGCGGTGGCGGTCGCGCTGTAGGTCGATGTTGTGGTAGATGGGTAAAAACATGCCGCGCAGCTCGCGCTGGAGGGTAAGCTAGATGTCAAGGTACTGCTGCTAGTGTTCACCAGTGTTTTTAAAATCCTTGTCGGTGCCACACGTTGTAAATCGTTAATATTTTGTGTTTAATGCGAGTATCATTTACTTTATTTGATCTCCAATTATGTGTGCAAGCGATAACGATAGGGATGATGATGGTCTGTCAGTAGCCACAAAGTGGTGGCTGCTTTCTACGGCTGGTATCGGAAAGTTCAGTTAACAGCAAATAAATGAACATAGACAAACGCTTGGTGAATTTCACCATTTAAATCAGGATCTGAAAAATCATCCAGACTAATTCCATGCCCACCTACGAAACACACCACAAACTTAACGGTAAAAATCCTGGACAAACTGAAGTCAAATGTTTATAACAGTTACCACAACAATCCAATACATGCTGAGTGAAAACTCGTCGTGACTATAAATTAATGGTAATTATTGTAAATAAAGTAATGTACCATTTAACAAAACATTTTCGAGTCAAATCTAAAATTTATCAATCCAAAATCAGAATTTCTATTTAAAAATCAGAATTTTCCATTTCAAATTCAGTCAACAGCTTATTTTAAACAATAATTAAAATGATTTTTTTTTTTTTTTTTTACTTTCTTTAAATTTATGATTGTTGGACTGAATTGTCTGATGTTCCATATTTGTCGGTATATGATGTGTAATAATTTCTGAATAGTCAATCAAGTCATCAACAATAGATAATTATTTCAATTAGGACAAATGTAGGTGGGAGCAGGAAAGGAGAAAAGCTGGGTGCGTAGGAAAATTGCCACCGGAGCGTGCGCTCCATTGCAATTTAATTAAATATTATTATTATTATAAAATTTGTTGTAATTTATCTGCCGCTGACTTGCTTGAAACATTCACTTTTCCGTAGTTGTACAATTTATAAAAATCTGTACTTAGTATTTCATCAGTAATTTATTTAAAACAGAATGCAGTATTGTCAATGTCAGTACTTTGTTAATTTATATCTGCAGTTGTGTAAAACTAAATGAGATCCATTAAATAAAATAATATTTAGAACAAGACAAAATTAAACAACACCACTCTGTATAATACGAAAGCCGAACTGCGTAATCAAATGTAGAAGCTGGATCGCGTCGCCTTGACATAGCTCAGCCAATCAGAGCCAAGCTGACCTCCAGCGGTGCCCTAGGCTGCCAGGTGAAAACAAAATACTTTGTTCTCTTATCGACATCCAGCTGAGTGGCGAGCAGCGCCTTGGCGTGTGCTGACTCATTACTAACAATGCTTTTGTTTCACGTGGATGAAACAACTACCACGACCGCCAGCGCGACCTACACCGTGATCTGCTCGGCATGTTTTCACTCTTAGGCTTAGGCAAAACAGTGAGTGGAGGGAAGTCAGCTCTGGCAGGAGAGGTAGGAGACGCTGTCTGTCTGATGGTTTCCAGCTGGAGACATCCAATGTGTTTCGGCCATTGGAGGATCTAGTTGGTGACTTTGTGGACCGTCAAGTTGGACTGAATGATCTGGGATCTTGTAAAGTAAAAGGGAGAACTTTTCAGGGAGTATCTAAACGTAGGAAGGTACTGTTACTTGGAAGCAGTCATGGGAGGGGAATCAGTGAGATGGTTCAGTCTGACTTGAGCCAGATTATGAAGTCTGCAATATTTTCAAACCAAATGCAGATCTTGGAAGTGTTGTAGCAAATGTGGAAGACTTATGGAAAGATTTCTCAAAGGAGGATTGTATTGTAATTGTGGGGGGGCCAGGAAATAGTCTTGATAAGGACCTCAATTATTCAATTGAGGAAGACATTGCTCATATTTCCAGGAACACACGTCAGACGAATGTGGGATTTGTGGGTTTGCTTGAGCGTTATGATAAACCCTGGATGTGGCATAACATTAGGCATACCAATGCATCGTTGGAACGGGTTCTCTGGCAGCCAGCAAATTCCCACATTGATTTGATAGATGTGGCCTGCATTGGTAGGGACAGTTATACTCGCCATGGACTCCATCTGAATTTCAGAGGTAAAAGGAAGCTTTCACTTCTTATTGCTGATGAGATCAGGGAATGCCAGGTGAGTGAAAGAGGTATTCCTGTTATAAGTGATGTTAAGTCACGGCCTTTTTTAGGGTAAATAAAATAAATGTATTAAGATGTCTAAAAAAAATTAACATCTCTCCTGATCAAAACTTATCGAAATTAGAAATTCCATCTGACATACCAGTATGTACTAATAAAGTAAACAATTTAAATTCATTGAATCAATGAGTTCAGACCACTATTCTCCATCAAAATATAAGGGGGATATTTAGTAAAACTGACGACATTACCTTATGCCTAGCAGAGATTCAAAATTCCAGAAATTTCAATGTAGATGTTTTGTGCATATCTGAACATCATTTGTCTGACACAGGAATATCTCAGCTGTCCATCCCAAATTATAAACTAAGTTCTCATTTCTGTAGATGTAAAATGGAGAAAGGTGGAGTTGCCATTTTTGTTAAAAATAATATTCAATGATATAGTGTAGGTGTAAGTAAGTATTGTATAGAACAACACTTTGAATGCTGTGTTATTAAACAAGAATATGGTAAGGAAGAGCTCATAGTAATAGCAATTTATAGGGCCCCCTCAGGAAATTTTAGTCTGTTCTTATCACAGTTAGAGTCTTTACTACTATGTTTAAAAAATAACAAACAAATAGTTTTATGTGGAGATTTTAATGTTGACTTTCTCAATCACAGCAATGAGAGGCTAGAAATGGAAGCCTTGATGTTGTCCTTTAACTTAACAGTACTTGTAAATTTTCCTACTAGAATACAAAATAATAGCAGGACTGCAATTGATAATTTTTTTATGGATATTTCTCAGTACAGTAATTACAACATACTTCCAGTAATAAATGGTATCTCAGATCATGATGCCCAGCTGCTATGTCTCAAGTCCAGAAACGCTATTAAACAGATAGAGAAAAGCTGGGTTTATAGTAGAAATATTAATGAAAACAATATAAAACATTTCATAGAGTCCTTAAATAATGAACAATGGTCAGAAGTGTACAATGCACAGGGTGTTAATGCAAAATTTGATTCCTTTCTCAATATATTTCTAACACTTTTCGAAGGAAGTTTCGAAAAAAGGAAGGTAGTCAATACTCCAAACAATGAACTGGGTAAGGGATGGTTAACAAAGGGTATTAGAATATGTTGTAAAACAAAAAGATACCTGTACTTAAAAGTAAGAGAATCAGATAACTATACACTGAAAGCTCATTATAAAGTTTATTCTAAAATACTAAGAAATGTAATAAGAAAGGCCAGGAACAGGTATATATCAAAGAAAATGGAGAATTAGGCAATAAGATGAAAACTATATGGAATATAATAAAAAGTGAAACAGAAAAATCTGTAAATCACTCCAAAGACATAAAAATAGAACAAAATGGATCTGTTCATAGTGAATTAGGGGAAGTTTGTGAAATACTACAGTTGTAGAGAAATTAGGCATAGAAAAGCAGTCCCCACATAATGCCCTAAGGCTTCTTCAGACTGCTTACCCAAATAGATTTTTGGAAATGCAATTGCCACCAATAACAGTCTCAGAAATAAATAAACTCATGAAACAATTAAAACCAAAAAATTCTTCCAGCTATGACAATATTTCATGTAACTTACTGAAAAGATAATGAATTGTTAATACAAGGTGTGTTTCCAAATAGACTAAAATATACAGTTGTAAGACCATTGTTTAAAAAAGGAGAATCAATATATGTAGATAACTATCGTCCCATTTCATTACTTTCCGGATTCTCAAAGATTTTTGAAAAAGTCGTGTATTGTAAAGTAATAAAACATGTTACCCAAAATAATATACTCACTAAATCACAATTTGGGTTCCAAAAAGGATCATCTATAGAAATGGCTATATATTCATTTTTAAATAACACATTTGAGGAACTGAATAATAAAATGAACCCTGTAGGAATATTTTGTGATCTTGCAAAAGCATTTGACTGAGTAAATCATGAATTACTTTTGAAGAAAATGGAATACTATGGTATTTATGGAATTGAAGGTAAATGGTTTAAATCATACATGGAAAGTCGAATGCAAAAAGTTTCCATTTTTGATTCTAAAATAAGTAAAGATGCTTCATCAGACTGAGAGAAAATAAAACATGGAATTCCACAAGGTTCTGTCCTAGGACCCCTCCTCTTTTTGTTATACATCAATGACCTTCCTGGAAACTTATCTGACAAAGTTAAGAGTGTTTTATTTGCTGATGACACTAACCTTACTGTGAGAAAAACACCAAACAGCAATCTAGAATTTAATGTAAATGAAGTACTTAGTGAAGTAGCAAATTGGTTTAAGGCAAATTCATTAAAATTAAATTTTGGAAAAAAACAAAACAAAAAAACACATTACATTAGGTTTAAAACAAAAAATTATGCACAGCCAGATTTACAAGTAAGCTATAAAAATAACACAATATTAGAAACGAGTATAAAATTCCTTGGTATTAAAATAGATGAGAAACTCTGTTGGCATGAACATATCACTTCACTATTGAAGAAGTTAAGTAGTGCTACCTTTGCAATACGAACACTTTCTCTAACAGCGGATCTAGAATTAATGAAACAGGTTTACTCCTCATATTTTCATTCAGTAATGTCATATGGCATAATTTTTTGGGGAAACTCTTCACAAAGTAAAAAAGTTTTCATAGCGCAGAAAAGAGCTATTAGGATGTTGTGTAGGGTAAAACCAAGAACTTCTTGCAGACAACTTTTTAAAAAACTCAGTGTTCTTACAATGAGTTCTCGGTATATATATTCTCTCATGTGCTTTGTCACAGATCATTATAACCTGTTTACTTCTGATTCACAGGTACACAATTTCAATACAAGAAGCAGAAATAACTTGCACAAACCACAAACATCTCTGTCATTAGTACAAAGAGGAGTTAATTATTCTGGTATACATCTGTTTAATAAACTTCCCAAGGGTATAAAACAGTTTGCAGAAAATAAAGATATATTTAAAGAAAAACTGAGATATTATCTTATTGGCAACTCCTACTCCATTCAAGAATTTGAACCAAATAATTAATTGTATTCAATATGACTTTTGCAAAACTCAGTTGTAAAAATTTATGTTTATTTTATTCTCTTTATTTTTCTTTGTAACATAAAATTGTTTTCACTATGATTATTTCTCATATTGTATGTATTAACCATGACATGTTTCACATCCCAGAGGTGCTTCCTCAGCAGGGATCCATGAAACAAGATTGATAAATAAATAAAAATAAATACCCTCACACAGCCCAAAAAATGCCATGTCCCCTGTGTACCCCATCCTCTCCCCACTCTATTCAACAGACCTTGCCCCTTGCAACTTTTCATGAAAGGAAAACGTTTTTCCAATGTAGATGAGGTAAAGGGGGGAAAAATGATGGAGATATTGTCAGGCATCAATCAAGAGTAGTATAAAAATGTTTTGAACAATGTAATAAAATATTGGACAAGTGAACCAGTACTAATGGAAAGTACTTCGAAGGGGATAGATTGTATTTTCTCAAAAAAATAAATACATGAATTAAAAAGAATTTCACTTTCTTCTGGATAACCCCCTGCAATTCCATTATGAATACACTGAATCATACCTTATTTATTTCTGAGCATTAATATAAGAAAGAACTGAAAAGCTAATTTTGTTTGCACAGGCGTGCTGAGCTCCTGGTGGCTCGAGGAGACCTGCCTACGGCTAGCAGGTGGCTGTCTCGAATGCTAGATCAGCGAGGGGATATGAATGATCACTACATTTGCCCTTTAACACGTGTTCGAGCACTGGTGTTAGCAGCGGAACTTCAGCCTCCTGCTGCAGCACTCTCCTTGCTGACCCAGGCAGCAGCCTCTGCTCAAGTTCATTACCTATCTTATCAAATTGCCATCATCAATCTACATCTTGCCAATCTACAGGTACTGCACAGTTTTTAACTACATTAGATAGATAAAAATAAGAATGATAAGAAAACTAAATCTTTCCTCCCTTTTAAATAGTTACTTTATTTTGGGCCTATTCTTTCCAAGGGTCTCGCTTTTTCTCCTATCCCTAAATTAGATCAGATAACTCTTGTTAGGATTCCCTTTCATTCTGCCAAATCCTCTACTGGTGGTATTATTTCAATACTACAGCCAGGAGTGAGAACTGATATGATAACCTGGAACCTAGTCTCTGCCATTTTCTACCTCCTTTCATATCAGAGCCACCTCCACTTTCCAAAAACTATCCTCTACTTCTATTCCAAGAGTTCGTCGCCTCAGCCCTCTCGTCACCTTTCTTCCTAAATTCAGTAACCTTAATCCTAAATTCGGTCACTTTCATTCCTAAATTCAGCCCCTCCCCCCCCTCCCCCCATTTTTACAATAACCTGAATCATTTAATTACAGAATATGAGAGAAATTTCAAAAAATCATAATTCTCCCAGCCTACGAGGCCTTGACCAATAGATCAGAGGGATTAGGAGGCTGAAGCCATAAAACAAAATTTAAAAAAAAAACCTACATACTAACTTCACACCACTAACTCCATCTGCTCAGAAACCCACTCCTTCCTCAACTTCCAAGGTCCTTTTCAGCCACTCAGTTTCCTTTCTGACTCCTAAGACACCCCCCTCCCCTCTTCCTGTATCTTTAGGCAGGCAGTCCTCCTATGGGTCTCCCACGTAGTGCATTTCTGTATTCGTTGAGCAATCCCTACAACCCATGATTTAGACCAGTGTTTCCCAACGTGGGGCTCACGCCCCACAGGGGGGCTATTTGGTTCTTTTAGGCAGGCAATTTAGAAATTGACTTGATACGACTTTACCGCTTTCTCTTCGGGTTATTTAAATGCAATGCTAGATATAGGTACAAAATATAACAAAAAAGCAAATTCTTATAACAGTGCTGTAACTAATTATTAGGTATAGTTTCGTTTGATGTTAGCAAAATATATCATCTGGATGATTTGAGTCGTCAACTTGACAGTTTTGGGGGGCAAAAAAAATGTTAAAAGTGGGACATGACCCAAAAAAGGTTGGGAAACACTGATTTAGACCCTTCTTTCGTATATCATAGACATCACCCACTTCTGTCTGTTAACAGTTCCCACATCCCTACCAGCAGATTCCATCCTGTTCACCATTGTTGTAACCTTGCTCTACACCAACATTCCCTATTGCTAAGGGCTCAGTGCTCTAGAACACTATCTTGACAGGTGCCCCCCCTCCTCCCCCCCCCCACACACTCTGTCATTCTCACTTTAATGGCTCATTTCTTCCTAACCAAAAATTCCTTAACCTTCCAATCCCATGCCTGCCATCAGATACGAGGTACTGCTATGGGCACATGCATGGCACCCCATCTATGCCAACCTTTTGCTGGTCAGATTAGAAGAAGATTTTCTTCAAAAAGGCTACCCTAGAATCCACCATATGGTTAAGGTATATAAATGACATCTCTATTGCCTGGACCCATAGTGAAAACCACCTCCTTGAATTCCTGAACTCTGGACAACATACACTCCCTAAACTTCACCTGGTCCTACTCTCATACCAGCATCTATTTCTTCCATGTGGACATCTCTGTACATAATGGTCACTTATACACCTCTGTTGTCACCAAACCCTCAAATCTATATCTGCACTTTGATAGCTTCCATCCATAGCACACAAAACGCTCACTTCCCTACAGTCTAGCAATCTAAGCATACTCATATCCGACCAAGAAACTTTTTCCATTTACTGCAACCAATTCACCCAAACACTGTAATCATCCTCCACAATTGGTCCACAAACAGATATCCCTTTTCAGAAACTGTCGATCACCCAATCAAAATCAACAATAACCCTGTTTTTCTTGCCCAGTTCTCTCATGCCCTCAAATTCTTCTTCTTAGCCAGATCTGTTCCTGAAATGCATTACATTTTCCCTACTATTCTTCCCATCACAACCCGTGTCACCCTCAGCAGACAACCGATCCTAAAAAATACTTTTGCACTAATATCAATCCTCTAATGCTCGTAAACTGCCCTTTTGTTCCTTCCCTTGTAACAGGCCTCGTTGCAAAACATGCAATAGGCATCAACCCATCACAGTCTATTGTAACCCTACTACTGGCAAATCTACCCCATCATAGGCCATGCCACCTGTACCACATCCCACCTCATATGCTCACCTACCTCCACTTCCATAGTTCTTACATCAGCCTCACTTTCAACACATGTATAATCAGATTGCATGGTCGACAGGTGAACAGTTTACTCCCAAAATATAGACCACCCCGTTACCCACAATTCCAGCTCTCACAGAACTCGTGACTTCAGTAACTTTCACAGTCAGAGCCATTAGAATACTTCCTGATACCAATTCCCAATCCAAAATCTGCAAGATAATTGGGCTAAAAGCACATTCTGGATACCAGATAGCTCTAGGGCCTCAATCTCAGATAATACCTGTCTTCCTCACCTTATAATCGTCACTTTTCAAATGGATACATTAATCATTTGGATAGGAGAATAACCACCGCTTACCACAGAATATTGCTGTGGCATGGACTGGCGGAAAAACATGTGTGTTAATAAGTTTCCTAAAACCTGTTAAAGAGGGGTAATTCAAAGTATCTAATACAGGAAATAAATTATATAAACAGAATCTTAGTAATAAAACTATTTGCAATTCTAAAGTAAACCCTTATCATAAAGAAACAAAAATCTAAAAGTCAAAATTTCAATATTTAGTTGCATTCATTTTCACAAAGAATATAGGAGAAGAAGACCAATTTCATGTACGGTTTGTATAGTCTAAAAATATTACTAAACGAGATAGAGATATTTTTAAGTCTAATGCACCATTTGCTTGACACAATGATAATCAAAAAAATCTTAAACAATTAAATGTCATTTATTTAAAAGAGATAATTCTAATTTAACTATTACAATAAGTTGTTAACACCAAGCAACATATTCTGACAAAAATTTTAGATTGTAAGTGAATCCAATGTGTGTTTTTAGTTAGATTTTAACTTTGTAGATAAGAGAGTTAGAAAGATAAATGTAGGCTTGGGTGATAGAGAAAAATTCATTTAATAATATAACAGCTTAACAGTAATTTGAGATTTAAAGGAAGAAAAATGTATTTTTTTTTATCCAAGTTTAACAACTTTGGCATGTGTGTCTTTTATAAATTAATAACTCATAAACAAATAATATTAAAAGAAAAATTGTCGTAACTTAAAAGATTCTAAATGAATTATACTATAACATATCAAAGTTTTGTGAAAATCTGATTAAATATGGGTACCATAAGAAGCTGAGACTTTTGCAGTTCACAAGAGAACGGCGATTTAAATCATCTCTAGCAATAGAATATATAAAGTCACCATTTTCCTTGCCTCCGGGTCAATCATAATCCAACAGTCAGTTGCTACACTAAACTGTCTAGGCTGATGCCGTCTTTTAATCTAAAGACTTTAGATATTTCAACCATGTAGTCAAGTGAAACTTATAAATTTAGGGCCTCGGACAATGTTCATGGACTTTAACTACTGCTGAAAGTGAACATAAAATTTTATCTCAATAATAGAAACTTTAACTAGTACTCTGACTAGTAAATAATCAAGAGTTGAAACAATTCTACCAACTCACCCTAAATGGGGTTGCAATTAAATTAATGCTTTTATTCAATGTATATGTTTCTTGAAGAATAACCTGCTCTCTTCTCATGCCAGGAGGTGAGGATAGGAGTTGAAAGGCATAAACGAAACCATGGGAACCAGTCGTGGAAATGCGGCAGAGATTAGCAGAAATTATTGGGGATATGTAGAGATGAAGAGGCTAGCCCAAGATAGGATGGAATAGAGGATTGCATCAAGCCAGTCGAAAGACTGATGACAGCACAAAAAAAAATCTTTTTATATGAATATAAAACATATATGTACAAAACGGCCTAAAAAAAAAACAAAGTTATTACACATTACTAAAAAATTATCTCTGGTGAGCAATGGTTCTATGGGAAAAAATAAAGGGTGTGGGGAATCGGTGGAGTGGAAGGAAGACCCGGAGGTTGTCTGGTACTTGATATATACTGATACGTCAGTTTCCACTTTCTGTGTTCAGGGATTCTAAGGACTGCGGCAAGATCTTCTTAAGGTGTGGTATGACATGCAGGGTTGAAAGCAGCAGTATTTTGCGGGGCAAAAGAAGGTGTCTGGGTGTTAACTTGCCAGATTAGTTTGTTGATGAAGGACAAGGCTTTAATGGCTAGAGACTATTTGCACTGCAAAGCATGTAGGAAAAGGTGAACTTGGAGGAACATCCAAATACAGGCATATATATAACTAAGACGGACGGAGACAAAACCATCTACAAAAATTGTCCACACTGTACCAGTCTCGTCTCAGAGTTTACCTCATCACTAACCCAATTTTGAACCTCCCCTCATCTCCTAAAAACCGTGTCTTGCCCAGCTCCTCAACATACGTCAACCATCAATTTTGAAACCCACATCCCACCAGCCCAAACTGAATCCAACTACCAAACCAAAACCATCTGTTATAAAGGTATCATCTTCACCACTTTCAAAACCTCATCTTTCTGTGCTTGACAAGGGTCTCACTTTCTCGCCGACTCCTAAATTTAATCTTACCACCCTAGTCCATGACTCCCTATTGTTTTGCTGCACTCTCCACTGGAGGTATCACTTCACCTCTCAGAGCAGCAAACCTGACACTCGGGATGACCGGGAACCTACCAATCTGGGCCCATCAGAAACCTGAGCCATCAGGTAGCTTTCCTCCAACCCAAACCTAATTTTCCTCCTGGCAGACAAGGGATCAATGACAATGGTGATGAATTGTTGTTGCTACATGGCAGAGGTCCTTTGCCAGTTGTCTGGCCATATTTCTTATCATCCCCTGAGCTGTGATCTCACACCCTCGGTCAGTGAGAAGATAAAGTACTGTATACAGTTTAATAAACTCCTTCAAGGTCTCACTGCACAGTCTTTACCATTCCTCAGGCCCAGTAACCACACACCCCTTCTCTATACCTGCTTCCCAAGGTCACAAGCCTGGTAACCCAGTACATTCCATAGCTACTGCTAATGGTTCACCAACTGAACATGTCTCTGCCCTGGGAGACCAACACTTAAAACCCATTATCAGTTAGCTTTCCTCTTATATAAAAGGCACACAACACTTCTTCTGCATTTGCCTTTTATGTGTAGACCTTTTTTCCCCTGACTCCATCTAGTAACCATTGACATAACTTCCTTATACACATACATTTTGCTCTGACATGGACTTAGTGCCATTGAACATTTTTTTGGACAAGTGCCCGCTTTTCAGCCTTCTCACCAGATCCTTGCTCATCAATTTTTTCTGCTCTGATGGGAAAGTCAAATATGTGGCACTACCATGGGCACCTGTATGGCCCCCTCATATGTGTACCACTTCCTAGGCCACCTGGAACAATTCAATTGTTCCTGGGTGAGGCTCACCAGAAATCCATCTTGTGGCTTAGATTTATAGACTTCTTTATGATCTGGACCATAAGAAAAATGACCTCAGTTTCCTTAATAGCCTCAATAACTTCAGCTAACTGAAATTAAAATGTACCTAATCTTGAACACATGCCACTTTCCACCAGCAGACTCTTGCACAATGCACCAGTAACATCTCCCAAACTTTAAAATCTCATAATTTTGGTTCGTAAACAGCTCTCACGTGCCACATCTCCACCCCCTCAATCTGTCAACTTACCCAAACCATCAAAACCAACCACAGTCCAGTTATGGTCACCCAGTACTTTCCCGGCCTGGAATCAATTAACTAAGTCCTTCGACCAGGTCAAGATTTCCTCGAGCATGCCCTGAAATGAGAACCCTTCTCCCAAAAATCCTCCCTCACCTGCCTAGTGCCTGCTTCAGTAGATCTTGAAACCTCAGCCAACTCCTAGTCCATAAACATGGGCCTCCCTGGCTTACTAAATAGCTCCAAGGCTCCTTTCCACACAACAGTACCTACTGCTGTCTGTGCAACATACAACAAGCCTCCACTACTTTCGCTAACCCAGACACTAGCGAAAGTTTCCCTATCATAGAAGATGCCACATGTGCATCCTCCCATCTAATATATCAACCATTGGCGGCCGAAGTAATGTAATTTGCTCAGGTAGTGACAACACTGAACTTTTTGATGGTTTACTGATCTTCATTGTTGAAGTGGAAGGTGCCTGGAAGAACAGCTCAGAGTTGGCTAAGAACAAACTTAAAAATCTGCAAGTATGAAAGTGTCATTACCTGCGTGTCCTGCTGGATTAAATAAATGATTTTGAATTTAATTAATGATAAATGCTTTAAGATTTATCAGAAAGTAAACAAACAATGACTAGTGAAAAACCGACATGTTAACCTACAGGCAATACTGGATTACCCAATAGGGACGACTAAGCAGTAGCCTCGAGCATCCGATTTTTAAAAGTCCCTTGTGAATTAACTTTTTTCATTAAATAAAATTATTAAAAATTAAATATAAACATCCAAAATAAACAATCAAAGTAATATGAAAAGCATGAAAATTATTTTTTGTTTGTTTGATGTGTATAATATTAATAAAAATAATTTTTTAAATATTGTAAATTGTAAAATTCGTTTGTTTAGTTGGATGAAAAATATAATCAATTCAATTAGTCTTCTACGAAACCTTTTCTTTATAGTTATAAAATTAAGACAACTTTTTCAAAAACAGTTGTATCCAAAAAATTTGAGTGCCTAGGGCCCCATAGTCCATAGATTCTTAATTCGGCACAGCCTTCAATGAACACGACGACAGTGATGCACTGTTTCCGACTGGAACACATTTCTCTTGAGAGTCGTTTCCTGCTTCATGCATTAATAAACTTGAGTAATTCTCCTTCAAAGGAACAAAGACACAGAAACTATATTGCCTCCTCGCATTAATAAAGCTTCTAGGCTAGCGTTTCTCAATCTTTTTCAATCCGTGTATCAATAAACTGTGAAAATAATGCTGTGAGCTATTAATTGATATCATCATAATTTTTTTTATCTATGTGTATATTATGTATATGGACATGTTTTATAGTACTACTATAACATAATAAATCTAAAACCATGTTTTGAATTCCTACAAAAATACAGTTATGGGACTGGAAGTGAATTATTAAAAGTTAATTACATGTTGACCAGATTCTTAATACTTATCAAACCGTATAAATAATAATGTTATTACAAACTGGACATTACATTATACCACCCACCTACATGAACAAAAATAAATAAATAAAGTAAAAGATGCTAGACCATACACCTTTTACTTTTGTTTATTTCACAACTCCTATGTTGCGAAACCTACAACATACCGCAATCCCTCAAACCTATTACAAGACACTCAGATGGTCATTAACTTAATCCCTAGATGAACGACACTCTTTTTGATGCTATCTGGAAATGAATAGATTATTGTAGAAACAACACTGTTCTAACCTCATCCTGGAAATTTTCCTGATTTTTCCCTGGCCATTGAAATATTCAAGGCTTTTTTTTTTTAAATAATAATAATAGTAATAAATAATAAAATGGACTGTACCTTATAAAGTAGGAATATGGTATCAAAATTTAGAATATTCTACCTGCGGACCAACTGAATCATCTTCGTGGACCACAGGTTGAGAAACACTGTTTTGGGGGATGTAGCTGAATTTGTCAAAAAATGGCAGCTGCTGCTGCGCTCTAACAGCAGTGTTACTAACTTATTCGAGCTATATAATGTTCCAGTGACCGCATGTCTGCCCACTGCCTGGGGCAGCTTGAGACAGAACAAACTTGTCACCAACTGCCACTAGCAAACAGAGAGCAAAGCGCCCTCCCACCTTTGAATATTACTGCGAAAATGCCAGATCGCACGCGCGATTTGTGACAACTCAAAGTTGTCTCCACGACAGCAAAATAGTTCACTGGTCTGGCCCAACAGATGGTGTTCAATCGTGGGATTAAGTTTTTCCCGGCGTATTGATGAAATGAAAATTTCTCAGGTTTTTTGCCGGATAATATTTTTATTTAACTCGTCATACAACTCAGCATACAACGTTTCGTCAGCAATCCCCGCTGCCTTCATCAGGTACCGTAGCTAAGACAGTAACTGCCTCACGGACATCAGGAACTTCTATAAATAGCCCGCTGCTGGAGAGAACTTCCCGCTGCTCCACCATTGGTCGGCGCTTCAATTGGCCCCAGACGGGGTGGAACCGGATGGCCCCGGCTGACTGGCAAATTACACCAATAATGATGACGATGGTACATCACGTGGCTCCATGGAAGTCAACAGTCATTCTCTTCGCCATTAAAACAGGTGGCAATAAGTAAAAATTACATTTCGAGACTCCACAGCGGCATCTCGGGTGGTCACCCATCCAAGTGCTCACCAAGCTCAGTATTGCTTAACCAGCGGTAGCATCACGCTCAAAGCTGCTGCACAGGCGGCATTAACCAAGCTGGCCAATCATAACAACCGATCTCCTGATTGGCTCGAAGGCGCCAGATTAGCTCTCCCATTGGTCAACACGTCAAGAAGGCGTCGTCCTGGACGGCCCGACACGTTGTAATTTCAGATCTTGGACAATTGGCTCCCATACTTTGCTCAGGAAAAGACCGGAATCTCTGTTAATGTTGTTGTTACTTATTCGAATCTCCAAAGATACTCTGATTACCGAATCCCAGAAGTATGATATTAGAGCCAAAACTTTAATATTTTCAAAAGTTTCAATAGTTTCCCTAGCTTTCATAAGTAATAGTATATTAGAGAATATCGCATTTATAAATATTTATTTTCGTTTCACTAAATTTATTTTTTAATTTATTTATTCTTGTCTCAGTATCACTATGTCTAGAGCCCCCACTGATATCAACAAACCTGCATCTTATTTCCCAGCTTGATATACTGCTCTGGCCATCAGAATGCGCAGGCACTGTGTTTACCAAGAACCCTCACCACCCGTTATCTCATCAAGCCACAACACAAGGAACAATTTCAATGCTTGCTTGTACCATCAAGAGTTCTCTCATACGAACTCAGAACCAGTATCAATTGGGTACCAGCCAAGGCCAGGTCTTAATTTAAGATAATACCCACTTTTCCCATTCCATACAACCTCCAACTTCCGACAGAAACCACTCACCAGAGTTGTTTAAATATTAGTTGTAACATCTTCATTTTTATTGATATATATGTATATTTCATATTCATATAAAAGATAAAGAAATTTACTAGTTAATAATAACATTTTCTGCCATCTTCTTCCGTGTGTCTGTGACTTTTTCCCATGATATGTTTATATTTTTCAGGTCATCCCTTCAAACTCCCAACCATAATTCCTGCCATGTTGTTTTTTTTTTCCTCCCACCGCAAGCTGCCAACCATGGGTCAGTGACTCCAGTTGGCTGCCACCTCATTATTTTGTTGAAGAAAGGTTATGACCTGAAAATTTAATTTCGAGCTTTATAAAGCCAACAAATGTGAGAATTATCGCACATCTGTCAAAACGTGCTTCAAAATTGCTGACTCGTATAATATACCAAATAATAGAATGGATAGTAGATGAAGGTCAGTTTGGGTTTACGAAATACAGCGATACAAGAGAAGCAGTTCTGGCTTTAAGATTAATACTTGAAGGGCGGAATAAGAAAAACAAAAATACTTTTATGGCATTTATTGATTTTGATAATGTCAAACGGCACAAGATATTCAAAATTTTAAAGAAGTCAGGTGTAAAATATCGAGATAGAAGAATCCCTTTTCTAATCTGATTTGAGCGGAAATTTGCACTCGTATACTTTAAAATAAACAGAAAAACACTGCCTACATTTGTTTTCCAAAACTGCACCCCCTTTCCCCCTTCCCACCCCTTAATTTTTATACAAACCCACACTTATTATCAGATTTCGAGGGAATTTTGCACGCATATACTATTAAAAAATAGAAAAATACTGTAGACATTAGTTTTACAAAAACCCTATCGCTCTCACCCTTTCTACCCCAAAACCACCCCCTCTTCCCTCTTACACCCCATAATTTAAAAAAAAAAAAAAAAAAAAAAAAAAAAAAAACACCAATTTTATCTGATTTTGATGGAAATTGGCACACACACTTTAAGACAAACAGAAAAATACAGCCTACATATGGTTTCAAAAAACACAACCCCTCTCCCCCTTCCCACCCTCTTAATGAATGTACCTTTCTTTTTATGTCCTCTATGCGCTACTAAACCGTTCATCCGATTACGGTAAAGCTTTGGTGAGTTGATGAGTGTGCGTCCGAGATGGTTCCTAAGAAATAAAATTTCCAACCCCTCCCCCTTTCCCCATAACACCACATAATTTAATCTAACCTTCAGATTTTATCCAATTTTGATGGAAATTGGCACAGATTTACTTTAAAACAAACAGAAAAATACTGTCTACATATGGTTTCCAAAAATGCAACCCCTCTTCCCTTTTACATCCCTTTAATTTTTTTGAATGTAGCTTATGTAAAGCTGCAACCGTAACCCAATTTTGAAGGAACTTTGCATATGTTTACTTTAAAATAAACAGAAAAATAATGTCTTTGCCAAAGTCCACCCTTCTCCCCTTTTACCACCTCCTCTTTGAAATTCCAATGATATTTATTGAAACCCACAATTTTTATCCGATTACAGTGAAACCTTCGTGAGATGTCGAGTGCATGTCGGAGAAGGTTCCTAAGAAATAAAAATTCAGGAAAACCACACCCTCCAGCACTTTACAACCCTTAATTTAAACATACCCACAGATTTAATCATATTTCGACCAAAATTTGCACACATTTACTTTAAAACAAATTGAAAAGTTCTGCATACCTATAGTTTCCAAAAACTCACCCCCTCATCACCGTAATTTAGACAAAACCACATATTTTATCCGATTTTGATGGTAATTTGCACACGTATACTAAAAAATATACAGAAAAATACTTCTTAAATATGGTTTCCAAAAATACAACCCCTCTTTCCCTTTACATCCCCTTAATTTTTGCCAGTGTAACTGGAATCACCAAAAACATTGAATATCCAAGACAACTGCAATAAACTAGAAATTTAATGAAATAGTAATTAAAATTTATACATAAATATCTAATTTTTACTAGATACAAACTTTCAAATGTATTCATTTAATCTATATGTGAACTCAAGTCTAGCAATAGCAAAGTGCGTCCGGGTTGGTTCCTATGAAATTTCCAAAAAACCATCTCCTCTTCCCCAAAACACGCCATAATTAAAAACAACATACAGATTTTATACAATTTCTATGAAAATTTGCATCTGTATACTGTAAATCAAACAGAAAAATGCAGCCTACATTTGGTTTGCAAAAACGCATCCCCTTTCCCCCTTCCCACCCATTAATTTTTACACAAACACCCACTTTTAGCAGATTTATAGGAATTTTGCACATACATACTATTAGCACTGGATAGGAAAGGATGGAGGATTGCATCAAACCAGTCGAAAGACTGATGACAGCAAAAAAAAAAAACTATTAAAAAAATAGAAAAATACTGTACACATTAGTATTACAAAAATCCAATCCCTCTCACCCCTTCTACCCCAAAACCACCCCCTCTTCCCCCTTTTACCCCATAATTTAAAAAACACACAAATTTTATCCGATTTGATGGAGAAGATGTACTGTTGGCACACATCCCAATGATTACAACAGAAATGCCATTCGAGTTTAAACGCTTGCAATTTCCGGTGCGACTTGCATTTACAATGACCATAAACAAGGAACAAGGACAATTATTACAAGTGTATGTATTAAATTTGGAAAATCCATGCATCTCTCATAGACAACTGTATGTGTCTTGCTCACGCGTTGGGAAACCATCTGATTTATTCGTGTACGCACCTGACGGAAAAACAATAAATATTGTGTATCCTAAAGCTCTTGAGTGAACATGTAATAAAACCGAACAACTTAGTTTTTTTTCGAGGCACTGTATGTAAATATCTAATCTTTACTAAATACAATCATTCAAATGTATTCACTTAATCTACCTCAAGTCTAGCAATAGCGAAGCATTGCCAGGTCAGCTAGTCTTATATAGAAAAATCAATGTGCGTATGTTTGTGTGTTCTCTGTTCTCTATGTGCTCCTAAAATGTACATCCGATTACGGTGAAACTTTGGCGAGTTGTCGTGTGTGCGTCAGAGATGGTTCCCAATAAATAAAATTTCCAAAAAACCGTCCTTTCTTCCCCATAACACCCCATAATTTAAACAACCCAACAGATTCTATCCAATTTCAATGGAAATTTGCACATGTTTACTGTAAAATAAACTGAAAATTAATACCTGCATATGGTTTCCAAAAATACATCCGCTCTCCCCCTTGCTACCCCTTAATTTTTGCAAACCCACACTTTTTATCCGAGTTCGATGGAACTTTGTACACGTATACTTAAAACCAAAAAAATGAAAAATACTGTAGACATTAGTTTTACAAAACCCCAATCCTTCTTCCCTTTTTCACCCCAAAACCACCCCTTCTTCCCCCTTACACCCCATAATTTAAAAAAAAACACACACACAGATTATATCCGATTTTGATGGAAATTTGCACATATATATTTAAACAAACAGAAAAATACTGCCTACATATGGTTTCCAAAAACACAACATTTCTCCCCCTTCTCACCCCCTTAATGTTTACACAAACCTACACTTTTTATCGAATTAAGATGGAACTTTGCGCATGTCTACTTAAAAAATATAGAAAAATACTGCAGACATTAGTTTTACAAAAACCCAACCTCTCTCCCCTTTTCATCCCTTTCATTATTGTCAATGTTGTTCATACAAAACTGCAGTTCCTATCTGATTTTGAAGGAAGTTTGCACACAGAAAAAATACTGTTTTCTTTCAGTTTGCCAAATCCCAATCCCACTACCTCCCCCTTTACCCCTACCCTATTAATTTACAGTGATCTTTATTGAAACCCACAGTTTTTATATGATTTTGATGGAAGTTTGCGTTTGTATACTTCAAAACATGGAGAAAAAATGCTGTTTACTTTTGGTTTTAAATAACTAACTGCTCTGCCCCTTTACATGAACCCCCTAATTTTTGCCAATATTTCATATACATACCCACAGTTTTTTATGATGGACCTTTACACACGTAAACTATAAAACAGAAAAAAAAATATTGTCTATATTTAGATTGCAAGAAACAAAACCCTCTTCTTCTTTACCTTCCCCCTTATTTTAAGCCAATCACACATATTCTTTAAAACAAGGAGAAAAATGCTGTCTACGTTTGGTTCCCAAATCCTAACCCCCTCATCCCCCTTATCCCCTTCTCTCTTAATTTCCAATTTATTCAATGTGGATGGAACTTTGCACATGTATAAATTAAAACAAAGAGAAAAATATGCTTTAGTTTATGAAACCCAGCCACCTTCCCTATCAACCTAATTAAGAAAAATTTACACTTCAAACCATTCAATTTTTTTGAAATATCTCAAAAACGGTTGGAAAATCAGACTTAGTAGATAGCAACATTATTAAAGTACATATTATTTCCTGTTAAACAGCACTGGACAGATTATGATCGGACAATTGCTGACCAATAAATTCGAACTTTAATTTTAAAAATTATTTTAAAGTTTTTGTGACAACACACAAATCTATAGTGTTTATTTTGATGTCGAAGGAAGTTTGCACACAAAGGCTTGAAAATAATTGAAAATGATGTTTACAAAACTGCACCCACTCTCCCGTTTCACCCCTACTGTCTAAATATGGTTTGCCTAAGTCTACCCCTCCTCCTTTTCACCCCCTACGTCTTAATTTCCAATGATATTTATTGAAACCACCAATTTTTATCCGATTATGGTGAAACTTTGGTGAGTTGTCAAGTGCATGTTGAAGATGGTTCCTGACAAAAAAAATCCACCCCCCATCCCCTCCACACCCCTTAAATACGCAAACTCACAGATTTTATAGGATTTCTACAAAAATTTGAATACTTATACATTAGAAGAAATAGAAAAATACTTCCTGTATGGTTTCCGAAAACACAACCCCTCTTCACCATTAAATCCCCCTAATTTAACAAACCCAGATATTTTGTTCAATTTTGATGGAAATTTGCATACCTATACATTAAAACACACAGAAAATACTGCCTATAAATGGTTCCCAACAAAGCAACCCCTCTCCCTCTTTACATCCCCGTAATTATTGTCAATGCTCTTTATACAAAGTTACAGTTTCTATCCAATTTTGAAGGAAGCTTACACACATACACTTGAAAATAAACAAATACTGTTTACATTTGATTTGACAAAGCCCAACCCCTTTTCCCCTTTAGCAGCTTCCCTCTAAATTTCCAGTGATCTTTATAGAAACTCAGTTTTTTTATCCAATTTCGATGGAACTTTGCATATGTATAATTTAAAATACGGAGAAAAATACTATCTACATTTGGTTTAAAAAGCCATCTACCCTCCCCATTTACCCCAACCCCCTCATTTTTGGCAATATTTCTTATACATACCCACAGTTTTTATATGATATCGATGAAACTTTGGACATGCATACTTTAATACAAACACAAAAATACTGTCTACATTTAGTTTGCAAGAATTCCAACCTTCTGTTCTGTTCTACAAGAATCTCCACCCTTTCTTAATGTCTAATGTTCCCTAAACAAACTCAATTTTTTTGTTTGATTTGAATGGAAATGTGCACATGTATACATTAAAGCAAAGAGAAAAATTCTACATTTGGTTAAAAAAAAAAAAAAATCCCCCATCACCGTAACAGAGCAAAATTTACACTTGAAACCATGCAGTTTTTTTGCAAATATCTCGGAAACGGTGCGGAAATTGGCCAAAGTAGATACCAATATTCTTAGAGCGTGCAGCATTTTCTATTAAACAAAACTGGACCAATTCCAATAGAAGAATTCCTGAACAAGCAATTTGAATTTTAAACATTATTTCAAAGTTTTTGTGACAACACACAAATCTACAGTTTTTATATTCGATATCGAAAGAAGCTTGCAGTGATATGCCTTAAAATAAGTGAAAAGGATGTTACAAAATTGCATTTGCTTTCCCCTTTCACCCCTCTTATGATGGATTCACATATTCATCTGTTCCGTGTTTAGCATTTATCTCCGAAACGAACCTAGAGATTTTTCGTATATATGCCGAATGTAATAACCAAAAACATTGTATATCCAAGACAATTGCAATCAACTTGAAATTGAATGAAAAAAAATATCTAACTTTAGCTAAATACAAACTTTCAAATATATTCATTTAATCTATATGTGTAGTAAAGTCTACCAATAGCAAAGTATTGCCGGGTAGCTAGTCATATCATATATATAAAAAATCAATGTATGTCTGTTTGTCCTCTATGCGCTCCTAAACTGTTCATCTGATTACGATAAAACTTTGGTGAGTTGTAGAGTGCACATCAGAGGAGGTTCATAAACAAATAAAATTTCGAAAACATCACCTCTCCACCCCTTTACAACCCTTAATTTAAACAAACCCAACAGATTTTATCCAATTTCGATGGAAATTTGCAAACATTTACCTAAAACAAACAGAAAAACACTGTCTAAATTTGTTTTGCCTAAGTCCACCCCTCTCCCCTCTTAATTTCCAATTATCTTTATTGGAACCCATAGTTTTTATCCGACTATGATGAAACTTTGTTGAGTTGTTGATTGCAAAGATTTCTGACAAAAAAATAAAATAAAAAAAACATCCCCTCTTCCCCTTTATACCCAATGATTTAAACAAACCTACATATTTTATCGATTTCGATGGGATTTTGCACACGTATTGACTAAATATGGTTTCAATAAATGCAACCCCTCTTCCTTTTACATTCCCTTAATTTAAGCAAATCCACAGATTTTATCCAATTTCAATAGAAATTAGCACACGCATAGCTTAAAACAAACAGAAAAACACTGCCTTTGTATGGTTTTTAAAAATGCAAGCATTTTTTTCCATTTCCATCCCCTCAACTTTTGCAAATGTTCTTTATACAAAGCTGTCAAATTTATCTGATTTCGATGGAACGTTGCATATGTACCCCCGCAGGGGCCTGGTACGCAAGTGCCAGGAACGGGTTTGGCGAACCCGCGGTGCCCAAGCTGGAAACTTGTGAGCGCCGCAAGTTTCCCACACCGTAAACTCCTACCATGCTTCAACGACCACTGTAGGGCGTGGCGGTGAAGCGTTGTGTGCCTAGGAGAACGGGGATCTTGGCTTCACTGCCCGGATTGCGAGGACAGTACAAACCTCTATAAAAAAACCTCAACCTCAAGGTCGGACACGTGCCGAGGAGGCGGATGAGTGGTGAGGCAAACCACCCGCTAACGTGCAACCTCAGGGGCACCTGTGCACCCCTGTTGTACAAGCACTTCTTTTTTTAAATGGTTTTTTCTCGTGGGACCAAAATTCCTACTCCAAAAAACCTAAAAACCCCTGCGGCCCGGGTGTGTCGCAGGTTAATAAAAATACACCCAGTTCTAACAAGCGGGCGAGGGTTGACAGCCCTCCCCCAGAAAATGGATGCAGTTACAGGAAGGACGTTGTAATAGACAATGCCTTCATAATTATGTCAAGGAAGGAGGGATCCTTCAAGAAGGTGTCCCCCTTTTACATACAAAAAGGGTTGGAGGGTCTGGCCGGGACCCTTAAATCAGTCAAGAAGCTGAGGAACGGGACTCTGCTCTTGGAAACATCTACCCACAAGCAGGCTGTCCTTCTCCTTAAGTCTGAGAAGCTCGGGGAGTTCGCAGTTAAGTGCGAACTCCACAAAACTCTGAATTCGAGTAAAGACGTGGTCACATGCCGCGACCTTATCGATATTGAGCCCGAGGAACTCCTTAAGGAGTGGTCAACAGATCATGTGGTCGAGGTAAGGCAGATCAAACGAAGGGTTAATGGCAATCTTGAGAAGACTGCCACCTTCGTCCTGACGTTCGACACTCCAACATTGCCCAAACCCATCAAGGCCGGCTATTTAAATCTAAATATCCGTCAGTATGTCCTGGACCCTATGCGCTGTTTTAAGTGCCAACGGTTCGGGCATACGACAATGACGTGTAAGGGCAACCCCACCCGTGGGAAAAGTGGAAAGGCTGCACACGAGCCAGGTAGTAGTTGTACCACCGAGCGGGGCGGTGTAACGGTTAGCGTTCTCGCCTCGCATTCGGGAGGACGGCGGTTCGAATCCCCGTCCGGGCATCCAGATTTGGGTTTTTCCATGGTTTCCCCAAATCACTCCAGGCAAATGCCGGGAAGCTTCCTTCAAAAGGCCATGGCCAAATTCCTTCCCATTCCTTGCCCCCGATCCTTTCCCGTCTCTAAAGACCTCGATGTTAAAAAGAGACGTAAAGCAGTTGAAAAAAAAAAAAAAATCGTTGTACCCTCCCGCAGGTGTGTGTCAACTGCTCCGGGTCACATCCAGCCTGGAGCAGGGGGTGTCGATTGTATCTCGATGAAAAGAAGATACAGAAGTTAAGGACCAAGTAACGACTACCTTATGGCGAAGCGAAGAAGAGGTTTAAGGCCCTTGCGCTGCCCATCTTCGCTACCAGTTTCGCCAAAACCTTGTCTACTCCCGTCAGGAAGGAAAGCGTTGCCACACAGACGTCCTTTGCAGACATGGGCACAAGTACAACGTGCTCATGTCAATGCAATTGTGGCACCAAAGCCACAAAGGTCATAATAACTAAGACCGCGGACGTCGATAGCAATGCGTCTGCAACCTCGACCAGCAAGACAGCAGGTCCAGCAGTCCCACCAGCAGAGGCACAGCCGTGGTATCGTTGGCTACAATACTCACAAAAGATGAAGCTGTAACAACGCCATCAGCTAGTAGCGGATGGCAAACTGTGCAGAAGGTTCGGGGTCCGAAGTTTAAACACACGGACCCCACTGTGTTCTTGAAGTCCCCTTCTACTTCCCCTCCCAGTTCCCCAACTGGCAGGGAGAAGAAGGGGCGAAGGCCACAGCGGAAGAAAAGTCCGCATGACTCCGAGGCCTTCCAACAAGAATCGTCTTCGGACCCTGAAGACAACATAATGCTGGTGGACGATCCTAGTCCCGTTCCTCAGCAGACACCGGACTCTGACCCACCCGACCCGGGGCGGGTGGGGCTGAATAGGTGAGATGGCTCCCATACTGCAGTGGAACCTGAATGTTTTTCAGGCTCACAAAGAGGAAGTAGAACTCTTAGCGCGGTCTAAACCCTTGTGTTTATGTCTGCAAGAGACACACTTTAGACCGACACACCAACCTGTGCTAAGAGGCTACGACCTGTACAGGAAAGACGATACCGAGTGTGATCGAGCGAAAAGGGGAGTGGCGGTGTTTGTCTTAAACACCGTCCATTCCAAACCCGTTGCTCTCACCTCCCCATTACAAGCAGTAGCGGTGAAAATACACGGTCCTATCCAACTGACCGTATGTTCTATCTATATGCCACCCAGTTTGTCCATCGACTACGACGACCTGGTTAGCATTATACGACAACTTACTCGGCCCTTTCTCCTTTTGGGAGATTTCAACGCCCACAGTGCGTTGTGGGGTTCCACCACCGATTGTCCCCGGGGCCGTGTGGTTAGTAGATTCATAGAGCAGGAGGAAATTTGTATCCTGAATACAGGGCAAATGACTCATTTCACCACTGCTTCCGGTACGTCTTCTGCCATTGACCTTTCTTTGTGTTCTCCCTCAATCGCGGACTCCGTGCTATGGGAGGTGGATCGCCACCTACATGGAAGCGACCACTTCCCTATTTGGATGCATGTTGAGTGCGAGCGTGGAGGAGGTAATAATCGGCGTAAATGGAACGTCAGTGGTGCAGATTGGCAGCTCTTCTGCCGTTCTGTACTACTGCAACCCTGTGGCAGTATACAGGAGAAGGTGAATCACTTAACAGAAGTGATTCACCTTGCAGCTGACGTTTCCATGCCGAAAAGCTCCAGAATGCTGCGAAGGACGCCCGTCCCCTGGTGGAACGACAATTGTCGTTCCGCCATCCAGGGTCGTAGACGGGCGCTACGTCGTTTTAGGTTGTGCCCAACAACTGACAACCTAGCAGCGTTTCGTATTGCTAGAGCTAAGGCACGTCGAGTTATTAAAGACAGCAAGAAAAGGTCATGGCAGAACTTTGTAAGCACTATTAATCGTTCCACAACTTCACCTTCGTCAAAAGTATGGAAGTCCATCCGCCGTATATCTGGAAGGTACTCCCACCCACCAGTATCTGGATTACTGGATCATGGACGTGTAATTACCGACAAATGAAGCATAACGCAGCTGATGGCGGAGAACTTCGCCGCTGTCACTTCGACCGCCAACTGTGACCCTCGGTTCCAGCGACGAAGAGTTGCTGCCGAGAGGCGCCCGCTGTGCTTCGATTCGTCGAATACAGAGGCCTACAACTGCCCATTTACCTCTTGGGAGCTGGAGTCAGCATTAAACAACGCAAATGACACAGCTCTAGGGCCGGATCTGATCCAGTACCAGATGCTGAGGCATCTAAAGATGCTAAAAGTACCTTCTGGATATTTTTAATGATATTTGGACCGGTGGACACTTCCCCGACTCGTGGAAAGAAGCAACACTCATCCCTATTTTAAAACCTGGAAAAGACAAATTGTTGCCAGGTAGTTATCGTAGTATTGCCTTGACTAGCTGCATGGGGAAGGCACTGGATAGGATGGTGAATCGCTGCCTCGTCTGGTGTCTTGAATCCCGTAATCTGCTGAGCCGCTTTCAGTGTGGGTTCAGGAAGTCCCGTTCCACCCTGGACAACCTGATCCTGCTGGAAGCGGCCATTCAGGATGCGTTCATCCGCAGCCAACACCTTGTGGGTGTCTTTTTTGACATTGAGAAGGCCTACGATACTACGTGGCGACATGTTATTTTAAAACAGTTACACGAATGGGGTTTTAGGGGTAACCTTCCATGTTTTTTAAAATCATTTTTATCGGGTCGTTGCTTCCAGTACCGAGTCGGCAGTGAAGTGTCTGATCTTTTTATTCAGGAAAACAGTGTCCCTCAAGGGTCAGTTTTAAGTGTTACGCTTTTCGCCATTGCTATTAATAGCATTGGAGCCATTATAAGGAGTCCCATACGGTACTCCTTATATGTGGACGACTTTTTAATTTTTATTGCATCGTCCAGCCTGAGAAGCGCTGAGTGGCAGCTGCAACTCACGCTGAACAGGCTGGATGAATGGTCAGTGCACACCGGTTTTCGTTTCTCCACTGAGAAAACCCGGTGTGTACTTTTTACTCACAGCAGAAGCCTTTTACTAGAGCCTCACCTAACCTTGAGGAACACCGTTTTAAGTTTTACTGATACCGTTCGATTTCTGGGCCTCATTTTAGACACATGCTCAACTGGCTTGCGCATCTAAAAGATGTGAAAGCCAGGGCCTTAAAAGCTATTAATCTTTAAAATGTCTGTGTGGCAGGTCGTGGGGCGCTGATCGCTCCTGCCTGCTACAGTTTTATCGAGCCTTTGTAGGGTCGCGTCTCGAGTATGGTTGTATCGTATATGGCAGGGGTGGCCAAGCTCCTAGATAGTCCGAGCCAATTTTCAAAATTTGAAATTTTTCGCGAGCCGCAATTAAATACGTATTTAAAAGGTTTGCAAAAAAGGTATTAAATTTTTTTACAGAAATTATATTTATTGAAAACATATGAATATAGTTACAAAATATGTGTATTGAATTTAAATATTAAAAATTAAACACATTTATTTTACTTCTCTTGATAATTCTTTAAAATTTGGTGAATAATTGCTGACAGCATTCCTCAGTAATTCTTTGAGATTCTGGTTAGTTAATACTAAAACTTTTAGTACATCTTCCAAGTTTTTTTAAAAATAAACTCTCCCTCTCCATACGGGCGTTTTGCACGAGCAATATTCCAGTCAATAACAAAACTGGCTTCAGCCACATTATTAGCTTTATTGCTAAAGGTTATCAAAATTGACTGTTGTTTATTTAAATTTGATTTTAAAGAAGCAAGTTTATTTGATCGTAATTTGGAATTTGGTGGATACTGATTAGAAAACTGAGGATGATTGATTTCATAATGTTGACGTAAAATGCTTGCTTTATTTTTGACCGTAGAATTACAAATAACACATAATGCTTTTCCTCCCACTCATTACTAAAACTTCTATTTTGTTGTTTTATTTTTAAAACAACTGGCAATAAATAAAGAAATTTAGAAATACAAGTTTTGTGATATTAAAACAATAACAACATGTTACATACTACGAAACAAATTATAGTTAACTTACCAAAAATTCCAGATTACAAATTATACCCGTAGCAAGAATGATACAAATTGTTTCCTCGAGAGCACAATGTCAACTCTCCGTTGCAATGAAAGTTTACAAATTCAAAATCGGTCTAGAGTAGGTCGATTACCGACGATTACGCCACTGTTTATGTTTTTCGTGCAGTTTTATATGAGTCATATCATTCTTAACTTGGGCGGAAATGAAATTTGTTACAACGTTGCACTTAGTTTTTCACATTTGTTACCAGTACTTTAAAGGAAATTATGAAACACATACGGAAGGATAATAATTTTTTTAAATATAATAACACAAAAATGAAAAGGGAACTCGGGTACATTTATCGAGAGCCACAAATAATCCTTCAAAGAGCCGCATGTGGCTCGCGAGCCACAGGTTGGCCACCCCTGGTATATGGTTTGGCATGGGATAGTTATCTTCGGATACTATATAGTGTCCACCATGCAGGAATTCGGCTCGCCACGGGTGCATATCGCACCAGCCCTATTGTCAGCATTTGTGCTGACTCGGGCGAGCCACCGCTTACCATCCGCCAGCACCTCCTCATGGTGCGACACTATATGCATATTGCCATAACACCTGGCAGTCCCGTGTACGACATAGTTTTACATCCCAGCTACGAGCGGCTCTATACCAACCGGCATAGAGCCACTAAACCGTTCAGCTACCGTACAAAGGCTATTTTAGAGCAATACGGATTCGAGCTTCCCTCTTTTTATCGCCAGGGTTGGAGTAAATCCCCTCCCTGGCTTTTAAAGAGGCCCAGATTAATTTTAGAACTGTCCCGGCATAACAAACTGTTAACACCTGACAGTGTTTTTATTAATATTTTTACTGATATTTTAAATCAATATCACACTTTCACCCCGGTGTATACGGATGGGTCTAAGCAGGCTAACACTGTAGGCTGTTCAGTAGTGTTCCCTCGAGCGACTTACAAATACAAGATGGATAGCAGGTGCAGTGTTTATACTGCAGAGTGCTATGCACTGCTAAGATCGCTCCAGCATATGAAGGCACGCCGCGACAAGAAGTACCTCATATGATGTGATTTGCTTAGTTGTATTCAGGCATTAGCAACTATGTACCCAGCAGACTGTCTAGTCCAGGACATCCAGGACGCCCTCCTATCCCTCCAGTCCTGTGGGAAGGAGGTCATATTCTGCTGGGTACCCGGTCATGTTGGAATCAGGGAGAACGAGGCAGCCGATGAAGCTGCCAAGTTAGCCTGTGACAAGGTCCGAATCGACTTTGATCCGGTCCCAAAGTCAGACCTTGCCTCGGTGGCGAAGAGATTTGTTCTCAATGTTTGGCAGAGGCAGTGGCTGGAAGTTGAGCATAACAAGCTCCGGCAGGTCAAACCGACTGTTCAGCCGTGGAGCAGCTCCTTCCAGCGGGCGAGGAGGGATGAGGTTCTCCTTACTCGCCTCCGTATAGGGCTCTGTCCTCCGACACATGGTTTCCTTCTCCGCCGAGAGGACCCTCCGGAGTGTGATGCATGTGGCGTACCTTTGACGGTACGCCACACTTTAACAGAATGTGTGCTGTTTTTAGATTTAAGGGCAGACGTTGGCGGTAACAACGTGGCTATGGTTTTAAAGTTTTGTAGCTTGGTCGGTCTTGTTCCAAAAATTTTGGGCAGACCGGCCTAGGTTTTAGTTTGGATTGGTGGCCCTTTACAACCACCAATCCAAATACTGATTTCACTTTTGACATTGCTTATATGGCTGGCCATTTTACAGTCAGCCAGCTAATTCGTTTTTTAAACTGGTTGGCCCTTTTACAGCCAACCAGTTAATGTACGTATTTTATATTTTATTGCCCATTCAGAGCAATAGTCTCAATTTTATATTTTACGTTGTCGTCTGTGTGGCCGACCTCTTTACAGTCGGCCACGCAGACGGTATTTTAGTTAGTACGTTAGTATTTTATTGTGCTGTCTCTGTGGCCGACCCCTTTACAGTCGGCCACACAGACGGCAATTTTGCCACGTTGTCACGCCTGGCATTAGTTAGGGCGCTAATAACCTCGATGTTGACATGCCCTAAAGCCCGAAAAACAACAACAACTGCATATGTACACTTTTAAAAAAAGGTTAACAAAAACCAACCCCTCTCCCCTTTTCCACCCCCTTAATATTTGTCAATGTTTTTTAAGCAAAGCTACAATCAGTATCGTTTAACCAATCACTTTGAAACTTGGCACATCCATGTATTTTTCATGGAGGTTTCTGACCACATAAAAAATCTAAAAGCCACACCCTCTCCCCCTTTATACCCCTTAATTTTTATACAAACTCACTCTTTGATCCGATTTTGTAGGAACTTTGCACACGTATACTTCAAAACAAACAGAAAAATACAGTCTACATTTGATTTCCCCCATCGCCCTAATAAAACAAAATTTATACTTGAAACCATTCCATTTTTTTTTGCAAATTTCCCAAAAATGGTGAAGATATTAGCCAAAGTAAAAAGTTATATTCTTCGAGTATACATTATTTCCTATTAAACAGCAGTGAACCGATTCCAGTTGGACAATTGCTGACCAAGAAATTGAAACTTGAGTTTTAAAAATTATTTTGAAGTTTTTGGTACAGCACACAAATCTGCAGTTTTTATTCGGTTTTGAGGGAAGTTTGCACACATATTCTTTCAAATAATTAAAAATGATATTTACATTGAGTTTACAAAACAGCACCCGCTCTCCTCTTTCACCCATCTTGAGACTGATTTACATGTCTTTTCCATGTTTAGCATTCATCTAAAAAACCAGCTAAGAGATTTGTTTTGTATATATGCTGAATGGAATCACCAAAAACATTGAATATCCAAGAATATTGCAATGAACTTGAAATTTATATGTAAATATCTAATTTTAACTAAATACAAACTTTCAAATGTATTCAGTTTTAATCTATATGTGTACTCAACTCTAGCAATAGTGAAGCATTGCCGGGTCAGCTAGAAATCAAGTGGCTATAATAAAAGTAGATAATCACAAGGGACATGCATCAGTTAAAAAGTGTGTGAGATAAAATTTTATCTCCATTAATATTCAATTTGTATGTAGGGAATAAGGATTCAATACTGCACTATTATCAATCCCTTGGGACATCTGTGGCATTGGTGTCGATCCCATGGATCCATATAATTTTTTACATTGTTAACAAATTAAATAATAAATGTGTTTTACAAAAAAGTATGGTGAAATGAACCACTTCTGGTTCACATATCCTAATCCTCCAGCCTTGCCTTACACTACATATTCTGCGTTCTAACATATCTTTAAGATTGTGACCAGATGGCATTCAGAATTTCATTCTAAATTGCACATATTCTGTTTCTAACAGTTCTACTGAGTGTGGAAGGTGGTAATATTTTGCCTCACGTTCGGCAAGGCAATCCAAAATATCCAGTAGTTGTCCATTTCACCTTGCGCCTTGCAAGGCACAAATTTTGAATCCCCCTATCCAATCATCCAGACTTCGGTTTTCCACGATTTACTAAAATCAATCCTGTCAAATGTTGGAATGGTTTCTTCAGAAGGCAATTAATAATTTTTTTTCGCATTCCTTTCCCCCAGTCTTTTCTGACATTATGACTCATTAAGTCATAAAGAAAAGAATCCAACAGTTCTTAGTGCTCACACATGTAGTCTTTCTAGAAAATGTTCAAAAGGCCAACATATTTTCCAACACAAAATCTTTGTTTTCATATTCCCTGATAACCCCTCAGTCACTGCAGCCACATATTAATAAAACAAAGCAAAAAATATGTACAAACTTTCCTCCCTCAGCAAGAGTTTGATGAATGGTAATGCTTGGGCCAGGCATTTGGAGGGACATACATGGAGCATTCCGAAAGTAATGCAATTATTTTTTAAAAGTAATTTATTGAAGAGATTTGCACAAACACTGAAAATTCTTCAAAGTACTGTCCTTGGGCCTCTACATATTTTTACCAGCGACTCTGCCATGACCGGTACGCGCCTTGGAAGGCGTCTTCGGGGACCTCTCGTGAGGTCTTCGTCACGGCTGATTGGATCTCTTCTATGGACTAAAAACGGGTTCCTTTCAAGGCTGCCTTAATCTGAGGGAACAAAAAGCAGGGGAACTGCACCACGTTCGGAACCTGCCAGAAACTGGCACTAACCTGTTGAAATTTACATCAGTCGCTTCGTCAACATGTTCTCTTCACGTTTTGCGATCATACATTCTGGAAAAGTCGCTAGAAATTTAATTAAAAATGCCGAAATATGAAAGGCTGAGCAACTGCTAAATGCTTTCAGCACTGCTAAAATAACATAAAAATTATCGGTACAGGGATCATTTCAACCTAAGAAGTTTAGTTTTGTCATAGAAATCGTGTTTAAGTTGAAATATGGCCTGGACCAAGTGATAAAAAATTACGAAATTTTGGCTATGCGGCATTCAACATGCAAAGGCATATTTGTTTACAATGGAAGCAATCGATTATCTCTGGTTTCTTGTTGCTATGTAAGATGGCGGTCATCACCGTATTACAACTCGGATAAATATTTGTGTGTTTGTCAATTTTGTGCGACTTTTTACAAAGGAGTAGAGCTGAAAAGGCAAGAAAACATTACAACAAAGGATTAAATCAACACTTTTTCAACGTTGGCGGCATGTAACGGGATTCGTCATGTCATATTTCAGAATTATTAATTAAATTCCTGGCAACTTTTCCGGAATGTATGATCACAAAACGTGAAGAGGACTTGTTGACAATTTCAACAGGTTAGTACCAGTTTCTGGCAGGTTCCGAAAGTGGTGCAGTTCCCAGAAGTCTGCTGGGGCGACGTCAGGGCTGTAGGGTGGGTGGGACAGCGTTGGCACCTGGTGTTTTACCAGGATCTCGCGGACTCATAGCATGTTGTGGCAAATCGTGTAGTCGTGATGGAGTTGCCAAGTAGCGGAGATGTCTATCTTCATCCTGATCACCCTTTTTCGGAGTCTTTCCAGCACATCCACGTAGTAGGCAGCGTTAACTGTCTGTAATTGAGGAACAAACTCCATATGGACCACTCTTTTGCTGTTGAAAAAGACAATGAGCATTGTTTTCAGCACCCCTCTCCCTATTCTCTCTCCATCCCTTCAATTTCTTCTTCCATCCTAGCTTACTACATTCTCCCAGGGTTTCACTTCATCTCCCACACCAATAACAAATTATTCACATTGCTGGGTTTACTGTTGGTTTTCAATCAAACCAAGTCGTGTGATCCATCTTTTACAATCATGAGTAATATGTAAAACAAATGTGAAATATACTCACCATTCGCAAAAGTTAAAAGGAGGAGGGCATCAGCGACAGAAAACACTTCACAAACAAAATATTTCGTGCTATGCCCTTCCTTATGAAATATTGTAGTTTTTTTTGTTTGTGGAGTGTTTTTGTCACTGCTACCCTCCTCTCTTCAACATTGATGAACGGTTGTTTTATTCTACCTTTCCATATAAATATCACATCATGGCATTTCTTTCTACTCCATTGTTGCTAACAATTATAAGTAAGGATTATGCCCGAAATGTTACCTCCAAGTTGGTAGAATTTGACACATTACTGCATTTAATATTGCAGCATACTATGTTATGTCTGTAATTTTGTAGAGTTTGTATTTATTTAGTTGCAGATGGGATTGCCTACATTAGCTTTGAAGTTGATTGACAATGCTCTTCCCATAGTTGTTGCTCATGGTAGCTGCTTTGACCAAGCAAGAGCATTTCTTTTATATGCAAAATGTAAAGTTGCAGCAGCTGCTACAAAGCATGAAAATGTTAGGAAAACTGTGCTTCATGAAGCAATACAGCTTTTGCATAAAGCAAAAAATGGATTCAGCAAAGTAGAAGCATTTTCTCGAGTAAAAGATGTGTTGTATCTGAAGGTAGGTATTATGTACTATATTTGATAAAATTTGTGAATTTGGATATTACCAGAATATAGTGTTAAGTTTTAATTTTACAGACCCTATTGTACAACGAGCTAAGTTACGTTGCAGAAAGAAAAAAATGTGCATTGGAGTTCAGGCAACTGGATGAACAGTTTCCAACAAAAATGGCAACCACTTTGTTAACAAGATTGTGATATTTCACAGGATTTGTATAGTAAAAACTGACTGAATCCTGGCATTTCAGTGATGTATACCACATTTTGGCAGAATCAACAATATATTGGTTATGATTCAGTAATATAAATGTCAATTTTTGTAATCTTCTAATAAGACACTTCTCAATACACTGACTTTTCCTCAAAAGACGACATAAATCTTGAAGCTTCAATCATTCATATTATATAAACCTTTATTCTCACACATATTTCCAAAAAAAGTAAACCTCTACACACACCTTGATTCATTGCTCTTGTCAGTTTCTGGTATGTAACCATTAGCATTTGTATAAGTTCACCTTTTTTTTTTTTTCTTTTTTTCTGCCAATTTAGTTTTGCGCACTCAATGCTGCATATTTACTTATTGGTAGAACAGTACATGTAGTGGCCCTTGTTATTCATCATGATGCTTGTCGCATATAAATAATGTGACGGCGAGCAAGAGATCTATGTAATTAAATAAATATATTTTGTAGACTGTATTTCGTTTATAATCTTTTGCAGTTTATTTCTTTCGTTTGCCTGCTTAAAAAGTTCTCTAATACCAATAATGACCGTGTTTGAGACAACCTTGACATCCCAAGATTTGCAGGTTTGTTCCTACTCAAGATCTCTCAATTTAATTTTACGCTGCTGCTAAATCAATCTTGTCTTGGTCGTTTTCTCTACTCAACAATTCTCCTAACTTCACTTCTTTTTCAGAGATCATATCCTTTAAAGCATCTATGGGCAAACAATATTTATTAACCTTTGTATTCTTTTCTTTATATATATAAATCATTTTAACTTTTAATTTACCACTATGTCACATGCTACTGAAACATTCTTCATGTCTGAACCTTAACTCACACTTCTAATCAGAACTTTTGTGTTTACTTCGAACAAACTAGGAATTACACTTACTTAGGCCCTTTGTCCACCAGCGCAATGCTGCTGCAATGCTACAGTGCATGAACGTCAGACAGGGATCACTTTATAGAGTCGGGCCCTTGTTATTGCACTGTTCTCGTCCACCAGCGCAACTGCAATGCAACCTCTGCTCAACTCCAGAGTGACCAAGTTGGTAGTTACTGGCTTGTCAGTTGCATGCAACTCAACTCTAAGGATCCCCTATATACTCAGTCTTCAGTTCAGTTAAAATTATGGCAAATTGCAATTAGGTGTTTAGTATTAATCTAGTGGAAGCAGTAGAAAAGCATACATGTATGTACAATTATAACAGAATAATGCTGTGGATAAGGCATGTAGTCAAAGTTGATATGAGTGTTAAGAACATTATAAATATGAGGGTAATTCGGAAAGTAACCTCCGTTGTAGCATGGCGTTAGTAGTCGTGCCATTTTCACATCTGTGTTTTCCCCGATTCTAGCATCCAGCTGTGATAGTACAAATGTCATTATTTTGCAAATTATCTTGTTATAACCTTAAAACATGAGTGCTGCAATAGAAAATCCCATGAAATGCGAAGTGCGTGCTGTAATAAGGTTTCTTTTGGCGCAAATCGTTTCAGCAGCAGACATTCATAGTCAATTGTGTACTGTATACGGTTCGAACATTATGAGTGAAGGTGTTGTGCAGCAATGGGTCCGCTTTTTTAAAAGTGGTTGAACAAACATTCATGATGAAGAGAGGAGTGGTAAACCTTCTTTTGTGAGTAATGATCTTGTCAAGAAAGTTAACGATAAAGATCGTTAAAATTGAAGATTCACAATCTCTGAACTTATGAACAATTCCCGCATATTTCTCGCATGGTTTTGTACAAGGTTGTCACCGATAAATTAGGCTACCAGAAGTTCTGTGCTAGGTGGGTACCGATAGATGTGCACAAAACCAAATGAATGGGCTCTGCGTTAAACTTCCTTTCACGCTACGATGAGGAAGGAGAAGATTTTTTTGAAGAGGATTGTGATTGGTGACGAAATGTGGGTGGCATACATAAATACCAAAACGAAACAACAGTCGATGGCCTGGGGCCATAACAATTCTCCGTGCAAGCCAAAGAAAGCCCACAAAACATTTTCAATGAGGAAGGTTATGACTACAGTTTTTTGGGATATCGAGGGAGTTTTGCTCATTGAATTTATGGGACATGGCACCACAATCACTTCAGATGTCTACTGTGAAACTTAAGTGAGCCATTCAAAACAAATGTCGCGGTAAGCTGTCATTCGGTGTTGTGTTTTTTCATGAACACGCTCGTCCTCACAGTGCCCGTAAGACTCAAGAGCTTCTTAAGCAATTCAAATGGGACGCTTTTGATCATCACCCTTACAGCCCCGACTTGGCGCCTAGTGATTTTCATCTCTTCACTCACATGATGAAGCGGCTTGCATCACAGCACTTCAATGACAACAATGAACTTCAAAATGCTGTGAAAGATTGGCTATGTGCCCAGGCTGCTAAATTTTATGAAGAAGGAATTTGTAAATTAGTGAAACGCTATGACAAATGCTTAAATTTAAATGGTGACTATGTTGAAAAACAATAAAAAGCTGTAGTTTTAAGATGTATATAATAAAATATTTTTTACTATCCAAGATTTTTATTTATAGCCAAGCAGAGGTTACTTTCTGAATCACCCTCATAATAATAATTACTAGTAATCAAATTCAACTGCATTTCATTAAGCTATTTAATTTCTTTTGCAAAAGAATAATAATCATTGAATATTTTTTTTAAATTGTTCTATTGTGTTTCCTGTGAGCATAGATATATTATATGAATTGGACAAGTTGCTAGTGTGAGACTAGATCTTTCTAAGGCATTTGACAGAGTGAGCCATAAAATGGTTTTAAATAATTTGAAATCTATTGGATTGGATGAAAAAGTTACTTGCTGGGTAGAGGAATTCTTAAAAGCCAGAAAGCACAGAGTTAGAGTAGGAAATGCATTATCAAAAGAGGTGGAAGTAAATATGGGAGTGCCACAGGGTAGCGTATTGGGACCGTTGCTGTTCATTATTCTAATGAATGACTGTGTTGATTGGTTATGGTCAGAATATATGTATTTTGCAGATGATATAATGGAATACGATAGGATCAACACAGATAAAGACTGTAAACAGCTGCAGAGTGACTTGGACAGAATATCTAAATGTGTAAGTTAGCATGGAATGAAGATAAATGCCAAGAAGAGTCAGCTTATTAAGTACACAGATAAAACACTAAAGGTTAATTATGATTATAGTGTGGGGTCAGAATTGCGTGTTGAAAGCTTGAAGTGTAAATACCTTGGCATAACATTTGATAACAAACTCAACTGGGCAGGAAAAGGTTACAAAATCTTTCATTTACTGGAGAGGGTAATGAGAGTATGTACCAGAGAAGTTGAGGGAGTTGGGTTACAAAGAGTTGGTCAGACCATTGGTTCAATATGGTGGTGTAGTTTGGGACCCACATTGGTTGTAAAGTGTGCAATGAAGAGCAGCTAGATTTGTTTGTGGAAATTATTGCAGGGGACAGTCAGTAACTGATGTGATAAAGGAGCTGGATTATGAGTCATTGGAGGAAAGGAAGAGGGTGAAGAGAGTGCTGGGAATGTACAGGGTGTATGTTGTTATGGGTTTTTTTTAGGGGATATTGGTTAAAGAGTTAGGAATAGTGCTTTGAAGGGAAAGGTGACCATGACCACAAGCTTACGCTCGATTTCATGCATAAGGTTGTGGGAAAATTTTCTTTTGTTGGTAAGAGTATCAGGGACTGGAAAAAATTACCAAGTGAAGTTATGATTAATTTACCAGTAATGCTTAAGAAAATTAAAATTTGTAAATCGGAAAAGTAAATGGCAGAGGAATTTAACATTCCAATTATAAAAAATAAATTAAAAAATATATATATATTTAAAATGGGTAATTAGATGACCAGGGGAATTGTTACTGAAGTAGCTCCGTTACAATTAAATTAATAATAATATAGTATATACATCGACATTGTTGACTGTGAGAGCATAGCAATACGTCATTAGCTTGTGTTGTTTGCCATGATTCCCTACAGTACCTATAAAATTAAAAATTTAATGTAAAAGTTGGAAAAGCATGATTAACAGCTCTTTTTTCTACTTATTTTTTGATACAATTCTATGTCAGTTTTATTTTTTTAACATTATTATTGGATCAAATAAACATACAGATCAATTAGCATACAAATTTCTTAATTTTGACTATCAACTCTGACAATCATCTTTCATTGTAATGAATGACTTAACAAAAGGATTAATGTGTTCCAACTCGACAGATCTTGTGCATTATACTGTTGTTGCTTGTTTGATTAGAATGTTCACATAATAAATAATTGATAACAGAGTCAACATCATAAAAATATAACTGCACATAACATGGTGAATGACCATATGCAGCAGTCATTGAACCTGATCTATGATAAAAACATAATATATTTTAAAATGATACACTCCATGCATGACTATTGCAAATTTTAGCTTCTGAACCAACCATAGCAAATGGTGAATTGTTTTTACAAATGTTTTCAAAATATTTTTTTGATTTTCTTTTTATTGATGGTTCATCGTACGGTGATTTGAAATATTAAATTTTTACTTAACCCTTTGACTGCTGTTGACGAGTTTACTCGTAATGCTGCCTGCTGCCCCCGTGTGCTAATGACAAGTTTAGTCGCAGCCACCGGTTTTCCCCTGAGCGCTGTTGACTAGTTAAGTCGCACCCGTTTGCCGCTACCTGAGTGCTGATGACGAATATATACGCGCCACTACCTGAGACGTACAATGGACTTCCCCCCCAATTTATCGATAGCCTTTCGCAGTTCTGGTCGCTAGCTTATCGTCCGAATGTTTGTCTGTTGGGAGCCTAGGCTTCGCTCTACAGTTCACTGTTCAACGGAAATTACATCAGTGTTCTTTGTGTCCTTTATTTTATAAAGAAAATGGCAAGACGTCGTGGGTGCATTGAGGAAGAAATCATGGAGATTCTTACGAGGAGCGACACTGAGGATTTTGATGGAAGTGATAGCTTTTCCACAGAATCGGAAAGCTGTAGTCCTAAACTATTTCATCAGCAGGGGTGACAATGCAATCTCATGTTTCAACAAGAGATGTTAGTTGTTCTGAAACTGAACAATCAGAAAGTGACAGTGAAATGCCTACGAAGAAATTACATCTTGGCGATAAATCTGACTGGAAAGAAAATGATTTTCATCCAGTTAATCACACATTTGACGATACGCTATCGGGACATGTGTGTCAAATAGGGAATGTGGCAAGCATTCTGTCAGTTTGCATGTTATTTTTTACAGAAAAACTGATGAAATATATAGCTGATGAAAAGAATCAGTTTTAGTATAACCACTATGGAGAATGCTCCAGAATCAGTGCATTCTCGAATATAAAAGTGGGAAGATACTGGATATGATGAAATGTATTGTTTCATAGCTATTTTTCTTCTGATGCCTCGCGTGAAAAAAATTGAAAATTAGCAAATATTGGACCAGAGATGTTCTTCTAAGTACTCCAATTTTTAGTGTACTTATGTCCAGATACCGCTTTTTGTTACTGTGGTGAGGTTTCGTGAGATTTCGCTGGAACCCCTCCCCCCCGCATTTCACTTCACGTAATTAATGGACAGACACTTCACAGCTTTCAAATGTTGAAAAATCTGTTTAGTACTTATGTAGAACAAATTTCATCAAAGAAACAAAATTACGTATAATCAGGTAATTACAAAGTGCAGCAAACATTCAGTCAACATCAAGATATTTTGAGAATCTACATCTACAAAGATATTCCGCAAGCCAAATTTCGGCATGTGTGGGAGGCTGCTTGTACAATTATCATTTTCAGGTGTCTTTTTATATTCGTGAATAGCAGGAGGAAAAATCAGATGCCTTTAACTCTCTGTATGGGTTTCGAATATCTCTAATTTTACAGTCGTGGTCTGAACGCAGTATGTAAGTGTGGAAGTAAAATATTTCTAGCATCTTCTTTGAATCTACGCTCTTTAAATTTCAACAATAACACTCTAATACAGTAAGGCACCTATTGGAAATTGCAGTTGTTATAAACCGGTATGCAAGAAAGAACAGTAAACTATTGAGGTAAATTTAAGAATCACGACGCTTTCGACATAAGCTGCAAAAATCGAGTAAAAACTACAAGCAAGATATAATTATTAGTGACGAAAAATAGGGTTAATGATTCAGTTTGATTCTGCAGTAATGTATTTGCAGAGAAACTATGTAGTGAGAGCATTTATTGTGTATCAGCCATGAGAGGTCACAGTGCTTCGCCAGGAAAATTCAGCACTGAGTGGATGGGGCAGCGTGGGCCTCTCCGTCCCCAGGAATAATCACTTAGCACAGGTAGCAGGCCTCAGCGCGGCAGGTAGACGATCAGCCGTCAGCAGTCAAAGAGTTAATACTGCTTGCAGTCCTTTAACCTGAAGTAACTTCTGATTTAAAATGTTTTTATTTGCAAAACCTGCATTGTAAATGCATTAATCCACAATTAAAACTACACCAGAGTCCCTTTAATCCGATCCCCGGTAATTCGAATGTTCAGTTAATCCGAACATGGCAAAAATTAGTCTTAAGTATGGAAAATGGTAAAAGAATTAAAACATAGTTCATGAAAATAGTTCATACTGGATTTAATTGCGCGGTTAATTTCTGTACATACACAAAATTTTAATTTATACAGTACAGTACACACATATTATAAAAATTAGCAAGAAAACATTAAGTTTAAATAGTGCAAAACAATGAACGGAAAACTATAAAACGTACAATAGTATTACAATGCTTACAAGCGTCCATTTTATTCCTACTTTTTAGAAGACAAAAACTCAGTCATTGTTTTTTGGCGTAATGAAGACAGTCTGTTATATGACGCAAAGTTGTGCCATCGTCTCATAAACATTAAATCAGCAGGTGTTGCATTGTCCTGTTGCTCCAAATAGCGTATCACAAGATTAAGGGCTTCTGCCATGTCACTGTGTGACACCAGCTCTCCTTTGTCACATTCCGCCTCATTGTCACTTCCGTCACAATAGTCCATTTCTACCTGGTCTTTAGTCACAGCAGCCACTAAATCAACATCAGTAATGTTCTCCAAACTTGTATAATCCCCTGCCATCCATTCATCTACATCTGCTTCACAGGCTTCTTCACATCCAGGGACTGTACCATTTGTAGGAGATTATCCCCTTCAATTTTAACTGGGGCGTCCTGAAATTCAAGAGATGTCCACAGTTTTCTCCAAGAATTTCTCAGAGTGTTTTCTGAAATATTCTGCCATGACTCAGAGGCCCAATAAACAACATCCTTGACATTGGTTTTTTTTTTTTTTTTTTTTTTTTTTTTTTTTTTTTTTTTTTTTTTTTGGGGGGGGGGGCCATCTAAAGGAATGTTATCTTGGATCAGCATTCTTAAAAATTGTTTTCTGTAAATCAGTTTTAATGTTTGCAGTACGCCCTGGTCCATCTGCTGTAAAAGTGGTGTAACATTCGGCGGCAAAAACTTAGTCACAATTTCTCCATCACATAATTCCTGAGTGCTGGTGTGAGACGGCGCGTTATCAATCGAAAGGATAGCACAGGGAGGCAAATGATTTTCCTTAGATAACCGTCAGACTGAGGGAACAAACTGGTCGTGAAACCATTCTTTGAACAGCTTACCATCCATCCATACTTTTGTCTGGTTGCGATAATATATGGGCCGGGACTTCATGTTGAAGTTTTTAAAAGCTCTGGGGCTAACATATTTGCCGATCATCATTAAAGGCAGCTTTTAATTACCAGTAACGTTGCTGTGTGCTAATAAAGTAACACAATCTATGCCTATTTTAAAGCCAGGAGCTATGACTTTTGCTTTTGATCCAGATTTTTTGTTGGCAATGCCCTAAAATTAAGTTATAAATTTGTTGGGGAGAATAATTTACCTCTCTTACCAATTTATCAAACTCACCCAAGTATTCCTTTGCTGCATCATAGTCAGAAGAAAGATTCTCTCCAGTTATTGTTAGCTGATGAATCCCATGTCGTTTTTTAAATCTGTCCAACGAGCCCGTACTCTCACTAAAAGGCTCATCACAATTCATTAACTTGTTTAGGTAAACAGCCTTTTCCTGAACCATTGGTCCACTCAAAGGAGTTCCCCTTTCTCTTTTCTGTGTAAACCAAAAGAAAAGAGCTTCATCCACTTTATCGTACTGGGACTGTTTCAAAGTCTGCCGAATTTCAAGTGTTTTTTCCCGAAGACGTTGCACAGAACTGTTCAAGTTTCATTCGATTCTTCTTCCAATCACAAATGGTTGCCTTACCAACACCCTGTTCCGTCGCCAGTTTAGATACATTCTCACCATTGTCTAACCACTTCAAAGCATCTAGTTTTTCTTTTAGAGTTAACGTTGTATGTTTCCGTTTATTCATGATGACAGTACACCACTACACCCCAAATGCATACAATACAACTGTCAGGCGTGCCAGCAATCGATAGCTAACATTAACTGAGCAGTTTGCGAGCCGGCTGACAGTGCACTGTCCTCGAATAGTTCAAATATCTTAACAAAAAAGGGAGGGAGTGAGAGTGAGCCATTGTTCCCTTGCCCCCCTTGTTCCCAATTGTTACCATGGTGCACCTTCTTATATCCTTCCTATACTTCATTCTAGAAACTGGTCAATGTAATCCGAACAAGACCCGGTCCCAATTAGTTCGGATTAGCGGGACTCTGGTGTATTAAAATTTATTGGAATGACATTTAGTGTGCATCTAAATGTTGTCGCGAAAGGCATTCGCGAGGGTTCGCGAAATATAATTATTTAAAAGGAGTTACATTTATTTGAATTGTGAATGTTAAAATACTAGGAGCCAGCCAGCCAACACAGAGACGGGAGGTCATTAAGCAAACGCATTAGGAAACTATTAAGACATCCACTGCACGTCAACAGAGGGAAAGTCTGGAGTGCCTGAAGGAAGGTGACAATATTAAGACACACACTTTCAAAGCCGGACCTAAGCACGGAAGAAACCGGGAGGCAGGGAAAGGTCACTGAAAGAGAGTTTCCAACCTTTCAAAATCTCACGTGGAGGTCCATGTGATGTGGACGTGTCTGACCACAGATTAGCTTCTGGAAAGGACGAAAGGACGGAGATTGCCGTCATTAAGATGTATAAATAATGGTGGCTGAGCTAACAAACGTTAGAGTAGGACCGACCGCCAGAGTGTGGGGTCGGAGCTGACCAGTGCGGGGCATGGCAACTACAAGAGAGTAGGAACGACTGCCAGTGAGTGGGGTCGTAGCTGCCTAGTGCCGGGGGCCTAGCAGCACTGCATAGTAGAGTAGCGGAGTCAGAGGGCTAGGACTTCGATTCTCATCTCCAGTCTCAGTTGGAAATTGGGACTTAGGTTTCCACATAGATGGGAAGGCACTCACTTAGATTCATGGATGTGGGAGATTGGAATTTCCCGCTGATCAACCCTCAGGGGAATGTTATTCCATATAGGATGGTAGTGGTAGCCATGCGAAGGATTCGTCAACGGCTAGAGCGACTTGGAGCCCGAGTGACATCGAGATATGTATCGGAACATTAGTTCCCAGTGCCCCGCCCCTCTCCTTGGGATTTTATTGGTTCTTAGTGAGTTGCAAGTTTGTTTCTTGTAATTTAACTTGTATGACTTTTTATTTCTACCAGTTATTCCACTCCGAGTTCCCCTGTCTGAAAACCCGAATCCAACTTAGTTCTGAGACTTCTAAAGGTAACTTTAGACAGTCTCCTCTGAGCTCTCATCTTCCGAACCGCTCGCGGAAGTAAAAGCCAACCAGGACGCAACATAGGATCCATCAAAATAATTTCATCATTTTGTGTACTATTTTCACTATTTAAATTCAGTCTATTATCATTTTGAATTTCACGCAAATAGGTATTCCTTTATCTTTGTCTCTCACTCCAACTTTTCAGTGTTCTATATTGAGGCATAATGGAAGGGGGTGTAAATATTTGAATGTAAAAAAAAAAAAAGTATTAAAATAACTGAAATTAAGATTAGACAGGGTTTCAAAAATGAAAAGGCTCTTAAACAAAGTTTAACTTTTTAAATAATAAAATGTACTCACTTTTTTAAGTACCAATCCAATTTACTTTTTCTTATGTAATATCTTGGTTCTCCGGGTGGAGCCGCGTTGATTTGTTAAAACTTAACGTTTCTGCCATCTTGCTGTGGCTTTCATCAGAGGACTGACTGCTTGTGAGTTGCCGCTATCGCCTTACATAGTAGCTAGACCTCCGCGGTGACGTCACTGCGCCCAGTGTAGGTAATCAATTACTTTTTCTTCTTAGCAGAAACCATTAGGCCAGGCTAAAGTCATTTCAAATTATCCGTTAGGATGTCGAATGCTTTATAACATAGAAAATATTCCTTTTTGAAATGTTCCTTTTATCAGTTCAAAGATTAATCTCTACTCTATTTGACTGTTTTCTTTGACCAAAAACTACAGAATGTCTTAATGCTGAGTATACACGTCAGATAGTCTGCTCCAATCCAATCCGATTTCACCCACAAGCACACACGAGTTTATTTTTTATATTTAATAATGTACTTGTAACACAAATGTTAACTATGCTTATTATATTTTTTTTCTGTACTGAAAGATTAATCTCTAATGTGACTGTTTTGTTTGACCAAAAATTACAGAATGTCTCAATACTGGGAACACACGTCCGATCCAATCTGATTTCACCCACACGCACACACACAAAATTTTTATTATTATTATTTAATAATGTACTTGTAACACATATGTTGACTATGCTTATTATATTTTTTTTTCTATACTGTTTGACAAAAGACCACAGAGTACCTATAGACTTGACATTGGTAGAAACGCTAATGTAAACAATGAATGTTTTATTAAATTTAATTTAATGTATTCACAAAATATAATATGTATATTTTTCTTCTTCATATAAACTTTACCAAAAATCACATATATTAATATATAGAATAATAGAGAATAAAGAAATATACACTGAAATTGAAGAATTAATCCAATATGTGAAAGGGGAGGAAAATCTAATAATCATGGGTGATTGGAATGCGATAGTGGGAGAAGGAAAAGAGGGGAATACTGTAGGAGAAAGAAATGAGCGAGGAAGCAGGTTGTTAGAATTTTGTGAAAGATATGAGCTAGTTGCGACAAACACATTCTTTAAGAACCAAGCAAGAAGGATATACACCTGGAAACGTCCTGGGGATACAGGCACGTATCAGCTAGATTATATCATGGTCAAACAGAGATTCAGGAATCAGGTTCTAGCCTGTAAAGTGTACCAAGGAGCAGACATAGACTCTGGCCATAATTTGATAGTAATGAAGTGCAGGCTGAAATTCAAGTGAATAAGGAAGCAGTATAAACAGAACAGACTGGAAGTGAATAAACTGAAACAATCTAGCAAGAGAAAAAAATTTGCAGAAATGGTAGACTTAGGTCTAAGAAGTAATTCAGAAAGTAGCTCTACCGAGGACAAATGGAATGGATTAAAGACCAAAATAATGAAAGCTGGTGAAGAAACAAACTGCCCGAAAACCTTGCATCACAGAAGAAATTTTCGAACTGATGGATCAGAAGAGAAGGTACAAAAATTCTAAGGATGAAGCAGGATGAGAGCAATACAGGCTATTTAGAAATCAAATAAACAGGAAATGCAAAAAAGCAAAAGAAAAATGGCTACAAGAAAAGTGTGAAGAAGTAGAAAAGGAAATGGTCGTAGGTAAAGTAGATGTTGCATATAGGAAGATCAAACAGAATTTTGGAGAAATGAAGAAAAGAGGTGTGAACATTAAAGCTGCCAATGGGAAACCTCTTTTAAGCTCGGACGATAGAGCTAACCGATGGAAGGAATACATTGAGAAACTTTATGATGGGGATGACTTGAACAATAGTCTAATGGAAAAGGAAGGCAATGTCGACATTGATGAGTTAGGGGATCCTGTTTGAGGACAAATTTTTATAAAGCTCTGAATGACTTGAAAGCAAATAAGGCGGTTGGAATCAATCAGATCCCTGCAGAACTTCTTAAATCCCTAGCAAAAGAAAGAATCAAAAGATTATTCAAGCTGATATCAAAAAGTTATGAAACAGGAGAAATTCCAACAGATTTTAATAATAATATCATCTTCACACTTCCAAAGAAAGCATAAGCTTACAAATGTGAGAATTATCGCACCATCAGTCTAACAACACATGCTTCAAAATTACTGACTAGAATAATATACAGAAGGATGGAAAGGGTAGTAGATGAGATTGTAGATGAGATTGTAGGTGAAGATCAGTTCGGGTTTAGGAAAAATCGTGGTACAAGGGAAGCAATGCTGGCTTTAAGATTAATACTTGAATGGCGGATCAAGAAAAACAAAGATACTTATATGGCATTTGTTGATTTAGAAAAAGCTTTTGATAATGTTAGGTGGGATAAGATGTTCAAAATTTTAGAAGTCAGGTCTAAAGTATCGAGATAGGAGAATACTCTATAAACTATATAAGAATCAAGTGGCTATAATAAAAGTAGAGAATCATGAGAGACCTGCAGCAGTTAAAAATGGTGTTAGACAAGGTTGTAGTCTATCCCCATTAGTATTCAACTTGTTTGTAGGAGAAGTAATAAAGAAAGTCAAGAAAAATTTCCATGTGGCATAAGTGGTCAGGGAGAAAAAAATCAGTATGCTACAATTTGCTGATGACATTGTCTTGTTAGCAGAAAGGGCTGAGGATATTAAGAAGTTACTGAATGGCATGAACAAAATACTGAAGGAAGATTTAGGACTGAATATAAATCAGAGCAAGACAAAAGTGATGAAATGTAGCCGAAACGATTCCAATACTAGTAGATTAAATATAAAAATAGGATCAAATGCAATAGGAAAAGTAATTGAACTCTGTTACTTGAGAAGCAAAATTTCAACCGATGGCCGAAGTAGGAATGATGTTAAAAGTAGAATAGCACCAGCAAAAAGAGCCTTCATGAAAAAGAGAAACCTTTAGTTTCAAATATTGATGTAGGAATTAGAAAGAATTTTTTAAAACAATGTGTGGAGCACTACAATTTATGGTAGTGAAACATGGACTTTAGGAATACTGGGAAAAAAGATGATTGAAGCATTTCAAATGAGGTGTTACAGAAGAATGCTGAAAATTAAGTGGACAGACAAAGTAAGAAATGAACGAGTTTTGCAAATGATGGTTGAGGAAAGAAGTTTATGGAAGAATCTTACAGAAAGAAGAGACAGCCTGGTAGTCATATTTTGAGACATGCAGGATTGGTTAATTTTCTGGTGGATGGAACAGTCGAAGGTAAGAACTGTAGAGGAAGACAGAGATTAGAATATATGAAGCAGATAATTGAGGACGTGGGTTGTGAGGGGTAGGTAGAGATGAAGAGGTTAGCTTAGCACAGGATAGGAAGGGATGGAGGATTGCATCATACCAGTCGAAAGACTCATGACAGCAAAAAAAAAAAAAAAAAAAAAAAAAAATAGATACTACTTCAAATCTACATTAGCTTACAATTTCACAGGAGACAGTTGGTAATGTTCATTACCATGTGCATATGTTGTTCCAGATATTTTTTCTTTTTTGTTGAGGAGAAAAGCTAATTAAACAATGTTTATACATATACTGTTTCAGTCCACTAAAGTTGGTTTTGTGAGAAACAAAGCAGTCCTATGACTTTGAAGGCAATACTATTTTCGTATTCAATATTATTCAGAAGTTATCTCTCGCATAGTTATGAAGCAGTGCAAAGTACTCTAGGGGGGTGAATAACTCACTTGATGACAGGATGAAATATGTACAACTTAACTAAGAATCATCTGATTAAAGCAATATAGTTCTGACTAACTACACAATTCTTAACAGTTATTTTAATGTATTATTTGTAGGGTGGGGGGAGATGCTTTGGGCCTTACGCCTAGTCAACATTGATATTTTTAGAGGCAGGAAAGGACTGGGGGAAAGGGACAGAAAGGAATTTGGCCATGGTCTTTTGAGGTAACCATCCAAGTGGTTATTATAATATACATTTTGTTAATACATAAAAAAATCTTTATTCAGATTCTTGTCTCAGCTTGAATGACCTCAGATATTTCCAATAAATTTTTTCTATACTTTGAACTTTTAAGTCTTTAAATCAAAAAAATTTCTTAGATTCTAATAGTTAAAAGTATATCTAACCTCAAAAGTAATCAATAGTCTTTCATACACTGAGATACCTCTCCTCCTGTTTGTGTCCCTTTTTTTAATTACTGGGTAAAGTTTCTCATCCATTTCTTTAAATAGTTTCCTATACTTCCTATAAAATCCCTTGCACTTTATTATTTCTTTTTTCAAGTTCTCACGCTAGAACAAAATCAGAATGTTTTGCTTTTTAGGAATGAATGCATGAACCCAAAATTTCTGCCTGCTCTGAAGCCATCCCAACTATCAGTACACAATAAGATCACTATTATGGACCACACAAATTGTTGTTCTGGAGCAGAATGAAGTTTTTAGTTTATCATTAATCACAGGTGAGTTGCGAGAGGACGAAGAATGTGCAACACAACTGTGATCTAACTATCGTAACCAAGTTGGATTGCAGTTGCAGTCGTATTTTGTTTCACCAGTGGACGAAGGTCCTAATAGTGCCATCAAGATACACTACTGTTGGTGAATATTGCATCACCCAGATGGAATGGTCTGAATCAATACAAAATTGGAGGATGTATAGAAAAGTAGAACCATAATAAGTGATTATGATTGCAGAGAGAGAGCATGTGCATAGGCCCAGCAGGGCCATCTTTTGTGTGACAGGATGTGTTAGTGTTATGCCACACTGTCAGTGCAGAGCTGACAAACAAGGTGGAAACATACAAGGAGGTCCGGTATGCCTTGTCAGTATCAAATAGTGAAATATCAGCTTGTGAGTGATATCAAATGTGGCGGAATGATTGGGCTTCAAGAAATGGATTTGTCGTACTGTGACACTGTGGATCATACAGGGCACTCACAACAACAGTGATGTGTTTGTGTGGAACCAGTTGATATAAGAGGGTCGTATACAGTGATAAGCAGATACTGGACCAATTGTTAGTCTTGTGTAGTTCACAAATGAAATAGTTTGGAAGAGTGCTTCCACATATGAACTACGCAAACTAGTTCTCAGATCTCTAGCTCATTAGTTCGTTCGATCCTTTCCCGAAGACCGACTTTTAATAGTGAGAGTGAGCGAGTGCATGGCACTGCCCTAGCTAGTCACATCACCACTCACTGCACATCCACCTTTCATAGTTCAGTTCAGTTAGTAGAGAGTATTATCCATAGTTAGTGTCAATGTTGGTTTATATGGATGGGTTATAACAATAATGCACTGCCAACAGGTAACTATCTTATATTTGTAATGTACAATAACTATCAAACTATTATGTGACAATGCTATGATGTGAAGTAGTGTAATGTATATCAGTTTGACTATAGGGTTAATATGTTTTTTAGTTTATTTATTACAATGTCATCAAAAACAAAAAACAAAGTTTCCTGTGGACATATTTCACTGCGATAAAGAAAAAGGAAAAAAAAAAGGAACTGTTCAACATTAATAACTATTGCAGGAGGCTTAAAGGGAAATTTAACCCAGATTATGAAAACAAAACATGATTTGATCCCATTAACAATTAAAAGACAACCACCAATAACCACAACTACTCTAAAAAAAAAAAAAAAAGAACGCATGCAGTAGTGGCCACAAAGTGAGCGAATTATCTGTACTTCTGTAATTCTAGATGGGAGCTAACCAACTAAAAGAGTGACCTAGTTCGTTAAGGAGCTGTGAACTAAACTGAACACTTACAGTCATTAACTATTATGTGCTAGTCTAAGGCTATTGAGTGATTTTTGTATACACAGTAAAATGTGAAATATGACACAGACTGTGCAAGTGACATGACCAACCAGTGAGCCAACAGATACATGTTTTTTTTACATCAATTTTATTATTTGGCAGACTTTTTTTTTTTTTGTTCAGGCTTTACGCCTCATCAACATTAGGTTATTAGAGGCGGGTCATCAGATGAGAGGATATGTTTTGATAATTGAGTTTATCCTCCAATATTATAGGAAAAACATTAGACAAATAGTTATATAATTGTCTGTTTTCAAGGGGGGAAAACATAATATACCAAACTAGAGAATGCGTGCAATAGTGAGATGGGAATTATTGAACTAAAAGAGCTGCTTAGTTCACGAATGGGCTGCGAACTAAACTGAGCACTCCCAGTTCAAACCATTATGCACAAGACTACATACAATGTCATCACAGCCTGGGATGACAGCCATCCTGTCTGCATGGCAGTAACTGCCAGAATAGCATAGTCCACTTTGTTGCCTTGATGAAAGAGTTTGCAAAGGGGTGTGGACATGTCTGCAACGGTAATTCGTCACTGTCTGCTGAAGGCCAGATTGCGTCAGATGCCATCAACCAGAAACCACCAATGCCTTGGACTGCAGTAGTTATTCAAGCTCTGCAACTGGCATGCAGAGTAGCAAAAGGTGGTGTTTTCAGTCAAGTTCTATTATAACTTGTCCTACAGCAATGACTGCGAACCGGTTAGATGCTACAATAGTGGATGCAGTGGGGCAGACTGTATTGTTGTACTCCAAGATCGCTCAAGGTGAGTGCCAGAATGATTCCTTGAAGAGAAGAGGGAAAGTGCATTGTTTAGTAGCATAGTGGACAAATACCAAGTTTTATGGTTTGGGTCAGCATTGGCTGTAACATGCTATCTTGCCTCTTGAGGACCATATGAGCAGCAACCGCTGCACAAGGTAGGTCTTTGACCCTGTGGCACTACTTATTTCATATTTCAGGAGGACATTGCCTGGCCGCTTGTGGTGAGAAATGTGCAAGCCTTCTTCAAACAGCAGCAGCTATCCCTGCTTCTTTGGCCTGAAAGTTCGCTTGACATGTGACTCACTGAACATGTCTGGGATATGGTCGTTTGGGCAACTTGGTCTTTCTGGTCCTCCTGCAACCACTGTCAATGCTTTTTGGACATTGCTGCAACCTGTGTGGCAGTGTATTACCCAGCAGCATAACCAGGCTACCACAATGTTTAGAGTAGGGGTTCCCAAAGTTTTTATTGCCATGCTTCCCTTTCCATTTAAAGAAAAGTTCTGAACCCCACACCTGCCACATTTTTATTATTAAAAAGATAAATCCTTACTTCTCAGTACTAACAATGACATCTCAAAGGAAACTCACAAAGTTTGTGATGTTAAACTAAAGGTTTCCAATTTTAAGAGGTGGTGAAGGAGACATAGTACTTCTGACAATGTAGAGTTAGTGTATCAACCACAAGGGCAGCAAAGCTACTTCACACAGCCCTACTTGTTAAAGTATGGATTAATCATAGTATCTGATTAATTTTATAGTTATAGCTTTCGTTGAAAGATTTTAATCATGTTTGTCTTAAAATTATTTTTTTAAGGATTTCATTTCTACTCTTTGAATATATGTTTTATTTAGTCACTGCCATCAATTATAATTCTGCTTTGAAACAGAAATTTGCATATTACAGTAGTAATTGATTGTTTCTTCATTATGATATTTGATAATATTAATATAGATTCTTTTAGTTTCATAATCTGTGAAAGGAAATGAATGCTGCTGGGCCAATTGCTACATTTAATAGGTTGGGGTTAATTTATTAAAACATATTAAATGATTTTTGTAAGGAGTAAAATTTCAAACTGCCAAACAATGTAAAAAAAAACTTAATTACTGTTTAATTAAAAACAATGACCAGTTTGAACTTTTAAATTTCTGTGTTGTCTATATTTTTAGTATTGCAGTCTCTCAAGAGTTTTTTTTTTTTTTTTCTTTTTTAATTAGTAAAGTTGAGGAAATGTAAATATAATCTTTTATTTCAGCTCCACAATCTTCCAGTAGAATTGATATTGTCTATGTACAAATTTCAACAAAAAAAAACTAATTTTTTCATTTTTAAACTGAACACACCATTGAATATGTCATAATGTTCTTGCTTTGATTACTGAAAAGTAGTGCATTTTACATAAGCAGCAACGAGAAAACATGAAAGTACTGTCTACAAAGCAGAAAACTTGGCACTGGCAAAATGTGAATTGATAATAACAATTACTAAAGGAACCGTCCATTTCTGCAGGATATAAGTTTATTGAGAAATTAAGGCATGATAAAGACAAATAGGCCTATTCCAAACATCCAAAGTTTTCCATTTCTAATATTATTAAGAGTAAGATTAATTTGTAACTGGATTCATTCATATGGTGAATGTCAATTTCGCTGAACACCAAAAAATGTAAGAACGGAGACTTTCCCGGCGTATGCTTGAAATTTCTCATAGGTGTAACGCCGGCTAGTGTCCGGCGGTGCACCCATGAGGACTTCATTTCAACCAAAAAATGTTTTGTGCAGGACATAATAAATACTGTTAAAAAATTAGCAATTTTGTAATTTCACAAAAGTGTGAAAAGTTGATGTTGAAAAAAAGCTTAAAGTCAAAATAGGCAGGATACCAGCTCAATACAGAATTAAAAGCCTGTGAAAACCGGGGACTGGCTTTGCCCAATGAAGTAAGGTTTTGGGTTTAAAGACGCTGCGAGTTGTAAGTATATTGTGTGAATGTGACAAGATTATATTGATCAGACAATCCGTTCCATCAATGCCTTTGGTGAGCATGAACTAACATCCAACTGTTCCAATTGTAGAAGTCTGCCATCACCAAAAACATCATTTGAAATGGCCATAAAATGGATTTGGGGATGGAAGTATTGGTCTAGTGCTCATTCTTCTGGAAATCAGAAAGGAAGCTGTAGAAATACAGTTGAATAATGGTGTGATTAATAAAAACATGGGACTGTGATTCTGTGATGCTTGTAAACTGGCACAGTCGATTCTTAAACAGCAGCGTAGTGTACAAAAGAATAGTGAGGCTCCACCACAAGATCAAGCGTAACAACTGGCTCCCTGCAAATGGCGTATGAAGCCACCCAGAGATAGGTGGATTACTGAATAGAGACACACACAGCAGAAGGGAAAATGAACCGCTCTCATGGCAGTCCTTGTGGCAGACAGTGAACCATAGTTAACTCGATCAATAAAGCGAGAAGGGGAGAGAATGAACACTATGTCATATAAACGCGTCGGCAATCAGGAGCAGAATTGCAGCTTTGGTTGTAGCAGCACATGCTGCACACAATCTGAGGATCACTGCAGGGTATGCCATTGGAAGCTCATCATCATCATCCAGCTGCAAGTCCCTTCATTAAAAAAAGTTGTATATGTTATTGCAGCAGACAACCCATAGCAAGAGATGGTTAGTACAGGTGTTTCTTTATGCTACTAAGTTTTTAATTCAAGCCTTTCTCACAATAACCTTATATGAGAGATACACAAAAATAACTGGAATAACATTGCCGTGAGCAGAGCTTGTGTAGTACACGTTTCTCCCGCTCTGAGTTTATAGCGCAACTCATTGCCAGATCAGTGCACCTGGCTTGTTCTGTTAATCTGCTTTGATTGTTTTTGCTAACGGTGTTTTGTTATTGATGATGGCAGGTTTAAGTGGACAACGTGCAGCTGTGAAATTTTGTTTTCTACTCAGTAAAAATGTAGCTGAAACTGTTATAAGTATAATGAAAGGAAAGAACAGCCGTGAGGCAATATTTATATGAAAAGAACAGATAAAATACACCCAACACTCACCAAAGTTGAAGGGAGGAGGGCAGCAGCAACACAAAACTACACACAAACAAAGAAAATACAATATTTTGGGATTCTGTGAGTGACTACATCGAACGCAAGGCTTGCGCAAGCACAGCCACTTACTTCTGTTAACTTGAAAAAGGGTTTTAACCCGAAGTATTGTATATTCTTTGTTTGTATGTTGTTTTGTGTTGCTGCTGCCTTCCTCCCATCAACTTTGGTGAGTGTTGGGTGTATTTCATCTGTCCTTTCCATATGAAACTGTTATAATGTTGAAAAAACTTTACAAAGATGACGCTATAGGAAAAACTCAAGTGTATGAGTGGTTTGGTTTGTTTAAAAATGGCGACATGTCAATCAATGACAAACCTTATTCTGGAGGTCCGTCAACTGCCCGAATTGAACAATTGTCCAAGATTAGTGGGTTAACTTGGATATCGGTTTGGTGAATTTTAACCGATGATTTGGGAATGAAAAGGGTTGCTTCCAAGTTTGTTCCTCGTCCTCTGATTGACAGTCAAAAAAAAAAAAAAAAAAAAAAAAAAAAAATTTGAACATAGGAACGGCGTTGAGAATGTAGTCTTCTGGTGATAGTGGTATGGTTATGACCAGAAACAAAGCAACAGTCAAGCCAATGGAAGATGTCAGTGGCTTGTAATAAAATATGTTGTCAAATCAAACATAAAAAAAAGCCTTTTCTTTTTTATGCCAAGGGCATAGTTCATTCAGAGTTTGTTCCCCTACATCAGACCGTCAATCAAACCTTTCCTTTGGATGTTTAAAGAAGATTGGGCAACAGTGTTCATCAAAAACGGCTCGATTTGTGGCAGACGTAAGACTGGTTCCTCCACCATGACACAAATTGTTAAATCAGTTACTGAAAGCAATTGACAAAACGGGCGATGCATTTCAATTTTCAAAACTAAATTTCCTCATCTCAAATTAGACTAAAATCAGGAAAGATGTTTTTGTGGGCCCCTAGATTAGACAACTATTGTAAGATTCAACATTTCTTGTACACATGAATAGATAAGAAAAACAAACTTGGCTTGCATTCCATAAAAAGTGTGAGAGTTTTTTGGGTAGCAATAAAAGTAATGATTATGCCAAAGAATTGCTGTCAGCATACAAGGACCTCTGGAGTAATAGCTCTTAAATTAGATTTCCTTCAATCACACCTGGACTCCTTCCCTGAAAATTTGGGATTAGTTTTGGATGAACGTGGGGAACGCTTCCATCAAGATATCACCAGTTTTGGGAGAAGATTTTCAGGCAAGTTGATTGTGAACATGTTGGCAAAGTACTGCAGGCTTATGGCAGGAGAAACATCTACCTCAGGGTACAAAAGGAATTAAAGCACCAAATGAAGGTACTTACACAATTTATTTATTATTTTAATTTTGCTATTGTTATTTTACAAGAAGAAATGTAAAGGCTAAAATAATCCTTCTGATCCCTCCAAATTATAGAAAATTGAAAAAGGGTGAGGAGGCCTCCCCGAAAACTGTAGGCAGAGGTGGATCTAAGAATTTTCGGAGCAAGGGCAAAACCTTGAAATTGACACCCGTTAAAACATGAATATGACTTCCGGGGCAGTATAGAGCTGTTCTTCGATTTTTTCGCTCAGGTCAGTATAGCCAAAAAATGGGTCGCCGCCATACGAATTTGTCATTTACAACCCCTTCAAACATGATTTTGCCTGCCGGGGCACTCTCCACTGTTTGACCCCCCCCTCCCCGATCCGGCACTGTATTCTGGAGATCATTTTACATAAGCATTAGGAAGAATGGTGTCAGGGCACAAACAAAAAAACTTTTACATACCAGTGTTATTGTGTTTATAATATTCTCAAGATTAATTTATTACTAGACGACCCATGCGAAAATTTCGCTAATAAAATACAATGAATAGTGAGGTTGAATGCTTGTAATATAATTTAAAGTAGAACCGCACTTTGTAACAAATATTTATTTGTTTAGTGTAATAGGTACGCCAGTGGTGGCTTTAAAAGTAGTGACATGGCACCACATCTAATCTAAAATAAGTAAATTTAAAAATAAATATAGTACAAGAAAAATAAATATTTATAAATGCGGGATTCTCTACTCTACGATATCTTATGGCACGTAGGGAAAATATTGAACTCCATCTGTTGGCACATCAGTGAAATGTTTCGCTGTCATGGAGACAGTTTTCGGATGTCACAAATCGCGCATGCGCTATAGCGTTTTCGTGGAAATATTCAAGGGTGGGGGTTCACTTTGTTAGTGGCGAATGGAGACAACTTCGTTCTATCACACGCTGCAGCTCGACAAAGTTAGGTACACTGGCGGTAGATCGCAGCAGCAGCTGCCATTTTGCCACATTCAACTGCATCCCCTGGAACAGTGCTTCTCAACCTGTGGTTCGCGGACCACTGGTGATCGTCGAAGATAGTTCAGGCGATACACAGGCAGAATATCATAAATTTTGATACCATATTCGTACTGTATACGGCTGTACGCCCAACTTTTTAAAAGCCTTGAATATTTCAATGACCGGGCAAAAATGTGGCATTTCCAGGATGAGGATAGAACAGCGTTGTTTCTACAATAGTCTATTCTTTTCCAGATGGCATCACAGCAAGAGTGCCGTTTGTCTAGATATTAAGTAAAAGACGGTTTACTAAGGGTTTTAAAATGGGTATGAGGAATCGCGGTAGGTGATAGTATTTGTATCGTGAGTGGTGAAGTAAACAAAAATAAATGGTGTATGGTTTAGCATCTTTTATTTTAGTTTATATATGTAGGCCGTTGGTTTAGAGTTGTGTCCAGCCTATAGTAACATTATTATTTATCTGGTTTTATCAACTTTTAACAGTTCACTTCCAGTTTCATATCTGCGTTTTCATAGGAATTCAAAATATCGTTTTAGATTTATAATGTTGTAATGGTACATGTGCGAGATGTTAATCACATAGATAATAAAATTGGGCCCAGGGTGGAAGACATTAAAGACAGGGAACTACTCAGAGGAAAAATTGCGGAGGTAAAGGATCTGACTGAAGAAACGCCATTCAGAAAAAGGAGGGTTTTCTTAGAGGAAGAAAACACAAGAGTGAGCCAGGGAATGAAAGAGTACTGGCGACCGAGGAAGGAAACTCAGAAGAGGAACTGAAGTTGCGCAATCGTCATCAGTAGATAGCTGAAACGAAAAGAGGAAAAATTAAAATTTAGGCCCGTGTAAGTTAGAGGCCCGCAGCATTATTTTTGATAATTTAATGATACTCGGGTTGAAAAATGTTAAGAAACGCTGCCCCAGAAGCGTTGTCAATGCGAGGTGGCAATATTGTTTCTGTTTCTTAGAGCCTCTGAAGGATTCTCAAGCGAAATGTGTTCCATTGCCGGCGTGGCCATCGAAGGCAGTGCCGGATTAAGAAGGTATGGATGGGTCCCTAGGCACTCAAATTCCTTTTTAACTGCTTAACGTCTCTTAACAGCGAAGTCTTTAGAGACAGGAAAGGATGGTCTCAAGAAATGGGAAGGAATTTCACCATGGCCTTTTGAAGGAAGCATCCCGGCATTTGCCTGGAGAGATTTGGGAAACCAAGGAAAACCCAAATCTGGATGCCCGGACAGGGATTCGAACCACCGTCCTCCCGAATGCAAGGCCAAAACGATAACCGTTACACCACCACTCTCGGTACTCTGTTTTTTAAACTAATTATCTTTATTCTATAAGTATAAAGAATTTGTAGATGACTAATAGAATTTATCATATTTTTTCCAATTAACAAAAGAATTTTACAATTTATATTATTTTGAAGATTACTTTTATTTATCGTACACTACAATAAAACAAAACAAAATAACTTTAATGCTTTTCGTATTACTTTGATTGTTTTATTTTGGATGATTTTATTTTTATTTAATGAAAAAAGTTAACTTTCAGGGGACCTTCAAAAATCGGGGGCTACAGGTTACTGTCTAGTCGTTCCTAGTCCTGCCTATTGGGTAATTCGTTACTGCCTGTAGATCAACTGGTCGGTGTTTGGCTAATCACTCAACGTTTACCGTTTGGTTAATTTTAAAGCATTTATCATTGATTAATTTCAAAATAATTTCTTTAATCCGGCAGTAACTGCAGCTAATGAGACTTCACGCGTTGCAAATGTCTATGTTGTGAGATTCCTGTCCTTCCAGGCACATTTCACATCAATAATGATCAGTAAACCGTCTAAAAATTTCATTATTGTCACCACCTGAGCAAATAACTTCGGCCGCCACTGAAGTACTGTAACGTTCCCACCCCTCCTTCTAATTAATTTCCGACTAATTTATTAATGTTTTAAGTATCGGACCTCTTAGCCGAAGAGTGACTGCATTCACTCCATCATTTAATCCAGGTAAATGAGGTGGAACAATTACAAAGAAAAAGAAAATTTAGTTAGATGCACCACACTGATTTGAGTTATATTCTGATAAATTGTACACTCTGACACACTATAGGTTTTCTGTTCAAACACATATATTGAATCCACTAATCAACGTCTCGATAAGACAATTACAACTTCCTTCTTCATATACTTAATTTACTTTACAAACTGTGAGCGAGAGTGATGTATGGCAGATACCCAGAGAGAGAGAGAAACAGAACATAATATGGGCTTACATCATGATCCCTCGTGGAGCTACCACCGCGTAGCACTTGACAAAAACTGGTCAAGACTGAGAGACTCTGGTCCCATTGTGAGGGCTTATATAATAACCTCCTACCGGAATTCAGGTGTGCTGATCCTCGACGGGAAGTGAGTACTACCAACATTGGATTCTTACTTTCCCATTTGGCGAGAGGACCATCTCTGCCAAATGGGAAGGAACACAGAGTTCCACCGATACTACCCCACCCGACAGGTAACTTTTGTGTTTGTGGGGTGGCTACTGTACCTTCCTATCCCCGCCAAACTCTGGGCGGAAGCCGGGTGCCCGAACTTCTCCAGCGTGGCTTAGGCGCCATGATAGTAACTATAGCCACTTGAAAATCTTAGACTAAAAAATACTCTCCGCCTCACTCTCGCTACCTAATTGAAATTACTTAATCCTAACCTTATTCTAATTAAATACTACTTCTTAAAGTTTCTAATTATGGTTTCAAATGTCTTGTGACATCACAGTACGCATCAAAATACTTAAACATATTACGAAACAGTTTATGAGGACTTGGCTCCGAATTGTTTGATACACGTGACCTCTTTAAGCATCAAATTCCAAAACATTCTTTCTTAATTTATGATTTTACCGAATTTGAGACCTTAATATCTAAAATGATATGTCATTTATCGATTTCGGCTGGGTATCGAAGGAGATAAATGCCTCGTAATAATAAAAAACGAAACATGTTATAGAAATAATATTGATACTTTTGCCCTTTAAGGGTCAAATTCCTTTTATAAAATATGGTGTGACTAAAGCGGACACCTTGGCCTTTAAAATGATGCCTCATTTACCGATTTCGGTTAGGCATCAAGCGAGGTAAAAAAAAAAGTTTTAGAAATAATGATATTTTTGCCCCATAAGGTCGAATTTAAAGAAAGTTCTTTCCTAAAATATGATCTGTCCAAACCGGATGCTATAATACAATACCCCGTTTATAGATTTCGGTTAGATTTAAATGGAGATACAGGGCTCGTGACACAAAAACGCGTTGCAGAAATATTGATACTTTTGCCCTTTACGGGTCGAATTTCGAAAAATCCTTTCTTAAAATATGATGTGACCAAGGTGGAGACGATAAGCTTTAATATGACACCTCATTCATTGATTTCGGTTAGGTATGAAGGGAGATATGGCTTGTGACAAAAAACACATTATAGAAATAATATATATGATTTTATGTAATAAATAATCACAAAGTGCTCTTTACAAGATCTCAATAAAAATTCATTTATTGAGAATTTGTATGTAGAACTTGATTACCTAATTATCAGTCTCAACAAGGAAAGAAAAAAGAGAGAATTACCTGTCAGTCTCAACAAATATTGAAATAAATAATTTGTATTTTAAATAGTTATAAAATAAAAAACTAAATATTAATATTAGCTTACTAATTAATTTTAGTATTCATTATTAAAAGTCTTACATTGATTAGACAGAACATTATGACTACCTACCTACTATCGATATAAACCCGTCCAGGCTATAGCGCTGAAGAGGACATATTTAAATTTTTTATATATTTTTTTTTTATTTAACTTCACCAAGTATGAGCCTCAGTGGCGTGCGTGCGATAAACTTCTGGTTCAACGGAACGGAAACTGCCACCCATCAGCTCTGCGCCAGGGTTGGATTAAAACAGCTTGGGATTCGTAGTGAATGTTTTCGCCGTCCGGGGCAGTAGTAGAACTTAAAAAAAAAAAAAATAAAAAAAAAAAAAAAGGAAAGGCCCCTAGACTCCTAGAAGGCGCGGAGCCCCTAGGAGGCTCGGGGCACTTCAGAAGGTGCGGGGCCCGTAGCATTTGTTACCTCCTGCTACGTGGCTAATCCGTTACTTGCCAGCGCGTGTCTGTAATTGCACACGCAGCTTAAGTTCACCTTGTAGCGAACGACTTGTAATTTTTCTCACTTTTATCTGATCTACGGAAGCGGCAAGCACCGTCTCGGATCGTCTACGGAATAGCCGCTAGTAGCCGCCAATTCTCGCTCGACTATCTGTCTTAGAATGTTTTCTATTACAGAAACCTAGCCCTTGCTCATATTACGTCGCGTGAAGTCCACAGATGTATTTTTACTGGTAGCTGAACCAGTGAGTATGTTGCAATAAACATGGACTATAGCGGCTAGAGTATTTCATTCGGCTTTTTATTTTTTTTTGCTGTCGTCAGTTTTTTGACTGGTTTGATACAATCCTCCATCCTTTCGTATCCTGTGCTAACCTCTTCATTTCTACATAACCCTTACAGCCCACGTCCTCAATTATCTGCTTCATATATTCTAATCTCTGTCTTCCTCTACAGTTCTTACCTTCGACTGTTCCCTCCACTAACAAATTAACCAATCCAGCATGTCTCAAAATATGACCTACCAGCCTGTCACTTCTTTCTGTAAGCTTCTTCCATAAACTTCTTTTTTCACCCATCATTTCCAAAACTCATTTGTTACTTTGTCTGTCCACATAATTTTCATCATTTTTCTGTAGCACCACATTTCGAATGCTTCAATTTTCTTTTTTCCCAGTATTCCTAAAGTCAATGTTTCACTACCGTAGTAGCTGTGCTCCACACATATATTTTTAAAAAGGTCTTTGTAATTCCTAGATCAATATTTGAAACTAAAAGGTTTCTCTTTTTCATGAAGGCTCTTTTTGCTAGTGCTATTCTGCTTTTAACATCATTCCTGCTTCGTCCATCGGTTGTAATTTTGCTTCCCAAGTAACAGAACTCACTTACTTCTCCTATTGCATCCGATCCTATTTTTATATTTAATCTACTAGTATTGGTATCATTTCTGCTACATTTCATCACTTTTGTCTTGCTTTGATTTATATTCAGTCCAAAATCTTCCTTCAGTATTTTGTTCATGCCATTCAGTAACTTCTGAATATCCTCACTGCTAACAAGACAATGTCATCAGCAAATCGTAGCATACTGATTTTTTTTCTCCCTGAAAACTTATGGCACATGGAAATTTTTCTTTGACTTTCTTCATTTCTTCTTCTACATACAAGTTGAATATTAAAGGGGATAGACTACAGCCTTGTCTCACACCCTTTTTAACTGATGCATGACTTTCGTAATTCTCTACTTTTATTATAGCCACTTGATTCTTATATAGTTTAAAGAGTATTCTTCTATCTCGATACTTTAGACCTGACTTCTTTAAAATTTTGAACCTCTTATCCCACATAACATTATCAAAAGCTTTTTCTAAGTCAACAAATGCCATATAAGCATCTTTTTTTTTTTTGATCCGCCCTTCAGGTATTAATCTTAAAGACAGAATTACTTCCCTTGTACCGCGATTCGGCCAGAGCATAAGAAACCAGTATGATTCTTTGATCCCATGCAGCCAAAGTTTAGGTGTCAACAGAAGAAGAACCTCAGTACAAGAGAAGAAGAAAAGTTTTGCAAGTCTTAGGAAAACATGAAGAAAACGAATTTAAGCAAAGTACCACAGCCATCCGACAATTACAGACAGTACACTGCTAGTCAGACACGCACACCGTGCTTGTAGTATCAGTGAGCGTGCTATCCGCGCTTAGAATGGGCAAGTCGCACGATCTATCGAAATGGGCATTTAGAGCAGTGGTCCGCAACCTTTTCCTACTGGCGGCACACCATAAGGTTGTCCATAAATCTCGCGGCACACCGTACCGTTCTGTGGCTTGAGCAAAAAATAAAACAAAAAAGGTTTGATATTACTATTAAAGTAAATAATTGTACACGTACCTTCAATGCTGCACTTTTGCCTGTTTAACTGCACACAGGTGGTTGATCTGTGGAGATGTCGTTGACAATGCAAGCCTTATTTCTTCATCCACGGTATCGAGTCTTTCCCTCTTGGATGTTTTAATCTGAATCAACTTCGAAAAGTCCAATTCACAGAAATATGTAGTTGGATATGGTAATAACACATTAACTGCTATGTCGGAGATGGTCAGATATTCATTCCTTATTGTTAGTCAAAATGTATTTAAAGGAACATCGAGAAGTTTTAATTTCAAAGTGCTGTCAGCTTTTCAATCTGCGAGTTACTCTTGAACATTAATCGGAAGATATTCCGAATTTGTAACGAATGGATCACCCAGTCGAAATCTTCAACACTTTCTCCAAAGTCCTTTTTGAATCTCTACTGCAGGACATCTAAATGTTCTTTAATTAAGTCCATCACCATTTTATTAGTCATCAAGTGACCGTACAGTCGGGAACATCTCACACGACCCATTTTCAGTCCTCTGTAACCAGAAATTCAGCTTATTCTCAAATCCTTTAATCTTATCCATACTAATAAGAATATTTTCGTTCCTACCTTGCATTTTTGATGTTAAGCTCATTCAAGTAGTACACGAAAATATCGAAAAGATGTGCCACCTTACATATCCATTCGCCATCTGTGAATAAATCCGTGTACTTAGTCCTTCAGCCAAAATGACTGGACCTATTCTCAAAGTTCAAATATTCGCTTTAACGCTATTTCCAGACATAAAACGGAAAAGTCACGATTTTATTAAGTTCGCGACTTTTACTACTTCCTGCAGCACATCTTTCACAGAAGGTGGGAGAGATTTAGCAACAACGGCTTTGCGGTAAATGAGACAATGATTACATCGTATTTTGGGATTTACTTCAAGTACTTTAGCTGCAAATCACTGAATGGCCCTATCATAGAAGCCACTCCGGCTGAACGAACACTAACGCAATCCTTCCATGTTAATTCATTAAGGAGTTAATATTCATCAGTCAAGCGAAATATTTCTTCACCGGTAATTTGCTCTGGAAGTTCTTTGCGAAAGAAGAAATTACTTACAATTACATCTCCATCGATGTAGCGAATGTAAGTCAGAAGTTGTGCGTGGTGGCTAATATGTTTTGGACTCGTCAATCTGAAGTGAGAACTTCTGACTGTTGCTGATTTTATCCTTCAAAATGTCTTCAATATTACGAGACATATCAATAACTCGGTGACTGTGTCAGAAGAAAGATGAATTTTTGAAATTTCACTGGCAGATTATAAACCCTGAACTATTCTCACCATCTCTTTAAAAACAAGCTTTCACCTATTGTATGTAAACCGCCTTTGCGATAAGTTCGGCTGCCTAATAACTAGCTTCCTGTACTTTTTCCGAAACACGTACTGTAGCGGTCATGAAAGTTCTTTGTTCTTTTTTTTTTTTTTTTTTTTTTTTTTTTTTTCTTATTTTCCAACAACCTACGATAATAATTGACATCTTTGCTTGACAGAGAAGAATGTTTTGTTGACAAGTATCGTTTCAATTTACTGGGAACCAAAACAGCGTTACTGAGTTTTTCACCACAAACGATACACTTGGTAATTGGGCACGTTTTTCACCACACCAACGCTTTTATCCATTGCACTCACAGACAGAACACTCCGCTCAAGGAATTTTTCCATCTGGAAGAAATACAATAGTCTGCTAATTGTACGGTAATAGAAAATATCAAGACTAACAACTAACACCTTTTTTGGACCACTTGAGAGCACAGTTACTGTGGAACTAAAGTAATTGTAAGAAGCGGGACTTCAGTGAAGTCACATATACGGTGCTGATTTTTTTAAAGTGCTGTCTAACAATGTGTCGATGCAAGTGTACAGAAACAAAGGAGTTTTGTTGGAGAATCACCGACAGCCAAAAAGTAATAAAATAATATAAGGCTTGGAAAATTATACTAATCCCAGCAGTTTAGACAGGGGGAAAATCACATACACAGAACATGTGATAAATATAGTAGAACCTTAAAGTGCAGCAGTAGAGGCCAGGAATAAAAATATTTCATAAATGAATAATCAAAATGAACAGCAACTGTAAGTAAATAACTTTTAATTTCTTAGAATACGACAATATGTAACAATTGGGGGCACATGAAACTAAAATATAAATAATAAAAAACTAGACAATTCCTTATAATGAGTAAAATTTCGCGGCATGCCGGTTGCGGACCACTGCGCTAGGCCCATATTACCGGTCCGAAAACACCTGTTCCGATCGCACGTGATTCGACAATAGGCAGTTCAATGACAATACCATCACAGATTAATTCCTATTGCCTTCTATTTGGAGAACATATAGTAAATGATTCACTTTTTTTGCTGACGGAATATTCTAAGCAGCTTTCATCAAATACCTGCAACCGAGGACTTGGCTGGGGAAAAAAAAAAAAAAAAAAAATCATCTTTATACCCAACGGTAGGTGCAGTTTTCCAAAGAACAGTCTTAAAAGCTTTAGGCCCACCAGTGCATACCATAGCAATAGCACATATGGACTACTTTCTCAACCACCACCGCCGCGAGTTTCTCTTTTTTAATACTACCAAATACACATTTCTTAAAAGCGAAATCGAAACTTAGGACTCGTCACAACAGACGGAAACGCTTGAACCAACCCAAACAGGCCGGCCTCGGTAGCGCAGGGGCTAGAGGGCTAGAGTGCTAGCTCCGCGTGCCGAAGGCCGCCGGTTCGAATCCGGCCGCGGGCATGGATGTTTAAGTGTTGTGTGTCTGTGTGAATGTACTTTCCGTCCTGTGGCGTCCATACATTGGAAAAATACAATATATATACTGGATGACGACTTATACACTGAAAGCTATAATAATTACATTGAGCTGGCTGTATGGGCTCCGTTGCCAAATGCCATTAAAAAAAAAAACCAAACGGGTTAGCCGTAAAGACATCCACTATCCCCTCCTCTCTATGGATCAAGCAACTACGACAGTTTACAGGGATCGTCTTTGAATTTCGGCATTCATACCCCAGTTTACCAGGTCATGGCCACACTCTTCAAACTCTCAGCAGGAAACACCAAGACGCTAGACTAGCAAACGGACGAGGAAATCTGCCAATAGGGTAAGCGTACCTGCAGGCCTTCGATTTGTACATACTGTACCGGGAAGGAAAACAGATTGCACATGTTCACTTCCTAACCCGGAACAGCTGCGCCGCTACTAACAGATATTGCCTCTACATGCCACAGAAAACCAACTTTTTTAAGCAACTGGCTACATGCAGCGTAAGAAAAACACCCGAAAGTCTCAACAGCAAACGCGACCCAAAATAGTTTGTTCCCACAATAATGCAAAGTTCGTATTAGCTACTCAGCCGCTCGAACAAACAGCAAGGGTCACTGCCGTCACTACCCACCCAGCTGCACAAATAGTTTTCGGTAAATTATTCATAATTTCTCTTGGTAACTCATTCCAATTCCTGACACCCTTACCTAAAAAAGAGAATCTTCCCACACCCTTGTGCCTGAAATCGAGTGCCAGCTTGTGGTCATGGTCATCTTTTCCCTTCCATGCAGTGGCGGCCCTAGGGCGGTGCGAGCGGTGCGACCGCACCGGGCGCCGTTATATGGGGGGCGCCAAAAATGCAGCGAGAGATCGTCTGCGCAAAAAATGAATTCTATAATAATTAATATATTATTTTAACACACATCATCTAGAAGATTTTAAAAAGTAAGAGTTTCAGCTTAATGCATAGTCTTATGGTATCATAGAATAGAGTCAATTAGAGTTGCTACTCGAGTCAGTTCGAGTTATTCATATCATGAAAATCACAACTCGTTCCAAAGTTAGCACCCTCCCTTGCCGCGTTTCGCCTCTCCCGCACCTGTTTCTTGCCTTCTCGGCTGTAGTCTGGAAAGTTTATGCATGGGTCGAGATTCAACCTATTTTTTTTTCCTTCTACCATATTAAACCTTCGGTGATCACAATTAACGTTGGCATCATAAATATTTACAAGGCTTATCTGTCTTTTACAGACAGGACATGTCGCTAAAGTAAAAAAAAAATCTTCATGGCGCACAATACTTAAAAGAAAACAAAATCAAGACGAAATTGAGAAGGATTCAAAATTGCTGGATTTTTTTTTTTTTTTTTTTTTTTTTTTTTTTTTTTTTTTTTTTTTTTTGTATCGTCGTCACCAGAACTAGTTCAACACGAGACGGAAGAAAATTTTTAACGGAAGTTATTCAGATGAGGCTAATGATGAAGAGCAGCATGTGCGAGAAGATATATCTATGGCTAGAACGTCGTCTGCTGTTCAAAACATTACAAATGGGTATACAAGACATACCACCACAGTCGCCTTTTCAAAGTACAAATTATGATGATATTTCAAAATTGTCGCTCATTGACTCTGCTGACAGAGATGAAATAATTACTGAAGCAATGAAAAAATCCAATAAAAAAAATATGGACGTCGTTTTCCAAATATGTATTTTCAAAAACACCAAATGAAGAAACTTATAAAATAGATAGTTCCTTTATTCTAAATCTGCGGATAAAGTATATTGTTCATATGTTTGTTATTCAACAGAAGGTCTCATTTTTATTTGGGAAACAACGATTGGATGAATGGATTTACTTATCAGAGCGTCTCAAAACTCACGAAACTTCTTCAGATCACAATCACACAATGCTCAGTTGGATAGAAGCGTTAATTCCATTAAATAACTAGACAAGCATTTGCATATACAGACTGAAGACGAAAAATCACAGTGGGTTGCAATCCTCTAATGAATGATATCTTGTTCAGAGGAAGCTTTGGATCTGAAATAGTAAATAATTCTGATGATGGTAACTTCCTGGGTACAATGCAACTCCTAGGAAAATATTACCCTGTGGTGATGGAACATCTCAGCCGTATTGCTAATAACGAGAATAATATCTTATTAAATTGGCAAAAGTATTCAAAACGAATGAAGCGCGTGATAAAATTTTGACTATGGTTAGGTCATCTAAATATTTTTCCATCATATTGAATTGAACTCTTAAGGTAAGTTACGTCGAACATTTATCTTTGACTTTAATTTTTGGTGACTAATGAAGACGAAGTATTACGCTGTGCTTACAATCCGGAAAGTGACTCTTTGGGGCGCTGCCCTGTTTAGCATTGATACTTAGCAAAAGTTCGATTTGGATATGAACGATTGTCGAGGCCAAAGATATGACAGTCGATCCAATTTGGTAGGAGGAACCTCCATGGGAGGAACAAATGTGGCAAAAGCAAAATTCTGAACTAGTATCTTCAAGTAGTTTTTAATTAAAGTAACTGTCATTAAATTTGGTAATAGCTAGTGCCGCCAAAATATCAGTTAAATCGGTTTCCTTGTCCGGATTTCTTTGAATAATATTTGTGTTATTCTCTCGATCAAAAAGGCGATGGGAAGTGGTATTCAAGCACTCAGGACGACCGTCAAAAAATTTGTGAAACTCGTTTCAAGAATAGAGTTTCTAGCATCCCTACAGTTCGTTATCACTACTCTTCAGTTCGTGACGCCATTCTGAAACGAATTATTCAGTTGCAGCAACAGATACCTTGTCGCTTAGCCAGATCATGGATCAATTTGAGTTAATAATTACATTGGTGACTTGGAATAATACATTGTTTCAAAGGCTATGCAGACGAAAGTGGATTTATGAAAATCTTCACATTTTTTGAAAAACAGCTCGGGGGTGGAAGAGGATATTCTCTACCGCCCCGAAACTGTTACTGACCTGTTGAAATTTGTTTTGACAGCTTCGTTATAATGTCCTCTTCACGTTTTCCATCCACCTTTCTCCGAAAAGTCGCCACGAATTAAATTAAAAATGCCGAAATGTGAGAGTGAAGAGCAGCTATTAGATGCCTCAGGCGCTCAAAAACAATGACAACATTTTGAAATGATGGTTAAAACTTTTTTGTAATATTTTATTGCAGTTTTAGCTACATTTCGTTGTTAAAAGTCGCACGAAATTAACAGATAGAAAATTTTTATCCGAGATGCAGTACAACAAGGCTCGCCATCTTAGAATCGATACAAGCGATGAGAGAATTGATTGCTTCCGTTGTAAAGAAATGCGTCGTTCCTGCTATAGATGCCGCAGAATGAATTTCTCGTAAACTTTTTACTCTTGGTCCAGTCCGAATTTCAACCTAACCACGATCACTATAACAGGATTAACCTGTTTAGGTTGATATTATCCCTGTACCAATAATCTTTGTGCCATTTTTGCATTGTTGCTACCATTTCGCGGTTGTGTATCGTCTCACATTTCGGCATTTTTAATTTAATTCGCGGCTACTTTTCCGAGAAAGGAGAGTTAAAAACGTGAAGAGGGCATTATAACTAAGCAGCTAAAACAAATTTCAACAGTTCAGTACCAGTTTTGGGGCGGTGGATAGGCCTAATATCCCCTTCCACCCCAACTCGGAATTTGAGCTCTGATAACTGGCAGCTGGAGAAGCTGATTCTCAGACTTGAAAATTTCCTATTATTAACCCAGTCAGATGCCGAAGAAAGTAAAGATTTTTTGAGTATTAGCCATATATGAAATAGCAACAGATCCAGAAGAATTGTTTACAATGAACATGTCATCGATAGAATAGAGAATCTGTTGGTCACTCTATTAGCACAACGTTCCCAGGGCGTAGCCAGGATTAGCTTCAGAGTGGGGCAAAACCAATGAAAGATACTTGTTGAAAATGGTTTTGCCTTGGGGGAGGGGGAATAAATGAATTTAACCTGTTTAAGAATTAGTTTGCGAGGGTTCTGGCAAAATTTTTGTAAATTTTATTTTTCGGTATTAAGAGTGGGAATTTTTATTTTCATATATTTTATATTTTTAAATATTTTAAAAAAATTATTAAAAACTGCTAATTTGACATGTAAGTGAAGTGAGCATTGTGTTCGCCACAGTAGCTCATATAAACCTTTACAAACATATAGAATTCCTTTTACTTTTGTTTCTCATTCATACCGCTGCTATCCTATACTAATCTTTCCGAGGTTTGAGTTATTATCATATATAAAGAGTATCTTTTGCCCGCGGCTTTGCTCATTCATAAAGAATTCACATACATATTCGTATCCGAATCACTCGGGAACTGCTATTTGGTATAAAAGTAGATGGCCAATACATTATTCCAAATTTATCCTAAGCAGTTCAGTAGTTTCGACGTGAAATAGAAAAAAATCCGAACTAACAAACTTTTACATTTATGACATTAGTACGATGTAAAAACTGTATGTTATCTTCAATCTATCTATATGGACAACTTAATCACTAATAAGAGATTGCTCATTTGGGGCGCCACAATGAGATCTCGCACCACATGAAAAACTTGCTAGGGCCGCCTCTGCTTCCATGCACTACTTTTCATACCTATTGCAATATCTTTCCATGCCTCATCGCCAGTATATGCCCTGTACACTCCCATGACCCTCCTCAACCTCCTCCTGTCTTGTAATGAATCCCATTCCAGCTCCTTTATCATATCCGTCACTGATTGCATTCTGCGATAATTTCCAGAAACAAATCTAGCATCCCTTTGTTGCACCCTCTCCAACTCCTGTATTTGATACGTAAAATGAGGGTCCCATACTACACTACCATATTCGAGCAATGGTCTGACCAAAGTTTTGTAACCCAAGTCCTTGACTTCTCTCGTACATCCCCTCATCACTCTCTCTAACAATTTTGAAATCTTTTCCTACCACCTGTCCAATGTGTCCTGCCCAATTAAGCTTGTTATCAAAAGTAATGCCAAGATATTTACATTTCAAGTCTTCAGCAAGCAATTCTTACCACACCTTATATTCATAATTAACCTTTTGTTTTTTATTTGTGTATCTAATAAGCTCCCTTTTTTGCATTTATCTTCGTCCCATATTTACCAACCCAACTAGATATCCTGTCTAGATCACCCTGCAATTGTTTACAATCCTCTATTGTTTTGATTCTTTTATACACTCGTAAGTGAGATTACAGATGTTTACCAATAAGTTTAAACGAAACGTGCATCGTCTATCTACCAGAGACTCCCAGCCTGGTTTACTAATCAGTTCTGTGACGCTTTCATGAGGACTGTAGCAAGCGGTCACGAATCGAGCGGTTCTTCTCTGTACTTTCTCTATACTTTCGATCAAACCCTTACGAAACTGATCCCAAATGGCACAACAATAGTCCAAATGTGGACGCACAAGAGATTTGTACGCTATCTCCTTTGTTTGCTCATTAAATTTTTTCAAGATTTGACCTAGGAATTGCAGCCTAGAATTAGCTTTACCTACTATCGAATTAATGTGTTTGTCCCATTTCATGTTCCTTTGTACTGTTACTCCTAAATATTTCATAGAATCGACCATATCAATAACTGAATTGTTTAACTCGTATTTCCGAACAATTGGATTCTTTTTGTTAGTTATGCTCATTGTCTTGCACTTTTTACAATTTAGTGTAAGTTGTCACTCAGCGCACCATGCCAAAGTAACATCCAGATCACGCTGAATTTCTAAGCAATCGGGCAAAATCCTTACTTCCCTATAAATTACCGCATCATCAGCAAACAATCTAAAAATGCTTTTCACTTTCTCTCTGAGATCGTTTATAAAAATTAAGAAAAGGAGTGGTCCTATTACACTTCCTTGAGGTACACCCGATGTAACATCTACATTAGAGGAACTTTCTCCTTCAACGACGAAATACTGCGACCGACCCGTTAGAAAATCCTTTATCCATGAACAAAGCTGATCCGATATACCGTACCCTCAAAGCTTCGCTAAAAGGCAGTTGTGTGGCACAGAGTCAAAGGCTTTCTGAAAATCTAAAAAAAAGATTGCATCTACTTGTGAACCAGCATCAATAACTTTATTACGTCGTGTGTAAATAGGGCCAGCTGTGTTTCACATTATCTTTTCTTCCGAAATCCGTGTTGATTTGTTGTAAGCAAATTATTTTCATCTATAAAAGTCATGATGTTGGAGCATATAATATGCTCCATAACTCTACTACAAACAGGTGTTACAGATATGGGACAATAGTTTCCAGGATTACTTCGATCACCTTTCTTGAAAATCGGGGTTACTTGCACGATTTTCCAGTCTGAAGGTACTTTTCGCCCTTCTAATGATTTACCCAATATATCAGGCAGAAATGGCCCGATTTCCGGCACATACTCTGAAAATACTCTTACTGGAATTCCATCTAGGCCCGGTGCTTTCCCCCACTTCAGGAGCTTTAATTGCTTAATGATACCTGCAGTATCTATTCGTAATGATTGCATCACCAACTCGACATGGCGTGGGAAAACTATCCTTATTTTCATCAGTAGGCCCTAAATGAATTTTTGAATACAGTATTTAGTACGTTAGCTTTATCGCTTTCATTAAGCTCAGAACCTTCACGAATTAGTGCTGGAATATTGCTGTTGGTATAATTGACTTTTCGTACATATGACCAAAATTTCTTTTGATTTTCTGCGAGACTCTTAGAGATAGAGTTGGAATCAAAATCGTTGAAGGCCTCGCGCATTACATTCTTAATACGTCCTCTTAACACAGCTAAGGTTTCTAAATCGCTACGACACCCCTTCCTTCTTGAGCGTGCGTGTATCCTCCTTTGTTTTTTGAGTAATCTTTTGACTTCGCATGTGTACCACGGTGGACCATTCTCCCCATTCTCCGCTTCGGTATATGTATTTCCATACCTTCCCTGAATATACCTATAAATCGATGCTACATATCTTCAACGGTGTCCTTTGTTGACTTGAAATTATCAAGTAGGTTCTAAACACTCCTTTGAGGCATTAGTGAATCTGTATACAATCCGCCCTTTTCTCCCTTTTCGCTTGGTCATTAATTTGAAAGTCACAATTACTGCTTTGTGATCGCTTATTCCTGTGGTCGTTGAAATGTCGGTGAATAATTCTGGCCTGTTGGTAACCAGCAAATCTAAAATGTTTTCGCTACCGTTACGACACCACGTAGGTTCATTATCTAGCTGCTCGAGATGATTATCTGACAACAAGTCGATAATTACTTCAGAAGCTGTTTTTTCCCTTCTACCTGTAATGTGATCGTAATTACGCCAGTCAATATAAGGAAGATTGAAGTCGCCTCCTAGAATCGTGGCATGATCCTGAAAACGGCTAGCTATACTATTTACATTATTTCTTAACTCCTCGGCGATAGCTATGTCGGAATCAGGTGGATGGCAGAAGGCGACTATGATGAGTTTTGACCCAGCAACATTGAGTTTAATCCATATGGTTTCACAGTTCGTATCGACGTCTATTTCATTACAGGAGAGAAATTTACTCACATCTATAAATAATCAGTCATTATTAAACAAAATTGATCTTTAAGTCAGGATAGCCAAACATACTGCGGTTAACCATCTTTTGTTCACAAAGTCTTCACACATTCGATGGATGCTGCGATAAGAAGATGGCCGTGAAGCAACGCCAAACCAGCCCCACCAAGCCGGGCAACCAGACAGCCGTGACGGATCCTACAGACCCTTCCGGGATCACAAGAAAAGAAACAGAGCACTGCCTGTGACGGGCATTCTTGAAGACTCCATTGCAATAACCATCCTAATTACGGTTTTCCATGGTTTCCCGAAATCACTCCAGGCGAATGCCAGGATGGTTCCTTCATAAGGGCATGGCTGACTTTCTTTCCCATTCCTAGAGAAGTCAAGCACCCGGGCCTATAAGTGACAGCCAGGGATGGCTGTCTCCGCAGGATGGTCGTGCCAGATCTGGAGTACGGAGCTACTATACTAGATGGCACCACAGACGCAGCGAGCAGGATTCCAGCGCCACAGCGACTGCAGAGTAGACCTACGAGGGGTCTACTTAAGGGCAGCGCACAGCAGACAGAACTTTCTTCATGTACGACCACCGAAGCAACATCGTTCCGCTATCTGTCATTGGGTATTGTGAGACTGCGTCTAATAAACCGGATCCTTGTATCAGCTGTGTTCTCGTAGTTACTCTCCACTGTCCGAGGGATATCCACAGCCTACCTTCGCTGATGACCCATCAACCTTGGGCCAGGAACTCCACTCAACCCGCCTGACTCCCGATCTTTCCCGGATGGATCCGACATACATGTGAATCTGATTTGAAATTATCAAAATTTATTCAAGATAATTAATGACAATAAATCAAATAGATTATCAAGCTGATTTAATTTAATTGCAATGGAGTGGGTGCACCACTGGAAATTTTCCTGTACACTTATTCCCTCCCCCCTTCTTGTACCTGCCAAATTTTAATTTTCAGTGTTCTTGATAAATTCATGATCATTTCCCTTGGTAATTTATTTCAATCCCTATCCCCTTACCTATGAATGGACATTACCCACACTGTAATGCCTGAAATCTAGTACCAGCTTGTAGTCTTGGTCATCTTTTAACTTGTACACATTGTGTGACAAAGGTTCAATGAAGGTATTGAAGTTGATGATGAAGTGTTACCACAGTAGTAATACTACTGAGAGAATTTCTTCAACTATCTGAAGAGTATCAGCAGCCTAATCATGAATGATGTAATCACTGTACATTGAATTCAATTGCTTCAGAAAATACAGACAATACATATAAAACTCATACTAGAAATTTCATGATGTGGCAGTGGTAAAATATCAAGTACTTTGAAATCTTGTGTTCAAGGGCTCCAAAAGCATTTGAAACAAACTTAAACTCTACTGGAAAATATCCTACTTCTCTCTTATTTAAGTTTTGTTCAAGATCTTTGGGCAGTAATGGAGATTGTGAATGAATCTATCAGAAAACTGGATTTGACAGCTTTTATTAATATTCATTTTCTTAATGAACACAAAATATAAATATTTTGAGGGGATAAAATACTTTGAATGGATGTTAACTCCCATAATTAACGAGAATGCAACAAAGCTAAGCAGTTTACGAATGGATCTCAAATGGTTACATAAAGAAAACAGAGAATGTATAAAAGAATAGTTTGTTGCTGAAGTACTAAATACAAAATAAGATGATGTTAAAAGCACACATAAACAAAATGGGAAAAAATTAAAAGAATGAATGTTATTACATATTGGTAGATAGCTCAGATTCTCCTGTAAAAAGCAAACATTACAATAGACCTAGAAATACTGCAATATTTAGGGGATAATGATTGCCTAAAAATTATATTTCTTTGGCAAGTTCTGCTACAGTACAACAAGGGCTTATAATGAGGTCACATAGACTCAATATAACTGATGAAATTTTTGAACAAATAGTAGTGTTAAAATCCATGAATTAAATGAGATAAATAACATACATACTAAATGAATAAAAAGTTTTTTATTCTAATGATAGTTTGCATTTTGTATTTAAATACTAATATTTCAACCCATTTTGTATTTGAAATAGAAAAACAAAGTACAGGGTGTTTCTAAATGAATATCGGGCTTTTAACGATTTGTAGTATTTATTACATAAAACATAAAATTTAGGAGTTTCACTAAGGGCGATAGAGTAGTGATAGTGGGAGGGGCGGGCAATAGTATTGATAGAAACGCGAGTTATAGTATAGAGAGTGACCTGAGGAAGGTGGTGAAGGAGGCACAGCATACCAGGGTGGAGCTCATGCAGGTCCTAAGGCGCCATGACCGGCCACAATTGAACTCCGCTGTGAGGCGTGTAAATGTGGAAACGGAAGTGCTACTTGGGAAAGGCATTAGTTCTGTGCCTGTAAACACCATAGGTAGGTGGGGTTTCACTAGGCATGGCCTACACCTAAATAGAAGGGGGAAGGGAGTACTTTCTGAGTTGTTAGCTAAAGCAGTGAAGGAGCCCATTTCCAGTGATGATGGGGTCAGGACTGTGCCTTTTTTAGATTAGGGGCTGCTGGTGAAGGGATGGAAATAGATGATCAAAGTAAAGTGATACTGATTGTAGATCCACGACGAGAATGATCATAGATGTTAAAGAAATAAATGAAGTTGCTGAAACAATAACTGGCTGGGGTAAATCTGGGAAAGAGGAGATAAATGCTGAAAATATAACGCCGGTAATAAGGGTGTTAATGGTAAACTGTAGAAGTATAATGAACAAAGTAATCGAATTTGCAAACTTAATAGAGATACACGAACCACAAATAATAATTGGGGTAGAGAGTTGGTTAAAAGAAGACGTACTAGACAGTGAGGTTTTTCCTGATGGATACTGAGTGTACCGCAGAGATAGAGGAGCAATTGGTGGAGGAGTCTTCATACTGGTTAGCAAAAACTACCACAGTTCACTGGCATTCATAGATCAAGACCATGAGTTACTTGGGGTAGATTTCTTGGGTAATAAAAAAGAAAAAATCAGGGTGTTGGCTGCTTACCGCAGTGGAAGAATGACAGATGAAGATGAGGCTCTTGGGGAGAAATTAAATTCTTACTCAGATTTCAGAGGTGAGAATAGAATGGTCATTATTGGTGGGGATTTAAATTTACCAGGTGTAAACTGGGAAGGAAATAAGATTAATAACACACGGGAACAAAGATTTGCAAATACCTTAATAAGAGAAGGAGGATTTACACAAGTGGTAGAGCAAAACACTAGGGGGCAAAATATTTTGGATATATTCCTAATAAAGCCCGATGATAACCTCGTGGGGTGTCAAGTAACGGAAGGAATAAGTGATCATGACGCAGTTCTGATGGATATTAGAGGATTCAGTGAACCAGCAGCCAAAACTGAAGGGGGAAATAGGTACAATTATAAAAAGGCACAGATTTCAAATTTGAAGAGATATTTCAGAGAACGTTTCAGCAAATGGAAGGAAGGCACAAGTACAATAGAGTCAAGGTGGGAAGAGTTCAAGGAGATAATAAGAAAGGGGGAAGAAAAATTAATTCCAAAGCAGAAAATAAAGAGAAATAGAGAACCTGTGTACTATAATAGGGAAGTGAGAAGGTTAAAGAGGTTGGTACGAAGAGAACATAACAGAGTTAAGAGACAGAAGGGTAGTAGGGAATATTTGAAACAACTAAACAAGGACTTAATAACAGCAAAGAAAGTGGCTAAAGATTGGTTTATAAAGAGTATTGTCAGTGCAGGAGGACCACTTACTGATGCGTCTCGAAATTTCTATGGCTATATCAGGAAACTGAGGGGAAGGGAGAGTGTAGAGATGCTCATAGATAAGGATGGAGAAGTAGTTACTGAGGATTTGAAAAAGGCAGAGATTTTAAGTAACTGGTTTAGTGAGAGCATTAGGGACAATGAATCAGAAACGGGAAGGTCTAATTCGGAGAATGAGCTTAACAATACGATTAGAAACGAAGATACTAAAAAATTTGAAATTCATTCTGAAGAAATCATGAAGGAAATAAGCAAGCTGAAAAAACATAAGGGGGCTGGTGCAGATACTATTACTACAGATATCTTAAAGATAGTCGGATGTGACATTGTACCTTATCTTGAAATATTATTTAAATTGAGTCTGGATACTTGCTGCTTACTTCAAGACTGGAAAAGTGCAATAGTAGTACCGGTACATAATGGAGGGGTGAGAAATAGAGTCGAAAATTACAGGCCAATCAGTTTGACTTCAGTGGTAGGTAAATTAATGGAAAGATTGATATGAAACCACATCAGAAATGTATGTGAGGTACGTAAGTGGTTTTCAAGTAGGCAACATGGGTTCAGGCAAGGATATTCATGTGAATCTCAGTTGGTGGGATATATGCAAGATATTTCAGATGAAATGGACAAGGGAGGTCAAATTGATAGTGTAGCACTAGATCTTTCAAAGGCGTTTGACAGAGTAAGCCACAAAATGGTAGTAAATAAGGTAAAAACTATTGGAGTGGATGAGAAAGTGATTTGCTGGGTTGAAGAATTTTTAAAAACAGAAAGTTAGGGTGGGAAATGCGGTTTCAAAGGAAGTGGAAGTAAAAATGGGAGCGCCGCAGGGTAGCGTGTTGGGACCATTCCTATTCATTATTCTAATGAATAATTGTATTGATTGCTTACTATCTGAAATTAGATTGTTTGCAGATGACATAATGCTGTATAAAAGAATCAAAACGATAGAGGACTGTAAACAGTTGCAGGGTGATCTGGACAGGATATCTAGTTGGGTTGGTAAACATGGGATGAAGATAAATGCAAAGAAGAGTCAGCTTATTAGATACACAAATAAAAAACAAAAGGTTAATTATGAATATAAGGTGGGGAAAGAATTGCTTGCTGAAGACTTGAAATGTAAATATCTTGGCATTACATTTGATAACAAACTTAACTGGGCAGGATACATTGGACAGGTGGTAGGAAAAAGTTTCAAAATTCTGCACTTGTTGGAGCGAGTGATGAGGGGATGCACGAGAGAAGTAAAGGAATTGGGTTACAAAACTTTGGTAAGACTATTGCTCGAATATGGTAGTGTAGTATGGGACCCACATTTTGAGTATCAAATACAGGAGTTAGAGAAGGTGCAAAGAAGGGCTGCTAGAATTGTTTCTGGAAATTATCGCAGAATGCAATCAGTGACAGATATGATAAAGGAGCTGGAATGGGATTCATTGCAAGACAGGAGGAGGATGAGGAGGGTAATGGGAATGTACAGGGCATATACTGGCGATGAGACATGGAAAGATATTGCAGTAGGTATGAAAAGCAGTTCATGGAAGGGAAAAGATGACCATGAACACAAGCTGGCACTCGATTTCAGGCACAAGGGTGTGGGAAGATTTTCTTTTTTAGGTAAGGGTGTCAGGGATTGGAATGAGTTACCAAGGGGAATGATGAATAACCTACCGAAAACGTTAAAAGAATTTAAAGTTAAAATTTGTAGAGGGCAAATGTAGGTGAGTGTAGGATAGGGGGAAGTTGGGTGTGTAGGGAAATTGCCACTGGAGCCTGTGCTCCATTGCAATTAAATAATTAATACATGAAATGAAAGAGCAACTAAATTGGTTATACCTACAAGGTTACAAGTGTTCAATGTGAGCACCACTCGTCACATGGCACACATCGATAGCCCATTTCTTCTTGATTAGAGCTTGTGGTGCAATTGTTACAACAGCTGTCCCAATCCTGTTTCTTAGGTCGGGTACGTCAGCTGGTAGTGGAGGCACATACACACAATCTTTTATGAAACCCCACAGGTAGAAATCACATGATGTCAGATCGGGAGAGCGTGGAGGCCAAGCGAAACAAGCTCTTTGTGCCCTTTTGTGGCCAATCCAGCTGTTGGGTACAGTGACATTCAACCAATCGCATACTTCGTTATTTCAGTGAGGTGGTGCACCACCTTGCTGCCAAATGAAGTTATTTGGTTCATCTTCTACCAATTGGAGAAATAGCCATAGTTATAGAGCATCAAGGTAGGAAGTACCAGTTACTGGTTTTTTCTCCAAAGAAAAAAGGTCCATAAACTTTCCACCACGATATGGCACTTGAAACATTCAGTTTAGGGAAGTCTCATTGCAAGTGTACCATCTCTTAAGGATTTTCTGAGCCCCAGATATGCACATTATGAGTGTTCACATGTCCACTGAGGTGAAATGTCGATTCATCGCTGAAAACAACATGATCCAGAAAATCTTCATCACCGCGCAACAACATTTCATGTGCAAAGTTGGCATATAAACCATGGTATGTAGGCTTTAGAGTCTTTAACAACTGCAAACAATAAGGATGTAGTTGTAAGCGTTTCCGTAAAACATTCCAAACAGTCATCACCGGAATTGCTAATTCATGACTAGCCTTCCAAACAGATTCCATCTACAGATTTTATTATCACTTGGGGGATCATACGAGGGGGGATCAAATATAAACGGGATTGTTGTTCCTGAACATCAACAATTGGCAGTACTGGCCCTGCGATTCTGCTATGCTTAGGCGGGACCATTAGGAGTGGGGAGAGCGTGCTGTTAGATATTTCCCGCCGTTTAGTCAGTAATGCTCACGATGTCGGAGCAACAGGTGCACCCCTCCATTGCACAACGCATTATTATAAAATTTCTTGCTCTTGAAGGAGTTATAGCGGCGGAAATTTGCCAGAGATTAACTGCACAGTTCGGTGATCAAACACTGTCAAGGACGCGTGTGTTTTTCTGGCATAAAAAGTTCAAGGAAGGACAAGAACGTGTGGAAAATCAGCAACACGATTGCCGTCCCCGGACCAGCGTTACAGACGAAAACATTCGTGTGGTTAAAGACATTATTGACGTTGATCGACGGGCGAGAGTGTCAGAAATTGCAGAACAAGTCAGAATCAGTTATGGGAGCTGCCAAGCAATCATCACAAAACACTTACAGTTCCGTAAAGTGTGTTCCAGATGGGTCCCTCGGCTTTTGACCGAAAATCTGAAGCTGAGACGTTTGGAAGTCTGTCAGAGGCTTACAGCAAGGTTTGCGGAAGGAGGTGATGCATTTTTGAGTTGGATTGTCACCTGCGATGAAATATGGGTTCACCACTACACTCCTGAATCCAAAGAAGCCAGTAAGGTGTGGCGGAGGAAAGGGGAGGCAGCACCAGTGAAAACCAAGACTCGACTGTCAGCTGGCAAGGTTCTTCCAACCGTTTTTATCGATTGGCGAGGCATTTTACTGATTGATTTTTTGTATGAGTGACGCGCAATCAATGCTGCTTACTACTGCGAGTTGTTGAACAAGGCGAGAGTTGCATATCGCCGCAAAAGAAGAGACCAACCGATTCGACAGGTCATTCTCCTCCACGACAATGCGCGACCCAATACTGCATCTCTAATTGTCTCTAAACTACAGGAAATGCACTGGACTACACTTGATCACACTCATTACAGTCCTGACTTATCGCCCTGCGATTTCCATTTGTTTGGACCTCTTAAAGAAGCTCTAGGAGGGCAACGATTCGAAGATGACGAGAGTGTGGAAGACTTCATGCGCAACTGGCTGGTGACGCGACCTTGTTCTTTTTATGATGAGGGCATCAAAAAGCTGCCCATACGCTGGGAAAAATGTATTTCCAAAGCAGGAAACCATGTGGAAAAATAAATTTTAATTACCTTGTGTTTTTCAATAAATGAATTTAAATAAAAAATAAAATCCCGTTTATATTTGATCCCCCCTCGTACCTAAACTTAACCCGGAATGCACGTTGCATAGTAACTACAGATGTGGTCTTTGCAAAACCGCAGAACACAAAAAGCTTTCTGTTCACTTGTCACCATTTTTGCTACTAGCGCTTTCTAACAGGTGACGGAGGAAACATTGCGTGAACATGTGCACAGGTACCAACAAACAGAAATGTTTGAGTTGCTCTTTCATTTCATCTATTAACTATAATTTAACGTTTTATGTAATCAATACAACAAACCCTGATATTCATTTAGAAACATCCAGTATTTGCATTTTGTATTTAAATGCTTTTTAAAAAGTATTTTGTACTTCTCTGGGAATAAGAAATGGAAAAGTTGTACATCCAATGCAATAAGAATAAAGTACATAAATATGCAACTAAAATGAAACAACCTCTTGAGACTGAAAGATTGCTAAATGTCCTAAGAAGCTTACTGACATAAACCCAGAAACAGTGGAGCAGTGAAAATACTACAGGAAAGAGTAGATCAAGAATCTGGCATATGAAAGGTGACAATATCTCCATACAAACACCTTTGAAGAGAAATGGCTTCATTATAACTGTGAAAAACTTTAAATAGCAATTTTTTCTACTTGTCCAAAAAGTTGGTCATTCCTCCTCCATTAAAAAATAATCGCTTAGGCACAGGATCCATTATTTCGGTCAGGAGAAAGATACATTAATGGCATCAATGGATTTTCAAAATTTAAAAGCTTCAAATTAGATTTCAATCTGTGAAACAAAAATCTCTGAGCAGATTAAACAATGAGCAGTGTCAAATTATGGGCCAAAGAGACAAACAACAGAAGTGAAAGAAAACATTTGTATTATGAAACACCTAGTATTATTGCCTCTATAGATTCAGTCTTTTTGTGTTTCATCACTGCCAGACGATATCTGTTGCTTGCTGTCTCCATTTTTGGAGAAATTTAAAGTAAATTACAACTTCACAAATGAGAGGAGGAAAACAAGGAAAAATTTTATCAAACTTCTAGCAACTTTGATTCCACACATGCAATACTCCAGTCAAATCAGCCTAATCAGTCTCAGTGAGATTTAAGTTCTTATTTGTACAGAAGAAGGTATTCTAACACTTAAAATCCTACATTCAAGACAACTGTTTCATTTTCGTTACTCCGCTCAAGAGAGCAGCAAAGTGGTAAACATTGTTGCCTTCAGCAATGAGTAGCCTCAGGGACTGAGGGAAAGTTGCCAGCTGGAGTGTGGTTGGAAGCAGCAATAACAATCTGTCAGTGGTTTCACTGGTATCCAAGGTCACTTGAGGAAATTACAATTGTCAAAGCCCATGTACGGGCAGTCAAGCAATGATAATCATGTAGGCAGTATCAGTCAGCAGAATCAATAAACTAATAATAAAATGATATGTGTAATGGGCTAACAACGTTTGGCTTCAATCACATCAATGAGAAGCTGTTGCAATCATATAGGGAAGAAGCTCACAGCAATTTATAAGTTAAGTAAGTTGGAGTTTCTAGTAAAAATAAGATAATTTGTCCAAAATAAGGACTTTGATGAAAGTGTCTTAGACCAGCAGTTGGTTCAAGTTTGAAGCAGGTCATGGTTGCTCAGAAGAAATTGGGTAAGTGATGTTACTGATTTAAGTAAATAGAATTGTTGATAACTTAAAAAGAAATTGAGCATCACCTAATAAGATTTTTTATTTAGTCTATCTAGTAAGTGTGGTTAGACTTGGTATAGCACCATTCACAAATGCCAGAAGAGAATACAGACATAAGGCCAGCAAAAAGAACAGGATTTTGAAACTGTAACCAACTTTTAAGAACTGCAGAAACACAGTACTTTTGCTGTCCATCTTAAGCTTGAGATTTTGCAAAGTTTGGGTTTCATGTGTCTCCAAAAAGTTTAGTCTAAAACCCACTGTTACCCATTTTTGTATTGGAGAAAACCACCATTTCAGGAACATTGAACTGAATTGCAACAGTAAATTGCTCCAGTAAAAATTTTCAGTTATCTAATTACCACTTTATTATTATTTTCTTATATTATCTTACATTCTTTGACAGTATAAATAATAAAGGAAAGGGAAATTAACCCACCACACACAAAAGTTGACAGCTGTGATGAGAGAAAACACGATACGTGAACAAACAAATATACAATATTTCGGTAATCATCTTCTTCAAGTAGTAGAGAAACGGGCCATTGGGTTCTGGACATGTGCGCCTACAGAACGTCACCCAATGAATAGCTAGGTAGTGGGAGAAATGGTGGGGAAACATTCTTTTAGTGTTTGATTCCTCCATCCATCTAATTTTACATTTATGAATATTAAATTCATTCAGCATTTTTTGTAAATTATTCACCATTTTCCTTGGTAATTTATTCCAATCCATGACGCCCTTAACCACAAAGAAAATTTTCCCACTGCCTAATGCATGAAATTGAGTGCTAGCTTGTGCCCATGCTTATCATCTCCTTTCCCCGCAATACTCCTAATTCTTTGACCAATATCCCTCCAGGCCCCATCACCAATATATGCCTTGACACTTCCAACACTCTCTTCACCTTCCTCCCATCTTCCAGAGACTCTTAATCTAGTTCATTTATTATATCAATAACTGACTGGGCCCTACAGTAATTTCCAAAAACAAATCTAGCTGCTCTCCTTTGCATGCCCTACAACTTTTGTATTTGATACCCAAAATGTGGATAGCAAACTAAACCACCATATTCGAGCAATGGCATGATGAAAGTTTTGTAAACCCTTTCCCTCATTTCTCTGCTACATCCTCTCATCAACCTCTTCAGTAAATGAAGGTTTTACAAACCATTTCTTCCCACCTATCCAGATGAGTTTCCTATCAAATGTTATGCCAAAATATTTAAACTTCTTGCCGTCAACCTTTTCCATCCCCATCCGATTAAAAAAACCTTTAGTTTTTTATCTGTTTACCTAATAAGTAGACACTTCTTGGCATTTATCTTCATTCCATAATGACCTACACAGATATTCTATCCAGATGACCCTGCAGTTGTTCACAGTCTTCTACCATTTTGATGCAATAATATACCATTATGTCATCTGCAAACAAACTAAATTCTGAATGTAAACCAATCACACAATCATTCATTAGAATGACGAAAACTACGGTCCCAATACACTACTCTATGGCACCACAGCTGGGCACAAAACAGTTAATCCGTTAATCGTTAATTAACGAAGTTAAAAAAAATTGTGAAAATTTAACTTTTAAGTTAACCTAAAAAATCATTAACGGTCTTCTTAACTTCCGTTAAATTGGACTTCCGTTAACTTTAGTCCGTTACATAGGTTGTTGACGTCTTTTCGTTTGTTTGAACTGCGTGCCACGCCACCACTCGTATGCAGAGCTGCCAGATTGTATAATTGGATACAAAACTTGTATAATTTGGTTACCTCTTGTATCCTGTTTGTATAACAGATTGCCTTGTATAATTGGAAACAAAAATGAGCACTTAAAAGTAAAGTACATTCCAGCACCTTTTTGAAAGTGTTTGCCCTTTGTTTCATTGAGTTGGCAACCCTTCCTGCATATCTATTTCCTTTTTGTTATTCAAAATTTATCAATGTATACATTGTTTATTTTTCATGGACTTTTTTTGCTCCCAGCACTTTCACTCACGTATGTAATCAATGGATGACCCCTTTGTATAATTGGGTTTCATTCTGTATAGTTTCAAAGAGACAGCGGTATAATATAAGTTGGCTGTACTGGCAGCGCTGCTCGTATGTTCGGTGTAGTAGTGGGCACCGCCTGCTAAAATCTTGGCGGCGGCGCGCCGAGCATTTTCAGCCGGCGGCGGCGTGACTATTTTATATTGTGAATTCTGCAAACGCAAATAAACTAAAAAGCGTCATAACCTATCTTATTGACAAATCAACATTGTTATCTGTAATGAGGTGTATTTATTATTACAAAATGTATGTCGTTATTATACGTTTAGTAAAAACATCGCGTTCAGTTGGTGTTGAAGCAACAGTGACGGATCGGCAGTGTGTGTCGGAAGAGGTTAATCGGACAAACTGTTCAGCCGTCAAATCGGGCATTACTCGGACGAAATGCTGTGCCAGTGGATGACCGGCCGCCTGATCGATAGTTAGTATCGCACTGGAGTCTGCAAACAGTGTTGCAGAGCAGCAAAAAACTCAACTTTCAGTAACCAGTGCGAAAAAATTCCAAGAAATAATACATAAGTTACGAAAAATGTGATGTGCAATTTTAATTCGAAACATTTGTGTGTGTGTATTTTTTTTTTTTTTTTTTTTTTTTTTTTTTTTTTTTTTTTTTTTTTTAAGTAGAAGCTGGTTTGGCAGTTTTGGCCGTTTAATGTAAAAGGATGTCGCTGACTAACTTCCGTTCTATTTGTTCACGTAGAAACATGCAGGCCATGATTTAGTGAAACCAGGCCGGGTCGTCTAAAGGGGCCTTTAGGTCACAGGTAGGCCGTGGCACAAAGGTAACCGTAACAGGCATTGGTCGTAGATTTTAGGTTGGCCGCAAATTTCACTGGTCGCAGTTTTCACATATTCAGGTGTCCCAGTCCAACTTGTTTTCTATAATATTGTTGCTTTTCATTCTGCATTCATGTTTTTTTTTTTTTTTTTTTATATAAAGTCACGAGTACCTTAATTGTCTCTCGTAAGACAATTTGCAAGTGTTATGTTGATCACAGTCTCAACAAAGATAAAAACAGACAGGAATACCACTTCGTTGTTGTGGCGATAGCGTAACCACAATTTGTTAATTTTTATAAATAAATCCACACTTGCATCATGGTACATAACACCTTGAGATAGAGAGCAGTTATACCTACCGTACTATAATACTAATACATCAGTACAACTTTTGACTAGTTAACTTTTAACGGATAACTTTAACTTGCGTTAAATTTGTAAACATTTAACGCTTTAACCATTATCGAAGTTAACTTCTTAAGTAGCGGAATAATGATTAACGAAGTTAACGTTTGGATTAACTGTGCCCACCTGTGTATGGCACTCCCATATTCACTTCCACCTCTTTTGATTCTGCATTCCCTACTTTAGTACTTTGGTTCTGCCTATTAACAATTTCTCTTCCCAGGAAGTAATTTTTTAATCCATTCCAATAGCTATCAAATTATTTAAAACCACTTTGTGGCTTTTTTTGCCAAAGGCCTTATATCTGGCACTACATTATCAGCTTGGCCTCCCTTGTCAAATTAATCCAAAATATCTTGCATATAGCCCACCGAGTTTCAAATGAATATCCTTGCCTAAAGTCACATTGTCGACTTTCAAAATGGTTTTTTTACAGACATTTCAGATGAAGTTGCACATTCTCTCCATAATTTTGCTTATCAAACTGCTCAGCCTGTAATTTTAATTTTCAACCCTTCTTTATGACGCATACTACTATCACTATTTTCCAGTCCTGTGGTTAGTAGCAAGACTCCAAACTCATTGTAAATAATATATTAATGTAAGCTACAATATCGTATCTTTAATACATCTTTAATACACTGGCTGCTCTTTTTTAGCTTCCTTAGTTCTTCATAATTTCCCGAGGATCTCTTTTGTATTTCCCTCATTTCCACTTATATGGAGACACTCCTCTGATTTATTCCTTCCAATCTCAGGTCTCATCAAACCAATCACTCAATATCTCAGCCATTTTCAAATCCTTGCTAAGTTCTTCTCCATTCTTATTTTCAATTGTCTGAATACCTTCTCTTCCCTTTAGCTTTCTAACAGCTACAGAAATTTCTATATGCATCATTTAGTGGTCCACTACACCGATAATTTTCTTCATAAACCCATGTGCCTTTCCATAAGTTAACACTGTAGTGTTGTCTTCTCATTAAACTCTAACTTTCTCACCTAACTATTGTAGTATGAAGGCTCTGTACATTTCTTTATTTTCTGTTTTGGAATAAATATTTCCTCACCCTTTTTTACACTCTCCAACTCTTCCCACTTTGCTTCCATTTGCTGTACCTGAAATCTCTCTTCAATTCTGAAATCTGTTCGTTTTTATAATAGTATCTATTTCTCCCATCAGTTTTGTTCATTGGTTTACTGAATCCCTAATATCCATCACAACTGCATTGTGATCACTTATTCCTTCAGTTACCCGAGACCTCAAAAGGGTTTCATTTGGCTTTATTAAGAAGATATCCAACATGTAAGGTCCTCTTGTGTTTTACTCTACTACTTGCATAAAACCTCCTAACCTTACTAAGGTATTCTCTGTTTCCTTGTGTTATTAATCTTATTTCACACTCAGTTGGCACATGGAAAAATTAAATCGCCAGTAATAATGCCCATTCTATGCTCACCTTTAAATTGTGAATATGAATTTAGCTTCTCTTCATCCATTCTTCCAGTATGGTAAGCAGCCAAATCCCTAATTTTTTTTCTCCTTTTATCACCCTAGAAATGAACCCGCAGTAACTCATGGCCATAATGTATGAACACCAAAGAACTGTAGTGACATTTGCTAACCAATATGAATACTCCTCAACCAATTGCTCCTCTCCTTTAAACAGTCTCTACCTCTTATAATTACTTGTGGTTCATATATCTCCATTTCAAAATTTAATTATCTGTTGTATCACTAAGCAACTAATCTAAGACATATAAATATATAGGACGACAAGAACATCGGTAGCATTCACAAACTGATGTCCAGTTGTTGCAGCCATTCTATGAAGGAAGTTGTAGCACTGAAAACATCTTTAAGTGATCCATCATACTTCCTTAGAGGGCATTCCTTGATGATATGCTCCACACTATGGGAAGGAGCTCTTCAGTCACAGGCAGGAGAATCCTGAAGACCCCACTTATACAGCATGGTGTTGCATTTGGCATGGCATGTTCTTAGGTGGATTATTTTGATCCACAGGTCTCTCTTCAGGTGGTATCCCAGAAGTCCAGTTGTGGGATCTTTAATATCTGGATGTTTCACCGATGCAGAGTTCCAGCTTTGTCATCATTTTTCCTTGACATCAAAGTCAAATATGTCTTGCCATACTGGATTTAAGATGATTGGAGGGTAGGTCATTTAGGACCTCTTGGATTGGTAGGTTTTGTGGATGGTCAGGATGGTGTAGTTTTATACACTCACATGCCATTGCTTCTTGCACCCTTACCTCTGGAGGTGTTTATATTGCTGATCAGATGTAACCAGGGGACTGGGTTGGATTTGGTGTGCCAGTTATTACTCTCATAAACTCGTTCAGATGGACGTCGATTTTTCTAGTGTGAGCACTACGTTGCCACACTGGAGCACCCAGCTAGCTTCTTCATAATGTTGTTCCGTATTTTAAGTTTCTGACGTGTTTTCAGGTGTTTTTTTAATGTTAAGGAGAGGTCTAAGGTGATGCCAAGATATTTAGGATAGAAATTATGTTTTACTCTCTGGTGGCAGAAGTGCACTTTGAGCTGCTGATGTGTTATTCTATTGTTCAAGTGGAATGCGCATATTTTTGTTTTTGGACAGCAATAGTTAGGTCATCAGCTTAGCAGAATTTATTGCCGGTTGTTTCGGGTATGACACTGGTATACAAGTTGAAGAGCAATGGAGCTAGTACTGACCCTTGAGGTAATCCAGTTTTTATTCTAAATGACTTACCCGTCTTTTGTCCAACGGTGACCTTGAAATATCAGTTGGTTGGCATGTTCTTCAGGAGTGATGTTAGTTTCCTGCAGCGTACATTTTTTTTTTTTTTTCAAGTTTAAGTAGCAGTCCATCCAGCCAAACCGTATCATATGTCGCTGTTAGATAACCTCCTCATGGTGGACTCTGGACAATGGACTGCTGATGCAGGACGGCTGATAATCTACACAATAGGCGACTGAACTAGATCCTATATCTCTCACGGTCACACAAAGCATCATCAGAAGATGAAATATCCATTTCCAAATTATATTACTTTATTCACCAGTAGCACACTTATTATTTTCTTTGTGATATCTTCAACATTAACCTTGGTATTCCCAATTGTACCCTCATCAGTTATTTCAATAGCTTCATTAGTGATTTTTACAATCGTGCATCTACTATCAGTATCCCTTTGATGTTCTGAACATAGCAAAGAATTTGTAACCCAATTGTCCAGTACAATTTCCTCACTAATAGACAAGACTTGGATGCATTTCTCTACTACATCCCCAAGGAATAACTTCACAAGAGTTTACTATCAAACGATAAACCAAGTGTTTTCTTCCACCACACACACACACACAAAATTCTGTCACTTTACTGGCTTTTTTTTTTTTTTTTTTTGCATTTATACACATTTCACACTGACCCTATCCCACTAGATAAACTGAATATATCCCTCTGCATCAAATCATAATCCCTCACATTAATCATTTTATTCTACTCTGTGAACAATGTAACTTCTGACTGAAAATTGATGATAAAATCTTTCATCAGAATAAGGAATAGCAATGGCTCCATGAGAATCCAGTTCTGACCTATAATCCTTCTGAAGCTTCTTATCTGTAATGAATTCCTCCATCTCACATTCTGATTTACCTCAGTGGTTGCCTTCCTTCTTGTCCCCCCCCCCCCTCCAGCTCCCCTGAAATAGCCTGCAGATAGCACCCAGAGATTCCCATGAGTGACCTGTTCTGTACGGATTATTTTTATAATAATTTTTAATGTTACAGACACAATTCCACTGTTTTGAAGATTGTTTTTGGAAAAATGCACACAATCAAGATGAACCATTGGCATTAATTGTTAAGACATTTCAAGGCATACTTTCTTGGTAGCACCACTTGTCAAGTATCTCAACCTGCTCAGGTAAACTCTTAAAACTTTTTGGACAGTAGAAGGGTAAAATAGGGAAAAGGTACCATTAGAAAAACTTGCATTTTCAGCAGAAATTATTTTTATTATAAAACAGTGGAAATATTATTGTATAACATGCTCAAAGATAAACAAATAGACAACAAAAATACTTAAAACTTGTTCTAAAAGACCTTTTGAGGACAAAGGATTTATATATGTTCTGTGCCCTTATATTTCTGTAGTACTTTATTTTTTAAAATTTTAATAGCTGCAGGCAATAGGTGTATGCCACAAGATGGACAGTAAATGGGAATCTTCAACAGAGAATTAGAATCAACTAATTGAGCATTGTATGTCTGTCATAAATGTTACGACGTTGTTCTCTAACTTGTCGCTTCCATTTGTCCTGTTGATGGCCTACACGATTCAGAACATTGCTTCTAACCCCCATGACATGTGAGGTACTTCCATCAACTGTGGTTCCAGGTTCATCCTAGTAAACAAAAAATTAATGGTACCATTTTAGTTCATATTGCTCGAGTTTTACTCAAAGAAATTTACCTGGTTAATAGTAATGAAAATTTTAACTAAATTTTTCTGCCTCAGTTTGTGGAGAAACAAGAATCTCTGTGCAATACTGAATTTGTTAACCATCTTTGAAAGCAAAATTTTAAAATTGCTTACCTCTTCATTATTGTGTTCCTGGTAACTTCCTTTTACACGCTTATTTAACAGTGGATCCAAACAAATCAGGAATAGCATATAAATGACCAGCAGAGATATTATCCAAATTACTATGATGACCACATACTGCAGACAATGGAAAAATGAATTAATCATAAATGTGACAAGATAATAATGAATAAATGATCAAAATTTAAGGTATATTTGACGTTGACTAAAAATCTTACCTTAATGATTGATGTATTCCTGCTCTCGTATTTACATTCACATCTCGGACAGAACTCTTGTTCCTTTCCTTTTATTTCATCTCCTACTTGTGGCAAAATAACATTGTCACAGGTGCTGAAAATGACAAAATTAGTATATTACGCACTCTGTAACTAACATAACTGATTTAAACTGTGCTAAACAGAACTAACTCAGCACTGTATTCCCACTTTCAAGGGGAGTTACTCTTGCCCACTGATAGTTACATGTGCAGATTGTTTATTAAATCAAAATAACTTTTTTTTTTGTAAAGTCTTGATTAAAAAATTCAGAACAAATGATTTAAATGGAGTTCATTATAAGTTCTGTAAATGTGTTTCTCAAATGTATAAAAAAATTTTTAGCTGGAAATTATATATAGATATATATATATATATATATTATTGGAAAATATTAGGAACATTGCTATAGTTTTCTTTAAACTTAGAGGACTATATACTACCATAAACCTTGAAACAACTATTGCTGTTTTTAATTTTAGTCTTCTCGTTGGCTGACTATTGGATCGTCTATTTGTGTAGCTATCGGACTTCGTATTTTTTTTTAACATGTCTTTCAATAAGTCTCGGGACTAACTAAGAAAACAACATTTATTTAGCAAAATTCATTTTTATTCATCAACATAATCACCTGAAAGAACTATATAGTATATATTCATTCCAATGCTTTTCTTACTTTTCGATACCATACTTGTAGAACGATTTGTCCTTGTCCTCAAAATGAGCTCCAGTTGCAGCGATGACTTCCTCATTCGAGCCAAATCTTTTTCCCTGGAGCATCTTTTTGAGATCAGCAAACAGCCAGTAGTTGCTGGGGTCTAGATCTGGAGAGTATGGTGGGTGGGGAAGCAGATTGAAGCCCAACTCGTTCAATTTGGCCATTATTTCATTGACTTGTGACACAGTGCATTGTCTTGATGAAAGATGAATTTCTTCTTCTTAATGTGCGGTCGTTTTTTGCGATTTCGTCCTTCAAAAGCACCAATAACTCAATGTAAAAGTCGCTATTAATAGATTTTCGGTAGTCGAAGTAAATTATACCTTGCGCATCCCAAAAAACCGACGCCATGACTTTGCCAGTGTATTGTTGCGTTTTTGGACACTTCAGACGACTTTCACCGGCTGCAAGCCACTCAGCTGATTGCTGCTTCAACTCCGGAGTGAAATGGTGGATCCAAGTTTCATCCATTGTCACATACCAACACAAAAAATCCTGTTTATTGCGAGTAAACACTGACAAACAGCTCTTTGAATCGTTGTTGCTTTTGTTCCATTGTGAGCAAATGCGGCATCCATTTGGAATAGACTTTTTTCATGTCCAACTTTTCTTGTAAAATCGTCCACACACTTCCAGTTGATATATTTATCATCTCAGCAATCTCACGAACTTTCACTTTGCGGTCATCCACTATGATTTTCAAAACTTGTTTCACATTTTCACTGCTTCATTTGGTCTACACGAGCATTTCGCATCATTTGTATAGGTGCGATCGCGCTTTAAATCAGCATACCACCGGCAAATGGTTGTTTTCGACGGAGCAGAGTCTGGATAACATTTTTAAATCCATAGGTGAGCTTGCACGGTATTTTTTCCCATTAAATAGCAATATTTGATCAACACACGAAATTTGTTTTTGTCCATTTCTTCCACAAATGCACAAGTAGCGTCACACTTTCACCACAGTAGCTTTACTGTTTATAGTCCGATTGATGTGAAAAATCAGACATGTGTCATTTGGAGGTTAGTTCTTTCGAAACAGGAAGTCGAGTTGATATTAGTAATGCCATCTGTAGGCGAGTCTCGGGACTTATTGAACGATGGGCTAGATTATAATCACAGTCGACAAGGATACACGTACCGTTTAAACTCGTTCAGAACTTTAATCTTCAAACTTATAAACTTAGCCTTTCATATTTGAATGATATAAACTTTTATATGATTTCTTGCAACTTATTAAAATAGCATTCAATAGATAAGAATCCGAAGATACAAGGTCCTTCCTCACAATAACAGTTTATCATCAACTCAAATGCATATGCCTATTACCTCACTCGCTCTCTGTTTGTTACTCCCATCTTTTCCATGAGCACTAATTTTTTTCCAGAGTAACCTTAGGGCTTTTGTAATTTCTCCATGAAACTCATTATGCCACAACCCTCCCCAAGTTTACCATATATTTGTGAAAAATATTTTGATAATTTTTTTATTTAGGGGCCTTTATATTTTCTTCACCTTAATAACATATATAATTACAATATGTATTTTTTTCAATCAACGAAAAATGATACAAAACTGAAGGAACACATCTTTTATGTCCTGTCACAGTTGCCTTGTATTTAATTTTAGTCTTCTCGTTGGCTGACTATTGGATCGTCTATTTGTGTAGCTATCAAACTTCGTATTTCTTTTTAGATTATAATCACAGTCACCAGGGATACATGCCCTGTTTAAACTCGTTCAGAACTTTAATCTTCAAACTTATTAACTTAGTCTTTCATATTTGAATGATAATAAACTTTTATATGACTTCTTGCAATTTATTAAAATAGCATTCAATAGGTAAGGATCTGAAGATACAATTTTCTTGCTTGCAGTAACAGTTTATCATCAACTTAAATGCACACACCTATTACCTCGCTTGCCTCGCTTGCTCTCTGTTACTACCGTCATTTCCATGACTACTAATGTTTTCCCAGAGTAACCTTAAGCCTTTTGTAATTTCTCCATGAAACTAGTTATGCCACACTATCAGATCAGTTGTTTAAGAAATAAATGGGGAAATGATAGTTTTTAAGCTTTTACACAGTGTTGAATTCAAACATTCTGAGAATTGGCAGGTTGACTTCTTCGTACAAGATCTTGCTTGCGATATAACAAGATAGCTATTGTAAGCTATGATCATTAGCGTATTACTTTCTGATACCTATCAGAATTCTGTCAGTGCTAAGTTATTTTCCGAAACAGTTAAATTCTTGTATATATTTGGTTAGAGTACTTCACTGCAATAAGTAACAGTGCATAAAAAATCTACTGCTAAAATAAATAGAATGTCCAGACATCACTTTCACCGAATTTGTTCTTAATACATCTGAAGGTATGCAGGTAACAGGTTACAACACACTTGATTGAAAATTAAATCAGACTGAAATCCTGTATTGAGTTTGCAGATTCATTACAACAAACATCACATTCACATGCTTTCATTCAGATCAAATTTACAAAGTTCCCCAAAGTTCATAAAATTAAATCAAGTTTGCTACCACTTAATATTCAAAAGCTCATTTGTAAAACTGTCCCAAAACTATTAAGTTCATCACCTCAAGTTGCAGACAGAAATAATTTCAAAGTCTCGTCTATATAGCAAAACTTTTGTTACATGTTACAGAAACTTACTATGTATCTCCACTTCCTCATAACAAAATCGTGCTTGGTGAATGGATATTGTTTTGAAGGTTTATATACCATCACTCGTGGGAACATGTCTAATTCTCGGAATCGCTGATAATCATTTTTTTCCAATCTTTTTGAAACTAGACCATTTTGTACAATCTATTATACCAAGAATTTTCACTTATGACACTTTTTCTCCTAATTTCATCTGTTTAGCAGTTATTAATCTTTGAAGTGTGAGAGATGACTATTTCGTTTATCTGGTTGCTCCAAAGTACTTGGTTTCTCGTAAAGTTTCATGTATCAATCAGTTTCTTTTAATTTTCTCATGAATTTGGTGTATGCTTCGGGTCTGAGACTACTTTTATTTGAATGCAGTATTTAATTTTACGCTACTGCATTTTATTTTCCACCCTCCAGGTAAAAGCTTGAGATTTCAGATAATAATAGCTTCCTTATTTAATTATGGTTTTAAATGAGGTTTTCACTATACTCCTTTAAATTTCATGCTCTTTTTAACCATCCATGTCTTTATTTTATGATTAGGTTTTGACATGTGTGTGACATAACTCAAGGCTAAATAGCTGAGATCCAATTTTTCATTCTTTAAACATATTTTTAGAATCTAACTGTTTTCATATTATCTTATTTAAAATTAGCTTTCATTTGATCCTAGGTCCAACTCTGTTTTTGTATTATTCTAAAAGTTGAATTTCTTTTCTTAAGGTTTATCTGTTAATTCAAAAGTATATGCTTATAAGCATATAATTTTGAGTTAACATACAAACATTACATTGTTAAATTTTATTTACCTGTTTAAATAAGTATCTTTCTGCTGTTTCCCTAATACCATATGGTCTACAAATGTGTGACCTCGCTAGCTGCTGATGTCACCAACTTGTCTAATTAGAATAAAATCTTCGAATTAACTTATAATCTTAACAAAAATTTTCCAAACCCATAAAAATTACACCAAAATGTTTGTTTTAAATCATAGACCATGTGGAAATGCTCAAAGTTTTTTGTTTATTTTTATGGTTCAACTTCCATTTCTACATACTCACACGATACCAAACACTTATTTACTTGAAGATTGTGTTAATATTAGGTTTAAAGTTATACCATCTATTTGCAATGCTAAAAGCTTTACTTTCTCCCTTCCTCCAAGTACTAGGAGGCTATTGCTCCATTATAAGCTTCCACTGATACTTGTGAAGATTATCTAGAGAAAGGTTTTGTTTTAGCTACCCACTAAACTCACTATAATTAGTTTTAATTTTTTTTTTTTTTTTTAACAGTTTAACGTCCCTTTTTAACAACGTGGTCTTTAGAGACGGGAAAGGATGGGGGCAAGGAATGGGAAGGAATTCGGCCATGGCCTTTTGAAGGAAGCATCCCGGCATTCACCTGGAGTGATTTGGGGAAACCATGGAAAACCCAAATCTGGATGCCCGGACGGGGATTCGAACCGCCGTCCTCCCGAATGCGAGGCCAGAACATTATCCGTTACACCACCACGCTCGGTAATTAGTTTTAACCTCCCTTCCCCTCCCTAAAGAATTTTCCAAATAATTTGTTATATTTATATAAAAGTCAGGACTGAAATAGTGTTAATTACAACTCTGTAAGTTAGAGTGATCAGATGGACAAATGAGCCAATCCACAAGGCTTCTGTTTTTATTTGATAGGTAGTTAACCATAAGAAGGTAACAGTTTGGCTTGGTCTTACCACCGATTGCAGTTTTTTTAACTTCCCAAAACAATATCTACAATACTAATGAGAGCAAATACTTTCAGTCCATAATGTAGCAAACGGATGGTTTTTCACCACAACCAAGTTGGATTCGCCTCTGATCAACCACTCCCCGATCAGTTTTACCGAAGATATGTGGTCATAGGATCAGAGCAATTACGTTCTGCCCTCATTTAGTGCTAGTAATGAGCAGGAATCAGCGATACAAATGAAAACATGTAGTTGAAAGAATGGAGTGACTTTAGTAACTTCAATAAAAATAAGCACAGAAATACACTTGAAATAACTGAAAAATACTGCATAAAATAGCTCTCGTGAAATAAATCTCTTACTAATAAAATCCTGTCACTCGGAATATTCTTTCTAAGCCAGCAGAAGGGTATAAATGCATTAGCCTTTACCTAATAAAATCTTCATGCCTACGGGCATCCTGAGGCTCGACGAACAGACTCTCCGAGAGCTGCGCCAGACTGAGCTCTCGTACGTTGAAGCGGAGTGGGGGGGAAGTCGTGACATTAATTCTATTAGTTTAAAACTCCTTACTAAGGGCTTTTTGAATGCACCCTGGAGGGGAGGCCTCTTCTCATGGGGAAGAGAACATGTTAACCTTGGACTATGCTGCGTCGGGTGGAAGTAAATTACATAGCTGTAGCTTGAGAAAAATTATCCCGAGTAAAAATTACAATATACTACAACTAAAATCCCTCAATATACTACAATAACAGTAACAAGTAGACAAGTAATGGTGAGGAAATCAGCTGTAGCTATACCAACACTTGCTACATAAATAGAATCCAAGAAGTTGTGGTGAAAAATGGTGGAAAATTTGGAGGAGGTGGTGAGAGGCACAACTGAATCAATAACTATGGAGGAATAAAGTCACCAGAAGTGGGGGTACACAAGAAAAAGGCATGAAAATAAGAAGTATAATAAAACTATAATTAAGGTTCAGATCTTCTAGACAAGTCATTTTTCCTGCCTTCTTTTTGAGCTGTAATGCTGATTTAAACACTGATTGAATGTTTCTAATTGGATTTAAATATATAGGATATAAATGCATATTCAGGCCAATTTCCTAGTTTTTGTCATATTACTATAATATTTACGGTCATATGGTCATATTTTGAGGATCCAGGAATCCACAAGAAGTTATACATGAGAAGAATTTAAAATATTGTACTTATTATATATTAGAGCAAAAACAAAACTATTTTTTGCTTAATTGGCCAGAATTCACCAGTCAATAATTAAAGTTATACATTATAGTCACACTCTAAATGTTAATGCTACTCCCATGTTTTAATCTCACAATGCAGCAGCAGCATGCCTGTGTTGAGCCATGTCAATCAATATATCATTGTCACCAATACTTTTGAAAATTATCCATAGTGTTAAACAGAGACAACATGTTAAATCTGCAGTGGATCAGTGGGTAGCGACATGCCTAAAACAAGTTTTCCTGAAAGGCTTATTTTGATGAAAGAGTTCTTTTCTGTAAATTATGTGAAATTAAACTGACATCAACAAAGAATTTTGTGTGCAGCAGCATTACGACACCGCAAGACACAAGAACAATGTATTATGGCATTAAGCTTGGTTTGCCATCTTCAAAGTTGTCAATTTTTTCTAAAGAACTCTGTAAAATGATGGTATCTGTCAACATCCCACTTAATAAATTGAACAATGACCATTTCAAAACTTTCTTAGAGGAATGTTTGGTTATATTTTGTCATTTTTAGGTCATATTTACCCAATTTTTAGGTCATATTCGCACGCATATTTTCTAGTGTGTTTTTTTTTTTTTTTTTTTTTTTGCTCATAAACCCTCATTATTATTTTGTGCCGAAAATGTTTTCAATCCCTTATTTGCTACATATATTTATTATGTTTTCTTCTCCTTTTTACTTTTTTTTATGCTCTCCCACTTCCACCGAAGATATCTCGGAATAGTCATTGAATCACATGGCGAGTGGCAGTGTATTAACTGTGTCCTGCAGGCAGGTGAGCAAACTTTTCCCCCTTGCCTCTGGCTTTGTGTCTTGGTGTCTAGGTAATTAGAGGCGGGAAAAGGCTTGCGACAAGGAGTGGGAAGAACTTTAGCCCTGGCCTTAATGAAGGAACCATCCCGGCATTCACCTGGAGTAATTTGGAGAAACAATGAAAAATCCAAATCTGGATGGCCAGAACCCACCTCCTCCCAGATGAGAGTCCAGAGCTTTACTGCTTACCCACCACGCTCAGTCCGAGTAAACATATGTCATGTCCAATAATGGAGATTTACCAAATGCTAGGGCTGTAGTTTATGGTTGTGGCTGAATGGTAAATGGTGCAGGTTTTATGATAAGGTCTACTGCAGGGGTAGCGTCCATGTGGTGTTTATTTATGGAAAAATTCCTAACGTGTTATTTCCCCTACATTACTGCACAACAGTCCATAACTGTCTCATCAACCTTTGATTATTAACTTCAGTAATTTCCTCCAAATCATTATTCAGAATTGTCTACATGTGTTCAAGTCTTATCAATTTCTTTAAATTCCTAGCTGCTGTACCAGTTGTTTCATGTGATCCCCACTTCCTTGCTGCTTCATTTCTCTATTAAGCTCTCTTTTTACATCCTATTTAGACTTCTCGTTTCCCCATCTATTATAATTAAAGAAAGCTTAGATTCACCCGCCCCCTACCAAGAAACGGGTGATTTGAAGTTGATTTAAGGTCTAGCCACACCAAACCACAGTGAGCCCGAACTGTTACCACACCAATAGTCGGCTGAGTGATGACTCGCCCTCCTCGTGTCCACACTAGTCTTAGCTTGTTCGTATTCCATTTAGAGAACATGGAAGCCATAAGAAGATTAAACATAGCATGGAGAAGTTGCCAACTTTATCAGAGAGACTCCAAAATAACTGTGAGTGCATTAGATCAAACCTTTAAAGCTCAGTGGGAGAACACAAAAACTAATAGCGTGTTCTCAGAACAATCTCTCACAGAAACTCACTGGCACCACGTACGGAGCACGACAAAATTTGCTCTGAACATCTGCTCTAGCTCTGCGTTTCTCCACAGCAGAATACTCGGTTCCTATTCCTCATGCCCAATATTTCACCGTTGTTTTAAATGAGATTGGTTGTTTTGTCAAAGGCTGTCTATGTCCAACCCCTATCAGCAAAATATATCCTCTCATGGGTATAAAATCTCTATATGTAAGGAAAAGAAAAGCAGTATAAGTGAGAAGAGGATCACAGGCATCCCACATTTGGTTATGAAGTTCAACCCAGGTTCAGATAAAAAAAAAGCTTCATGTGGATCAGACCCCATAATTACCTAGAACTAACCCTGCAAAAACTCAGATCTCTGTACTTCATTTACATGGAGGCTGTAAGAAGATTGAACATAGTATGGACAGGCTACCAGCTTCCTCACAGCAGCACTTCAAAATACCTAGGTACAATCTGGCATCTGGAGAACATAGGAAGACATCAAGCTTAGCTAAAATCATCCCTACTCAATATGGAAGGTGTTGAACAGTCTCAGAAATTGTGTTTTACAGAGAAAAGAAAACCTGAAAAAGTGGACCTAAACTGCTGGAGTTTACCAGCTGTAGAAAATCACAATACCACTACATCTATGGAATACAGAAAATTAGACAAACCGTGTATATTGTTTATTAATTAACTTAGCTCCCCTATCTTAAGTGCAATATTTTCAGCTTTAACAAGGGAAATGCACTGAAAGAATTTAAAATTGAAATTCTCAAAGAGCAAACGCATTTGGGTGGTGAAATTAAAAATAAATTTATAACTATGCAGATTTTAATATTTTATCAAAAATAAATTTAAAATCAAAAAGTATATTTTTATGCCAAAATCTACATTTTTCATAAGTAAAGTATATTTCCATATAATACTGCATTATTGTTTTATTTTTTGCCTCATTTTTCAACAACAACAAAAGTGGATGTTTTCACAAGTGAATTAAATTATTTACAAAACTACACATGTGTCTAAAAACAATCTGTCATACGAACTTTGTGGAGTTTGCAGCTCAACTAATCCAAGTATCAAGCACAAGGCCACGCTACCACAATTATCTGTGCCTGCCACCCACCTATCCACAGCAATAGTGGCCCATTCACAGCCCAACTTGTAGGACATCCGATAAAGGACTCTTGGTGGGCCACGATAGGCCCTTAAGAACACGAACACCACCTGCGATCTATCTTTCATCAATTGTCATCTTATAGGATTTTCAACACTTCAGTCTGCCATTTAGGACACATTTTGGGAACGGTGATTTTTTACCGCTGTTTCCAACCTTCAGCAGCAAAATACCAACATCTCTTCAATCAGCAGTATCCGTTCTACGTGGCTTCCAACCTATACCCTGAATGCCGGATCTGGAAAAACCACTTAACACCTGTAAGGCCAGCCTGGCTCAATTGATGCACCTATTTCAGCCCGATGTCAAAGCACCACTTGGACTATTTACTGATTCTTCTAACACAGCTAGAGGGGTTAGTCTGCAACAGCATGTAAATGGGATGAGGCAGCCCCTAGCGTTTCTACTCTAAGACGTTTTCGCTGAAGCAAGTGGAGTGGCCAGCATACTACACGAGTTACTATGAACCCATCTAACATTTCCAGCATATCTTGGAAACTCATCAGTTCACCACCTACACCGACAACAAACTGCTTACATATGTGTTTTGACAACGCCACGACAAACTCCCACCTGTACAACTAAACCATTCACTGCACACTTCATCACTAGTATTGAGCACACTGAAGGTTCCTCCAATGTATATACACAAACGCACTGCCCCGTTTCCAAGGAATCTCAAACAGAACCTTGCACTGGCAGACTCTCAAAAGAATAATGCAGAAGCCTATGCTCTCATCTATGGCAATTCATCACTTTGCTTGGAGCAAGTTCCACCATCTTTTTCTGTGACATTTCAACAGGCAAACCCTGGTCCTTCATCACCATATCTTACCAAAGAATAGCCTTTTAGTCCTTCATGGTCTGAGCCATCCTGGTGCCAGAGCTGCCGTTCATTTGGTATCAGAATGTTTTGTTTGGCCTAACATGGTGAAAGACTGTTGTGTGTGGGTTCAAGCCTGCTACGACTGTCAGTGCACAATAGTTACAGTGTCATACAAATGCACCTGTGAGAAACAGCACAATGCCATTTGTCTCGTTCCAACATGTTGATTTGGATATAATCGGACCACTTCCAGCTTTGGGGGACTAACGCTATTGTCTGACGGCTATCACCATGTTTTTTCTTTGGCTAGGGGTATGACCTCTAGTACGCATCACTGCAGAGGGCGTCACCGAGTCTTTCATACCCTGCTGGATTTCACAGTCTGGATCACTCCTACTTATCACCACTGACCAAGGTGGGCAGTTTGAATCTCAGCTGTTTCAGAACCTCAGTACCTGACCGGCACACCTAGATTCCGCACCACGGGCTGGCTCCTGTCTCAAATGGCATGGAGGAGAGATCTCACTGCCAACTCAAGGTAGCTATGTTGTGTCATTCAGGCATGTTCTGGCTGCAAACTCTACGGCTCGTTCTGCTCTGCATCCATAGTGCTTATAAAGATCAACTTTGTGCTTCCTCTGCTGAACTTATGTAGCGAGAACCAATCAGTCTTCCTTGGGAGTTATTGTGCTATGTGACAATGGAACTTCTGAAAAATACATCCAACTTCTTAGGCAGACTACGCCAACAAATGCACAGGCTATGTCCAACACCAGCTACAAGACACAGTTAAAGTTTCACCATCATATTCAAGGACCTTGAAATGTGCACTCATGTGTATCTCAGAGATGATTCTGTACATGGGGTTCTTCAGCCTCCATATACTGGACCACATCGAATATTGGGTAGCCTCGACAGCAGTGTAACCAATCTGAACAAACACAAGCCAGCACGTGTCACCATAGAACGTGTGAAACCTGGTTTTCTTCTAAATGACAATTCTCCTACTGCCGAATGCAATACCAAGACAGAACTACCTGATCTCAAGAAACAAGGCGACAGTGACGACAGACAACACTACACAGGATGACTCCTAGACATCATCAGGGAAGAGTGTACTACTTGTCATTTCTTCTCCAATTTTAAAATTGTTCCACCCATACATTCTTCATCAGTTGCTTACCACTAGATCTGGCCAATAAGAAAAATTAGGCTCAACTCTGAACGCTGCTGGTGTGGCGAAAACAAGATACTGCGCACACCAGATAGCAGCTTGGCTGTTATAACCAAGGCATGGAAACTCGTGGCTAGGAGGTGGTTTGAGCCACATGACATGTATACATGTATCACGAGGTACAGTGGCAATCAGGTGTATCATGTTGATTGTGGACAACTTAGTTAATACAATTATCAATCACAATAAGAGTGAAAATTTTTCAGCGGCGGCCAAATTTACTGTCAAAGTGTGTACCTTCTCCACTTTATGTATTATAAATTACAATGAAAGAAAAAATGACTCATCACTTACCAAAGTTCAAGGCTGCGACGGGTGAAGAACATATATGACGAACAGGAGAATACACAATATTTTGGTTTTACACCTTATTCATGCTGTAGGAAATGAATCATGTGGTTCGGGAGGTGTGCACACGCCGAAGTTTAACACATGACTAAGTACATTATTGATATGTCGGGAGAGACTGAGATGTTATATATAAATATGTATATCACAGATGGTGATAGAATTAGTAATATACCAAAAGGGTACGGAATATTAAAAAAAAATTAGACAAATTTTGAAAAAGAAAAGAAAAAAATTGTAACTAGTTAAATGATAATACAGAAGAACTCCAACTATCTGAATCACTTTTTAATTAAGATGGAAACGTACTGTGATTCGCAAAATATTGATTCTGCCTATGTGCTATTGTCCTTCCCAGTGGCAGATTTAGGAATTTTTCCAAGCAGGGGCTAAAACTGTGGAGCCTCCATTGTTGTGACCCCCGAAAGTCGTCGACCCAATTGTCAGCCAAGTGCACTGACGTCTTGTCTTCGCCAGGTGGCTGGCGCGGCCCTTTGATTAGTCAGTCAGTGTGTCGTTGGCCTGGTACTATGACGGTACTCTTCCACGTTGTTTTGTTTGTGAGTGTGTTTCACCGTTCACCATGGCTTCTAAAATGCGTTGTTATCATTAGCGCATAAAATAAAAATTATAGAGCAATCAGATAAAGGAATTACGGATAAACAGTTGCCGAGATGTACGGTGTTGGACAATCAAAGATTTCAGACCCTATAATTTTAAACGTCGTGTCAGTGCTTGAAAACGAAGATGGAAGTTCTTCAAGAAAATCAATGAAGGCAGCAACAAACAAAGATTTGGAAGATACCGTTTTCAAGTGGTTTTGGAGCAACGTTCTAGGGGAAACCCAATTTCACGTCTGATTCTTTGTAAAAAAAGCTAAAATCTTAGCTCAGAAGTTGTTCATTGTTTAAAGCAAGTAGCGGCTGGCTAAGAAATTTTAAGTCCAGGCACGGTGTCCGCGAATTAGATTTAAGTGGTGAAAAGCTATCAGGAGACTCAAAAGCTGCAGAAAATTTTATTGAAAAATTTTGAAGTTGTAGCAGACTCCTACAATCCTGAGTTTTTGTACAAAGCCGCTGAAACCAGTCTTGTTTGGGAAGCTGCCTAAAACCACTTTAGCACCTAAAAGGGAGTGTACTGCTCCACGACATAAAGTTAGTAAAGACCGTCTTTCGGTGCTTGACTGTGCGAACAACAGGAAGCCATAAAATACCCCAATCCCAAGAGCATTTAAAAATATGAAAAAGCTTCACCTCTTTTATAAAAACCAACCCAAAGCTTGGATGACTGCAGCATTGTTTACTGAATGGTATGACGAAATTTTCATCCCTGAAGTGAAAAAAGCACCAAAAATCTCTTGGAATAAAAGGCAGTAAAGTGCATTCGGTTGTTGATAATGCACCAACTAATTCCAGCGAAGAATTGTTGGAAAGAGGGAATGGCCAGTTTAAAACAACCTTTTTACCGCCAAACGTCACAAACTTGTTGCAAACAAAACGCCATTAAAGAAGCTGAAGAAAAGGCAAGGGAAGAGACAGGAGAAGAAGAGGTTGATGTGTCACTCAAGGAATTCAAAATCATTCTTTTGAAATCCTGGATGTTCAGAAGATAGTGCTGCAGGTATAGGAGTGTGGGTGGTGTGTGATTTGTCAGACCCTTGGTATGAATTTCTAAATGATGATGAATTTATCGAAAGTGTGAGAGAAGAAAGTGTCGAGGAATAAGATGACCTTAATGTTGAAGTTGAAGCAGACATGGGACCTTCAGTTAGTCAAGCATTTGCCGGCCTTGAAACTGCATTGAAGTGGATGGAGTGTCAGCCCGAGTGTGACCACATGCAACTTCTCACTGTTAAGCAGATGTGCGAGTTGGCAGCCTGGAAACGGATGAATACAGCTTACTTTGACCGAGATCTTCACCAAGTAATGATGGCACGTACAAACTGTACTAATGTACAGCACTTGTAAATACTACGCCTTAACATGCCTTTTTATTTAATTAATTAAAAGCTGTTTTTCTTTTAATATATTTTTTCTCCCATTTTCAACATACAGTAATTAATAGAAATAAATCCTTTTTTTTTTGGAAACAATCCAATTATCCAAATAGGATCCAGTCCCAATTGATTCGGGTAATTGGAGGTCTACTGTACTAATAATAATGAGTGATGCATCAAAAATGAAAGGAATTTAACGGTGGTTGAGGCCAGGTGGGTGTCTGGTATTTAGGATATTTTGGTTTGCAAGTTCCCATCTCCGAAGTTCTGAAGTGGTGGTGGTTTCGGGGAAAACTCAGATTGCTCTCAAGGTGAAACAGTCATTGAGGTTGTTAGAATTGTGGAAGTTAGCATGTTCTGTTACTGGTAGATATAAATTGCAGGTGTGGACTGTTTGCCTGTGGCCATTCAATCTGGTTGAGAGTTGTTGTGTAGTCAGGCCTATATAAGAACTAGTGCAATGGTGGCAAGTTAGCTGGTATATGATATGTGTTGTGGAGCATGTGGCATGTCCAATGATGGGGACGGTTTCCCCTGTAAAAGGGTTGCAACACGTAGTAGTGGGAGGATGCATGTTGCAGGTTTTGTAACGAGGTCAATTACAAGGAAAAGATCCATATGGTGGTTTTGGAGAGTCTGATTGAGGGTATTTGTGAATCTAGATGTTTTTTCAGGTTAGGTGATCTGCTGACACATGTATGGGGGACAGTAGGGCAGAATTTTTGGCAAGAGAGTGCGCATTTCTGCAAAGGAGCGAAGGAAGTCATGCCGCTGTTGTAAGATTCGTTTGATGGAATTGAGGCCAGGCGAGAACTGGGTAACCAAGACAGTGCTATGATTGGATTTTAGAGGTGCCGAGTGGGAGTGGTTACATGGGGGCTGGGTGATTTGTTTATGTACAACATCTGCTGGGTAAGAGTGGGAAATAAGGGCTTTGCATAGCTTCTGGGGATACTGGGAGAGAGCTTCAGCATCAGAACAGATACGTCTGCCACAGATTGCTAGGTTGTAGGGTAGGGATTGTATGGTATGGAGTGGGTGGCAACTGTCAAAATGTAGATATTTCTGTAGAATAATTGGTTTGATGTGGACAGAGGTGTGAAGGGCACCCTGCCTGAACGTGATGTCCACATCGAGGAATGTGATGTGTGTGCAGGAGTAAGTCCAGGTGAAATTAATGGAATGGCTATTTTTAATGGAATGGAGGATTTCTAGGAGTTAATTTTCACTGTGGGTCCAGATCATAAATATATCTTCTATGTATCTGAACCACACAGTGGGTTTAGAGGGGGGGGGGGGGGGGTTTGGTTCAGGAAACTTTCTTCCAGGCGACCAAGGAACAAGTTGGTATAGGAAGGGGCCATGCAGTTGCCCATAGCAGTGCCATGGATCTGGTGATATACTCTGGAATTAAAGAAGTAGTGTCAGGAGAGAATCAGGTGAGCCAAGGATGAAAGGAAGTATGTACTAGGATAGCTGTGTAGGGGTAGCAGATCTAGGAAGTGTTCCAGGGCACTGAGACCCTGATAGTGTTGAATGTTGGCATAGAAGGAAGTTACACTGTTGGAGACTAGGAAGGAGTCTGGAGGTAGAGGTGTGTGGACTGTGGATAGTTGTTCAAGGAAGTATGGGATATCTTTGACATAGGAGGGAAGACTCTGTACAAAGGGTTGGAGATACTGATCCATGAAGGCTGAAATCCGTTCAGTGGGCGATCCATATGCCACAACTATAGGTCGCCCTGGATTGCCAACCTTGTGGATCTTGGGTAGGAGGTACAGGGTGAGTGTACAGGGATTCTGGGGAGTTAGGAAGGAGATGGACTGGGGAGAGAGACCTTGTCCAGGAACATTTTTAGGACAAATGGAGGTGGTGGAATCTGTAGGGTATGGAAGGCAGGTGTTTGTGTCAGTCAGCTGCCTCAGCCTCTTAGTGATTGTGGTCCATCACTACTGTGGTTGAGCCCTTATCAGCAAGGAGGATGATGATGTTATGGTTTCTGGATAGTTCTCTCATGGCTTGAGTTTCAATGTTGTTGAGATGTTTGAAGTGTGGAAAGGACTTTAGGAAAGAGGCTGAAGACAGAGTGGTGGTGAGGAACTCTTGGAAAAGAATAAGTGTATGATTTTGTGGGAGTTGGGGTTGATCCAGTGGAGATGAAGGTTTAAATTGTTGTAAACTGAACTCAATTTCATTCTGATGGATGTTGTTTACTCCTGTGGTGGCAAAATGATATCGCCAACACAAGGAGTGACAGAGTCCTGGACCGAAGCAGCATGATCATACTTGGGGGTTGGAGAGAAGGAGAGTCCCTTGGATAGAACTGATATTTGGGGTTCTGACAGGGGAGTGGAGTAAAGATTAACCAATGACTGTTGAGGTTTAACTGAAGGAGGGGCAGGGGCTTTTGTGACAGGTGGAAGAGAGTCTGGGTGGGGAAAATTCAGGAGGTGAGCCAAACAAATAGTTCTGGCTGCAGTAGATGTGTGGTGTCTGGGAGAGGGGTGTTGATAGGGGAGGCACAAGCCTAGAGCTAAATAGCTCCTGGCAAGCGCAGGTGTTTTTGTGCGTGTTGGGCTTGTGACTATCTGCAATGTGCCAGGATTCGCTTCATATAATGAATGAATGGAGGGAGACAAGATGGATGGAATGTTGACAAGCCATGTGAACATACTGTTGGAGAACCAGGTGGGTGAGGGTAAGGGATTGTGTGAAATGGAAAGCGTGAAGGGATGGCTGCATTTGTGGGCGGCAACCTGAAACCGGGAGCTTTATGGTTAAACCATTGGGTGGAATATTTAAGGACAGGCAAGACTGAAGAAACAGTATGTGTGAGTTTAGTCTGGTGAGATGTGAGGCATAGAAATGGTAGAGGGACAGATAGACATCTGAAAGTGACATGTTGGGAGAAACTGGTGAGGACTGTAAAGCTACTCACTTACTGAGATACACAGTTGGGTAAAATAACAAGGGGAAAGAAAAAAACTAAAAAAATTTAACGAAAAAAACACTTGAAATGCCATAAAAGGCGGGTGCAATCAAGCTAATATAAGAAGTCTGTTTAGGTTTGGGATGGAGGTAAGTGATACTTGTGCTCTACATTAAATAAGAATCACTGTTAAATTGTTGGTGTTCGATTGTTGATCCTCTTCCCTCATTGTATATTATTTAAGTGGGATCTTGGCCCATATTCATATTTTTTACAATAATTGCAGACTAATCAGCTTTGCAGCCTTCAGTTAACATTCTGTTAACAAGTTATTCAAACTCACCTTGTTGGAGGTTTCATACAATTTCTGATAGACAGCAATATGGACTTGTTCGTTCTCTTTTTCCAGATAATAATTTCTGTTTAATTAATTTCCAAAAAGAGATTTGTTTTAAGTGCTATTCTGTACTTGTCTTTAAACCTTGAGAGCATTTCTCAGGATCTTATTTTTTCTTACTCTTACAAGTAATTGTTTTTTCATCTTCATTTTTAAAATCCAGAGATTGCAGTTTCATCACTGGTCATCAAGTCGCGTAAAATGTTATGTTTTAAAGCTGAATATACATTAATACAGTTAACAAAAATACTTACTTATCACAAAATCTCATTTAAATGAAATGAAAACTTTATTTACTCCTTCCTGATATCACAAGTCACGAATGTACTACTTTTTACCTCTCCAACTTATCTTAAAAATTTGCCACATCTATCACACATCCTTCATCAGTTATTTGTTGCTAAGATCTTGCTCTCTCTAACATGGCACTGCCTAATTTTTTAATTTTACTGCAGAGATCATAGCAAGGCTCTCTATACAAAGCAAAAACTTCTGTCACAGAAATGCTTAAAATATAATTTAAAACAGAACAATAGTAAGGTGTCACCTTACAGCTTATACATAGATCAAAACCCCATTAAAATCCAACCAGTAGTTTTTGTGTGAATTGTGTTCAACAAAAGCTGATACTGTTAAATTTCTCAACTTTTTAATAACACATCAAATGCAACATAACCTATTTTACAATCAGGACAATAAAATTTATGTGAATTTCACACAACTAAAAATTATCATGGACTTATAAAAGCTTTACAATGCCACATAAAAATGAAACATAGCACAGGTTATACATTAATTGAAGCTCCCATCAAAATCTGACCTTATGTTAATTATCTTAAATTTCCTAGTCATATCAAAATGAATCATACAGTTTTACCTATGAGACCAAGGGCTATACACTGACGCCCCATCAAAATCTAACCAGTATTTTTTTTTTTTTTAATGAATTGCACTCAACACAAAATTGATACTAATCTGTGAACACCTCAATTCAAAAATTTCCATCTTTTCGACATCACATGATTGCAGACAAAAAAGTAAATTTCTTCTCTATAGCTTATTAAATAGTACCCCAATTATGCTTTTAAAGAATATCTTAAATGTACAGACTTTTTCCAGGTTACACTTTTATTATATACAGATAATAATTTTTTTTAAATTAAAATTATAGGTCTAGGCTTATGTCAAGAATGTGTATTATATTTTCAATAGTCATTTAGCTTACTACAGGCAATGTCAGAGCAAAAAATTACTTACCATTTATTTGGAGGTACATTGCCAATATAGAGCTTTCTGTTTGACTGAGTTACATTAACAACGGAAGGATTTGGACAAACACATTTACAGCGTACATCTTCATATGACTGTCCCTGTGAAAATAAATTTTTATTAATTACAAAAAAACCACAAGTTTTCAAGAAAAATCTACTAAAACCAAAGAGAGATGTGGTTTGTTACCATTTTAGCATCTAAGTTTCAATTGGCATTGCGATTCATTTTTGAGGTGTGTGTGTTCAAGAGAAGAAAACCAAATTATCGAATGTTAATAGTAAAAACCACACCAAATTATTCTTAACATACAATGAGCCAAAACATTATGACCACCGCTTATTAGTGTGTTTCTTCACTTTTGGAATGCAATACAGTAGTGATTCAACGTGCCATGGATTTGACAAGGTCTTGGTAGGTTTCTGGATGTATCTAGCACCAGTTGCCTATGCACAATTCACACAATTTCCTTAAATTAAGGGTCAGTGATTTTTGGGCGGTTGTAACACAAACTGGTACCCAATAACATACCAGATGTGTTCAATTGGGTTGAACTCTGATATCTTGGCCTCCAAATTCACATATGTGAGTTCAATATTATGTTCCTCAAACCAATGCAGTAAAATTCTAGCTATGGTGATATGGAACATGCTATCACTGTCATTGAAAGCATAAAGGGATACAGATCATTTGCAATAATTTTCACATAGTCCACAGCCATTATGATGCCTTTGATCAGTGTCACAGGTCCCATGAAGTCCAAGAGAATATCCCACAGGGCATAATACTGACCCCCCCCCCCCCCCCCCCCCACCAGCCTCCATCCATAGCACAGTGGATATTTTAAGCATCAATTTGCCTGGAAGATAGCATATCCTGACACGATCACTGACCTTGTATAACAAACTTTATTCATTCAACCAGGTGCCACATTTCATTTACCCACGATCCAAACTCGATGATATGGTGCTCATTGCAATCGTAATTGACAATGTCATTGGGTCAAGCCGTCTGCTGTGGAGCCTCACGTTCAACAATGATGGTGTGCTCCTAAACACTTGTACTCTGCCAACAGACCTGATAGAGATTGTCCCCTATCCTGCTTTACAAAGCGGGCAAGTCTCCAACCTCCCCGTTTTGCGACAAGGGTTGAATCTCCACCACATTGCCATCTGTGATTTCACTGTCCTACCAATTTCAATAGATGATTACTACAATAGCATGTGAACAGCACACTAGATGTATTCCGAGATGCTTATACCTAGGTGCCAGCCTGTAGCAATCATTTATTTCCAAACATATTGTCACTGGAATGACTCCTTATGTTTCTCTTCTCTGATTATATAGATTCTGTACTGCATGATGTACCTGCAATATTACCAGACAGCATTTAATTTAGTAGTGGGCAGTGGTCATAATGATCTGGCTCATCAGCATACACAATTGTTCTCATCCAGGTATAAATTTCTCACCATCCACCAATGTTCCACAGGAATTTTTGTTCTCAATTATTACACTACTTTTATACAAAGGAACACTTCTCCATACACCTGTGCCTTAAATAAGATGCTACTTTATAATTTATGATCTTGTCTTCCCTCCACATACACTACAAATTCATCATGTAATTTCTACCCAAACCACATCAGCAATTTTTACCTTTCACACACCTGACAATCTATGCTCTGCTTCAGTTGTCTAATGCCTCCCTATGCTTCCTTATTGTGACAATCAAACAACTTGTTCTGTGGAAATTCGCAAAGAGAAATTCTCCTTTTCAATTCCCCAGTTACTTTATTAGTATCCAAACATGGGTCCCATATTTTCCTACTTTACTGAAGTACCAAGATCCTGTCTTCATATTCCATTACTTTCATTGCATACTCTCTAAATTTAGCTCTGCGATATATTAACTAATTTGAAAGCTTTCCAATGAGCGTTACAACACTTTGCTTACTATAAAATTTTGTGGCCAGTAATTCTACCTCTATCACCATGATAAAAATCCCTGATCATTTTTCTTAATTCAATGTTATTAACATCCAATTAGATATCATATCTAATTTTCAATATATGTGCTAACAATCCTAGGATCTAGTCAGGGTTGGCATGATTAAAGCATTTTGATTAAAATCATGATTTATATCCAATGATTATTTTAGCAAAAATTGGGGATTTAATCAAATTGTCACTTATTGGACTAATTAAAGTAGCCAATTTATGTTTGGATCATAATAAAAGAGTCGTTTGATAAGTTTGGTATATTTCTATGAGATGGCGTAACAGTTGATTTGGTTATGTGAACTTCCAGTCTTTAAACCCCATCAGGCCAAATTTTAGCCAGTAGTGAAGCTTTGTTCACATGGAGTGGCTTAGTAATTGCCACAAAGCTGGTCAAAAAACGAATTCTGTGCAGTGATAAAACACTTATATTTAAAGAAGTCGACAGAAATGCAAACCAAAGCAGAGTTAGATGATGTTTCTGGGGTCTCTGCTCCTGTCTTGAAGACTGGCTATTTCTGGATAAACAAATTTAAATGTGGCCAAACCAGCACTGAAGACTAAGCACAGTCTGGACGCCCAGTTGAGGTTACCATGCCAGATATTGTGGATAAAATCCACAGTACGGTTATGAAAGATTGCTAGGTGAAGGTGCGTGAGATTGCTGTGGGCGTAGGCATCTTGATTGGAATGGGCTAATAACATCCTGCATGAAAAACTGCATATGAAAATCTTTGCACAATGGGTGCCGCGATTGCTGACTCTTAATAACAAATGCATGCAAAAGGACTTTTAAACTCAGTGTTTGGCTATGATGAAGCACAATCTACAGGATTGATTTTTCATCAATTCATGACTGCAGACAAAAAAATTTTTTTTTTGTTTTTACTTATGGCTTTAAGCCTTGTCAACGTCATTAGAGGAACCAAGGACAAGGAATGGGAAGGAATTCGGCCATGGCTCTTTTGAAGGAAGCATCCTGGCATTCACCTGGAGTGATTTGAGGAAACCATGGAAAACCAAAATCTGAATGCCCGGATGGAGATTCGAACCGCCGTCCTCCCGAATGCGAGGCCAGAGCGTTAACCACTCACCCACCATGCTTGGTCAGGCAAAACTTGTATCCATCATTACACTCCTGGGTTGAAGGAACAGTCAAACCAGCAGATAATGCCTGGTGAAAGTGAGCTGAAGAAGACGAGACTGTTTTGTCGGCTAGTAAGTTGATGGCCACTGTTTCTTGGAATTCTGAAGAAATTATCCTAATTGATTATTTATGGTAAGAAAATAACAGGAAAATAATATGCAACATTATTGGACTGTTTGTAAGAAGAGCTGAAAAGACTAGCACACAAAAAAGCGTTGTTCCACCAAGACAACACACATGTCGACCATCGGAATGGCAAAATTACATGAATTGGGCTTTGAATTGATTCCTCATACACCCTATTCTCCAGATTTGGCTCCATGTGACTTTTTTCTGTGCACAAATTTGAAAATTTGGCTCGGTGGGAAGAAATTCTTGTCGAATGAGGAATTCATCATAGCCGTCAACAAGTATTTTGCAGGCTTTGAGACAACCTACTTCTCTGATGGTATTAAAAAATTGTAAACATAATGGGTCAAATGCATCAATCTCTATGTTGAGAAGTAAAGGTGAGTTTTTCCAAAAAGTTTTTTTTTTCAACCTGCTTTCTCTGTCCCCAACCTATTTCATAAATTAGACTGGACAAGCCTGAATAAGGAAAATACTCTTTCCATTGATGCTGATGATGCTATGGCTCCAAATAGTTGCCTGAAAATTGTGTATAAATTGGATTGTTCCTCTTCACTAAAAATATGCTTTTGCCACCACTCCAGAGCTGTGACATTTTTTTGTAAAAACTTCTTCAGTAAACATCACCAAATGGTTTTGATTGCAACAATAATTTTATAATTATAAATAAGATAGGATAGAGAAAATAAACAGTTACCCGTCACTTACCACAGATGAAGGCAGGAGGGCGAGACACGTAAAAACACAAAAACAAACAAATTGCACAATATTTCGACTTTAGTCTTAGTCATGTGGGAGGCGAGACACATGGCAGGGGGAAAGATGTGGTCACATCCCAACCCGCCACAGGGGTGAGGAAATTAATGGAAATTAAGGCCTAGGGGATGTCCAGTCTGCAGGATGTGTTGATAAGCCAATTCCCACCTGCAGAGTTCAGATTGGGAGGTAGTGTCTGGAAGTACTCTAATGGCTCTGACTGTGAAGCAGCCATTAAGGTCGCGGGTGTTGAGATTACTGGCATGGTGAGCAACAGGGAGGTGGAGTAAACTGTTTGTCTGTGACCATACATTCTGATGGATAATGAGTTTGAGGTCCGGCCAATGTAGGAACTTGGATAGTGGAGGCAGGTGAGCTGGTAAATGAGATGGGTGGTTGTACAAGTGGCATGACCTATTATGGGGTAGGTTTCACCAGTAGTAGGGTTGCTATAGGTAGTGGTAGGTGGATGCATACCGCAAGTTTTGCAATGGGGTCTCTTACAAGGGAAGGAGCCAAATGGTGGTTTAGGAGCATCAGAGGGTTGATATTTATGTACAAGTATGTTTTTTAGATTAGGCAGTCTGCTGAAGGTGACTCGAGGTGTGATGGGAAGGATAGTGAGAAGAATGCGGCACATTTCAGGAAAGGATCTAAGAAGGTCATAGCCCAGATGAAGAATTTTGTGTTTGTGGAATATTTTTTATTGATGCTGCCCTCCTCCCTTCTATATTGGTGGGAGATGGGTATATTTAACTTTATTTTCCACATAAATACTAAATAAGAATGAATATTAAAATTAAAATACGCCGTGCCTCTCACACGAGTATGGTTTCCCCCTGAAATATTCTAAATTCAATTCGTGTTCATCCTGTCCCTCATGCCTTGTGTTAAGTGATGAGTTTTTACCTATCGTTCTTTATTTTTAATGCCCAATGAAAGTTTGACTGTCACTCTTATACAAGTATTACAATTAAGAATTATAATGAAACTAAGACGATATAAGTAATAAAGGAAATGGAAATTAACCCACAATACAGCAAAGTTGATGGCTATGATGAGAGAAAACATTTAGGCCAACAAACAAATACAATATTTTGGCATCTGCCTTCTTCAGTAGTAGATAAACGGGCCATTAGGCTCCGTACTTGTGCACACACAGACCATCACCCAATGACTAGCTAGGTAATATGTGAGTAGGAAAGAAATGTAATTAAATTAAAGTGATGGGTTAAGTGGTAGAATCTTATCAGTGGCTAAGGCCGGGGGGTGGGGGGGGTTCTTGTATCCAGGATATGCTGGTTCTCATCTTCAGAGTTCTGATGCAGTGGTGCTATAGGGGAAAACTCTGATTGCTCTCAGTCATTGAGGTTGTTTGAATCATGGCTATTGGCATATTCTGGTATTGTTGGAAGGTACAAGTTGCTGGTGAGGCCATTCATTCTGACAGAGTTGGTGTGTACTAGTGTAGAGATGGCAAGTGAGTTGGTATAGGCTATGTTGTGAGTAGTTGAACACGTAGCATGGCCAATGACGGGGAAAGTTTCCCCTGTGGTAGGATTGGAATATGTAGTGATGGGTGGAAGCATACTGTAAGTTTTACAGTGACATCTACTGCATGGAAAAGATCCATATGGTGTTTTTGGAGAGTCTGAAACATATACGGGGAACAGTGGGTAGTATTTTGCGCAGAAGAGTGTATTTCTGGCTATAGTCATAATTTTTTGCATCAATACTGGATATCATTTGCTATATATGCATATATATATTACCAGCATTTGCAATATATTTTCTCAGACATTGCCGATATAATGACAGTCCACTCCTTAGCAGTTCCCCCACGACCTAGACAGTCATGGCATGATGTACTATGTGCAGACACGTCCGGAACCAAATGGATCGTTCTGTTACCTGAAGGAGGTTACTACCAAAATATTGTACGAGGGTTGTTTCAAAAGTAAGGTTCCCAACTCTGTACCCTTACCGTGCATGGTGCAATACGAAATCTAGTAACACCACCGTGTTCGCCGGATCCCCTACCACCGATTCCAACAACCTGCGTGGCTCTACAACGGTCAGTACTGGCCTGACAGCCAAAAGCGATGGAGCCTGTCATTGCCGGGTGTGAAATTCGTGCGGTCATCGGATTTTTGCACGCAAGAAAGTTACCACCTGTAGAAATTCATCGGCAATTGAGTGAAGTGTATGGGGAAACGTGTATAAGCATTCAACACATCCACAAATGGTGTAGGGAGTTTGCCAATGGCCGCACGGACGTCCACGACGAACAACGAAGTGGGAGGCCGTCGATCTCCGACGAGGTTGTGGCGAAAGTTGAGCAAATCCTGCTCGAAGATTGGCGAATCACCATCCGGAAACTGACTGCTCAAATTCCTGAGGCTTCTGAAGCTTCAATTGACAGGATATTGAATGAAAAGCTAGGCTACTACAAGGTGTGCGCACACTGGGTGCCACACATGTTTTCAGAAGTCCACAAACAGCAGCGCGTCGACTGTGCTCAGAAGTTCTGCAGTGAATGTGACGAGAATAACGAAGACATCCTTGATTCCATTGTTTAGGGGGATGAATCGTGGTGCCATTATGTTACTCCTGAAACAAAACAACAATCGCGCCAATGGAAACACACTGGATCGCCACCACCAAAGAAGTTTAAGCAGCAGCTGCCAGCAGGAAAAATCATGGCATCGGTGTTTTGGGACCGGCGTGGTGTACTGCTCATTGATTTCATGCCTAGAGGGACCACCATAAAGTCCACAGGTTATTGTGAGACCTTGAAAAAGCTCAGACGGGCAATCCAAAATCGTCGTAGGGGAAAACTCAGCGAAGGCGTAAGGCTGCACCATGACAATGCCCGTCCACAACAAATGAAGGCGTTAAATTGAAGGAGCACCTAGGCGGTCTACGATTCCAGACGGACGAGGAGTTGCAAGAATAAGTTTCCAAGTTTCTCAACAGGTTGGCGGCGGACTGCTTTGAGGTGGGAATGCAAAAGTGGATTACTTGACAGAAAAAATGCATAGAAAAAAATGGGGACTATATGGAAAAATAGCTTAAACATCAACGTTTCCAATGGTGTAATCGTTTTTTTTTTTTTTTCCGAATAAAATTCCTTGTGTCTTAAAAAAATGTGGGAACCTTATTTTTGAAACAACCCTCGTATTTCTGTGTCCGCCTTAAGTGTTTTCTCTCGATGCAGCCATCAACTATCGTATGTGATGGGTTCATTTCCCTTTGTTATTAAATAAGAATTATAAATAATATGTAGGTGAATATTAATAATAACAATTGCTGAGTCTACTGGGTCTTATTGGAGGTTGAGGCAAAGGGACTGCTAGGTATCAAGGATACACTGGAAAGCTAGTTCCCGTCTGCTAAGTTCAGAGGTTGGTGGGACTGTTATTAGAAAGACTGAATGCCCACCATATCAAACAGTCCTTCTAACTGAAGAAAACTTGTACGAGCTGCCACTGGATGGACTAGGTTAATGGTGTTAACAATTTGCTTGTGGCTACACATTCTGATGGGAAAAAGTTGGTTGAAGATGAGGACTATAAATGAACTGGTAAAGTGGAGGCAGACTATTTGGTATATGAGGTGTGTTGTAGTGCACGTGGCATGTACCATCATGGGAAACGTTCCCCCTCTGGCCAGATCAGAGTAGGTAATGGTAGCTGGATACACGCTGCAAGTTAAGCATAGGAGACTGTGTGGCAGTTTGGAAGAGTAAGAAGGTAATTATATGTGGTCAAAGATATTCTTGTGATTTGGTGGTCTGCTGAACCATGTGCTGGGGCAGTATTTTGTAGAAAAGGCTGCAAATTTCAGAGAAGACATGTAGGAAGTAATGCCCACGGTTAATAGTTATATGGTAGAGAAGCAATTGCTTGCTAAAGTCATAAAAAGTAAATATCCAGGAATATTAGTTATCAGTAAGCTAATACGCGCAGGACACACTTGACAGATTGTATGGAAAGTGTTCAAAAAATTGCATCTACAGGAGAGGATAGTGAGGGAAAGCAAAAGAGAAATAAGGGAGTTGACCTAAAAAACTATGATTTGGCCTCTGCTAATATATTTTGCAATGGTGTGGGATCCACATTATGAATATCAAATGCTGGAGTCGGAGGGGGTGAAGCACAGCAATTAGATTCGTCTGTGAAAATTAACATAGGAAGTACTTGACAACTCAAACAAGGGAGTTGTTGAAAACTTTATAGACATGTATAAGACATATACTGGTGATAAGCTCAAGTAAATTTTGAGAAAAGTCTCAGGAACATCATGGTCAGATAGAGAGAATCATAATTAGCAACTGATTTCAGACATTAGGGAGTGGGGCAATCTTACAGAGTGGACAGGGGAGAAGGATTGCATTTAAGCATAGGCTACTTAGGCTGAAATGCCCGCAGTGGAGCTATTATGCCACTGCAGACAGGGGCCCACACCACATGTATATCCTAGGGGCCCAAAAACCCTAAATGCAGCCCTGCAGTACAGTTAGGGACTGGAATAAGTGGCAATACCAAATTACATGATACCAATAGCTCTACTTTTACCCATACCAGGCAAAGATGATATTCAGCATAGCAGTCAACCATGTAGATGTAATAACAGTAAAAACATCATTACACCAGTATTATTTTATAGATATTAAGAGTCTAGGTCTTCTATTGGGTTAAATGCTGCTGTTTGAAATTTGTTATTACTTAATTTCAGTAATCAAATGAAAAAGTAAATTCAATGTAATTTTTATTGCTAATTTTAGAAATGTCCACCGACTCTATAGCATACAGTAACTTGTCTGTTGGCATCTGAGATGTGTTTCTTTTTCCTTTAATATGCACTATTTCTTGAAAGGTATGTCCTCAGGAATGTGTGTACCAAATTTCAGACCAAATGAACAATTCCACAACTCTGTCTATTGGACCAGAGCCACAATTAGTTAATAATGGGTTTACTGAAGATTGCGATTCCACTACAACAACATTCACTAATGACATTACAATATTGTTGTAGTCAATCTCAAGACGTATTATTTTCAAGCAGTAGGCCCTAATTCCTTGTAATACAGCCTGTACCATTATTTTCAAATAGAAATTAGGTTGTAATACATCCTGGACCAGCATGACACCATTAAATATACTTCGGAATGTATTTCTAGTGACATCTTGTGTTTGACTACCACAGTAGGCTATAATGACACCAATTCCTAGTGGAATCATGAATGCCAGCAATCCCTTAAAAACAAATAATGATTCTAGTTCACATAAAATATATTGTAAAAAAAGTAGAGATTGGCTGGAGATCATTATCTGGCTTGAACTATTGGAGATTCTACGATAACCATGGTGCCACAATTTGATGATGGCTTGTTATGTAATTTTTTTGATACTTTGAGAATTCAAAAAATTCTCGAGAAATCATATCTCAAAATTGATGTGGATAGGTTGAAATACGGCCTTGACAAGAAGAAAAATTTCGTCATAGCCAAATTTGGTAATAAATTCTTATGAAACTCGGCTAGACAAATGGAAAATAAAAAAATATTTTTTTGATACGTCGTTTAGTTACCGAGATATTTTATCTCAAAAGTGAAGAGGTTAGGGTGAGATCCGGCCAGGATCAGAAAAAAATTTCACCTAAACCACATGATGGAAATGCACTATAAATGTTTTTTGTTTTTTTTTCCTTCCTAGTGGTTGTTGTTGGGTTGAAATACAGCCTGGACCAGAAGGAACTTCACCAAAAGCAAAAGGAACTATACCTATAACTGATTTTTGACATACTAAATCTCGAAAACCAAGCAAGATATCAAAAAATTGGGATTACTGGAGATCGCGATTCCGCCAGGAGTTGTCATAATAATACCGAAGTGGTCAAATGCAAGATGCAACTAGAAATTCTTTCCGAAGTACATTTAACGGTTTATGCTAGTCCAGGCTGAATTACAACCTAATTTATGCTTGAAAATAATGGTCCAGGCTGTATTACAACGGAATTACTGCTCGAAAATAACACGTCTTGCGACTGATTACAGCAGTATTACAACGATATTACTGAATGTTGTTTTAGCGGAATCACAATCTCCAGTAGACCCAAAAAAAATTTATTCTTTATATTTTCAATTTGTTTTGTCAAGTTTTATAAGAATTCATCGTCAGATTGTGGCACCACGGTAATGATAGAACTACCGAATTATTTTCCACTGATTAAAATTGTGATAGTCAGTCACAAGACTATCAGTTTCAAGCAGTAGGTTGTAGTAAACCACAAAAAAAAAATGTACATGTAGTGTTAATTAGGTTATAATCTATCCTGGATACTACCAGTCCAAGGTGAAAACAAAATGCAGTATCAAAAGAAGTGAAAATGGGAGTGCCTAAAGGTAGTATACTGGAACCACTGCTATTTATTACTGTAATAAATGATTGCGTTGACTTACTGTCAGAAGTTAGGTTGTTTTCAGGTGACATTATGTTACATAATAGTATCACAATGGTGGAAGATTGAACTGCAGTGTGATCTGGACAGGATATCTAGGGATGAAGATGGATGAAGATGAATGAAGATAAATGTAAAGAAGAGTCAACTTATTAGGTACACAGATAAAAAAAAAAAAAAAAAAAAAAAAAAAAAAAAAAAAAAAAAGATTATTAGCTTGGGGAAAGAATTGCGGGTAATATCTAGATTGCGATAACGCTGCAACCACTTACCGCATCGCGATGTAAACACTTCCGGATAGAGACAGTATGACGTCACTACCTTGCTGAATGTGATGTATAGGTTCCACTGTCAGCTTTAAATGTCACTAACAGGGTCTTGCACGGAAAGTAGTCAATCACTAATACGTCTCATACAGAGAAATCGTTAATTTTGCACCAGTAGTACAGGAATAAGTTCATTAGCGATGAGGTTTTGATGCAGCCTGGACCACACTGAAAGGTAACTATCGAACACCTTATTGTGGATACCTAATTTCTGTGTCGTATCTATCACTGTTACTGTCGTTTACGTCTTAATGCAGCCTGGACCATAGTGAAACGTAACCGTCGCACACGATATTGCCGATACCCAATTTCCAAATAGTATCTATAACTATTAGTATGGTCCAGGCTGCGTTTCAATCTAAACGCAAACGGTTATTGACGAAATCTTGTTTTATAAATACATTATTTCGTATAAATGATTTTAATAACAATTTCAGCCACGCGAGGAAATATAGAAGAATGAAATCAAATACAAATTAATGGAATTGTGACTAATAACGTTAACGCTAATGAATGATATCAATTATTTGTTTGGAATGTTGTACATATTTTAATAATATTATTAACTGTGCAAGTAATAACTTTCTTTAACTTTTTCAATCCGTAAATTTTATTATTATTATTACTATTGGTTACGTTCTATGGCGTAACGTATATTCTAAAATCGATCGAAGGCTGAACACAGCACACATGGAAACACAGTGATGTCATACTCTCCATCGGGAAGTGTTTACATCGCAAGGCGCTAAGTGGTTGCAGCGGTATCGCGATCTAGATATTACCCAGAATTGCTTGTTGATAACCTGAAATGTAAATACCTTGGAGCAACATTTAATAAACTCAAATGGGCAGGACACATTAGACAGGCAGGGCTGGCATTACGGGAGGGGGGAGGGAAAGCCAGGCAAAGCATCTTGGGCCGCCAGTCAGAGTGCCTAGCTAAAAAGAAACCAAATGTGAGTTTTAAAATCTGCACCTATGATTTTGTACATTTTTTTGTTACAATTTTCTGACTTTATACAGAAAGCAAAATTTAAAGTAAAAAATGTGTGGGGGATGAAGTATTAAGAATGCTTACCTGGGGCCTAAGAATCCTGGTGCTGGTCCTGTGGACAGGTAGTAGGAATAGGTTTCAAAATCCTTCACTTATGGAGAGAGTGGTGATGGGATGTGCCAGAGAAGTGAAGGAATTCAGTTACAAGATTTTGGACAGATCATTGCTTGAATATGGTGGTATATTCTGGGTATCAAATACAGTAGTTGCAGAGGATGTACAGAAGGGATGTCAGCCTTGTCTCCGAAAATTACTGCAGGACACTGTCAGTAATTGATATTATAAATGATCTGCAATTTTTTATTTTATTTTTTCACCTGAGAGTGAAGAGTGTCAGGAGCTGAAGAGTGTCATGGAAGAGTGCAACAGGTGTATTGACGACGGGACTTGGAAAGAAATTGGTGGAGTAATTAGGAGAGGTGAATTGAAGAGAAAAGATTATCATTACCTCATGATAGAACTTAATTTCAGCCATAAGGGTGTGGAAAAATTTTCTTTCGTAGGTACGGGGGCCAAAGATTGCAATAAATTACCAAAACAGGTGATGAATAATTGACCAAAAATGCAGAAATAATTTAAATTTAAAATCTTTTCACAGATCCCCTCCCACCCATCGAAGAGTGCTTAACAGCGTCTTAGAAGAATTAGACTGGTTCAGACTTGACCTAAACCCTAAATTTTCAATAACATGAGATTAGTTCCTCGAACGTACTTAGAAGTAACACTAGACTTAGAAAGAATATCATAAAGAAAACATAATACAAAAGTATGTCACTAATATTTCCTCGGGCAATAGGAATAATTGTTTGTACGAAATTTCGCAGTTCCAACGGCAACTGTTGCGTTAGTTTTTTTTCGAAGTATCGTGCACCATGATCAGACTAAATAATGTGTTTTACAACGAAAACGTTACATATTTATTCCATATCCGGTTATGTAAAATCACAACCTATATACAAATACATCTGTCAGTGGTGGAACTTGAATAAGATAGTTTTCATAATATTATAAGTACCTTCACAATCTCGCTGGATATGATAACTATTACACAAAATGAGAGCGGTACTCTGAGCAACAACATAGTAGCTTCGAAAAAATGTTAGCTCAACACACTATTCTCCACAATATTATGGCACAACCACAAACCACTCGTCCATGGCCTACGGCCCAAAACCAAAGACAATACTTTATAACCATAGATTAAATTTATTATCTGGTATTATTTTTCCAGTCCAAAGACATTACTTAACATTAATGCTGTCTCTGGTTGGCGGGTTAGTTGTGTTCGTGCCTCTGTTAAGTGTTTATTGTTGTTCAGAGCAGGTTATGCATCTTCTCATTGTTATTGAATTTGTGTGTTGTGTTTTAATCGGATGGTAGTGCGTGAATTACTATCAATATTTTTCCAGTTTGATCTCTAAACAGTAACCTCGACGTCTGTTTCATTTCTAATGGATTCAGATATAAGCTTGTACGAAGTAGAACCAAATCGGAATGCCGAAGCTTATCGCAATTTGCAGCAGGTACCAGTACCTGGAAGGATGTATAAATACCTGGATTTCATCGAAATTTCTGAACGTATGTTTATTTCTTCTAGTGCATCGTTCTTATTATTTTTGCGGTAATAGCGCAATTACTGGGACTTATCAATGAATTGTAGTTTTCGTCTGAAAACTGTTGCACACAATCGTTGGGTGATATTATTTAATATATGTTGCCCTTAGAGCTGTAAAATATATCCATCCTCACAAATTACTCTCGAAAAGTGCCATAATGTAGGGTGTCGAGTGACTCGGAGAAAGCATATAGCCATGTATAATGATAACGCTATCGTTCCTTCGACGATATTATTTATTAATTTGTTTCTATTACACCCATGAAGATAGTGTATAACGCACAGACTTCACACAAAATAATAATAATAAAAAACTGCTCTAACAGTACACACTAAGCGATGAGAGAACGCCATTTGATATCATATGCGACTTCCAGCGATAATAATATTACGTGCAACAAAATGCATCAACGACCAACAACGATCGAAACCAAACCAACTTTATTATAAAAACAAAATTTATAGTCCATTAAGCTACAAAAGGAAGTGTCAATATTCATTTTGGTTCAGGCTGCATTCCAACCAATCCATAGGTGCCCCTAATGATTCTGCTTGAAAATCATGATAAATGTTTAATAAATCCGAATTTCCAGTGAATTATGCTTTAACAACGACAACCAAACACCATTTTGGCACAGGTTGCATTTCGACTATTAAAACTAAATTCCTTCGACCTAATGGTGGAACGAGCACATTGCCGCACTTTCAGGCGAAACATACAGTAGCTAAGTCAATATTGCTGTAACCTACTTTGAAAAATGCTGTAGAATATTAACACGTGGATATGATTAATTTTTTGTGTATAATCTTTTCCATATTTATAGCAACATATTCCCATATAATATCGTTCAAAGAACGTGTGCATGGTCATTATACTTCACAATAATGCTTCTGCCAGTCGCTCACGGTATAGCATTATGGCACTTTTCGAGTGAAGTTTGTGATGTATCTATACATTTTACACCTCTAAGAGCAAAATATATTAAATAGTATCACAAAACGAACATGTGCAACAGTTTTCAGACCAAAATGACAATTCCTTGAGTCCCAGTGATTGTGCTGTTGCCTATTTGGGGATACAAGCTTGTGGTTGCTTGAGAGTAAAGGTGATACTCTTATCTATGATAGGTATTGTGTTTGGTAGAGATTCCGGTTTAATTCTAGATGGGGATACCGCTGCCTCGCGACTGTTAACGTGATGTCACGTTCACGTACAGTCATCATTTATTATTGTATTGTGCCCTCGCTACGCTCGGTCACAATAATTTAAAGCTATACAATATCAACATAAACTGATATCCCGAAGGTAGATCAGAGGCAGGCGGCCGCAGATGTCCGATAACACAACCGGATGTTCAATGTTTCAGGTGAAGCTCGCATTTCAATAATAAATTATCTGCTGTTAACTTCGACAAGTAATAACACGTATTTTACGCATATGACTGTACGTGAACGTGACGTCACGTTAACAGTCGCGAGGCAGCGGTATCCCCATCTAGAATTAAACCGAGATTCCTTAGTAGAGATGTTTATGATACAGGTTTCACGCTGCACAGTTTGTAAATGAGATATTTATGGTAGAAATACCATTTGGTAGAACTGTTTATTAGTGTAATTATTTTTTTGTTGTAAGTGTTGAATCATAGTGATGTTAATTGTAGAGATTTTTTGTGTCCTTTAATTTTATTGGCAGCTTTTCATATTTTTGACATTTCCTAAACGTAGATTTGGCATAACATATTTTTTAGAGTTGGCAGCACTGCTTCTCAGCAGATGCAATACTCCGAACCATTTCCCAGCAAACTCCAAAATGTACTCTGCTTACTCTCAACTCATATCCCAAGTATTTCCTTCAAGAAGAAATTCCGCTTTCACTGAATAATCATACAAAACCTTTATTTTAATATCTGTGTACTATATAAGTTGACTCTTGTGGCATTTATCTCCATTTCATGCTATCCACCCAACTAGTTATCCTTTCTACACTCATTTGCATTTGTTCATAAAACCTCTCCCACGTCTGCTGAAGATCGCAATTCCCCTACAACATTCGGGATTACTGGAGATCGCGATTCCGCCAGGAGTTGTCATCATAATACTGCAGTGGTCAAATGCAAGATGCCACTACAAATCCTTTCCTAAGTAGGCTACATTTAACGGTTTCATTCTGGTCCAGGCTGTATTACAACGGAATTACTGCTTGAAAATAATATGCCTTGTGACTGACTACAGCAGTATTCCAGCGATATTACTGAATGTTGTTGTAGCGGAATCGCGATCTCCAGTAGACCCCAACATTCTTCTGTGCTCGATTATGATGTCATTCACAAGATGTATTACTTACAAGCAGTAACTAGGATGTAATATGCCCTGGATTAGAATTATGCGACTAATTGTACTTAGGAAAGTTTTTCTAACTAGGCCTATTTCTTGCATTTGGCTACTGTGCAATATTATGTCCCCTCGAATCCCAATCTTCAATAATCCTTCTCTCTTAATTTAATCCTATTATACATCATTCAATAATACCAAACACTTAACATTGAGCAGGTTGATCTTCCAAAAAGTTCACCTCTTCATCTATGGATCCAAAGGCAACTGTATATTCCAGTGCAAGAAGCACACAATTTGACAAGCATTCCTGGGAGGGTAGCTGTGGTCCTGCAATTGTTCATCATCTGTTCATTTTATTTTCTTTGCTAACTCTTATTTACTTATCGTCAGCGATTTTCTTCAGGTTACAACATTCCACAATGAATGAGCGATTTCCATGATGAGAAGTTGATGGCAGAGGTTTCCTAGTTGTTATGGTCAATGTGGCACATCTTCGTGCTCTCCTTAATTACACCCTTAAATCATTTCCTCGAGCCACCAACACAGTGCTTGCCCATCATTATCTCTAACTAGAACACTTGTTATGAATGCGATTGTTGGGCATTCAGACCATGTGGCTGACCCATTGCAACTGTTGTTTTACAATCATGGATTGTATGTTGGAGGATTGGGCTTGTTTAAGAATACTGATATTGGTACATCTATCCTGCCATGTTATTTGAAGGATTCTTCTCAGATATCTTTGGTGACATTGTTCCAGCATCTTAAAATGTAGCAAGTCCAGCATTCAGATCAGTAAAGTAAGGTGGGTGTCGTAACAGAATTGTACACAAGGATCGTAGTTGCAGTGTCGACACCATGATTATCAAAGAGTCTTGATCTTAGCACGCAAAGGATGCTCCAGCATGGTTGGTTCAGTATTGTATTTCTGAATAAATGTTTGCATTTGAATAGAGGGTACTGCCTACTACTTGTTTACTACTTTATCATGGGCGCCGGGAGGGGGGTGCAAGGGGGTGCACTTTCACCCCCCTACATCCCGGGTCGCCGTCTGGGCAGTAGTAGAGCTAAAAAAAAAAGGTCGCCCAGCCAGGAAATTTTGTGCTGATAGGGGGGGAGGCACCAATGCAGCCCTGGTGCACCCCCCCTACATCCCGGGTCGCCGTCTGGGCAGTGGTAGAGCTAAAAAAAAAAAGGTCGCCCAGCCCGGAAATTTTTGGGCTGATAGGGGGGGTGGCACCAATGCAGCCCTGGTGCACCCCCCTACATCCCGGGTCGCCGTCTGGGCAGTAGTAGAGCTAAAAAAAAAGGTCGCCCAGCCCGGAAATTTTTGGGCCGGTAGGGGGGAGGGGGCACCAATGCAGCCCTGGTGCACCCCCCTAGAAGCAATCCTGCCGGCGCCCATGTACTTTATGATATAGTTGTTTCTTCGCTTTTCCCTGGCAGTTTGTTGCTTTAGAATGTTGGTTTTAGTAGTATTCAGTCTAGGGTCTATCCTTTTGTAGGCAGTAGCAAAGGCATTTAAGATGGTCACAAGTTCATCCTCTGTACTACAACTGCATTATCATCTACATAATATATCTCAACTATTGCTGCAGAAGATATTTGAGTCCTTGCCCTTACTCTGCTCAGAGTTTTAAAAAATTTCCATCCATCCTGATGTTAATGTGTGTTCAAGGAGGAAGATGGTCTGTGGTGAACGGCTTGACAGTTGCTACGTGAAGGGAGGAGAACACTGTTAGAGCAATCACACAGTCATGTTTAACATCGGTATTAATGTGGAATGGCTCTCCAATAAAGCCAATATTGATGACTGAGTCATCATATTAGTGTAGAGCAGTTTCAAGATGTAAAAATGGAGACTTTCCCGGCGTATGCTTGAAATGAAGTCTTCACGGGTGTACTGCCGTATAGTATTTTGAAAACATGATATTTCAACGACTAGCTCCGCTGTCTTCCTTGACATCCTAATTGAAAGAAAGTCGGACGGAATGCTAAGACATAGCTTATACAGAAAAGCAACCCACATGGACCAATATTTGAGAGCCACAAGTTTTCACCATCCTGTGCAACGTCAAACTGTTCTAAATATGCTTGTACACAGGGCTAGGGCGATTTCTGATAAAGAGAGCCTACCACAGGAACTGGAACATCTAAGAACTGTCTTCAGGCGGAATGGTTACATCGAAAGGCAGATAAGAAGAGCAATTGATTGCAACCTGGAGAAAACCCAGTTCAACAGGAAGAAACACCTGAGGCCATCGGTTTTCTGCCTTTCGCCGGAAACACCTCAGGGAAAATTGGTAGAATTCTTGCACAGCATGGAATTAAATGTTTTTACTGACCACCTTCTAAAATTCGGGCCTACCTCTGCTCAGTTAAGGATGATATTGGCCTCAGAGTTCCTGGAATTTACAGCATCCCGTGCAAGTGTGGAAAGTGCTACATCGGTCAAACCATTCGCACTGTACAAATCAGAACACAAACGCTATCTCCTGGGACAGTATAGCAAGTCAGCAATTGCCAAGCATGTGTACAACCATAACCACAGGGTTGACTTCAACAACATTACGATAATGGCTAGGATCTCATACTTTTAGGATTCCATAGTCAAAGAAGCGATTGAAATTCGATTGGCTGATATCTACAACAGAGATAGTGGGCTATGTCTTAGCGAGGCATGGAAACCAACCTTGGCAACTCTACACAGAGAGCGTGGCACACATGTTCAGCAACCGCCACAAACGACCCAATATTAACTTCCTCGGCCCGCAACGAACAACTGTAGCCCTGCCCACTAACTGCTTGCTGCTGGGCGTTGGGGAGAGCCGTTGGCCTATTAGGAGGTGTGGCACCTGGGCTGTCTCAGTATCAGACGGTCAGCCGACCTGTGCAGATGTCTCGACACCTGATGAAGATGACAGAGCTAGTCATCGAAATATCGTGTTTTCAAAACACTATCCGGCGGTACACCCGTGAAGGCTTCATTTCAGTTTCTAGATGGTAATATCAGAGCTAAAATTTTCCACAAAGCTTAATCATTCTCTGTGAATCAAAGGCACTGATGAAATCAATGTAAGCAATATATAAAGTGGAATATTTTGTTCCCTATATTTCTTTTGAGGCTGGTGATCAGTTATTCATATCCTAGGTGGCCTGAAGCCATACTGGGTCTTAATAAGTATTGCTTCCATGGAAGGTAGATCCAGGGCCGGATTAAGACAGCGCAGGGCCCGTAGCAATTGTGAATAAGAGGCCCTTGATTTTTGCCGTCCGAGGGAAAATTGTAGAGCTAAAAAAAAGGGTCGCCCAATCTAGTCTAGGTGTGGGGCCCCCCTAGGAGGCGCGAGGCCCCCTAGGAGGTGGGAGGCCCGTAGCATTCGCTACCTCCTGCTACGTGATTAATCCGGTGCTGGGTAGATCACAACTTGCTAACAGTCTAGCAATAAATTATTTGACATAGGTTGGAGTTAGTAATGAAATGCCAATATAGTTACTGCACTCCACTCAACCCTCTTTCAAATATATGGTGGCTGCCAGACTTTGACAGTAATTTAATCTAATTTAATTGGAGTGGAACAAACACGATTTTCTCCTTTCCTATACCCTCCTACTTTTTCCCTTTACAAGTTTCAACTTTAAATTCTTTTAGTGTTTATTCATCACCTTTATTGGTCTATTTCAACCCCTGATCCCCTTACCTACAAAAGAAAATCTTCACACACCCTTATGCCTGAAATTGAGTTCCAGCTTGTGGTCATGGTCATCTTTTCCTTCCGTGCAGCTATCTCAATTCTTCCATGCTTCATCACCAACATAACACGTTGTGCACTCCCAAGACTCTTGTCATCCTACTCCGGTCTTTCAATTAATCCCATTCCAGTTATTTTATCATATCAGTTACTGATAGTGTTCTGTGGTAAAGCAGCCCTTCTCTGCACACCCTCCAACTTCTGTATTCAGCACCCATAATGTGAATCCTGTATTTACGCAATGGTCTGACCAAAGTTTTGTAACCCAATTCCCTTACTTCTCTGATACATCCACTCATCACTCCCTGTGACAAGTGAAGGATTTTGAAACCTTTCCCTACTACCTGTCCAATGTGTCCTGCCCAGTTGAGCATGTTATCAAATGTTGGACTAAAATATTTGCATTTCAGGTCTTCAGCAACCAATTCTTTCCCCAACTAATAATCACAATCAACCTTTAGTTTTTTATCTGTGCACCTAATAAGCTGACTCTTCTTTGTATTTATTCATCCCATGTTGAACTAGCACTTGGATATCCTGTGCCAACCACTCTGCAACTGTTCAGTCTTATATCATTTTGATCCTATGACATAGTAGTAAGTCATTTGCAAACAGTGTAACTTTCAATAGTAAATCATCAGCACAATCATTCATTACAATAACGATTATCAATGGTTCTATTACGCTCCTTGTGGTTCTCCCATTTTCCCTTCCTTTGGTACTGCGTTTCCTACCCTAACGTTTTTCTTCCTACTTTTTAAGAACTTTTCTATCCAGCAAATTACTTTTTCTTCCACTCAAATAGTTTTTGCCTTAATTAGCTCCATTTTATGGCTCATTTTGTCAAAAGCCTTTGATAGATCAGATTCTACACTATTAATTTGACCTCTCTTGTCCATTTCATCTGAAACATCTTGCATATAGCCCACTAAATGAGATACACATGTACAGCCTTGCCTAAACCATGTTGTCATTTTGAAAACTGGTTTCTATGTTCATAGATTTTTCTGATGTAGTTGCATATCAATCTGTCCATTAATTGTCCTATCACTGATGTCAAACAGATTGACCCATAATTTTGACCCTATTTGTAACCACTCCTTAATTGACCAGTAGTACCATTGCACTTTTCTAGTCCTCTGGTAATTAGCAGATATCCAGACTCAACCTATTATCTACATCAGCTCATTTATGCTTTATAAAGGTTCATGTATGTACCATATTGGTTCTTAATATCCTTCTTTTAGAGGTATGCCATACAGATCTGTGGCCTCCATGAGTTCATCTAATGTTGACAAGATGTGCAGTTCTTCTTTTATATGTGGTTGCCAGATTACATCATACTCTTCTTCATCAATACTTGATTCTTGTATCAGGAGGTCTTCAGAATGCTCTTTCCATCCATTCCCAATGGAAGCTTGTCTTGATCACATGACCAGAATGGGCTTCTACCAAAAGTCGTGTGGTCATGTACTGCTTGGTAAAACTATCATGAGTCCTTATCTGCCAGGTATTGCAGCTCTTTTTCTTTGTTATTAGATTTCATGTCTTTTCATACACTTGCGAGGCTGTACACTTCAGTGCATCAATTTCTTTGCTGTTATCATCATACCGTTCCTGATATTTAATGGTTCTACAACACAGCGTTTCCTTGCAAACGTCCTGACTAATGGCCATCAAACTCATCCAGTGTTGTGTTACATCAAATGGAGATTCCTTCAACAGTGCCTCGTGTAGCAGTTATCTGTATTTGTCTTGAATCTGCAAACTTCTAGGTATCAAACCTATGTCTGCATCTCTTCTGTTGCCTCCATCTTTAAGCGTGCAATGATAAATGCAGGACTGATGTAATGAGTCAGTGACTGTCCAACAGTCCTCAGCACCTGTCATTGCTGTGGTTATGAGAATGTCACAACTGTCTCTCCTGGTGATACATACATAGTCAATGAAAGGCCATTGTCTTGAAGCGTTCCTTTTATGCGAAAGTTGGTGTTAGTAATTGTCAGTTCATCTCAACACATTTCAAGAGGAATCGAATATTGTCAGAGTTTACATTTTTGGCACCCTCATTACCAATTATACCATTTTGAACTTTGTGATCCCTACCCCCACTAGCATTTAAGTTATGTAGTATAACGATTTTTACCTTTTAATCGGTATCATTATCAGATCTTAATAGAATTTTTCTTTGTCATCACCAGCGTCTAGTTTGGGGGAGGGGGGGTTGCACATGGTCTGTGGCATATTTATCGCTATTCAGCCGAAGTTTTAATGTCATGAGGCATTCCTTATATCCAGTTGGAAGTTTGTTCATGATAACAAAGATAATTCCATTGATATGGAGCTTGTTTGTAGCTTTCCTCTTCCATAAGAAGGTGTACGCTGCTCTTAGTTCATTCAGCTTAACCTCCTTCGCAAGATGGGTTTCCTGTAGTGCTACTACATCGGCATTATACCTTCTTAGCCCCATTCTAACAGCGGTGTTTCTCATTTCAGGTCTCTCTTGTACTTTCATCAATGAGTATTTTTACATTCCATTTTGCAAATTGAAACTTTTACCTTTTCCACCACACTGCGGTGATATAGTTAGGCACCGATATCAAATAGATGGAAAAAGTTGGTGTCTATTCTTAGGGCACCTTTTCTAGCACCTTTCCCATGTAAGGTGAGAAGAATGGACCCTAAATGGGACTGATCGGTTGCAGATGAAGTAATTGAACAGCCACAGTCGTAGAGCAAGATGACTGATCACACATCTACTGCCTACATACCATGTTATCACTAGAGGCTTTCAGATGTCACGATCTCACCCCTGTTGCTTGTCCATGATCACTGGAGGGATTTTAGAAGAAAAACAATAGTTGAAAGACAGCTGTATGTGAATTCTTTTAATGTGAGGGTAGTGTTGGTTTTCAACAGGCATACCATTTCTTGCTGATCCAAGACAATCAAAGTGTTTCTAGTCACTGCAGCCTTCACCCACTTTTTTCTGACTGAGAGGGAACTGATTGTTCCTATGATTGGTTCCTTGTTGAGAACTTTCTGTGCTATTGGTCACAGGTAGCTCATCCCAGGGCAAGAGAGTGTCCTAAACCACTCCCACCTCTTCTGCTTCCGTAGGGATCTGTTGGCATGGTAGTGGGAAACTCCTGATCGTAGGTATCATTCGTTAGTCGAAAGCAGGGTGCACCTCATGCAGGTGAGTTTGGCATTTTGGTAAAACACCTCTTTGCACCTCAAACATCTTTTGTGATCATGCTTACCTCTCACTGTAGATAATCAAGAGAATCATTCATTAGAATAATGAACAATGATGGTCTCAATATAATAGGCCATGGCATCCATCCATCCATCTCCCTTGTATTGCATTACCTACTTTGACTCTTCACTTCCGACTCCTTTAGAATTCTTTCACCAAACAAGATACTCTTGGTTTACCCTATGATCTTAAGCTTATACACAGTCTTTCTATTGTGCTGCTTTAATCCCCATTTTTAGTTGCTGTATTATTTTCTGCATAGATGGAGTGCTTCTCGGATGTTCGAATCTAACAGGTCGTTTCTGGTCTGGTTCTTTATGGTATTTTCCGGATGCACAGTCAGCGCCCAATGTAGACCAATGCCTTGCTGCAATTGAATGTGAGACAGGTGTGTGCGATGCAAAATTTTTAGCAGATAAGCAAAAGGTAAGTATTTTTGGGTTTAATATTGTAAGCATTTGCTCAGGTGATGTTTAATTTGTTGTATATCTTGCTATAGTTAAAATGGATTTTTTAATTTGGTTCTACTAAAATTCAAAATTTTTTGTTTTTTTCTAAGACACTAGAGGGAAACTAAGATTGGACCACATGGTCCAAGACAGTTCAAAGAGTTGTGTGATTGGTTTGAATGTTGTTACACACATTCCTTAAGGTGTATTATGTAAGAAAATGTTTCACACGACCAGGAGCCTCATAATATAGGAATATGGAGTGAAAGAATTGCCGCAGATTGAAATTTATATGTAAAGATAAATTATACCCAACACTCACCACATAGCCCATTAGTGGTACATTTTTTCGTGCCAATTAATCGTGCTACTTTGGCATTTTGTTTCTTTCACCATGCCTCTATTTCAGAGATACCTTTCTCTGTACCAGCACCATGACACTGTTGTATTTAATTTCAGTCTTCATCTGGTGACGGTCTTATCGGTATAGGACTAGGTTTTTTCTTCTTCTTCTTATAACCCGGTTGCCAGGGACAATTGTCCCACTTTTAACTCTTTCTTAACTTTAACCTTTTCAATTTAAATAACAATAAACTTTTATATGATTCATTGACATTAATTCCAGTTTAATTTCATTAATAGGTATCCGAAAAATGCAATGCCCTTTGCTCTCCGTGCTTATCAACTTAAACGCACACTAACTTTCACTCTCTCGCTCTCTCTCTCTCTTGTTACTCTCTTAGTTACCATGACTACGAATTTCTTTTATAATTTCTCCATGAACACATGTCACACCACCCATTTGCTAAACTGACATCTCATGTACTATTCCTCCAATCCTGCCTTTCAATTAAGATACCACCAAATGGGCTTACCACAAAACTTCTTATTTCTGGATGTCACCCGCAACTTCCTCCTTCACTCCACTTATTCCGCTTCCTCCTTAGCACTGACCCACCTAGTTCTTGAACAGCATATCTTGAAAGCCCAACAACACTCATCCCACCATTTCCTTACACAAAATCCTTCTTGCATTTCCTGGTTGCAGTCATTATTTACATCACATCCTTAATCACTGCAACCATGTGTTAACAACACAAGCACGGAAACATCTTTCGAAGCTCTCTTCCATTTGCAAGAGCTACTTTGTTTTGGGCCTACATCTCCCCAATCCACATACCCTCCATCACTTGTTGCCACAACTCCACTTATTTCTCACATTCTCAACTTTCCGCACCCAGCACCTCTGTCACCCACTCCCATCACCCCTACCCACTCTCCTCCATTGGAGAAATCCAAAATCCCAGTTGTGAATCTTTCTTCCACCCCGTCCCCGAACCTCAACTAGTTGTTCTTTCACCACCAAAACCATCCACAACTCATATTCCAGGAATACCACCATCAACCATCTCATCGCGTTCCTTCCTAAATTCAATCCCCCCTCCAATAATCTTACTTGTATGGAATTGCAGGCTGTGAGTGAACTCTCAAAAAATAAAAACATCATAATTCTTCCAGCCGATAAAGGCTCGACCACTGTGGTTGTGGTCGTTATTATGTGCCTGTACCTCCACTTACCTATCTCATACCACTGACCCCACTAATTCGATCTGCACAGAAATCTGCTCCTTCCTCAATCTCCAAGGCCCCTTACCAGGTCTTTGCCTTCTGACCCCCACACCCCCACCCTGTATCTTCTGCCCAAGATACAAAAGGTGGGCAATTCTGAGTGCTCCATAGTTGCTGTCTTTGGGTCTCCCACAGAACACATTTCTGCATTCGTTGACCAGCAACTACAACCTTTCATCCAGGCTCCTCCATCTTATGCCAGAGACACACCTCACACATTTTAGAGTGTCTGTCAGCAGTTCCTATACCCCTACCAGCAGGTCACCATCGATGTTATCTCACTCTGCACCAACATCCCCCATGATCAGGGCCTCAGTGGCATTGAACATTACCTCGACAGTCGCCGTCCACGCACCTTCCCCTCCACTCGTTTCCTCACTTCATTGGTTCAGTTCATTCTTACCAAAAAATTTCTTTTCCTACCAGTCTCAGGTTTACCACCAGATACGAGGCACTGGTATGGGCACATGCATGGCACCTTCCTATGCCAACCTTTTCGTGGGCAGACTAGAGGAATGTTTTCACCAAAAGGTCACCCTACAACCCACTGTGTGGTTCAGGTATATAGATGACATCTTTATGATCTGACTTCTTGAACTCCCTGAACAAATTTTACTTGGTCCTACTCTCAAACTGACATCACCTTCCTGGATTTGGACATCTCTGTACAGAATGATCACTTACACATGTCAAACCCAATAACCTACAACAATATCTTCATTGTGATAGTTGCCATCTGTATTACACAAAACGTTCTATCCCATACAGTCTAGCCCTCCAAGGCAAACGCATCTGCTCTGACCAGAAATCCTTTGCTCTTTACTCCAACAATCTGACTGAGGCACTCATAAACTGCAACTATCCTCCAGAATTAGTCCAAAAACTGGTATCAAGAGTCAATAACTGTCCACTACATTGACACACACAACCCAAAACCAACTGGAACACTGTTTTTCTCACCCAGTTTTCACCTGCCTTGGAATCGCTGAACCAAATTCTTCATTTTGGCGACAACTTCCTCAGATCCTTTCCTGAAATGCACCGCATTCTTCCCACTATCTTTCCCACCACACCATGTGTCACCTACAGCAGACCACCTAACCTAAAAAATATACTTGTACACAAATACCAACCCTTTGATATTCCTAAACCACCATTCAGATCCTTCTCGTGTAACAGGCGCCGATGTAAAACGTGCAGTATGCATCCACCTACCACTACCTTTTGCAATCTTACTACTGGTGAAACCTAACCCATCATAGGCCATGCCACTTGTACCCTCAAACCATCTCATATACCAGCTCACCTGCCTCCACTGCCAAAGTTCCTGCATCAACCTTCCCTTGATCTTATTATCCATCAGAATGAGTGGCCACAGGCATACAGTTTACTCGTAAAACCTAGACCTTCCTGGTGCTCGCCATGCCAGCACACACAATACCTGTGACCTGAATAACTGCTTCACAGTCACAGCCATTAGGTTTTCCAGATACTACCTCCCAATTTGAACCTCGCTGGTGGAATTGGCCTACCAACACATCCCACCACCCAGGCCTCAATTTCAGATAATTCCTTCCATCCTTACCCTGTTATACCCATCACTGGGCAGTACAGTAGATTCATTATATATAGACCTTATTCCAAATTTATGTATTATTATTTTTCCTTTGAAGTGTACCATTTTTCTGTCTTGGGCTTAATACTTATGAATATATTATCGTTCCTCCCCCTACCACCTCTGATGATCAATTTCATTTTGTGTGTGGCTATGTTGACCATGAGGCTTGCGCTAGCTCAGCCACATGTGTCTTTCTAGTTAAAAAAGTGTTAACACCTAAAATATTGAGTTTGTATATTTTTTGTGTTGCTGCTGCTTTCTTCCTACCTTCAACTTTTGTGATTGTTGGGCATAATTTATCTTTGTTTTCCACATAATTAATATAGGAATAATTCAACACGAAAGGTATGTCTACACTAACAGGTTGATGTTTACTGGCAGCCATGTTATATCTCAAGTGTCTACAACTAACCTTTCAGCAGTTTCAATGTACATGCTTTATCTGAAAATATGATTGGCAACATGTTATTACTGTATACATGCATTCTCCTTAATTTCCCACTAATGGTCCAGGGATGACACCATTGCTTACATGACATTATGGCTAAATTTGTCTTAATGTGTGAGGTAATACATCATTTCTGCTGTACAACACTGAATGCTACATATTACAGAATGCCATATGGATGTGGAATGCAGTTGTTCCCCTCCCCCCCCCCCCCCACCAAGAATGAATTCTAAGAAACATTTGCAGTAATCAGAGGCAATAATACACATCTCGTTTGGAACAACTTGTATGAAATTATTCTCATTTTGAACAACTTTATGTTGTTGATACATATTTGATAACTTTTGTATGAAATATCTTCTCTTATAATATGTGCCGAATAATTAGCGTATCAAATTTTAGACCAGTACCACAGTCCCAAATAATGTGATCGACTGCAATTAAGACTTCCATTAACTTAATTTAGAAATGGTCTGCATACGAGACTAAATTATCACCAATGTTTGCACAACAATGTCTTCAGAAAATACAATTACCAACTTAAAAAAACAAAATGTATTAGTTTCAGCACTTTGCTGCTGATACCATGTAATTATTGTATATACATTATTCCATTGTAGTTAATTTCGAGGAATACAAAATAGGCCCTACATTGCCAACAGTGTCTGCTGCCATGCAAAATGCCTTAGAATATTAATGTCTGATACAATGCAACATGTTTGCTATAGATTACTGAATGATTACAGATGGGTCAAATAAAAACATTTACAATATTTTGTTTTGCACCTTATTCATGTGCTAGGGACCAAGTCGTATGGTTCAGGAGATGTGCACACGCCGAAGCTTATTACATGACTGTCTGGGCAGGGTGGGGGTGAAATGTTAGGAAGTGAACTATTGATATTTTAGGAAAGACTCAGATGATATGTGTAAATATATAAGTATTGCTGGTGGTGCAAAAATTAATATATATTATAAAAAGTGTACTGAACTAAGGAAAAGGGAAACTGCTTTAGGCAATATAATTGCAAGGAAAGGGAAAATGACTCAACACTCACCAAAGTTGAAGGCAGCGACGAGAGAAGAATATATATCACGAACACACAAATAAACTCAATATTTTGGTTATTAAACCTTATTCATGACAGAGAAAATGAGTCATGAGGCTCGGGAGGTGTGCACACGCTGAGGGTTGCTCTGAGTGATAAAGCAAACATTAAGTAAATAATTTTGTTACTAGTTAAATGATAATGAGTGATGGATCAAAAGGTAATAGTTTGTCAATGATTGAGGCCAGGTGGGTGTCTGGTATCCAGGATATTTTGGTATGCAAGTTTCTTCCTTGTCTCCATCGATGTAACTTCCCCCTATAACAACATTCCCCACAGTCAGAGCATTGACTTGGAACACTTCTGTGACCCACACAGTCGTCCAAGTACATACTTCCTTTCTTCCTTGGCTCCTCTAATTCTTTCCAAAAACTTCTTCACGTTCAATTCCAAAGTATATTACCAGATCAGCGGCAATGCAATGTGCGCCTATTCCACGGTCATCTGGAGGAACATTTCCTGAACCACACCCACTCTAAAACCACTATGTGGTTCAGATACATAGACAATATACTTATGATCTGGAATCACAGTTAAAACCAACTTCCAGAATTTCTCCATTCCCTTAACAGTAGCCATTCCATTCATTTCACTTGGGTTTACTCCCCACACATACATCACATTACTCGATGTGGCCATCACTCTTGGGCAGGATGCCCTTCACACCTCTATCCACAGCAAACCCACTAATCGGAAGCAATATTTACATTTTGACAGTTGCCACCCATTCCAAATCAAATATTCCCTCCCTTACAGCCTTGCTATCCATTGCAGACATATCTGTTCTTGTGCAGAATCCCTGTCCCAGTACTTCCAGAACCTATCCCAAGTCATTATTTCCCACTGTTACCCAGCAGATCTTGTACATAAAGAAATCTCGTGCGGTCTCTCACCCTCCACGTAACCACTCCTGCCCAACACCTCTAAAATGCCTTTGTCACCTAGTTCTTTCCAGACCTCAAGTCCCGTCAATAAAATAAACAAGGTCATGACTTCCTTCTTTCCTTTCCAGAAATATACACTCTTCTACCTTCTTTCCTTTCCAGAAATATAGACTCTTCTACCAACTGTCTCCCGTACATGTTTCAGCAGACCACATAATCTCAAAAACATCTTGGGCCACAAATATCCTTTGTCAGACTCTTCAAAATCACCATATGGTCTTTTCCCTTCAGTTGCAAAACCTGCAGCAAACATGCATCCACCCAGTACAACAAATTCCAACCTTACTACAGGGGAAACCTACCCCATCAATGGGTATGTCACATGCTCCACAACACGTATCATATGCCAGCTAACCTGCCGCCACTGCACTAGTTCCTATATAGTCCTCACTACACAGAAACTCTCAGTCAGAATGAATGGCGACAGACAAACAGTCCACACCCAGAACATGCCAATTACTAAAATTCTAACAACCTCAATGATTGTTTCACTGTGAGAGCAATCAGTTTTTTCCCAAAACCATGACCACTTCAGAACTTCAGTGATGGGAAGTTGCATACCAAAATATGCTGGATACCAGACACCCACCTGGCCTCAACCATTGATAAAATTCTATGTTTTGACAGATAGGACATTATTACTAGTATTACCATTGTTATCCTTTAAAATTAACGAATTTATTTATTTATTGTTCGCTTTATCACTCTGTACCCTTTTGTGATATATATTAATTTTAGCACCACCAGCGATATATCTATTTATTTATAAATATCATCTGTGTCTTTCCCGATATATCGATAGTTCACCTCCTGACATTTCACCCCCACCACCTCCGCCCACGTCCTATCTTCCACTGCCCTGCCAGTCATGTGGTAAACTTCGGTGTGTGCACGTCTCCCGAACCCTATGACTCAGTCCCTAGCACATGAATAAGGTGTAAAACCGAAATATTGTATATGTTTTTGTTTGTCTCATGTGTGTTTCACTCGTCGTAACCTTCAACTTTGGTGAGTGATGGATGAGTCATTTTCCGCATCCTTTGTTATTTGTATTGCCTAAATGCTGTTTCCTTTTTCCTGAATATAGTGAATGATTACAGATCATTTCATGTAATATTAATTCTTTCTTATCTGCCATATGAATGTTGAATGCAGTTTTTTCTCGAATAAAAAAGCCTAAAAACATTTGCTAGAAACATCAACAGGTAATTTCATGTCTTTGTTACATTATAAATTATATCGAACTACCCACATTTTGGACTACTTCATTAGTTTATTTTCGGCATTTTTCTTGTACATTTTATCTCCATTAATACCACCTAAGGAATGGGTGTGCCAAATTTTATGCGATAAATGCAATCCTTTCTCTTGTCCATGGTGTTGTGTCCTTGCCAATGATAGTGCCTTTGAGTTAGCTATAACATTGATGTTGCAAAAATCATTTGAAAACCACAGTTGCCAGAAAGAAGTGTGAGAAAATAAGTTTCTCCAATTATCATTAGCTTATAGTTCTCCAGTTGGATACTTTGACACAGGAGGCATCAGTAAGAATTTTTTAAAGAATGGGAGTGTTTTATGTTATTAGTATGAATAAGTTACATAAGAATTTAACTAGGATGATAAATCATTCTCACTTGAGTTTCACTTCATGTCAAATCACTTCAATCAAAAAATAATTTGTCCCCTGAAGTCTTGAACTTCAAGAATTTTGATTTATGAGTTATACTGTATATGCCTATGAATGAGATAAAAATTCCACATTTCTTTCTAGAAAAAATTACAATCTGTTTGCAAGGAACTCAGTTGTGCTTCTGCTATATTGTATCCTCTTGGATTGATGATTGATTATTAGTCAACTTACGTATATGTAGGTTGACTCATAATGACAGCTCTACGAATGAGGAAGCAATTGAGATATTTATGTGGATTCACATTCACTGTGATGAAATGAGAACCATTGGATCTTCTGAGTTGCATAAACACGTTACAAAATATGTTGCTTAAATTTAAATTACGGATCAGTGTTAAGCCTCTAGTAGGCTAATTCACATCATCTAACACACACAACAGACTTCCAAGCCTGCTATTTTTCTTTCTCCATGGGTGATACTCTGGCTTGCGTCACTGATGGAATTTACTGGGCAACTATTGGCCCAGCTAGATTTAAATGTCACCTACACTGCAAGGGATTGTAGAAAATTTTGCTCAAAGAGCACTCCAAATAACATGTATCCAATATAACACTACTAACACTTCAAAGTGATTCATTATTGTTGTAGTTATATGTAGTTCATGAATGATGTATGACCAATAGTGCGGTTGGTGGTTTACAGTAGAATGAAAGAAGAATCAACCCGTTTGGAGCGATTGTTTATTTCTCAACTGAAATAGGTACATAACTAAACACTTACAATGGCTTACTAGGCAATTAGAAATGATGAAATGTGTCCCTAACAGAAAAAAAACCTCGAAAAGCTCCTTACTCTAGAAAATATCAGTTTATCAATATATCTGTGATATATGGTGCTGCTATCTAAAGGTTAAGTGATCACTCCTTATTGATGTCAGTGAAAACTAGCAGCTTGACTCTAAACTGTTGCATACCCGTGACCTTCATTGTTCATAATTTTGCCATTTATGGGTTCGAAAAATTCTTTTCTTAATGAATGATGTTACCAAAGTGGAGACCTTAATCTTTAAAATGATACCTAATTTATTGATTTTGGTTGTGTATGAAGAAAGAAAGATGGCTCTTCACAAATAATAATAATAATAAAAAAAAAACTGTTATAGATGTATTTGTGGTCCCTTTTATTACGAAAATTTTATGTTTGATTATAAGAGTCCAGGCATCCAGATTTGGGTTTTCCATGGTTTCCCAAATCACTCGAGGCAAACACCGGGATGCTTCCTTCAAAAGGCCATGACCGAATTCCTTCTCATTCCCATCTCTAAAGACCTCGCTGTTAAAAGACGTTAAACAATTTTAAAAAAAGGAGTATAGAGCTATAATCTCTTTGTTAAAACCAAAAGAGTAATGTTGGCAGTGCCAGCTCAGAGTGAGTGGGGTCTGTGGAGTCAACTACTGATGAAGAATTTTTCTAGAGGTGTGGTATATTTAAAAGAAAAGTAAAAACTGGTATATTCTTGGCTCATTGTATCAAGAAGGAGTAACTAATGTGTTGAATTATGTAAATAAAGTTTTGTTTAAACAAGAGTTTATGAGTGGTACAGACTTTTCAGAGAGGTGTAAAAATGTTGAAGATAATGACTTCCGTAGATGCCCTAACACATCAACAACCAGTGCAGTGTCGAACCAGGGGGGGGGGGGGAATGATTATTGAAAATCGCGGTATCACTATTAGAGAGGTTGATGATGATATTGGAATATCATTTGGCTCATCTCAAGCAATTTTTTTATATATATTAAATGTGTGGCAGGAAAATTTGTTCCCAAATTTCTGAATTTCAACCAAAAAATACTGTTGCATAGACATGCTCAGGAATTGCTGAGTGAAGTCAACAATGGTCCAGAACTTCTTAAAATGGTTATAACAGTTGATGAAACATGGGTGTATGGGTATGACATCGAATGTAAGGCCCAATCGTCCCAATAAAAGCTGCCTGAAATGTGAAGAACAAAAAAAACAAACAAAACAAAATTGACAAGTTCCATCAAATATGATCACTGTTTTCTTTGATTTCAAAGGCATTGTAAATCACGAGTTCCTTCCAAATGTTCGTACTGTTAATAAGGAATACTACCTGGAAGTTATGTGCCGTTCACATGTAGTAATCTGTCCGAAACACTGAGAATTGTAGCAAAGCCACTCATGGCACCTCAAACCTTGTTCTTTATTTTTTAGTTAAAAACAAAACCATTGTATTGCCTCAACCACTGTATTAGCCCTGCATATTGTTCTGAAACTTCTTTCTATTCCCGAGGCTGAAGAGAAACTTACAAGGATGATGTTTTGCCACCATTGATGAGATAAAAACAGAATTGCTGAACGAGCAGATGCTATACTGAAAAGTGAATGCTAGAAGTGCTTCCAAGATTAGGAAAAGAATTGGAACAAGTGCATTTTATCTTAAGGGGATTACTTTGAAGTGGACAAAATTGATTGTGATTAAAAAATAAATATTCTTTATATATATATAAAAAAAAATTACTGTTATTTCTGGATCAGATCTTTTTCTATTTTCCTGTTTGTAAGCATGGTACTGAAACCTTTACACTGAAGAAGCTTGATATAAATAAAATTCAAATGAGTTAAATAAAATTTCTAAGAAACAGAATATGGGTTACAAGCAGAGACAAAATAAGGATCAAAAGGATTAGGGTCACTTTAAAAGAGGAAACCCTGCCGATACAGTTGCTATAGATGTATTAACTGCCTGGACGAACAGAGAATACCGTGGAAAATACATAAAATGAAGACACAAGGAAAATGGGTCAGAAGAAAACAAAAGGATACATCGCTGAGAGAAATTGAGGAATGCATGCTAAAGAGAGGACTGGACAAAGAGTTGTTGGGGACAGAGAAGAAAATGGAGAGGCCTCCAGTAACTGTGTTTCTGATGATCTGTGAATATTAGAGTATTGAGTGTCAGATTCATACTTAGCCTTATTCCATTTCATTTACTTTCTTCCCTTTTTTAAGAGATTGTTAACATATAAATTAAGATAGGGAACTGAACCACTGCTTACCATAAGATGATGGTCTGCAGTGTGTATATATCTAACAAACACAAAGAATATAATTTTTTGGGTCTAAGGGGAGGGTGTTGTCGGAGAGACTGTGAGGCAGTTCATATACTTAACATTTGAATAGGAGAATATCCACTGCCTACAAAAGATGTAGACACATTGAATGTTGAAATTTTTTGATTATATTTCTTCCTCAACAGTAGATAGAGGCAGTGGTCTGATCTAAGCTGGCAGCAGACTGGAGGTGCGGACCGTTAGCCTGCAGCTTGTGGTGAGGAGAAAAATCAACATGTCAGGAAGTGTGAAATGATCATGGGAACAAGTCATGGACATGCAAAAGAAGTCAGCAGAAAATATTAACCATACAACATACATGGTGGGCTGAGTTTTGGATATATACTGTTTATATGTGTTGGTTCATTCGGATGGTCAGTGGATTCATGGTCAAACCTATGTAAGAGGATGGACAATGTTTGCAGATAAGTTGATCTATCAGATGGGAGAATACACATACAGAAAATCCTATTGTGGTCAAGCTTTCCATGGTTACTGGGCTGTTGGAGGTGGTGAAGGCAGGGTGCATGTTACACAATTTGCACTGGAATCTGTTGCTAGGAAATGAGCCTTGGGGCTGTCTTGTAATAAGGGGAGGAGTCAGCTGAGGATCAGAGGTCTACTGAAGCAGGTTCTAGGTGGGTCAGGAAGGATTTTTGGAAAGACAGGCTTGAAAGTACTGTGTCACCAGAACTGGACTTTGGAGTGTTTGGGATGATTGATAGGGTTCTGGTTGTGCTAAATTTGGTGCGTGATTATGGGATATAAGAGCTTGGAAGATGTTATTGAAATACAGTATGAGGACCTACGAACACATGTGCCTCCTACGATTGCCGTGGCTGTATGGGATGGAGCATTTGATGTGATAAGGGTGGCAACTGTAATAATGAATTATTGTTCTAGGAGGCATAGGTCCTAGGCCTCCTGGAACAGTCATTCCTGGATAACGGTTACCAGAAACCAATCTTCTGGCTCAGATTCATAGACATTTTTGTAATGCGGCCATGGGGAAACTTCTAAGGTTTCTTAGGTGTCTCAATACCTTTATCACCATAAAATTTACATGATTCTATTCCCACTCACGTGCCACTTCCCTAGATGTGAATTTATCCCTCTCTAATGGCCACCTTAGCTCATCTGTTCTTACCAAACTGTAGAGTACAGTACAAGGCAGTACAACAGCACCTGTCGGTGTAAAGGCAGTTATTATGAGATTATGATATGTGGGCATATTTTGACATTTTGTATGTGGAATCTATACTATTATAAATCTGTAAGCAAGCTGCGTTTGTAGTGAGGCTTGATCTCTAATAACGCCAAAAACTACCACATCAATTTGCATGGTGTTTCCAAATTTTTAAAGCTAATGTTGCTGATCAACATCTGCAGAAGTAGCTAACGACTAATATGTACCATGGGAAGAAGCAAGTCAGTAAAAAACTTCAGAAATGTGAAACTGTAGACCACAGATAATTATACACATTCAGACGGTCACTCCTTTCATAAAGAGACCTGACAAAATTTAGGATTTCCCTTTTTTTTTTTTTTTTTTACTTCTGTGATTCATTTTTTTGGACCGCAGTACTTCAAAATAAAAAGAATACGTGAATCAAGTATAATCAGCATTTACTTGAATCGTAACAGGTCTGTTGAATTACGAAAAAAGTTTATTGAAGACATGTATTGTCTCTGGTAGACTGTTATACAGTTTGTCTCTGGAAAAAAATTGCTACGTGAACGCTGTACAATACAGCCACAATAAGCCAATACTTAATATGAAATTCAGTTTTTTCTCGAAAAGCGATGTCTGAAAAACAACTATTATAAATATCAGCAAGTAATAAAACATACTTCTTTCATAATGACTTGTGCGGAATTGCACATATTTGGAAGTACTTTATTCGATTAATATGTCTCGTGGCTATAACGTGCAAATATAACTAGGCATCCGAAAATTCAGGTACATGCGACTCAAATAATTACATAGAAAATACGGATATATTGAAAGAAACTCAAATAAAAAAATTTTCATATCCTAATGCTACACTGCGTAAATTATAAAGCTATAACAAAGTATATCAGCTGTCATCACTGTCCAGGTTGCATTTCAATCGATTTACAACTTGCGATAATTTTGCCACTCAGAAATAATTGCTTGAGTTACATGCACATTAGTACATATACTGTACCGTGATCCATTTTGACATTTTTGAATTAATTATATCTGACTGAAATAATGACAAAAATAAGAAAAGAAAGGGAAATTAACCCACCACATACCAAAGTGGACGGATGCGATGAGAGAACACTAATGCTGACAAACAAACAACACAATATTTCGGCATATGCCTTGCTCACAAATAGAAAAAACGGGCCATTAGGCTCGGAACGTGTGTGCACACCGAACGTTACCTAATGACTCATTTTTCTTTGAGTCATTAGGTAACGTTCGGTGTGCACACACGTTCCGAGCCTAATGGCCCGTTTTTTCTATTTGTGAGCAAGGCATATGCCGAAATATTGTGTTGTTTGTTTGTCAGCATTAGTGTTCTCTCATCGCATCCGTCCACTTTGGTATGTGGTGGGTTAATTTCCCTTTCTTTTCTTATTTATATCGCCTAGAAGCCGCTTCCATTTTCCTTAGTTGCATCATTGAAATAATGACAATAATGATACGACGATTTGAAACCAAGATTAACTCCAATTCACGTAAATTTCTATTTTAAAGCAGGAATAATTGATGGTGTATCAACATAAAATAAAAACCAATATCCAAACAGCAAAAAATAAATAAATCAGAAAAAATTGAGATGCTGTGATTATTGGTAACGAATTTTTATTAGGCATCCTAAAATCCTATTCCACACCGCGTAAATTTTAAAACTAAACCCGTTATGCCTGATGCTAAACAAAACGAGTCAATTGTCATCTGGTCCAGGCTGTTGTTTCGCCAGGTACTTACATGCGACTGAAATAATTACATAGAAAATACGGCTATATTGAAAGAAACTTAAATTAAAAATGTTTCATATCCTAATGCTACACCGCGTAGATTATAAAGCTGCAGGCATCGTCTCTTAGGCCTATAACAAAGCATCATATCAGCTGTCAGGTTGCATTTCAAGCGATTCACAACTTGCCATAATGTTGCCACTCAAAAATAATTGTTTCAGTTACATGCACTGAAACAATTATGTACCATGATCAGTTATGTGATCATGGTACATAAACTGTACCATGATCACATCTCGACATTTTTGGATTAATTATATCTGACTGAAATAATGACAGTAATGATACGACGATTTGAAATCAAGAGTAGCTCCAATTCACGTAAATTTCTATTTTAAAGCAGGAATAATTGATGGTGTATCAACATAAAATAAAACCAATATCAAAACAACAAAAAATAAAAAACAACAAAAAATAAATAAATCAGAAAAATTGAGATGCTGTGATTATTGGTAACGAATTTTTATATTTCAGCACACTTCCAAGAGGACTAAGTCGTAGATTACTGCTATATTTACATAAATTTATGGCACCGCGGTTATGTTGCAATCCTCGGTATCCACATTTAAAAATAAACTTTTTTTAGTTAAGTATCATGGAAACAATATTTTTCATTATATCCACAGATACATCCTTAACAAAGCTTATACCTAGCTATATAATCCCAGGCAAAGTTTACACATAAAATTGCCAAAAAAAATTACACATAATGATTATAATATCAGCTTTCTTAACGTTACAACTGTTATATATCCATTTAAATTTTCGGTATCACGGTTAACGTGGATTCCTTCATATCAGCATTTAAAAATATTATGTTTTAGCTGAGTTAAATATTGCTTTCTGAAATAATATTATTTATTACTACCACAGATATTCTATATTGTAACCAAGTTTATGATCATCTATATACTCACAGCCAAAGTTCACGCATAGTGATAATTGCAGCTGTGAAAACGTTTTAATTGTTAGTGCTGTGAAAACGTTTTAATTGTTAGTGCTGTGAGTATAAAAGTTTATGATATGCCCTTGCGAAAGAGATCTAATCTGTCGGGGTCAACTTCTGCAGCTAAAAGATGTCGCCGAAATCGGCTAAATGAGAGTGAAATAGACCGACAACATCGTCTGCAACGTCAAAGAGAACGAGATGAAATAGCTAGAGCAAATGAAAGTAACCTGCACCGAGAAAAGCGATTGACCTATAACCGGGTTATATACGCTAAATCCATAGCTTCTGAAAGCGCACAGAAGAAAGAATGTCGTTTGAACCGTGAAAGGGTTTCTCAGGCTTTGGCTAGAGCAACTGAAACTAGCAATAACCGAACAAAGCGTTTACGGATGGAGCGTGAACGTCAAGTGCAGATGCGTCTTAAAAATAAAAAAGCTCTGCAAGACGCAATAGAACATCAGTCACAAGGGCGTTTTGTGAATGCAATGTGTGAAGAACTTGTAGAAAGTAAACAGATTTCACAGGAGCAAAGCAGTGAACAATCTGATTTGCACCAAGCTGATGACAGGCTTAGAGGACCTACAGTACGGGTATCTCTCTTAGACGGTGAAGGGTCAAATGTATGTGATATAAATCAGCAAGTAGTTCCATGGGAAAATAAATTTATGAGTGGATTTAACTACGAAGTTGGTTTTAATTATGCTGAATTTGGAAATATTGGAGGCATGACAAAAGTATGCAGACGATGTGGGGCTTTAAAATGGAAAGCTGAAAGTAATGGTTTATGTTGCTCCTTTGGTAAGGTCAAGCTAGAACCTCTTCACGATCCACCAGACCCATTAAAATCTCTCTTAATAGGAGAAACATAACAAATCAAAACACTTTTTGAAACATGTGCGTGCCTACAATAGTGCTTTTCAGATGACTTCCTTTGGAGGAAAGGAAATAAGGGAAGGAAACTTCATACCAACCTTCAAAGTTCAGGGTCAGGTTTACCACCTCATTGGATCATTGTTACCCACAAAAAATGCACCATCAAAGTTCCTGCAAATTTATTTCATTTCAGATTATCAAGCACAAGTCGAAGCACGCATGTCGGGTTTTACAAATTTAGATCGAACTATTATCGTGGAACTGCAAAGTCTCCTACACGATAATAACCAATACGTTCGCGCTTTCAAGAATGCTTTGCAATCTATTCCTGACAGCGATCAACATAATTACCATGTGGTAATAAGCGCGGACCACAAACCTCGTAATTCGCACAGTGGCCGCTACAACGAGCCAGCGGCTAATGAGGTAGCTGCAGTTTTGGTGAATGAGCATCGTGGAACTCGTGATATTGTTCTTCGCACTTGTGATAATCGTTTGCAGCGCATCAGCGAAACAAATCGTGCATATGACTCTCTACAATACCCGCTAATGTTTTGTCGAGGTGAGGATGGATACCATTTTGATCTTTACAATGTTAATCCATTGTCTGGTGTAAAAACGAGTAAAAAAACATCTGCCCTTCAATTTTACGCCTACCGTTTAATGGTTAGAGAAGGGACAATAAATTATTTGCTCCTGTTTCGCCAATTACTTAATCAGTATTTGGTTGATATGTTTGCTAAAATAGAATCAGAACGTCTGTTGTACATAAGAACTCACCAAAGCCGTTTACGAGCAGAGAATTACATACATTTACAAGATGCTCTGAGGCAAGACGTTGCTATCGAAGATATCGGTAAAATGGTCATATTGCCATCAAGTTTCACGGGCGGACCCCGCTATATGCACGAACGCAGCCAAGACGCGTTCGTTTATGTACGGAAGTATGGGCGTCCTGATTTATTTATAACAATCACTACCAACCCAAAGTGGGATGAAATTAAGAACGAACTTTGTGAAGGTCAGGTATCTTACGCACGTCACGATATTATCTCTCGTGTCTTTCATTTGTGGCAGTATACAGGCCATCAAGTATTTATGTAAGTATATAAATAAAGGCACTGACCAAGCTACATTTTGTATTCACAGTAATCATGATGAGGTGGTGCGATACCAATCTGGAAGATACCTCAGCTCTTCTGAAGCGATATGGCGAATTTTATCATTCCCAATCCACGAAAGATTTCCACCAGTTTTTCATTTGGATGTCCACTTGGAAAATGGACAGCGAATTTATTTTCTCCCATCCAATATCCAACAACAAGTGAGCAAACCTAGAAATACCACACTTCTTGCATTCTTTCAACTGTGCAAGCAAGACACATTTGCCGAAACTTTGTTGTACGAGGAAGTTCCTGCATATTACACCTTCAACAAACAAACAGGAGTTTTCAACAGAAGACGAAGGGGTACCCCAGTTCCTAACCATCCTGATGTCTATAAGGAAAAGGCACTGGGTAGAGTATACACCGTCCACCCAAAAAACAGTGAATGTTTTTATCTTAGACTACTACTTAATACTGTACGAGGACCTACCTCCTTTGCCGATCTGAGATCTGTTGATAGTTTTGAACACGCTTCCTATCAAGCGGCATGCGTTGCTAGAAATTTGCTGGAATCTGATAGTCACTGGGATAATGCTTTAGAAGAGGCATGCCTCAGTGATAGTTCGCCTAAACTGAGAAAATTGTTTGCTGTAATGTTGGTTTTCTGCAACCTGTCCAACCCTAACCAACTATGGTTGAAATATCAAGAGAACCTTGCCCATGACGTAATGAGTGAAATCATATGTAACGAGTCCCATAAAAACAACCACAACTACAACCTGGAAGTTACAAAGAGGTGCCTTGTAAAGTTACAGGACGTGGTAACCTCTATTGGGGGCAATACTCTAGAGCACTACGGACTGCCGAGGCCTACAATGGAGAACAAATCAAAGAATATAAATGAAGAGGGAACAGGTTATGACATCAATCAATTAGCGCTTCTCGCAAAAGAGAAAGAAGCGGAACTCAATGCCGAACAACGACTGGTATATGAAGAAATCATGGATTCTGTCAGGTGCAATAAAGGGAAAATATTCTTTCTGGATGCGCCAGGAGGAACAGGAAAGACATTCGTGGTAAATCTATTACTAAATAAAGTGCGTAGCGAACATAAAAATGTGTTAGCTGTAGCATCATCAGGTATTGCAGCAACGTTGCTACGAAGAGGGAAGACCGCGCATTCCTGCTTCAATATTCCACTGAACATCGAGTTCAATGACAGTGCAGTATGTGACATATCCAAACAAGGTAACAAAGCTGAAGATATCAGAACATGTGAACTTATTATATGGGACGAATGCACTATGGCACACAAAAATGCAATTGAGGCTGTTGATCGTTCGTTACGAGACATTCGTAATAATAACAGAATAATGGGTGGCATTACATTTCTTTTTTCTGGAGATTTCCGCCAAACGCTACCTGTAGTGCAAGAGGTACAAGGGCGGATGAAGTGAATGCATGTATAAAACAGTCATCTTTATGGTTCAGCATACAAAAGTATTCTTAAAAAACGAACATGAGAACATATCCCCGAGCAGATCCAGAGTCTCAACAATTTTCCAAAATTCTGTTAGCAATTGGCGAAGGAACCATGCCAGAAATAAACGGAGAAATAAAATTGACTTCGTCACTTTGTATTATGGTGCCAAACATTGATGATCTAATTTCGAGTGTGTATCCTGACATAGTAAATATTACCAACAAAGAAAAATCTTGGTTTTGTGAACGTGCGATACTGGCACCCAGGAATGAAGACGTGAATGTCATCAATAAGTATATCCTGGATATGATCAAAACAACGTCGATGACTTACGTCGCTATAAACAAGGTTGAAGATCAAGCCGAAGAGACTACTTACCCAACCGAGTTCTTAAATTCCCTCAGCGCATCTGGTCTACCCGCCCATGAACTGAATATAAAAGTTGCTACTCCAATTATGCTAATGAGAAACATATCACCACCACAGCTGTGCAATGGGACTAGACTTCTGGTGAAATCATTGCACAAAAACATCATTGAGGCCGTTATTTTAACAGGATGTGGACGAGGAGACGAAGTATTCATTCCACGAATACCATTGGTTCCTTCAAACTTCCCGTTCAAATTTAAGCGCCTACAATTTCCCGTAACGTTATGTTTTGCCATGACAATTAACAAGTCTCAGGGACAGACATTAGGAACCGTAGGCATTGATCTTCGGACACCATGTTTCTCGCACGGCCAGCTATACGTTGCTTGCTCCAGGGTGAGTGGCAGATCACGCCTGTACATATGTACAATGAACAATCAGACCAGAAACGTGGTCTACACAGAGGCATTACAATGAGTGACCTACGAAGTATGCTGAAGATAGTATATTATTTCTCTTAAGCATTGCTTTATTTACTTATAACGCAAAAATAAAAGCCTTCCTAAACAATAAATGTTTATACTTCGCACAATAATTACAACCACGAATTACTACTGTTAATTTTTCAGGAACCTTTTCTACTATTGAATCAATTGCATCACGTTAAAATATGAATAAAACAACTCTCTGACATCAGTATGAAAACCGAACCTAAAGTATTAACCGAAACAAACGTAACTATTCAGAATACATTAACAGTTCATGCCTTTCCACGTTAATGTCTGATAAGAGAATAAAATCGGTAAATAATTTCTACACCTGCCAAGGCACGCGCGCGTGAAGCAGCGGGCAAATGCTAGTCTTAGAATAAATGAAAAAGATGAAAGTTCGAATAACAATTTTCACCTGATTTTTTTGTATGGTTGTTTCTTTTAGTTCTTTAATATTTTTTCTCCAAGCGTAATAGTATTGGGAAAGCGTCTTGCTTCTTGTAAGGATTTAAAATACAAACTTATATGTCTTAAATAATAAAGGAACTGGAAATAACCCATCACATACCAAAGTTAATGGCTGCAATGAGAGAAAAACATATTCGCATACATACAAATACAATATTTCTATATTAACCTTATTTATGTATTGAGAACGGTTTTACAGTGAGGTCTATTACGTAGAAAAGATCCATTTGGTGTTTTTCGAGAGTCTTGAGGAGGGTTTTTGTGGACTGTCATAACCCTGTTGCAAGATATGGTTGACGGAGAGGCCAGGAGAGAACTGGGTGACAAAGGCAGGGCTGTAGTTGGTTTTTATGGGTGACAAGCAAGAGTAGTTCGTGGAGGGTGACGGATCCCACGGGAGATCTGTTTATGTATGAGATTCGTGGGGAAAAGCCAGATCAGGTTGGCCGGAGTGCTTTATCGAAAGCTACTGCTGTCGAATTTTAAGTTTACTCGCCTGGTAAAGCCTTTCTATTCCATTCTCTTAATCACTCGTGGGAAAAATGAGTACAGAAATGAACCGGTTCTGGCCCTGATTTATCTTATTTTTGTAGTCATTCCGAGATATGAATGTTGCCGGTAGCAATATTTGTTCGCTGTCATTCCGAAATACGTCAGTTGAGAATTTTACAATTAGCTTCTGTCGAGAGCAACGCCTTTGGTATTCCAGGTCTTCCCTACCTAACTCCTTCAACATCGCACTTACGTTTTCCCTCCAACTATATATACCTGTCACGAATTGGGCGGCTCTTCTTTGGATCTTCTCTAATGCCTCCATTGCCTTTGATGGGGATCCCATACAGAACAACAATATTCTAAGTGAGGACGCACTAGTGACTTGTATACAATCGATTTAACTTCCGGAGTGCATTGTTTTAAATTACGACCTAGAAATCAGAGCATACGATTTGCTTTCGCAGTTACTTTCTCCATATGCTCATTCTACAACAAATTATTACGAATTGTTACCCCTAGGTATTTAGTGGAATCTACTGTTCTAAGGACAGTACCATTAATTGTATATTCAGAGGTAATGGTGTCACCTTTTTACTTACACGCAGGACTTGGAACTTTTTAGCGTTTAACTCCAACTGCCAGTTTTTACACCACACAATTATTTTCATAATATCGACTTGTAACAAAGCTCAGTCGTCCTGGGTTGTGATTTCACGATAAATAATAGCATCATCGGTAAATAATCTTTACACCCCCTTATTATGTCGCACAAATCATTAATGTATATGAGAAACAACAGAGGCCCTATTATGCTTTCATGGGGAACCCTGGACCTCACTTCGGTAAGTGATGAACGCTCACCATCGAGAACTACACACTGTGTTCTGCCCTTCAGTAAGTCTGCAACCCAGTCGCATGTTTGTCTAGATATGCTGTAACCATGAAGTTTCTTAAGTAACCTAGTGTGAGGCACAGTAGTGAAAGCTTTTTTAAAGTCTAATAGAACTAAATAAACCTGGGATTGCTGATCTATTATACGGCACAAGTTGCTCACTGGATGGATTTCAGCCTTGGTGGATCAACATCTCCAACCCTTTGTACAAAATCTTCCCTCCTATGTCAAAGACACCCCACATTTCCTTATGTAACGTCCCTCTGCAAAAACATTCACCACAGTCAGTGCCCACTACCTAGATCTGCAACTGCCACATAGCCAAAGTAGTAAATACTTCCTTTCAACCTTGGCCCATCTAATTCTTTCATAATTTTTTTGTTTACCTTCAATTCCAAAGTATGTCACCAAATCCATGGGTATCTGCATGGCACCATTATTTGCCAGCCTATTCCTTGGGTGTTTGGAGGGACATTTTCTGAACTACACTGCCTTTAAACCCACTTTGTGGTTCAGATACATAGATGATATATAAAAAGGACTTTACAACTTGGGAATGATATAGAAATTTGCTGTGATAACTTACAGAATCGGCAAATGTCTCATTTTGTAGCAAACAACCTCAAGTTTGATGCAAGTAGCGAATCAGTCGTTCTTCGGCAGCCGTTACGTGAAGCAGTGCCTTCTGTGTTGATATAATTTAAAGTGTTTAGTTTTCTTTTGTTTCATCTTTGCATATCTGTTTAGCAGCCCCAGTAGTCAGACCTTCTTCGGCAGCCGTTACGGGGAATAGTGCCTTCTGTGATAGTTTTAATTCAAAGTGTGTGGTTAGCTTCGTCTCTGTATATTTGTTAGTCAGTAGCAGCAACATCGTCGGAACCGTTAGGTGACGTAGTACCTCTAGTGATAATTTAATTAAAAGTGTGTAGTTAGTTGTAGCTTCATCTTTGCATATTAGTTTGTCAGTAGCAGCAGCTGCAGTCGTTGGTCGGAATCGTTACGTGAAGTAGTACCTCCAGTGCAAATTTAATTTAAAGTGCGTAGTTAGCGTAAGCTTCGTCTTTGTATATTTGGTTATTGACAAAAGGCCTCCTACTGAGAACGCATAGTGAGTCCGTTTTTCTTGTGAACTCCTTAGTTTTTCTTTCTGTAAGGTAGTATGTATAGGGACTGTGGTTGTTGTGTGCAGACGCAGGCTGAGGTGACTTACCTGCGCACCCAGCTTGCAGCTTTGGTATCAAGAGTTACACAGCTGGAAGCTACCGCAAGTGAGTGCAGTAGATGCGGTATTGGTGACCCTGTAGAAGCAAAGCGGCTCGCAGGTTCTCCCATACCTGTCATCGTACCTGCAGTCCAGGCCGAGAGGTCGGAATCTATGCGGCCGTTGCCTAGTGGTGGCTGGCGTGTGGTGTCTGTACGTCGTCGGCGCATGCGGGGGCAGTCGTGCAAGCCTGATTCCCAAGATGGCGAGCTTGTACCACTGTCCAACTGGTTTGACGCATTGTCTGGAACTGATTCAGTCCTGCAATCGTCGGCCTGTGAATTGGCAGCCCCACAGCCCGCTTAGTCGGGACAACTGCAGAAGGGGGTTGTAGTGGTCGGTAGCTCCAACGTTAGGCGCTTTATTGAACCCCTTAGGGAAATGGTGAAGAGGTCGGCGATGAATTCCGGTATCCATTCATTGTGTATTCCAGGGGGACTGATCCGAGATGTGGAACAGGCCATCCCGGATGCCATTGAACGAACTGGGTGCAGCCAGCTGCGGATTGTGGCTCATGTCGGCACCAATGATGCTTGCCGCCTAGGGTCGGAGGTTATCCTCTCGTCCTTTGGGCGACTTGCAGAAAGGGTGAACTCTGTGGCCATTGGCCTCAAGATTTCTGCTGAGCCATCCATCTGCATCATTGTCGATAGGACTGACAGTGGACCTCTGGTTCAGAGCCGTGTTGAGGGGCTTAACCAGAGATTACGGTGCTTCTGTGATAGTCATGGCTGCTGATTCCTTGATCTTCGCCCTTGGGTTGAGTCTTGTAGGAATCCCTTGGATAGATCATGGGTGCACGGGTGGCAGGGGCCTTGTGGATTGCATTGGGGGGGGGGGGTTTAGACTGTGGGAGGATGACCCTGAGGAGGAAATTCAGTTGCGGACAGCCAAGATAAATACAGCACCACGTGTTAGGGGTAGCTTAAAAGAATCCCGAACATTAAAAGTTCTAGTAATTAACTGCAGAAGTGTTTGTAATAAACAGCCTGAACTCGAAAATGTTATTCGTAGTACAGATGCTGATATCGTAATAGGCACAGAAAGTTGGTTAAAACTGGATATAAGTTCCGCAGAAATTTTTATAGTAATATGAACATTTTCCGTAAGGATAGGTTGCATTCCCAAGGAGGTGGTGTATTTATAGCTGTTAGTAAGTACCTCCCATGTAGCAAAATAGATGTCCATACTGTCTGTGAAATCATATGGATCAAGCTCAACGTAGCTAGGACAAAACTTATGATAGGCTTCTTCTATCGTCCACCCGATGCAAGCGTAAATATTGCCGAGGCCTTCAGAAATAATGTAAATAATATAGCACGGCAATTTCCGGACTATACAATAATGCTAGGAGGTGACTTTAACTTGCCAGATATCGACTGGACTAATTACTGGGGGCAGGGATAAAGCAGCTTGCGAAATCTTTCTAGACCTCTTCTCAGATCACAATCTTGAACAGCTCGTAACTGAACCAACGCGATGCCTCAACGGTAACGAAAATATTTTAGATATAGTTGTTACAAATAGGGCTGAACTATTCACGGATATTTCTACCACCGCAGGAATAAGTGATCACTACGCTGTAATTGCTACAGTAAAACTAACAACCACGCGCAGTAAGAGAAAAGAGAGGACCGTTTACAGATTCGAAAAGTCTTCAAAAGAGTGTTTTAGAGCGTATTTGAGGCATAATTACCACACCTTCTTAGTAGCAGGAGGCACCGTTGAAGAGAGGTACATATACTCGGGGAAGGTATGAACTTGCATATACCGAAACGGACAATCAGGGAAGAGAACGATCCCCCATGGTACACACGGGAGGTTAAAAGGTTACTCAAGAAGCAAAGGAAGATACATGCACGATCAAAAGGACGATGCATCGGACTGATTTAGATAAGTTAGAGGAGATAAGGGGACGTGTTAAGAATGCGATGCGTGAGGCCTTTAATAACTTTCGTGAAAATTCTCTCTCTAAGAGCCTCCTGAAAGCCCTAAGAAATTTTGGTCGTATGTAAAAAAAGTTAGTTGTAGTGGGAACAATAAGCCAGTTCTAATAAAAGACGGACGAGAAGTTGAAGACAGCTACGACAAGGCTACCGTATTTAACACCGAATTCAAAAATTCATTCACGCAAGAAAACATGGAAAACATCGCCACTTTACCACATCGTGTGGAATTAGAGATGGATCCGATAGAAATTGATAGCGTAGGAATTGTAAAGCAATTAAAACTCCTGAAGTGGGGTAAAGCGCTGGGTTCCGATGGTATACCGGTAAGAGTATTTTCTGAATATGCAAAGGATATTGAATCATTTCTGTCAGATATATTCTGTAAATCACTAGAAGAGAGAAAAGTACCTTCTAGCTGGAAAATAGCCCAGGTAATTCCCGTTTTTAAGAAAGGAGATCGGAGTGATCCTAGGAATTATCGACCCATATCTCTAACATCGGTCTGCAGCAGAATTCTGGAACATGTCATATGCTCGAACATAATGAAATTTCTAGATGAGAACGAGTTGCTTACACCATGTCAACACGGATTTCGGAAGAAGAGATCGTGTGAAACACAATTGGCCCTATTTTCTCACGACATAATAAAAGTTATCGATGCAGGTTCGCAAGTTGATGCAGTTTTTTTGGATTTTCAGAAAGCTTTTGATTCTGTGCCACACAACCGACTTTTAGTGAAGATTCGAGCTTATGGTATTTCGGCTCAGATTTGCGAGTGGATACGTGATTTTCTAACTGGTCGATCACAGTATGTTGTTGTTGACAGGGAAGCCTCTTCTAAGATAAATGTTACTTCGGGCGTTCCTCAAGGAAGTGCAATAGATCCACTTCTTTTCTTAATATTTATAAACGATCTAGGTGACAACGTCAAATGCTGGTTGCGATTGTTTGCCGACGATGCGGTTATCTATAGGGAAATAAGGTGCTCTGACGATTGCTTAGAAATTCAGTGCGATTTGGATGCTATTTTCGATTGGTGCCTTAAATGGCAGCTTACACTTAATTGCAAAATGTGCAAGGCAATGCGGATAAGTAACAAGAAGAATCAGTTTGTTCACGAGTACAAAATAAACAATTCAGCTGTTGACACGGTTGATTCCGTGAAGTATCTGGGGGTGATAGTACAAAGCAACATGAAATGGGACATGCACATAACTTCCGTCGTAGGCAAGGCTAATTCTAAATTACGATTCATAGGTCGTATTTTGAGGAATTGTAATGCTCAAACAAAGGAGATAGCGTATAAAACACTAGTGCGTCCGCATCTGGCTTACTGTTGTGGGGTTTGGGATCCGTATCGCAAGGTTCTGATTGACTCAGTTGAGAGGGTGCAGAGGAGAGCCGCTAGATTCGTGACTTGTTGTTACAGCCCTTATGAAAGCGTCACAGAATTGATACGTAGATTCTGCTGGGATAGTTTGCAAGAAAGACGACGTAGCTTGCGTTCAAATTTATTGGAGAATATACGAAAAAATTTAAATTTCGAGTGCAATGAAATACTTCTTCCGCCAACCTATTTAGGTCGCAATGACCGGAGGGATAAGATTAGAGAAATAAGATGCCGTACTGATACTTATATGTATTCCTTCTTTCCTCGCACTATTCGGGATTGGAATGGGCGGGTTTAGGATTGGTGCTTAGCACCCTCTGCCACCCACAATGTTTGTTATTTGCAGAGTATGAATGTAGATGTAGATCAGTACACCATTCTGCCATCAGGAGTGCCAGCATAGTGTACCGTTAAAATGGCTACTTTCACTGGTGCGGAACATGCTCACAGTGTGCCCTTCATACCTTTGTTCACATCAAACCCATAATTTACAGCAATATCAACACTTTGATAGCTGCCATCCACTCCATGCCAAACATCCTCTCCTGTACAGCCTTGCCATCTGTGGAAGTTGCATCTGTTCTGATGCTCGTTCCCTCTGCCAATACTGCCAGAATCTATCCCAAGCTCTCTTTTCTCGTTGTTACCTCAAGAATCTCATACATAAACAGATCTCCCATGCAATCATGCACCCTCCACATAACCACTCTCACTTGACACCCATAAAAACCAATGAAAGCCCTGCCTTTGTCACCCAGTTCTCTCCTGGCCTCTCCATTAACCATATCTTGTGACAGGGGTATGACTTCCTTTGCTCTTTTCCAGAAATTACACTCTTCTACCCCAAATTCTTCCCAATATCCCCTGTACATGTTTCAGCAGACCACTCAATCTTTAGGATATCTTGGTCCACAAATACTGTCAGACTCTCCAAAGACACCATATGTATTTTGCTATGTAATAGGCCTCACTGTAAAACCTGCAGCAAGCTTCCACCCACGACTGCATATTCGAATCCTAGCAGAGGAAAAACTTTCCCCATCATTGGACAAGCCACATGTTCAACAACTCTTGTCATATACCAAGTAACCTGCCGCCACAGCACGAGTTACACATAGGCCCCACCAAACAGCAACTCTCAGTCAGAATGAATGGCCAGTCCACACCCACAACTTGTACCTTGAAATACCAGAACATGCAATAGCAACGATTCTAACACACTCAATGACTGTTTTACTGTGAGAGCAATCAGAGTTTAACCGAAAGCACCAGTGCATCAGAACTCCGGAGATGTGAACTTGCGTACCAGAATATCCTGCATACCAGACTTCTCCCTGACC
>JARYHS010011408.1:169191872-169548854 GCA_031002005.1 Vandiemenella viatica | reverse complement strand
CGGGTATGTCAGCTGGTAGTGGAGGCACATACACACGTTCCTTTATGAATCCCTACAGATAGAAATCACATGGCATCAAATCGGAAGAGCGTGGAGGTCATGCAAAACAAGCTCTGTCTTCGGGTCCTTTGCAGCCAATCCAGTGGTCGGGTACAGTGACCTTCAACCAGTCGCGTACGTCGTTATGCCAGTGAGGCGGTGCACCATCTTGCTGCCAAATGAAGTTATTTGGTTCGTCTTATACCAACTGGGGAAATAGCCATAGTTATAGAGCATCAAGGTAGGAAGTAGCAGTTACATTCATTTCACAAAGAAAAACGGCCCATAAACTTTCCGCTGAGATATTGGGCAAAAAACATGCAGTTTAGGAGAGTCTCAGTGCAATTGCACCATCACGTGAGGATTTTCTGAGCCCCAGATGTGCACATTATGAGTGTTCACATGTCCACTAAGGTGAAATGTCGATTCATCACTGAAAACAACATGATCCAGAAAATCTTCATCGTTGTCAAACATTTCATGTGCAAATTTGGCACGTCTGTAGGCTTTAGAGCCTGTAACAACTGCAAACGATGAGGACGAAGTTGTAAGGTCGCTGTAAAACTTTGCAAACAGTCATCACCGGAATTGCTAATTCACGACTAGTCTTCCGAACAGAATTCTTCGGGCTACGCGTGAAAGATTTTCTCACTCGCTCAACACTCTCTTCACTAACCCTTGGTCGTCCAATACTATTTCCTTTGCAAAGGCAGCCGTACTTTCAAAATGATGTTGCCATCTACGGATGTTGTTATCGCTTGGAGGATCATATCTGAGCTTTATTCGGAACGCACGTTGTACAGTAAGTACAGATTCTGCCTTTGCAAACTGCAGAACACAAAAAGCTTTCTGTACACTAGTCGCCATTTCTGCTACTAGCGCTTTTTAATGGATGACAGAGGAAACATGCGCGCACAGGTACCAACAAACAGAACTGTTTGAGTTGCTCTTTCATTTCATGCATTATAATTTTACGTTTTGTGTAATAAATACTACAAAGCGTTAAAACCACGATATTCATTTAGGTACACCTGTATTTACACTTCAAGCCTTCAACAAGCAATTCTGACCCCACCCTATAACAATCTTTAGTTTTTTATATGTGTAGCTAATAAGTTGACTCTTCTTGGCATTTATCTTCATTCCATGCTTTACCTATCCATTTAGATATTCTATCCAGGTCACCCTGCAGTTGTTCACAGTCTTCTCATGTTTGGATCCTATTATTTATTTATTTAAACGCCAATCGGCTTTGTACATATTGAAATAAAATTTATCATCAACATACAAGCTACATAATGAATAAGTGATTCATAAAAGTCTTTTAATGTTGGAGATCAGTCCAGTATAAGAACCTCCAAAGAAGTTGACGTTGGTTGCATATAGGTTAACCAGGTTTACTATCCTATGGTACGGCCCAGAAGCAACATAATTTTTGTTGGGTTTTACAGCATCCAGCAGTCGTCTTGTTCGTAGGTCCCTAGAGCAATTAAATTGGAATTGTTCGAGTATATCTGTGAATCAATAAGTCCATTGATGACTTTGTAGAAGAAGCATAGGTCAGTCAACTGCCTCTGACTTTGCAAGCTGTTAATCTTATAATGTTGATATACATCACACACATCTTCCATGTTTTCACGATGAAAATAGTGTAACAGAAACTTACAAAACTTGTGTTGAACTTTTTCGACACGGCTAATTTGCTGGTTGTAAAGGGTGACCATACAATACTACCATAATCAAGTAACGGTTTGACATAGGCAGAGAAAAGTCGAAACAATGTATTAACGTTTTTGAATTCTTTACCAGCTCTACATATGAAACCCAGGACACGAAATGCTCGCTGAGTTATGTAATTAACGTGCTCTGAGAAGGTAAGCCTGTCATCGATTATCACTCCCAAGTCTTTAACTGAATTGACTGTTCCCACGTTTTGACCACATATAGAGTAATTAACAGGTAGCTGGTGAGACGTCGAGAAAACACCATGACAGCACATTTTTCTATATTAAGGTGTAACTTATTTAACTGACACCATACCTCTAACTCGGAGATATCTTGTTGTAAAATATCAATGTCATGAGCACTGTAAATAGCTCTGAAGATCTTCATATCATCAGCATAGAGCAAATAATCAGACATAAACTTTTCACCAATGTCATTTATGAAGATGCTGAATAGAATAGGTCCTAGATGGGAACCTTGTGGCACACCAGACATAACAGTGTACTCATTCGACAAATGGCCATTAATTCGCACTTGTAGATGTCTGTCAGATAAGTACGAGCGAAGCCAATCCAAGGCCTTGGATCTTATACCATAACGACTTAATTTATTTATCAGAATATCATGGTTCACCATGTCAAAGGCCTTGCTAAAATCAGTATATATATAGTGCACATCCTGACCTTTATTCAAAGCATTAAGTATGAAGTTAACATACAGGTAGAGATTAGTTGTTGTAGATCTTCTGCCAAAGAATCCATGCTGTCTTGAGGTTACGACATTTTTAAATGCAAAAGTAAGCTGTGGCAGGACAATTTTCTCTAGAAGCTTTGCCAGTGAGGATTGAATGCAAATTGGCCTATATTTGCTGATGTCGGATTTTGCACCTGATTTATGTATGGGTTTAATATATCCTATTTTCCACGTTGAGGGAAAACTTCCTGTTTCAAGAGACTTATTGAAGATGTGAGTGATTGGCTCACAGAGTTCAGCAGCACAATTTCTTAATAAGATGTTAGGTATCTGGTCGGGTCCAGCACCCTTATTTATGTTCAGTCGTGTAAGCTCACGAAATACATCAAAAGTGAACTTCAAATTTAGAGAGGTTCACATCTGGATATTTACTGCTACTGTCATGCATAGTATCAGCATTTAGAAGTTCTGATGGTTCTTTGTATATGCTCTTGAAGTATGATGCAAATAAGTTGCTGACATCAGCACCATTACTCACAGTTGTGCTGTTCCAGGTCATGGTTGAGGGAATGTCAACATCACTGTGTCGTCGCTTATTCTTAATAAAACTCCAGAATTTTTTAGTGTCAGTTTTCAGATCATATTCAATTTTATCAATATAATTATTATAACAAGCTGTACTTAGATTTTTGCATTCTGATCGTAAATTACTAAATGCGATGTAATTACTGCTGGTTCTTCTCTTCTTGTAATTTCTATGAGCGATTTTCTTCTGTTTTATTTTACATATCAGTTCTTTAGAAAACCAACATGGATAATTCGCATTTTTTTGATAGTGCACCGGAACAAACTGATTAATACCCCTGTGAACAATTCGTTGAACCATTTTACTTTATCATCAATATTGTCCAGTTCATATAGTTTATCCAGTTGATACCAGTGAAATATTTATTCAATGCAGCAAAGTCAGCACTTCTATATGCATAAATAGGGGCATCACTTGATTTCAGATTTGTCTGAAATTTTAGTAGCGCAGCTAATGCAGGGTGATTGTCCTGTCAACAATGCGGATGCCTTGTCAATCAAGACATCAAGGTCACTAAAGCACAAGTCCAGCAACCGATCACTATCATTGAGAATGTTGTTTAGTTGAAGGCATCCAAAGAGAAGAAAATTTTCATTCAACAATGTTTCACATTCTACTTGTTGTAAGCTACTGTGCAAATTATAATCACCAAATATCATTAGTCGACAGTTTGGGTACTTATTTCTGATGTAGGATATAGTTTCAAGATGAGTATGTATGTATCAATGTGAGACTGTGGTGGAATGTATACACATCCAACTATAATGTCACCAACATGACCTTTGATTCTAACATAAATTTGCTCTAAATGATCATAATTAATTACAACAGGTTCAGCAGAAATACAACGCTTTACGGCAATAAAAACTCCCCCACCTCGCTGATGAGCGCTAGTCTTAGAATCTCTATCTTTCCTGAATATAGAATAACTATTATCAACTACTTCACCATCCATGATCGACGAGTGAAGCCACGACTCGGTGATACATAATACTTCATACTGACTACTGGCGATGTAGTAAGAAAATTATTAAGTTTCGTTCTTAGTCTCTGGTGTTCTGGTAGTAAACTAGCAGATCCTGATTCAGATTTTTAATTCTCCTTGGGGGCACGAAAAGTGGTCACATTTACAATCTTGGGAATACCATTAATGTACTTTATTGTCTTGGTTTCACCGTTAGCATTGAGAGTCTCAATTCGCACGTAAATTCTTCAGATGAGCTTGCTGCGCACGAGTAAGATCCGGTTTGAAATGTATTTTATCCTGTTGCCGACTAGTTTTGTTTTCAGTATTTCTCTTGCATCTGCGACCGACTGTGTTTCCAGTAGCAGCGGGCGAGTTTTACCATCTGCTTGGTGACCTATCCTGCGCAATTTCATCTTCGTTACGTCAATAGTGAGGTTAGTCGGCAGCAGATTAGAAACAGCTGCACGATCATCGTCGAGTCGCTCTTTGCCAACCAGCTTCTTAGACTCGGGAACATTGAAGCAATAACATTTTTTTCACGTCTTTTTCTTTCAGCAGTTTCAGAAATAATGTTATCAACACTGGAAGTACCACAATCGAATGTCTTTAACTTGTTTCCACGGCACTGATTCTTTTCTCTAGCGATGCACATTGTTTTGACGTGCTCAGATTCTGTTTAGAGATATTCTCCAGTTCACTTTTAATGTTCTTCAACGTATTTTCAACACTGTTTTGAAAGGAGTAAAATATTTATTAAAAATACACTCCAATTTGGATAACCGGATCATCGTTTTCGTCCAGAATGTCACCGGAGACCACAACACTAACCTCACTTATGCACCCATCACAGATCCATTTAAAGCCATTCTTCTTTATTTCAGCCGCTGTCTTTTTAAAATCTTTACTGTCAATACCAGAACATTTCTGGTGTATCCAACTATCACACTCGGAGCACAAAATACTGGATACATTTTCTTTTATTATTGCGCGCAAACGCCACACGTGTGTTTACTCGGCGCCATATTCCAGAGAGTTCCATTATATACCATTATTTCATCTGCAAACAACCTAAATTCTGACTGTAAACCATGAACACAATCATTAATTAAAATAATGAACTGCAATGGTCCCAGTACACTATCCTGTGGCACTCCCATATTTACTTCCACTTCTTTTGATAATGTATTACCTACTCTAATACTCTGCTTTCTGGCTTTTAAGAATTCCCCTACCCAACCATAACTTTTTCATAAAAACATATAGTTTTCAGTTTATTTAAAACCATTTTATGGCTCACTCAGTCAAATGCCTTAGAAAAATCTAGTGCTATGCTACTAACATGGCCTCCCGTTTCCAATTCATCTGAAATATCTTTCATATAGCCCACCATCTGCACATGAATATCCTTGCCCAAAGTCACGTTGTCGATTTACAAACCGGTTTGTTTCCTTACAGATTTACCGTTTTGCCCATCACTGATGTCACACTAATTGGCCTGTAATTTTCAACTCTTATTCGTTCCTGTCGCTTTTTTTTATGAACCAGTACTACTATCATTCTTTTCCAGTCCTATGGTAAGCGGCAAGTCTCCAGACTCCTTTTAAATAAAATTTCAAGGTAAGGTACAATATTGTATCCCAAAATTTTAATATGTCTGTAGTAGCGTTATCTACACCAGCCCCTTTGTGTTTCTTTAGCTTTCTGAATTCCTTCATAATTTCGTGAGAATTTATTTCAAAACCTTGTAGTTTCCTGTTTTATACTTATAGGGAGACTCTCCTCTGATTTATTCCCTCCCGTCACAGGACTATAATCCGTATAGGTCTCTTTAAACCAGTCACTCAATATCTCTGCCATTTTAAAATCCTTAATGACTTCAGCTCTATTCTTATCTACAATTGTCGGAATACCTTCTCTTCCTCTCAGTTTTCTAATGCCGGGACACACGCTTGCCAAACATTGTCAAACCTTCACAAATGAAGCATGTGGATAGGGCACATGGCTTGGCTTGTGTAGGCTGGCACTTGTGGCTGATCCAATCGAGTGTCGGTTTTTTTGGCACAAATCAAAGTGCTTGCGAAGCACCTACACGTTTGTGCGAACTTAGTATTGTTTGTGCCCTGAAGGCAGAAAAACGTGCGTTTCTTTTTGTTGTATAAAAGTGCTGCAAGAAAAATGAATAACTTGTCCAACGAGGATATTTTATGATTTCTTGAATCTACCAAGTAGAACCTCGCATTTTTTACCCGAAGAATAAGACCATAAAAAAAATAGCTGATGCTTGGAGTCGTCTTAGTGAAATTTTAAATAAACCTGTCATGGAGATAAAAAAAGATAGAATTTCTTATTGTCACATTTCGTAAAGGAAAAATAAGATTCTATTTGCTATGGCTCAGGTATAAATTTATTAATTTAGCTGTTAGCTTCTCTGAAGTCTATATTTTCTTTAGAAATCATAGGTGAAATTTCATTCAGCCAATATTCAGAATCAGCATAGCTCATCCGGCAGAAGTTATCAAATTGCACTGCTGGCTCAAAAAGCAGCTCATTAAATGTTTCTTTCATAAATTCTCTGCAATCAAAAATAATTGATACAGACGTTATAATGCCATTATACAATAATTATTATACAATTCTAATTATAAAACAATACACTTATGTTAATCAAATACATACATGAAACTACATAGTATTCATAGTTGCATGAATGAAATTATAATAATCACCTGGTACAGTTTCTATAGATTTTTTAACATCCACAATCTTCTTCATCGTCTCTCGTTTTTAATTTTCTTTTTCTAAAAATAGGTTAGGGCAAATTTTGCCGACACAACCTCGATGTCCATCATGCTTGCTTCTCCACAACATACAAGTGCACTAGCAAGCGTGTGGATGACGATGTTTGGCTCCCCTAAATTAACCAAGTTTGTCACAAGCACCAAGCGTGTGGTTCCGGGGTAACATAACCATAGAAATTTCTAGATACATCATTCAGTGATTTCCCTGCGCCAATAATGTTCTTCATAAACCCATCCTTTATTTATCTCTTTGCTCTTATTAGTTGCTTGTTTAGTTGTTTTAAGTATTCCTTACTGCCTTCCTGTCTCTTAACTCTGTTGTGTTCCCATCTCATTAACCATTATTAACCTTCTCACCTCCTTATTGTAGTAATAGGTTCCATACTTCTCTTTATTTTCTACTTTGAAATAATCATTTCCTCACCCTTTATTTTATTATCTCCTTAATTCTTCCCACTTTGCCTCCACTATACTAGGGCCGTCCTATCATATGCTATATCTTTAGCTAAAATACCTCTCCAGTTCTAAAGTTGATACCTTTTTATAATTATACCTATTTCCCCCTACTATTTTGGTCACTGGCTTACTGATTCCCCTAATATCCATCATTACTGAATTGTGATCACTTATTCCTTCAGTTACCTGACACACCACAAAATTTCATCAGGCTTTATTTGGAAGATATCCAACACGTTTGGTCCCCACGTGTTCTGCTCTACAACTTGTGTAAAATCTCCTTCCCTTACTAAGGTATTTGCAAATCTCTGTTCCCTTGTGTTATTTATCTATTTCCTACCAGTTGACACCTGGGTAAATTTAAATCTCCTCTAATAACGACCATTCTATGCTCACCTCTAAACTGTAAATATGAACTTGGTTTCTCTACAAGTGCTTCATCTTCATCATTCATTCTTCCACTGCAGTAAGCAGCCAATACCCTGATTTTTTCTTTTTTTATAACCCCAGAAATCTACCCTTAGTACTCATGGTCATGATCAATGAACGCTATAAAACTGTAGTGATTTTTGCCAACAAATGTGAATACCCCTCCACCAAATGCTCCTCCATCTCTGTGGTACACTTTGTGACCATCAGGAAAACCTCATTGTCTAATACTCCTTCTGTTAACAAAGACTACCCATATAATCACTTGTGGTTTATGCATCTTTATTAAGTTTGCAAATTCCAATACTTTGTTCATTATACTTATACAGTTCACCAATAACACTCTTATTTTTGGGTTTGTGGTTTTTTCAGCATTAACATTTGTCTTTCCGGTTGTACCCTCATCCTTTATCATTTCAACAGCTTCATTTGCATTTTTTTCCCCTCGTGCATCTTGAATTGCTATCCCTTTTATCACTAATGTATATCCCCTCATCAGCAAAACATAATCTAAAAAATAAAAAATTGGCAGTTATTGGGGACTGCCAGCGGAAATGAAAACTTAAAACTATAAATATCATATGCACAACGCTTCATACTTATAGTTACAGATTATGAAATAATAATAATAACTCTGGTCGTAATGGTATGGTGACAGGATTTCTGCTGGCTGTGCATTCTGCCCCAGTCTCAACCGCCTTCCAGCTGCAGGGAACCTATATTTTAGCAAGGAATCCAAACAACAGAAGCGTTCTGGTGTACTTCACATTACACAGCAAGCTGTGCCAGCTGTGAAGGTTGGGTTAACAGTGACCTTTCATTCCCCGGTCAGTTACCTTAACCACTGAGCCACCAGTCCAGAACAGATATAATGTTAAATTACCATGTTGGTGATGCAAACTTGTAAGATTTTTACCAATTCAGAAATCATACAATGCACCTAAAGAAAAAATCTTAACATAGTCCTCAACCTGAAGGTTTGTTGAATTTTCTCGAAGGAGATTTACGAATCTATTGTGCCAGAGGCAGGAAAGCCATTTCCTTTTCTCAGGTACCCATAGTTTTATGTGGAATTAGAAGCATGGAACGTCCCAGCTTAGCTCATATAATCGAATACAACTCCTAAAAAGTCCTTCTCACCACGGAATTTGAACCTGTGACCGGAGAGAGAAACTTTCAGAAGTAAGCGCCTTAACCACTGAACTATCAGACCACCTTGTTTTGAAGTATACCTGTGCTAAGTACTAATAAAATCGGATAAAAACTGTGAGTTTGTATGAACAATGTTGACTGAAATTAAGTTGAGGCGTGAAAGAAGGTGAGGGTTTAGGTTTTTGTAAATCAAATGTAAACAGTGTTTCTCTGTTTGTTTTAAAGTATATGTATGCAAAGTTCCATCAAAATTGGATAAAATTGTGTGTGTGTGTGTGTGTTTGAAGAAAATTGGCAAAAAAAGAAAACAAACATTCATTACTATATATTAGATACAAGTATAATCTTTCTTTCAGTGCTGTCCGAGCGTACCAGGTCATACTTATAGCTACAAATATACTGCTATTACAGCATGTTGGTGACGCAAACTTATAAGATTTTACCCATTCAAAAAACTTCCAATGTGCATATAACAATGTGTCATAGCATGTCAGTGACGGGAAGCCGCGAACTTATAGATTTATGCTGGTTATACATCACCAGTCACACCTATAGAAATTTTCACTTCAAAAAGGCACAGTCCTGACACCATCATAACTGGAAGGCTGAGCCCCCACAGGCAGAGCCTCAAGGATCTTGACTCTTTCATACAATTCCTCCCGAATGTAAACCTAAAACGTTAACCGCTCACCCACCACATTTGGTAAGAAAACTCTTCATCATCATGCAGTAACATTTTGTTTGCAAAGTTGCTACATAATTGGTAGTCTGTAGACTTTAGAGCTTGTAACAGTTGTAAACGATAAGGATGTAGATGTAAGTGTTTCCTTAAAACTTTCCATACAGACATCACTGGAATTGCTAAATCACATATAGTCTTCCTAACAGATTTTTTGGAGTCATGCGCGAAAGAATTTCTCACTTGTTTAACACATTCTTCAGTTAAGCTCAGTCGTCCCGTACTCTTCCCTTTACAAAGACAGCTGATGTCTGCAAACTAGGGACATAATGGAGCTCCTTATCTACATTAACAAGTTCGGAACTTTCGCGTAAAATCCTATATCCGCATCCACAATTTTTAATGCAGATATGTAACGGAAATCTAATTTATATTGCAATACATATTACTCTTTTCTCTTTATACTAATTCATGCTTCAGAGGACATGAAAAGACGAAGTAAGGAATAAAATAAATTGTGCAAAAGCTGGTATAAACAGCGGTGTGGCATAATGCTTAAAGCGTTCTCACCTGAGGTGGTATGGACACATTCAAAGGATGGTGAAAGAAAGAAAAGCAAAGGCCTACATTAATATGAACATCAAAGGGAAAAGATGTGGAAGACCCAAAAGAAATGGGTAGATCAAAACAAAAGGGATTTGAAAGATATAGGGCTTGATTGGAGGATCTTTCATGAACATGAACTATTCATAAACAGGAAGAAGTGGAGAGTGCATGTGACCAACACTTGGGAGACTGGATCTGGAGAATATGATGATGAGGTTCGGTCCATTGTCGCTTAGTTAACAACAATGTGTTTTTTTCAATTCATAATGAACTGAACAATGTTATTACCTTAGTGACGAATTTGCAAGTATGAATGTGCATGTAAAGTAAAGAAGCCTATTCACGGTCCAACTTATAAGACATATGTGCAGCACTACCACAGCATGTACTCACCCATTCATGTTACTAGAAGGGGTCCAGCAAAATCTTGCAATCCTTTCCACTCATACTTTCTTGCAGCACACCAGTGTCCTTATTTGCACACTCAAAGGATGTTTCCTCCAATAATGATCCAACGCCATAGCTTATTGGATGGCAAGGACTCGTGTTAGTTGTATGGGAGTCCAACAACATCCAACATGTCATACATGTAGTCCTGTAACTCCTTTCATCGCCCATCAAGAGTTCTTTATCAGAAAATTGAACCATCATAGGTCCTACAAATTGGATTGTTAATGGGTGCTAGAGTGGTGGAATGGCAAGTGGTGGGCATGGACATGTGCGGTGATATGGCCTTGTGCTTGATGCTTGAATTAGTCAAGCTGCTAACGCTGCAAAATTCATATGACAAATAATGTTTTTTTACTCGTGCATAGTTATGTAAATAATTTAATACACTTGTGAAATAATCCCAAAAAAACAAATCGATATGGCAGTACTTTATGGAAAAAGGCTGCTTATGAAAAAATGTATGATTTGGGATAAAAGAATACTTATTTTGATGTTAAGTTTATTTTGATAAAATATTAACATCTAAATAATTATGAATTTTCCACCTCCACATCAGCCTCCACAAAACATCTGCATCCGCAAAGATTACCTCTGTTATAACCCTTCTTCAAACTAATGATAACATCTATGGATGTTATTATCACTTGGAGGATTGCAATGGAACTTAATACTGAATGCTTGTTGAACTGTAATTATAGATTCATGCATTGCAAACTATAAAACACACAAATCTTTCTGTTCAGCAGCCTCCATATTTACTACTAGCACTTTGTAGTGGGAATTAGAGGAAACACTGCATACGCATGCTTGCAATGAAACTGTTTGATTTGCTCTTTCATTTGGTGTATCATTTAAAATTGTAACTCAAATAATATAAATTCTGCAAACCTTTGAAATTCATTTTGAAAAGCCCTGTACTTTTAACTTACGCTAAACAGCCACACATTTCCTTAGTTTCCACGGATATATGAAGGCTGTTTAATACATTTTGCAGTTGAACACCACTTTGTTAAAACATTATTATTCTGAACATCAAGGGCCTTCTACCATAATTTCTGCTATTTTTATAAATTAAAGTGAACTTTTTATATCATTTATTACATGGGCTAGGCCCCTATCTGTAATTAATTTTGCACTAGCTATCCACATCTCTACATATTGCTTGTAATTGGCCTCTGCTTTACATGATTCCTCATATTCTATTTACAATGTGTGTAATTATTACATTCTCTAATTTTTTTTTCGCTTTTCTTACAGCTTGTATAATCTCTCTAAAATGTACATGAAACATTATTTAATTTAATTACTTTCACCATCTTGGACTAAATCATACACACAAGCAATCACTTCACATTCTACAATTGCAGTTCTATATCTGTATGTATCTGCAGTTTCTGTCTTTTTCTTTGTACTGCATAATATTTTATATTTATTCCACTGTCATGCTTCCCTGTTCTCTCAGAACTAAGGGCAACACCTTTACACCAAGTGAATATATTACTACACAGTTTATGCTTTCATATTAGCTAACACCCTTAATTTAAGCAGTTCTATCTGCACATACTTGTGACTACCTCTAATTGTGCTTTTTATATCATATGTCTAATCATCTCTTGTACGGCTTTACTGCTACTCCCATGTAGCCACTGACTTTACCTTTGCAGTTTTCCCACAACCACCTCTTAGTTAACATATCCTTTTAGTAGCAACTATTTTCATACATAAACTGCTCTCGGGTGACTAGCCGAGTCAAGAGTGCGTTGTCACACGATATTTCGGCGACTAGATTCATTGCCGCCATCTTCACCAGAGCAGTTTATACATTCTCAATGCCGAGAAAGACTTCATTCCTATATATTTTCATACACTTTTTTTTGGGCACCTACAATTGCACCACTATATTTTCTCTCTTGTGGGCTTACTGATTATTTCCTACCGCCCATTGCCCACTTTGCTTAGAAACACAAGAATGGGTATTACGTCCCTTTTCAAGGCCACTTTATTCCTGCTTTTGAACCTTTCTTGCTTTCCAGATTGTGGACTTCCCACAGCATGAACTATAGCTACTACTTCAGATAAGTTAATCTATTAATGCCACGATAGATAACAGCTACTTCTTCCTCCAGATATTATTAACAAGTGCTTCAAAATTTGCAGCTATGCACATTATTTTACTAGGGTTTTCTGTATCCAACCTTTGCTTGACCTCCATTAGTGCATTGCATGATGTTTCCACTGACAGCTGTTTTGATGACACGCCACCTATGTGCCCACGTACGTGCTGTGCTGGCTACGATGCCTCCTACTTTGTAACATCCTCCAGTCGCTAGCTGTCTCCATTTTGCAACAATGTTTCCTCCTTGCTCATGGTACTCCTGCTCTATAAAGCCTTATTTGATGATGTACCAAATGGAAAATGGCAGTAGATAGAAGCTCAGTGATTTTAAAAACCAATAACTGTTTTTCATAAATTGTCTCTTTTTGACTATGACTTAATGTACCCAGCTAACAAAAACTTTTCTGTGATGGCAATGTTTTAAAAATTGTTAGGGGAATAGTGTGACTGTTCTAGGGCTCTACATTCCTAGCTTCTAACAGAAATCGTCTGTTCTACTCCTAAGACCCATGGCCGTCATCACAAATATGTTGTCTGTCCTGTCATATTTAGGGCTTGGCACCTCACATCTGATACCAGAAAATAAACTTATGTCATATTCCTGTTCTCTGAGAATTCATGGAAACATATCCTCAGACTATTCTGGATGTGTTTAGCTAAACCTTAAGACAGTAAGAAAGGGGTACCCATCATCCTCCGTCCGAGTGGTGGTTGGATTGTGGGTAGGTACTTCAGATACAATAGCTGAGTAGTTTGCTTAGTTGGAGGGAGAAAATACGTGCTAGAGTTTATAGCTCTTTGACAGAGGATTCTATTATTTTTAGGAATAAAATATTACTTATGGCTACTCAAGTATATTTACAACCCCTTTCACAGAGAGAATTATTGCAGGATACACACAGAGTCTCAGACATATACAGTACAACAGTCTGCAGTGTAGTAGCTATTGATGGTAATTCTTACAGTTTGAGCAGAGGTTGAGACTGTGGTAAGACTTGGAGTCATGTGGTTGGGCCAGGGCAGGCTGCTCGCCTCCTATGCTGCCTGTCCAACCCCTCAGCAATTGACTGAAAGACTCGATGAATGACTTCCCTACAACCAACCGACTGACTACCCAGCAGTCTCCTTTATATACACAAATTACTCTGACCTGACCTACTAACACCACTGTTGTCTCAGTGTTGCTTCGCCCTTAGTTGATAGTGCTAGATACTGAGGACAGGACTGTTCTAAAGTATTCTTCTAATTTAAATTTACTATCTACACAAACAGGCGGCCACATTGCTCAGGCAACAGAGTGTCTTACTACGGCCCAGATGACCGGAGTTCGATCCCCAATGAAACTGTCTTACATTCCACTTACTAATCTTGTCCTCTGTCTATTTTTGTTGAGCTTCCCACATCAGGAGTTTCCTGCTGGAATCAGAATAGGCTGTTCCTTAACTCTTGGAGAAGGTGTCTCTGGTTTATAGGTTCACTGCAGTGCATGACTTTCATCATCTTGGCAGTCTTCCTGGTGTATTGCAGTTTTAGATGTAGGCATGTAGTGCATGTAATTTCCAGTTTGGGTATTGTTGTTCCTTTTGAATTTCTTTCTCTCCTTCCCTGCTTTCTGCTCTTAAAGCAATCTGCGCTTGACATCTTTCATGCTCTGCCAATTTTATTTCCATATATTTTACCTACTTGTAAAATGATGCTAGATTAGCAGCTTCATCTGGCAAGTGCCAGATCTCTGTATCATGTATGTTGTATATTTGTAAATATTGAAGCTGAATGTGAAGGTGTGATCTTGATTCTTTGGTTTGCCTATATTCCCTGATATGTGTGGTTGCAACTAAGGACTCAGTGGAAAGCATGTGGGAGCGTGGTTATAAAGTGCAAGCCTTGTTCAAACATTTTATTACAAGAATCATGGTCAACAATTAAACTTATACAGAATATCACAAATAACATAATACAATATAATACATAAGAAAGCTTCGATCTTGCAGATTATGATCTAAATAAATCCTGTACCAATACAAATATATGTTAATGCGATGACAAGCTTGTTAAGCCATGAGAATATCCCTAATCACAATATCTCCACTTGTATTAAACATCCTAAACAGAAAATCCTAACGTGCTTGGAAACTTAATACAACAGAGCAGGCTCTTACCAATTTACCATCATATAACAAATTTACAGCTAGTACAAAACACAAATTTGTACACAGGAGGCAAAATACAGCAATTATTTTAAACAAACAGGAATCAGTTTACCTTAGCGTCCTTCAGTTTAACCTTAAGAAACAAGTCCTTACCAAAAGGTTCTGACACACTATAATGAGTACACGCCTGTACTCATTATAGTGTGTCAGAACCTTTTGGTAAGGACTTGTTACCACGCACACACACTGATAAGGTGGCGGGAACGATTAGCACCACATATCGGGGTATTTTGCCCATTCCCGTAACAAAATTATTAAGCACAATTAACAAGAATGCAGTAAGCGATGCACTTTGTAGTTGGGATCATCAGGTATTCTACCTCAAATACCCGACAATGCTAGAAAATGGCAATTTATCACCTCGAAGCCACCGTCAGCCCCGCCCGCTGCCGTGCTCCCCAATTGGCGGAAAACCGCTCACGAACATAGAGTGCAGCGGAGGAATTCCCTCGATTAATGCGAGCGAGGAACGGTCTCGGTCGGGTCACAAATCCACATCATGCGGTACTTCCAGGCCGCCTGGTCAAATTACAAGTCCTCGCTTATACCAGCAGACCTCTAACGTCGCAGTCAATTAGGGAAAATATCAGGCCCAACGAACCAATCCGCTGCCGCCAACCGACTGACTTCCCGGTTTCGTGTCCCCGAAAATCAACTCCATCAGCCGGTAGAGGGCACCACCAGGGCCACAGTGCGCTCTCACGGGCGAAACTCGCACGCTGGCTCTGCAGGAACCAGCATCAGAAGACAATCGAGGGCGGGGAAAATAAACAATGCGAGTTGAGCACGGCTCACACCATAGTCATGTCTGTTTCTTTCTTTGAGATCTTTGTAAGGCCCATGGCTAGTGTATAAGTCCTGCAGATGGTTGTAGATGAGTCTTAGAAATTTTCTCCTGTAGCCAAAGAAACATGTCAAAGATTCTTCTGCCTGCGTTGCAGATGGTTCACATTTGCAGCCATTCGTCAATCAGCATCTCCGAATATCTTTTTTTTATTTCCCCAGGTCTTCCAATTATTCCCGTAGCCTACTCATAACTTGCTTTTTTTTTAATTCAACGTAATGCTTCTAACTTCCTCACTTCCAAATATAGTGGCCAGATGGTTTGTGTAAGTGCTAGTGCATCAGTGGACATTGTGATGTAAGCCACAGTTTGCCTGAGCAGAATTCCTGCAGTTTAACTTGGAATCTGAACCTTGAAACATTCATAGTGTACTTTATGTACACAAAGCAAAATTTGCAGAAGGTTCCTATAAATATTAGTAGCCAGACCTGGATTTGCTCTGAAAACATTCATTTTTAAAAGCATGTGCTGTAATATTGAGCTGCCAGACAGCTCTCACTAATTTTAATAAACTCAGTGTTGAATATTGAATTTTTTAAAATACCAGAGAGACTATGCTTAATATCTCATTAATTTAACTATGTAATAAGTAATTATTTAAGTTATGTAGTAAGTAATGCACTTTCGGTCCTCCAATTCTTTTTTTCCCATCCTCACTTTCTACAAGCTTAAGTCAGTATTGAATTCTGCTAATGAAGATCGACATCCTTCTTTTCTTCTATGTCTAGTATTTTAATTTCAAAGTACAATTAATAAATCAGTTACATTGTCTCTTCAGTTAAAAAATAGTAATAATTGTTAATGTAATTTTTAAAATGGCAATGCATTTATATTAATTTTAAAAATTCCAGCATAAAAGTGTGGGATGTGGAGGCTTTGGTTCCTGAACATACCTACCGGCCAGCCCAATTCCAATCATGTAACTTCTGTATCAGCACATCCTCAAGATAAAGATGTTTTTGCATCTGCCTCACTGGATGGTACTACATTGTTGTGGGATTCTAGGAAGTCACTTCCTGCATCGGGTATGGATCTTGCGGAATTCTCAAATATTAATAAGTTGTTGCTGATTTGGAGAATTATAGCTTTTTCTCACAACATTAGGATTTGAGTTCCCTAGTGGTATATATATCTGTGCATTTGTATATTTGGTAGAGATGAAACTGATATCTGGTATCCGGCCTAGATTTACTATCCAGCTGGATACCAGATAGGATATCTACCAGATGCCAGATTCCAATAAAATATGAAAATTTCATAAAAAATTTTCCTTAAATTCACATATGTTAAGTATATAATAAGTCTAAACACAAATAAAAACACTGTCTCCTCAAATCAAAATATCATTTATTATTGTTTACAACAGGAAAAAGTTATCATTCTGAATGAACACTAATTTCTCTATATTAAGAGGTAAGGGTGGTTGTGCTTGTCTTCATAAACAACGCCACATTCATAGAAAAGTCTTTCGCTATATACACTACTGCGAGGTGCAGAAAGATAAATTTCTAGCAAATTTTGTTAAATTGCGGTACTGTATCACATTAGTTGACCACCAAATATATGAGTCACACTTCGATCATAAGAGATGACTTTAAATAAAAGTCTTTCTCACTTGCAGTCTTGTTTTTTTCTTGTTCATAATAATGGTTATCTCGTTAAAACAGTCGCAAAATGTGTCGGAAGCTTCATGAGTCACAGCTGTTTCTGTCTTATCCCTTCTACTCAGATGACCTGCAACAGGTGGAGGTTTCTTCACAAGACGTCTTTATAGATTCCAATAGAATCTTCTGATAAGCTCATTCATATTCAGCAAACCCCAAGTAGCTTGACTTGAATCTTGGCTCTTTTTTTTTTTTTTGCTGTTGTCAGTCTTCAGACTGGTTTGATGCAATCCTCCGTCCCTTTCTATCCTGTGCTAACCTTTTCGTTTCTACATACCCCTTACAACCCACGTCCTCATATATCTGCTTCATATATTCTAATCTCTGTCTACCTCTACAGTTCTTACCTTCGACTGTTCCCTCCACTAACAAATTAACCAATCCAGCATGTATCAAAATATGATCTAAAAGCCTGTCTCTTCTTCCTATAAGCTTCTTCCATAAACTTCTTTTCTCACCCAACATTTCCATAACTCGTTCATTTCTTACTTTGTCTGTCCACCTAATTTTTAGCATTCTTCTGTAGCACCACATTTCAAATAAAATATTGTAAACAAGTAGTTTGAATCTTCACTTAAGGGGCCGAAATTACTTTTTAACTCTGCTGTTAAAGAGGCTCTCATGTGTGCTAAATCAGGATTTCACTGTTTTCTTTTTTCTAAAGAATTTTTTAGTGCAGAAACTTATGATATTACTACAGAATTGCAGGAGAGTCCACAAACAGTTTTTTATTTATTTTTTTTCCTTTTCGTTTCAGCCATCTATGGACTACGACTCTGCAACTTCATTTCCTCTTCTGAGTTTCCTTCCTCCGTCGCCAGTACACTTTCATTCTCTGGCTCACTCTTGCTTTTCCTTCCTCTGCAAGAGCCCTACTTTTCCTGATTGGTTTTTCTTCTGTCATATCCTTTACCTCCACGTTTTTCCTCTGAATAATTCCCTGTCTTGGATGTCTTCCATGCTGATCCCACATCTTTTCAGATCCTGATGGTCTGCCTTCACCCACGGTACTTGAGTCTTCCTGTCTCTTGAAAGTTGAGTATATTCTTTGCCATTCTTTCTGGTTCCATTCTCTTAATGTGTCCATAGAAAGCTAATCTCCGTTTTCATAATTGTGTTTGATACATTTTGAAACTTGGTTTGACCTCAAATGGAAATTAAATTCGCTTCCTGTCACTTTTTTGGTCCCATGATTTACCTTAGAAACACTCTTTCTTTCTTTTCTATTTCTGGCTTCACTACCATACTATAGTGCTTGTATTTTGCCTGATGGGAGAGTAATTTCGATTTGTATGTCTTTTGACAAATCCTGAAAGCTGTTTCCATCTTTCTCGCCCTATCTTCAACTGCAGCCTTTTCATTAACATTGGGAGTCAAAATTTCACCAAAGCATTTGAACTTCTGTGTTCTTTTAATATCGCCATATTTAGTTTTCCATGTTTGGTCTTTTACATTTATGTTCATGTATTCTGTTTTCTCAAATGATATTTGTAGTCCTGCTCTCTCAGCTGTTTCCTTGAAGAATTTGTTTGATTGATTGCAGTCTCCAGATCTCTTGCAATGAACACAATGCCATATGCAAAAGTGAGACATTCAAATATCAAGCCATTCTTCTGGAGTCCTAGTCTAATTCTGTTTAGGATGTTTGACTGACACATCACTTTCCGCCATTCCCTGATGACCTCCTCCAAAACGCAGTTGAACAACAATGGGGATAGTCCATCACCTTGCTGTACTCCATTTTTTATCTCAAAGGGATCTGACAATTCTCCTAAAAACTTAACTTGAGGTTGGGTGTTCTTTAAAGTTTGCTGTATTAGGGATGTTGTCTTATTGTCTGTTCCAAATATTCTGATGGGAAAAAGGATACATTTGGCATTGTACCAGGTCATTCTGTCAGCTATCTCCTTCCGGAAGGTAGCTTCTTCATACACTGCCTTAGTCCCATAGACCTGAGTCATGAAAGTAATGTTCAGCAATTCTATGTTTATCAGGTTGTAAAATAGCAAATGTTAGGCCACAACCATAAACTGGGTATTCTATAATTAAAATCTTGGGCTTCAGCACTTATGTGGGAAAACAATAGTGGCACCATGTTGCACAGTGTTGACTGTAGTCCTGTACTTATTCAGTTCTCTCCAGGCTTTAAATAAATTATTTGTACTTATATGAAAAATTGTGGAAGAGTGTTACAGAAAGAGAAGACACGTATGATTGATTATTTTGTCAGTGGAGGGAACAGGCGAAGGTAACAATTTTAGAGGAAGACAGAGATTATGCCATATGAAGCAGATAATTGAGGACATTAAGTTATTGGAGGTATGTTGAGACCATGAGATTGGTGTAAGATAGGAAGAAATTGAGGATTGTATCAAACCAGTTCAGAGATTGATGCCATGTACTTTTATTTTATTTATTTATTTATCATTCCATGGTTCCCTGCTGAAGAAGGACCTCTGGGATGTGAACTATGTCATAATTAATACACATACATACAATATTAGTCCTAATCATAATGGAAATAATTATACATTACAAAGATAAACAAAGAGAAAAAAAATAAACATTAATTTTTACAACTAAGTTTTGCAAAAGGTTATATTGAATACAATTAATTGTTTTGTTCAAATTCTTGAATAGAGTAGAAGGAGTTGCCAATAAGATGATCTCTCAGGTTTTTTTTAAATGTATGTTTATTATCTTCCGACTTTTTTATATTCTCAGGAAATTTACTAACCAGATGTATCCTAGAATAATTAACTCCTTATTGTACTAATGACAGTGATGTTTGTGTTTTGTGCAAATTATTTCTGTTTCTTGTATTGAAATTGTGTACCTGTAAATTAGATGTAGGCAGGTTAAAATGTTCTATGACAAAGCACATAAGAGAATATATATACTGAGGAGTCATTGTAAGAATGTTGAGTTTTTTAAAAAGTTGCCTGCAAGAAGTTCTTGGTTTTACCGTACACAGCATCCTCATAACTCTTTTCTATGCTTTTTACTTTGTGAAGAGTTTCTCCCAAAAATTATGCCATATGATATGACTGAACAAAAATATGAGGAGTGCACCTGTTTTGTCGATTTTAGATATGCTGTTAGAGAAATGATTCGTATTGCAAAGGTTGGCCATGCTGTGGTGCCCATATGATGCCTGCTGTCATTCCTCTGTGGTACGTCATGCGATAATGCAGCATACGGCTGTGGCTTGATATGGTAGATATTATTTTAATAGGTCACATTTTGAAAGACCATTTTGGAACTTGCATCGAGTCCTGTATCGTTTTCCAGTCCAACACCATTTCGTAGGTAACGCTAACCACAGTGGAAGAGAATGGTTTACATCTGGATGCTCTTACCATTTCTTTGAAATCTTCAGGTGTTGGCATCACTGCTTTTATGTTCCATAATACAACATTTCAATCGCACTCTAGGTGTTAGTGGCCACACATAGGAAATGTAATTGTTATCTTCTTGGAACTGCCAATTTGATTCATAGTTACATAGTTACTGAATTGGAAGACAGTTGTGGTTTTTATTGTACCCCCCAGCTGAATCGCAAAATATTGCGGCTTCTTTGGTGTCTTCTTCCAAGACTTCCACTTTTTTGCGATTCATTCTAGATAAACATAATAAAAGATTTAACCATTGATAGAATGACTACATTGCCAGTTGATGTTAACAGTAAATGCCATTGGTTGCTATATTTGGCAGATATACTTTTTGCAACGTCTATGCAGATATCCATCTTCTTTTTATTTTTACTTGCCTCCAATTCCTTTCGAATTTCCTTTTGAAGTTGTAAAATGCTTGAGCCTTTCCCCTATGAAAAATGTTTATTGTCATCACCATTGACTCGCCTATTTATTTCCCCTGTGCACTTGACTTTCCTGGTTCTTTCCCCTTACAGTAAATCTTTCAATGTTGATAACTTTTGATCTCCTATACGTTATTTTTCCAGTTCCAACCTCTCACCTGAGGCGTATGATCTTATGATCATTATGAATCAAGCTGTAACCATAACTCAGTTTCAGAAAAAACTGATTTGCCTGGTTTTCCCCCCTTAGTTTTTATATAGCTTTCATTGACTTCGAAAAAGCTGTTGATTGTGTGGATAGATACAAAATGTGGGACATAATTATCAAAAAACGGATACCCTGGTAATTTAACTGGAAACATCAAAAGTTTATATAAAGATACATAAATAATAATAAAACTGAAAAAATATAGATTAACAAAGGCCTTTAAAAAGGCTGCAGGTATCTCCAGTGCTATTCAACAAATACATTTATGGCCTTATTAGAAACTGGAAACAGATTGGCAATTTGGGCAGTGGTGTAACTATACCGTTGAGGCCTATGGCAAATTCATCAGATGGGTTCCTGCCTCAGCGCTGGATTTGAAAGGGAGGGGGGAGGGCACGGGGGCTCTCTCTGACTGGGAGCACGCTCCAGCTGGAGGTCCAGGATATTTTGCCCATCCTGTCACCCTATCGTTACACCACTGAATCTGGGAATATAGTTGAAGAAGAATAAATATCTAACGATGTGAAGAGGAATAACAAAAAATATTATATAAACTGCAACAATTTAATTTAATTGCAATGGAGCACAGACTCCGGTGGCAATTTCCCTACACACCCATCTTCCCCCTATCCTGCACCCACCTACATTTGCCCTCTACAAATTTTATCTTTAAATTCTTTCAAAGTTTTCGGTAAATTATTCATCATTTCTCTTGGTAACTCATTCCAATCCCTGACACCCTTACCTACAAAATGAAAACAAAAGTGATTGCACATTATGGTAAATACCCTGTTCAATCAAAAAAGATAATTGATGACACTGTAATAGAACAGATAATTAACTTTAATCATCCCAGCTATGAAATCAGTTATAAAGACATAAAGAATAAAATCAACAGATTTCAATCAGTATGTGGGACAATTAATAGAGCACTTCGTAACAAAACAAGACACAAAAATGAAATTCTATGAGACGATGGATGGCTGCCCCGACTTTGCTGTCTGGAAGTAAGTTAATCGGGTAACTAAAGCAAGAGATAAGAGTACTATTCAGGTGGCAGTAATGAGATTTGTTATTAATGTGAATGGCTGTATTAGAAAAGGCCATATAAGAAATGAAGAAATCCAGGAAAAATTTGATATATATAACATAAAAGAAAGGATAGAGGAATACACAGATTCATGAAGGCAGCATATTGAAACAATGGATGAAGAAAGGATTCCATCTCCGTCAATGCAGTACAACCCAGAGGGACACAGAGACATTGATAAGACATAGGAATGCATGGTATAGATAACAAAGAGAAGATGGGACAGGCATTAATGCCTAATCCTTGAAGTAAGTTAGAAGAGAATAACTATATCATAATTCTAAGTTTATATATATTATTTTGATTATATATTATTATGATTCTATGAGTGGCTGCATTGACTGTAAGGCTTCCGTGAATTCAGCCACTTACTTCTTTTAACTTGAACAAAGGGTTTAACCCGGAATATTGTATTTTCTCTGTTTGTGTTTTGTTTTGTGTTGCTGCTGCCCTTCTCCCTTCAACTTTAGTGAGAATTTGGTGTATTTTATCTATCATTTCCATGTAAACATTGCCTCATGGCAGTTCTTTCCTTCCATTGTATATATATATATATAACAATGAGCAGAAAATGCTTTAAGGCAATAAAACTAATGAAGGATAGGGAAATATGACCCTACACTTACCACATATGAAGGCGGCTAGGACGACGAACAAAAAAAAAACACAAGAGAAGCTCAATATTTCGGCCTACAGCCTTATACATACAGAAGTGAGACACCAGGCGGAGTCAGATGTGTACACAGAGACTGGCGTTTGGTGAATGGCGTCTCCGACGCGGAAGGTAATGTTGGGTGGGGGTTTCAAATATTGGATCAATAATCAATACTGTTGATGGTATATTATCATTGAAAGTGGTAGATCAACATAATAACTGGGTGAGGATACATATATAAAAAAAAAAAAAAATTTGAAAAACTATAGGCCTAAGTGAAAAATAAAATATCAGAAATGTAAATAGTATAGATAATAAGTGCTGGGTCTGGAGCCCATCTGAAACCCCTTTTGTGGGTTAGGTTCATTGATGACATTTTCATAATCTGGACCCACAGGGAAGACAACCTACCCAGTTTCCTCAATAAACTCAATACTGCCAGCACTCTGAAATTCACATGGACTTACTCCCACACACTTGCTACTTTCCTGGATGTTGACCTATCTCTCACGAATGGCTACATCGACTCATCTGTCCATATCAAACCCACTAACTTAAAACAGTACCTTCATTATGATAGCTGCCAATCTCATCACATCAAACGCTCCCTCCCCTATAGCCTTGGTAGTTGGGGGATACACGTATGTTCCAATGAACAGGCCCTCAAATGGTATTCTAGCAACATCTTCAAAGCCCTGATATCCCACAATTATCCACCAGATTTAGTTCACAAACAAGTTTCATAGGCCACATTACAACCCATCAACAGCCCATAACCTTTTGATCACCTGATACTTCCCGGGTATGCAATCCGTCAACTGAGTCCTGTTTGGAAAAGTGAAAGGATATTATGTAGGGGTGAGCTGGTTGTTCATCAGACATTGTTATCTAAATTGGAGTTATAGGAGATTCAACATCTTGACTACTTTCTGCAAATGACGGCAGAGGATTTTGTTTACTTTCTTGAATTAGTAGAACAAGGATAAAAAAAGGGTCTGTAATATGGGACAGTCTATTATGATAAGTGAAAGGCTTTTTGTGACACTGGAATTTTTATGAACAGGTAAGAAAATTTTACATACTGGAAAACATAAAGTCAAAACAATCAAAGAGGAGTGTAAGATTTCTTCATTTTGCCACAAGTAGAAGTATCATGACAATATTAGTTCATCAAAATATATAAACAAACTGTTGTTATTTTGTAAAAATTAATGTAAATGGCCGTAAAAATTAACAAGCTATTTCAATTGGGCTGTTTATTTAAACCTATCAGTAGTTAATAGGTCTGAAAGAATGCTATCTATAAACTTCACTTTGTCGAAAATCTTCCATGTACTGCAGTACATATGATCTGCTCTACCACTTTTTTTAAGTCTGACTTTTCTTACTTCTGAACGAAACTCCTCAAATTTTACAGTTTTCTGCTTACTTCATTGGTGATGGTGTTAAATTTAGCAGCCAATACCTGTAGAGCACTTTGATTTTTAATTCAGTTGCAGTACATCCTGCAGTTCTGGTAAAGTTCCCACTCTGAAATTAAATACTTCACCTTTACTCCACAAGTTTTTTCTTCAGACAGTTGCCTTCTGAAAGTATCGGACAAAGTTTTGGCGTGCTGAACACCATAAGTGTCACAAATTTATTGCTCGTGTATATGAGTCTTAATAGCAAAAGTCTTAAATATTTGTATTCATCAAACAAGTTTATTTTCCATCATCTCCTTCAGTGGAATAAAATCTATGGCCCTATTTCTCCATCCAAAATTAATACAAAAATCTGACTAGCAATTAATACTCCTCATTGTAAATTTGTTTATAAAATCTTATATATGTATAAAAAATAGATGTGTGTTTTCATATATTTCACTTTTCAGCCACCACTTTCAAGCACTGGTCTTTGTGTGTGGAAGTAGCATGGAGTTTCCTGTCGTGCACAACGTTGGCCGAATGTCGATAGCTGTAGGGATGTGGGAGATGAGATGTATAAGTTTGCCAATGCAGGCGTTTCATGTTTCGACCAAAAATTTGTGTCTTCTTATACTTCTCTTTCCTGCCACAACTACATAGCATAGATCATTGGTGTTTGTGTGTGCAGTAGAATCGTGTCTCCTGTAGTGCACTATGGTTGTTAGATGTCTGTAGCTATGAGGGTGTGGAGATATGGAGGTTGAAAGTGGTCGACCTGCGGCAATTTCATATTTCTGCCAAAGACGCATGTGTCATGGTGTATCACTTTTCAGCGAAAACTATCTATCGCAGATCACTGGCTTTTGTGTGTGGTAGTAACACAGAGTCACCTTTCAATCACAATATCAGCCAACTTTCAGTAACTGTGGTAGTGTGGGCGATATGGTGGTTGAAAGTGGCCGATTAAGAATATTTTCGTATTTCGACGAAAGACATGTGTCTTCGCATATGTCACTTTTCTGCCACAAACTACATAGCATAGAGCATTGGTATTTGTGTGTGGTAGTATAATCGTGTCTCCTGTTGTGCACTATGGTTGTTAGATGTCGGTAGCTGTCAATACAAATTCTTTACAAACACGAGTGAAGTCGTGGGTACCAGCTAGTTTTAAAATTAAAAGTTTTTATATTCTGTATTTGTACTAATTTTCTTTTCCGTAGTGTTACTGAGAGGTTCTGGAATGACATCTTTGGACTGGCAACCCTTGAAACCTGAAAGTGTTGTAATTGGCTCTACTAGTGGCGATATTCATACAGTTGACATCAGACATCCAAAAAAAGCGTTATTAACACTTTCAAAATTTAACAGGCCAATTCATAAGCTCCTGTTTTATCATGGACGGTAAGTTAAATATTACTGTATTTGAAGGTAAAATTTTACTTTTGCTTGTGTGTTAGATTATTTTTAAACAATATACTTTTTCTGTAGTATTATATGAAGAAGTAACAATTTGTATAACAACCCAAAATTTCACAGCTGGCTTGTCAGTAACTAGGTGTATTTAAGGTCATTTATCCATTTTTATTTTTATATATCTGTGTAGTATCATTTTTGCCCAAATTCCTGTATTATTTTCTTTACATAACAAACTAAAAATATTTTTATTCAATGAAAGAGAAAGAGGTTGTTGCATATGTGTTTGATTTCTTTTTAATCTTTTATAGTTTTATTTTTTATTTTTGTTCTTCTCTGCCCTGTTCTTCACAATTACCATGAAATTGTGTAATGTTTTTTCTATTTGGGGGTATAGACAGAATCTGTTCTTAACTATAGCCAAGCATTATGTTTCCTTCCCTAATGCTTCTGATGCCAATGAATTGTATTTGCAGTTAATGCCTAAATTCGGTCACCAGCTCGCCTTGAACTACTTCTACTAAAAGGATTTACACTGCAGGGAGCAACAGCAAGAACATAGTCTATTGTTAGATATCTTTACGCCAGGAATTAAAAGTCATTAAATTTATTTTAAATCCTTGAAATTACTGCTGGTGTTAGGAAATTAATCTTGAAAATAAAAGTTTAGACTTCGAATCAAAAATTAAATAATTTACACTATTTTTCAAACACACGTACATCAAGTTACAGCATTCAGTCATGCATATTCACCACATTGCAACCAATTTGAATGGGCTTGAATAGTGTTGTAAATAACGGTTTTTATTCTGGCTTGAAAAGAAACATGAAAAAAAACTTTGAAAAAAAAAAGAAACAGGAACATGTTTTTTTTTTCACAACTACTAAATCTCAAATTTGTAACGCAGTTATCGTTTAAAATGACTGTTTTAGAGTTTATTCTAAGTACTTCTCTTAGTTTAAAATCTACTATATTTTTCTGGTTCAGTAGGAAAAAAATTACAAAAATATTGGCAAAATTGACTGAAATTTTCGTTATGAACGGGGATTTCCCAAAGAGACTAGGTTGCGCGTGATGGAATCCCCATTCCCCATTGTTTGGATTATACTTGCTATTTGAAGTAGTGCTGCCAGCCCTACAAAATTACCTACAGAGCTTTTAAAAAAATTAGGAATTTAAAATTTATCCACAGTTTTTTGCCACTTTTTATTACTTATTGGGTTTTCCTTATATTCGTATACTTGTTAACTCTCAGAGTATAGTGGTACTGATTCATTAAATTGTCAGTAAGGGAGCGTGCCTAAACCACATAGCTCCATTTTGGCCTCCTGTGAACCCCCCTCCTCCCTCATGTAGCCCTACGTGGTTTTTGCCCCCCCTCCCCCCCACTCACGTAGCACATAGCTTTCTTCCGTTTTGATTCCAGAAGACATTTTGTACTGTTTTCTCTTGTCAGACTATTGTAAATTACATACGGATATAATTAACTGAGGGAAATAAATACTCACATGCTGTTGTGAGTTCAGTTCCTCATTTTAACTGTGAAAAATGTTACGAAAGGAAAGTTACGTGGCCAGGCTCGGGACACCCCCCCCCCCCTCCCCACGTAGCCCAGCGTAGCCTTCCAGCTAACCCCTCCTCCCTCTGGACCGAACCAAGTAGTTTTTGCACGGTCCCTAATTATGAATCGTTTCCTTGCAACCGTTGGTGTAAACAAACAATTGAAAAGAAGTAAAGCTCCTATTTTGTATGATAATAGATTTAAATTCAAACTTAAAAGACCGTAATACAGAACTATCGGCGCAGTCTTTATGCACAGTGTGTACTTTGCTCACAATTTAAAATTGCAATCTCAAAATCTTTTGCGTACAATACAAGAACAACCAGTAAAAGAAAATTTAACTATTTCTGAAGTTATGGATCTAGAGGAGACAGAAGAAGAGACAGAAAATTTCGACACCGATCGAACTAGTGTTGGTACTAGTGAATGTGGTACTGACATAGAGGATGAATAAAATTATGTTACCTATATAGATACACTTATGAATCATTATGTGAGACATTATATGATTCAGTAAGACTTAAAACACACTTGTAAAATGGTAGTTCCTTAAATAAAACTATAATTTATCAAATATATTGTTTTCTGAAAAAAAAAAATTTAGAAAAAAAAACACGGGTGCTAGGTTTTTTTTTCCATGTTTTTTTTTCACAAAGCTGAAAAAAAAACATTTTGTTTTTTTTTCAGTTTGCAACACTAGGCTTGAAGGAAATGTTTGACACCAAAAATTTTCTAAGTTCAGTTTGTCACCGAAAATATCCTGTCATCTGACATTGCTTCTCGCATAAGTCCAAAACATCATCACGTAAACCATTACAGATCTCATCCATACTACCTGAAAATTGAATACTGGCTGCCATGACACAGCTCTCGACTTCGCCTTTTTATACCATCGTCTTAGAAATGTCTCAAATTTTGTCAAAGCCCCATGGTAATTCTATCTTCTGCTATGAACTGACAAAATCCTGTTCTCAAGCTATCAAAAATTTTAACAGATCTTTACCAAAATTTTGTATCTCATTGTTTAAATTATTTCCAACATTTTTAGTTATGACAAACTTTCCCCAGTTTCTACTAATTTGGCAATTATAAATTGTTTAAGTGAGAGGGTTGTAAACTTCTTTATTCCAAAAGTACTTAATCTCTTGTGCAGTTATTTGTCACAAACAAGTTCTTTAATTTTTTTTTTCATTTGAGATGATGTTTAGACCTGTATTTTTCTAGATGTTATAAATTAAAATGCATTTTTGGGTCGCAGGTTATGACACACCATGTGTAAATTTCGAAATGAAATATCTTTCTTATTTATTCATGTATTTAAATGGGGGTTTCACTTTCCTTATTGAAATTTTATGCTCTTTCTTTTAATTAGCATACCATTTTTGAAATTTCTCTAATTTCAAATCAATCAAGAATGTTCTATTGTGCTACATCTAAATTTCGTCTTTTCACCATTATTATTTTTTATCAGTTATTACTTTATTGTTTTATATCAAATTCTATTTCTTTCTAAGTATGATTTATTTTATTTAAAATCCATATAATTTTAAACACTTGTATCTTTTAAATAAATTCTCGGGCGTCGAGCCGCATAAAAATGTCACACTTGTGAGATGTTATGTAGGCATCTATCTCAGCTCTCATTTTCATCCAAATGTCAGTGATTAACTGTTTGTTTACCTGCTGACAACAGCAATATAAAACTTTGATCCTAATTGTTTCTTTTGTTTAAATTGATCTTTTGGCCCAAAATTTCTTATTAAAGGCTGCTTAGGTGCTGATAACACATTAACTATGTTAAATTTATTTTATTTATTAATTTAGAACCTGTTTTATTGTTTACTCTAAAATCTCACTGTCTTCCTTATGTCGTTCTGAGATAATTACATCCCTTTATTCTCAGACTTCATGTGTTACAAGTTTTGAAATCAGAATTATAGCTTCAAATAAATTTTTCCACCATATAAACTTTTTATCAAAATGATTGGCTCTATTTTTAGCATTCCTGTGAATGTTTGTGGCTTTCGGCATTAAACTTTTAGCTTTTCTGCATTAACCAATACCAGTCTGATTTAAGCATGGGGAGGTACTTTTTCAGTTGTCTTAGCTTCATAAAACCATTATTTAGGAGAATAATTTTACCAGTTATAATGTATATTTATCATACATCTTATCTTTGCTACACTTACTCTAGGAACTAGTCTTTGCAAACTTTTTATTGCTGCCTCCTGTTAAAGCATTGATAACAGTTAAAGTTCTGAGAGAGGAAAGTGTGTTATTGCTTCCTAAAATTTAACGGTAGTTCTTGGGGGCGGTGAGCCATTTGTGTGGTCACAAACCCAACCCAAAGGCATGGCATAAGTAAACCAATGACGGTGGGATGTCACACTGCCCATGGTGTCGTTTGAACTTCAGCAAAGTTAGCACCAACAATAAGGACAGTGTTGTTGCAGTAACAGTGTGAACCAATATTGGTCAAGTGGTTCAACATACAGTCTGATCACTTCCCTGACGATCTTCAAAAGCTGGTCCAATTTCCACAGAAAAAAAAGAAGTAGAATTCTGTGCGAAAAAATAACTCAAATATTATTTGCATTTGATTTAAGGCATAAAGTTTGTAAAAGTGATTGTTCTCTGTGTTTGTAGTGATAATTAATCTAAAACTAACCATGCTTTTTTATTGTAAAACTACCATCTCAGAAATTCCTAGGTACCTGAATAGTATTTCATTGATGCTTTAAAATCGTCTTTTCTGTTTGAAAATAATCCTTTCGTATTTAAGAAACAAAAATGTTTCAGAATAAATAGAAAAATAAATAAAAATAACCCCTGTGAGATTAACGTACAAAATCAGTCTAAATGTAAATAAAACGAACAGATACTACTCTCAAAACCAAAATAATGATTCTTTTTATTTAAAGTGAGCTATTGAACCATTCAAAAGAATTAGTTCTTTTCAAACAATAATTAAATGAGCACCACTCTTTTTAGTGAGCCACTTTAGTGCCCTCTTTTTGAAAGCAGTGTATTTTGCTCAGGTTTCCTAAAGTGATAGGTACCAGTACTGGATTAGTACTGTATTAACCACATAGCAGGAGGTAGCAAATACTATGGGCCTCGTGCCTCCTAGGGGGCCCCGCACCTAGGCTAGATGAGCGACCTTTTTTTTTTATTTCTACAATATTCCCCCGGACGACAAAAATCAAGGGCCCCTTCTTCACATTTGCTACGGACCCCGCGATGGCTTAATCCAGCCCTGATAGGTACAGATTTATGTATCTTTTTATCAAAGGCACCATGGAATAGAAACTGGAACCTGAACGAAGACTTTTCTGATTGGAGAACCTCTGTCATAGGTTCAACATCCACAAATAGCACTATTAATTAAAGTAACCAATAGTAGGTAGCTATTCAGAATTCAGTTATGGTTGCCAATTTATATTTGTAAAACTAAACCTGTATAAATTTGTTCGAGAAAAACACAAAAAATACTGAGCAGATTTCGGTGGGGTTTTCACCATTTTAAAGCTTAGAATTTCAGATGAATCTTTGATATGTCCAACATTACACAATGTCAGAGCATTAAATGAACGTATGGTGAAAAATACCAAAGATGGAAACCTTTAGCTGTTGCATACTCCACAGTAAGGGAGCGCCCATAAACCACATAGCTCCTTTTTGGCCTCCTGTAAACCCAACCTCCCGCCAACGTGGACATACGTGGCTTTTGCCTCAAACCCCCCCCCCCCTCCCCCACCACGTAGCATGTAGCTTTTTTCCCCCCTTTTGATTCCAGAAGATATTTTGTACTGTTTTCTCCAGTCAGGCAAACAGTTTATACTTCCAACCCAGACCATCCCGTGGCAATTCATGCGAACTTCCATAATTCAAACAACCTCAACACCTGTTTCACAGTTAGAGCTATTAGAGTTTTTCCTAATACCACCACCCCTTCAGAACTCCGCAGATGGGAACTAGCCTACCAACATATCCTTGACACCAGAAACACCCCTGGCCTAAACCTACGTTAAACCTGTCACTTGCCATCACTCATTTCATTTTACAGTCGGTTATTTTTATATGTACATTACTATTCAATTTATATATATATATATATAGATTGTTAGGAAACAAAGGCGTTAAAAGCGGATATATTGAACATTGGATAGGATAAAAAACCACCGCTTACCAAAGAAGGGGATTCCAGCGGCGTTGTGTGTTCGTGTTTTTTTCGTGTACCAACGCCGCTGGAATCCCCTTCTTTGGTAAGCGGTGGTTTTTTATCCTATCCAATATATATATATATATATATATATATATATATATATATTATTCTATCTCACTTTATTTTCAATTATAACTTTTTGAATTATGCTACACAAAGATTATATTGATTTGTTTCACTTTTATCGCTGGTCAAGCCTATTCCCCCCCTCCCGGCAATTCTACCACTACCACGCGTTTTCCGCCTGTGCTTCATTCATGTGGCGGGTTGGGATGTGACCACATCTTTACCCCTGCCATATGTCTCGCCTCCCACATGACTAAGACTAAAGTCGAAATATTGTGCAATTCTCCAGTCTTACATTGTGCAATTCGTTTGTTTTTGTGTTTTTACGTGTCTCGCCCGCCTGCCTTCATCTGTGGTAAGTGACGGGTAACTGTTTATTTTCCCTATCCTATCTTATTTTCAGTGCCTCGCGGCAGTTTCTTTGTTTCCTTTATCCTATTGTAAATTACATTCAGAGATAATTAACTGAGGGAAATAAATATTCACAGGCTTTTGTGTGTTCCGTTCCTCATTTTAATTGTGAAAGATGTTATGAAAAGAAAGCTACGTGGCCTGGCTCGGAAACTCCCCTCCCACGTAGCCCAGTGTAACCTTCTAGCCCCCTCCCCCTCCCGGACCAAGCCACGTAGTTTGTGCATGCTCCCTAAACACATAACTACATACTTTTTCTTTTAATTTGGGTATTTAGGTTCTTTGAGCATGATCTGTGGCAGATCAATTACAATGTGTGGCCATCACTTTTAGTGTTCTATTCACAATGAAAGTATTAATTTTTGATAGTATTAATCTTGATAGATTATATTCAATAATACATGTAAAACTAATAGAACAATGACCCTAGCATTTGAAGTTTGGATTCAATATTCACTTCTTTTTTTGCTGTTATCAGTCTCTCGACTGATTTGATACTGACATTAACCAATGGTTTTAACACCAAAACGAAAGTTGGTATTCTGAAGAAGTTTTCATGATAGTACTGTAGATAATGTATCGCTGTTCCGGGAGAATGACAACAGAATTGTTTAACACTTAATTTTACTGGAAGGTAATAAAATGGGATAAAGGGTTATTGTACAATTAGTAGGCACTTCAACAAATTATTTAAAATTTTGCAATTCTGTCATTCTTCCAGGACCGATATGATGGTAATCTTTACTTTTGTTGTGTCTTTTGATTTTGCTCTTTCCTTATACAAGTAATATATAGCAGTTTCCCTAGCAAAATTAATTATTCGTGGTGTTGCTTATATCCAGTAGATACTACAGGCTACATCGCGGTAGTCTGTGAAATCATCACTGAGGCTGTATAAATCAAGTTTGATTTCTTCCACACTAAGTTTATGGTAATCTTCTACATGACTTGGATGGTGGGAAAAAAATTGTTCTTGGTTTCACCATGAAGTGCATTGTCTGGAAACAATTTAGATTTTGTTGTGGTATAAATGGGATTAAAATTTTCTGGCATTTCTGCAAGAACATTTAAGTCAGTGTTTAAGTTTAGACATATAGAACCTCTGCATTCTTTCCTAGGTTAGCTGTTGCAGAAAACTGAAACACAATGTGTGTGCTGAGCAAAAAGTTTTTTCCTCAGCTAATCAAAGCTTTAAATTTGCAAATTGTAGATTGTGTACTCTATACCGTAAATTAAAATTTTGCTGTACACACACATTGTTGAGTTACGTGACAGATGTTTTCATTTTCCATTTTAATTTAATTTTTAGGCCAGAAATGATGGCTGCCTGTTCAGAAAGTTCTGAACTGATGATTTTTGACTTTAACTGCTGTACGCCTCGTGTGATGTAAGTTTCTTTGAAATTTATTGTATTCGCATGCTGTTTCTTTGACTATGCCTTGTGGATTAATACATCTACTCATTTGGATTCTTTTTGCAGTTACTTGGATGATCGGCACAATGACTTTGTCCGTGGTATTGCTTGGGATCAAAAAGACCACTCTGTTTATACGTGCGGATGGGACAGACAAGTTTTGCACCACTTGCCATGTGGAACACCAACAGACATGGAAGTTAATGGGACAGATACTGCTGGAGATATTTCACATTAGTTTACTGAAATAGTGTGATTTGTGACTGAAAAAATACCCACACAAAGGTTGAAATGCTGTATTTTGTGGTTGTGAGAGCACATTCAAGAATTCCTGTGTATCTAAATCTAAAGTGTTGTGTTTTTTTTCTTTCCTTTTTTGCATTTGTTATGTCATTTTATTTTGTATCTTTTATTAGCAGAAAGAAGGTGGGCAGTATTGTTGCTCATTCAAGCCATATATGCTGCTGCCTAGATTTTTTTTTTTTTTATCACCATATATATGTCAAAGCTTTTGTTGGAATAAATATTTGAGTAGGGCCATTTGTGATGGTTTAAAATGAAGCTCATAGTGTATGGTTTGGTAGTTACAAGCACAGCTCTGGCTTGCCTGAAGTCGAAACTAGGAACGGTGTTTTCCAACAGTTTCATGTTTGTGTATATTCTATGTTCAGTCTTACTAGAGCTTCTGCAGATATTCTGTATATTACTTAATTGTGCTGAAAAACATAGTTAATGTAACCTTAGGCTGTATTTACCAGGAAATAATAGGAGCTAATTAGCGAATGGATTTACAAAAAAAGGGATAGTGAAATGAACCACACTTACCTTAGATGATGGTATCATGGGGTGAACTCATAAAAAAGCACAAACCACAGGAAAAACAATGAATATTTCGGGACTTGGTCCTTCGTCAACAGGATAACATCATGGAGGGAGGGTAGTGCAGAATACTCTGAGACCGTATCCTGCACGAGACCGTATCCTGCACTTCCCTCCCTCCATGATGTCATGATGTTCTCCTGTTGATGAAGGGCCTAGTCCCGACAAATTCATTGTTTTTCCTGTGGTTTGTGCTTATTTATGAGTTCACACCATGATACCATCATCTAAGGTGTGTGGTTCATTTCGCTATCCCTTTATATATTCAAAATGTAAAAAATACTAAAAATTGTCAAAAGTGGTATCTATTATTTTGAGTTGTTCCTTCAGGGAAAACCATTTTACAATTTACAATAATTGGGAAACAACAATGTATTACACATGGAGTGGTTAATATTGGAAAAGTCTATAATTGTGGCACATTGCTGATGTATGAAAGTTGACTCTTGTTGTATGTACTATGTGCATTTTGTACCCTCCTTCCCTCAAAACCCTTAGGCTTGAGATAAGGCTGAAATCAAAAAGGCTGCAAGATTTCTACAGTGGGTATTTTCCAGGCAACTGAACCTAAAGTCTGGCTAAATAAAACAGAAAAAAACTGTACTACAGATGATCATGGTAACTAATTTTGTATGATCAAAGATAATAGGATTGAGTAAGTTGGGGAAGAAATTTACTTGCTTGGCATTGGAATGATACCTAGGTTGGCAACGGTCTCAGGTTGCTGGAAAGGGAGAAGTAGTTGTGGGAGTGAAGTGATTGCGGGAATGTATGTTTGCTTGACATTAGTTGGGCCAGAGTGGTTAGTCTTAAAGCATAGCGTAGGTTAAAGCCAGAATCAATTATGTTTCTTACCCTGCAGCAAATAACATCTACACTCATTACTTCTAACACACTTGCAAATTTACTAAGCTGCTTCAGCACTATTCCAGTCAAGCTACCATGCCTACTGGTCTTCTCCATCAATTGTTTTGAGGAATTTGTGGCTGTGTATTCTAGCCCTTCCTGTGTGTGCACTCAGCCTTGGTTTATTTTGTTGTATTGAAGAACTGAGAATGGTGGTGTAACGGTTAGAGTTCTGGCCTTGCATTCGGGAGGACGGTGGTTCGAATCCCCGTCCTGGCATCCAGATTTGGGTTTTCTATGGTTTCCCAAATCACTCTAGGCAAATGCCGGTATGCTTCCTTTAAAAGGCCATGGCCGAATTCCTTCCCATTCCTTGCCCCCCATCCTTTCCCGTCTCTAAAAGACCTCACTGTTAAGAGAAATTAACAATTTAAAAAAAATGTATTTAGGATTCTTCATGTCTCTGTTTCCTTATCTTCTTTTCCTTTATTTGTCATGAGCTGTTGCCTGGCAGGAGAATAATTAATATTTTGTGTGCCTGCATTTGAGAGAACATGGCTTTGATCCTTGGTCTGGCCATCCGGATTTCATTTTTTCTTTTTATTGTTTGGAAAAAAGGTATTCCAGGTAAATGCTGGGATGGTTCCTTCAAAAAGGAAATGGCCAAATTCCTTCCTGTTCCTCATCCTCAACCCTCTCCTTTTCTAATGATCTAGTCATCAGTGAGCCGAAAACCATGAACAAAAAGAATATTGTAGTGTCCTCATTAACAGTGGCATCGGGAATGCACTACTGAGGAGCTGTAATTGACTGATTTCCTCTTGCTCTCATGATAATGGTTTATGGCTGCAGCATGTGCTCATATGCCCGCTGAGAGTGTTGAATCTGCGATAACCAAAATGCCTCAATTTAATCATGTTTCTTGTGTTTTTGGCCACGATTTTAGAGTCACGTTTATATCACAATGCGGTGAATGTTTAATTGTGGTGCATTGTTCCAGTTGCAGTTCATACTGTAAGTGTATGATGAAATTAATTATAACAATTTATGCTATGCGAACTAGGAATCCTTATATAAACAACATTTGTTATTACCCACTATGTGTTTTGTGATGCATTTCATGTACTTAAGCATTTCTGTATAGTCTGATTTTGTAGAGGCGATATTAGTTGAGATTTTGGTTCAGTTCAAATGCAACCTGTACCCGAATGATCTTATTATACAATAAGGCATGAGGATTTTTGTTATTATTTGTAATTAATGTTAGTAAATTCATTAGTCTATGTTATTGACAATGTGCATCGCGATGTAAACTACTCCCCGATTTTATTCTCATCCAGGCCATGTTTCAACCTAACCACAGCCACTAGGAAGAAACTAAAGCACACATTGTACATGTCCAGAGTGTAGTTCCCTGTGATTTTGTTGAAATTTTTTCTCATTCAGGTAGCCCTTCAAACTAGCCATTTCAATTTAAGAATACAATATTGCAACATTCAAGTTAGATAAGAATCCATCATCTAATTGAAATTTTTTCTTGTCTAGGTCGCATTTCAACCTAACCATCTCAGCAGTGAAAGACGAATTATCGAGAAATATAAGCAAATATGAAAGCAAAAATTTCGATTTGTCTTATAGAGTTACATGAGAATCCATTATTAAATTGAGGCATTTTGGTTATTGTAGGATACCCTACATTTGCATAGGCGTACGAGCTTTTTTTCTCTTGATGATATAGATGATGTGCTTATTGTTGAATGATTTTTCATAAAAGTTTATCCATGTTTCTAAGTGGGCAATTAATGTTATAGTAGTAAATCGACATGGAATTTGATTTCGTGAGAAGATAACTGAAATGTATTCGTTAGATCAGTGAGGATAAATTCAAACAGTTTAGAGATACAGAAAATGAAAACACAGTCAAAATAGATTCAGCAGTTTTCAGATAATGCTGAAATATTCATAAAATAAATGTTTGTTACTTCTTAATACTTGCATCGAATTATAACTTTGATCCCAAACATTCAAATTCTGGAAATGCATTTAAAATCTGTATTTTCTGTCTGATGCTTGAACAAACGGACACAAACCCGATACATTTTTATGTATGTGGTATGTATTAACGCACGTACGGTACATGTTTCGATTTTCGAGCGGCAACATTAGCAGATGTAATTAAGTTGAAATGTAGCCTGGTGCCTGGACTAAAATGGAACTGACATTCCATATCAAAGCATCCAACCCACACCATTTTAGAGCTGTGCGGCTAAGTCGAAATTTAGTTTATTACCGGAAATGGTTGGTACCAAATTAATGAAGATTGGTCCATATGAAACTTTTTGGATGAATAAAAATAGTGTATGGGTAAATCAACTTCAACTCACCCCTTTCTTGGTAGGGGGCGGGTGAACCTAGAACACCTCTAGTATAAATTTAAAAAGGTCCTTGCCAAACTTTGTTCTAAAGTGTTACCAGAGGCTGAGTCGAATGAAATTCGAGAACAACATACGCTTTCTCACTTTCAGCCATCTTGCTCTCTAGCGCTCTAACGGCCACTGTGGGAAGCTTGCATTTAGTACAATCGAAACTTGGAGAACCACTTGTCTAATAACTCATCGTACCTATAATAGGATAGCCAAAAGAAAAATCGTGAAATCGCTGCAATCATTTTGACTAGCCCTATAATGTTGCATGTCCTTTTCACATCTCTTTTGATACTGCAAGTCTTACCCTAACGTTTTGCTGTGTTATAAGAATTCTTCTAGTCAACAAATTACTTTTTCATCCACTCCAATGGTTTCTGTATTATTTCCCACCATTTTATGGCTCACTCTGTCAAATGGCATAGAAAGATCTAGTGCTACACTATCAATTTAGACTCCCTTGTCCATTTCATCCGAAATATCTTGCATATAGCTACTAACAGATTCACATGAATATCCTTGCCTAAATCATTTTATTGATTTCAAAACCCGTTTCTATTCTCACAAGCATTTCTGATGTGGTTGCATATCAATCTTTCCATTAATTTACCAACCACTAATGCCAAACTGATTGACCTGTAACTTTCGACCATCCTCTATGGATCAGTACTACTGTTGCACTTTTCCAGTATTCTGGTAAGCAGCAAGAATTAACTCCCAATCTAAATGTTTCAAGATAAGGTACAATGTCATACCTTGTTATCTTTAATACATCCATAGTAATATTACTCCAGCCCCTTTATGCTTTTTTAGTTCCTTCATAATATCCTCAGTGTCAAACAACTTGCTGGTAGGGGGAGGAGAAGAGTGCCTGAAGTGCTGACTGTTGCTGATACAGTGTATACTACAGGGTTAGCCAGTGAAACGGGAAGATTGGAGATGGCCTTGACAGTTGTAATGTGAGTGGTGGGGGTAATAGTGGCCGGCTCCGTTCCACCTGCGTGTTCCGCCATTTAGTTGAGATGGATCGTTGGACGGATGAACATTGCGGCTACGCGGTTAAAGCGTATTATACGAATGGTGAGAGTTTGGTGAAAACGCAACGTGCTTTTCGACGCCATTTCAACATACTGCGCAACAGGTCTGTTCCTTCGGATAACGCAATTCGTTTGTGGATAAACAACCTTGAACAAACTGGATCAACGTCTAAAAAACGAGGTGAGAGTGCAAAAACCGTTCGAACCCCTCAAAACATCGCTACTGTTCAACAGGCAATGCTCAAAAGTCCACGCCGATCTGCCAAACAACATGCTCTACGCCTTGGAATAAGTAACACTTCTGTGAGAAGGATTCTTCATGAAGATTTAAATTTTCACCCATACAAAATACAGATTGCGCAATCTCTCAAACCAACTGACAATCAGAAACGATTACAATTTTGTGAGGAAATGGCCAGAAGACTTGAAGAAAATGTCGACCAAGTAAACAACTTGTGGATGAGCGATGAGGCGCATTTTCACCTGTCTGGTTTTGTTAATAAACAAAACTTCAGATACTGGTCGGAGGAAAACCCTGGCGCACTTCATGAAATGCCTCTTCATGCTGAAAAAGTGACGGTTTGGTGCGCAGTGTCGACAAGAGGAATCATAGGCCCATTTTTCTTTGAGGATATCAATGGAAGTGCTGTGACTGTTAACTCTGTGCATTACGTTGCAATGATCCAGAACTTTCTTACGCCACAACTCGCCCGTTTTCCAGTGAATGAACACACAATGTTCCAACAAGATGGGGCAACAAGCCACACTGCAAGAGTTGCCATGAATGCTGTGAATGCTTTGTTTCCAGGCGGCGTTATTTCCCGAAACGGGGATATCCCTTGGCCCCCTCGCTCTCCAGATTTGACAGCCTGCGACTTTTTTCTATGGGGTTACTTAAAAACAAGAGTTTTTCAGAACAATCCACCTAGAACTATCCCAGCCCTAAAACAACGAATTCGGGACGAAATCGAAGGAATATCAGTCAATATGCTGCAAAATGTCATGAGAAACTTCCAGGCCTGGCTGCAGCAGTGCATAGATTCCAATGGAGGGCATTTGACAAATGTTATATTCAAAAAATAATTTTTTAACTTATTGTACAGTATATGGCTACCTTTTTTCTTTATATTTATAACCATTAAAAAATAAAATTAATTTTCTTAAAGAATTAGTTACTTATTTAAATCTTCCCGTTTCACTGGCTAACCCTGTACTTAAATTGGATCCATGAGTTTGTAGGTTTCTTTAAATCGGCCGCCAAGCTGTTAATTTAACCTGTAACAGCTAACAGGTGAGAGGTTGTACAGTCAAATAAAAAGTTAACTTTATTGAAACTTGTATATTCTGAAAAATTTGGTAGCATAAGTGGTATCAGTTTTAAGCATAAGGAAAGGCATCTCATCTCAAATCCGTTGTTGAAGACAGCAGATACATTCAACTCGCTCACTAAAGACCACAATTTTGATAAAGCTTACACCACTTCCCCACAGTTGGTGAAAAGAAAATCCCCTCAGTTCATGATAGTATTTGTAGTAGTTCACCCTCAACTGCCAAATGTTAGACAATGTCATTGCCTGGTAAGGAAATTTTATAAGTCCCAAATTCACCGTTCAAGTTCTATCACCTGCAGGTGACTATAGCGATGTTCTTACGGAGACATGGCATGCACGTCCTATACCGACCCAGTACTGTTGGAAACTGCCTCTCCAAGGGAACGCTGGTTGGCTTTTAATAGCCTTGGCTAATCTTTTAGTTGAATTGTCATAGAACAATGAATTTTTATCTCTCATTTAAGTCTACTTTTATCTTCCCAGCTCTTTTATTTCAAAAATTCAAATTCTTTATTTTTGAATTTTAAGAGCATACAAAATACACCTTAAAATGATTGTCATTCAATGCTTTCTTGTTGGAAATGAATTCACCAAAATTAATTATCGCTGAAAAATAACCTTCTTTGAATCTTATGTCTTTTATGAAAATGGTTTAGAATCAATTTAAAAAGTGCTTTATTGTTAAGGAAATGGTTATAAAAGTTCTTTACTATACAAGTATGTGAGATTGGTCCCCTTCTAAATGGTTATATAACAAGGTTATGTTCTGAGCTGAAAAGTGCTTTACTATTAAGAACATGGTTATAAAAGTTATTTGCTATATGCATTATATTTAATAGGCCTCCTACTAAATGGTTTAGGCAAGACAATAGATATATAACATCAAGATGACTTTCAGATTTTTTACTATGCTCATTTCTAATTGCACCAACAAGGTAGTTTTCTAATTTACACTCTATCACTCCTGAATCATAGTCATTAATAGTCTTACCAAAACCAATTTCTTTGTATCTGTGCCTTTTTCAAATCTTCAGTAACTACTTCATCATTATTTATGATTGTCTGAATATCATCCCATCCTCTCAGTTTTCTAATATAACCATGGAAATTTCTAGATGCATCACTAAGCAGTCCTCATGCACTGATAATATTCATTATATACCGGGTGACAATTATTGAAGTATATGAAATGAAACCATTATAACTTCTGAATGGTTTGCATGATGAAGTTCAAACTTCATGGTTGACTGCAGGGCATGATGGGAATTAGTATGCACATTACACACAACTTGTTGTTGTCGGCCATTTGTAAGTGAAAATGTCATGGTACATATATCGCTTGTGAAGGCCTACTGTGAGAGCAATAACAGCCCGATTGCGGCTCAAAGGAAGTTTGTGACCGAGTTCAAGCTGAAGACAACCAGTCCAAGTATGCTAACAATCAAGAATTTGATTAGCAGGTTTGAGAGAGCTGGTAGTGTTTTTGATGACAGTGTTGGCAATGTAGTTCAGGAAAAAAGTGTGAGAACGCCTGAAAACATCCGGAAGAACACGTGCTGTGTTCAAACCAGCCCAAGGAATTCAATCAGACAAGCTGCACAACAGGTGGGAATCAACCGGGAGACCCAGCTACAAATTGTTATTGAAGACCTGCATCTCTTCTCATACAAACTTCAAACACATCAGCCATTAAGCCCCATGGCCATGGAACAATGGTTGAATTTTGCCAACACTATAGTTGAGAGAATTAACGAACAGGAATTTGATGTGAATATGGTTTGGTTTGGCAATGAAGCCCACTTACGTTTGGATGGGTTCATCAATAAGCAAAGCAGGCGCATTAGGGGGACTAAGAATCAGCATTTCGTGATCAAGAAGTCTCTCCACCGTCAAGGGACAACTGTGTGGTGTGTAATGTCCAGTCACAGAATAATCGGTCCGATATTCGTTGACAGCACGGTGACTACTGAATGATACATGAATGTTTTGGAAAATGGTTTCATCCCCATTATCCAAAGTGACCCTGATTTCGACAAGAGGTGGCTCATGCAAGATGGAGCTTGACCCTATCGGACCATGTTTCATGTCCTGGAGGAGCACTTTGGGGACTGCATTCTGGTTCTGGGGAACCCAGAGGCCACTGGAATGGGACTTTCTTGGCCACCATATTCTCCAGATCTGAACACATGTGACTCATTTTTGTGGGGCTACATTAAAGACAAGTGTACAGAAATAGCCCTGAAAATGCCATTCAAGAGATCATTGACAAGATCAATGTTCGGGACACTTCAGCGTGTCATGCAGAATTTTGCTATTTGTCTGTGGCACATAATAGCCAATGATGGCAACCATATGAAACCTGTCATAACCTAAATCCAAATATCTGTAGTGACGTTTACACGTTGAATAAAGTTTTTGCATTCAGTAGTTTTTAAATAATTTATGTTTTATTTCATACAGTTCAATAATTGTCACCCTGTAGCATCCTTCTTTGTTGCTGTTAATTCCTTGTTTAGTTTTTTCAAGTTTTACCTACTGCCTTGTTATCTCTGTTGCGCTCTGTTTTTTGGAAGCCTCTTTAACCTCTTCACATCCCTATTATAGTATAAAGGTTCTGTACTACTCATTATTTTTTGTTGGGTTTTTAATATCTCCTTGATCTCTTACTGCTTCAACTCCACTGTACTCGTTCCTTGCTTCCATTTGCTGAACCTTCCCCTAAAATATGTTTTCAGTTCTGAAATTTCTGCCTTTTTGTAATTGTACCTGTTTCCCTCTTCAATTTTGGCTAGTAGTTTTCTGAATCCTCTAAAAGCAATCAGAAATGCATCATGATCACTAGGGTTCAGATCTTTAGGACAAGTCATATTTTTTCCTGCCTTTTCTTTGAGCTGCAAAGCTGAATTAAACACTGATTAAATGTTCCTTATTTTATTTTAATGTATTTTATATAGCATATAAATGCATATTCAGCCCATTTTCCTAGTTTTGGTCACATCATGATATTTGTGGTCATATGGTCATATTTTGAGGGAAAAACTGGCAATTTTTAACAATACCGGGAATTAACTAGAAGTTATAGATGAGAAGAAATTAAGATAATTATTTGCAGAAGTGTACTCCTATTATACATTGGAGGAAAAATCAAAACTAATGCCCACTGAAATGGTCAGAATTCACCAGTCAATAATCAAAGTTATATATTACTGTTACTCTCTAAACATTAATGTGTCACCCGCCTTTTATTCTCGACAATGCAGCAAAGCGTGCCTGTGTCGAGCCGCTTCAATATCTCATTGTTGCCAATACTTTTGAAAATAATCCTTATTCTGTGCTAAATGTGCAGCAGATCCGTGAGTACCACCATGCTATAAAATAAAATATTTTTTTTAAAAAAAAACTGAAATTGCGAGGTTACGGAATTACCTAAAGGAATTTAGAGATGAATATTTTAGTATATACGAAAGAGCTATTTTCTGTAAATTGTATGAAATTAAAATGATTTCAACAAAGCAATTTAAAATTTAATTTCCCAATGCTGCACTGAGTGCGCGGAAGCAAATTATGCTGTCTACGTGAAAGCGACACTACTAGATAAATGATGTATAATTGAGCATTTTTTGATGTATAGTAAATTGAATTTTTGGTCATATTTTTCATTTTTGGGTCTTATTACCCATTTTTAAGGTAACATTTGAATGCATATTTCTCTTTTTAGGTCTTAAAGATCCAAACCCTAGTGATCAATTATTCCTTCAGTTACTTGATACCCCACAAAGTTATCATCAGGCTTTGTTAGGAAGATCTCTGAATATTACTTTAGTTTCTCCCTCAGAGCCTCATCTTTGTCATTGGTTTTTCCACTACAGTAAGCAGTCAACACATCGGCATAAAACTCTAAGTTTAAAGCTTGCAAAGAGTCTGTTGTTGATTGATATGGCAACAGTGGGCATTGTAATGTTGCTGAGTATGAGTCTCAGACATCAGAAGCACCCAATGAAGCACAAGACGATGATAAGCAGCCTAAATAACTTGTGTCCAAGTGTCACTAAGTTGTTAACCACAATCCTGGTTTACAAGATCAGACATGAGGCAAAATTTCAACAACTTCTTTAATAATGCTGTCTCAAAAGCTTCCTGTATGCATCAGCACCCTGGTAGATTCAAAATCAAAGCCAATTCCTTGTTCCAGACTGTGTTCTACCACCACAGATTTGTCCCAGGCGAACATGACGGGCATTTCCAAATATCATTAATACACCATATCATCTAGCTGATGTACTTTTTCCCGCATTCACAAGGAATGCTATAAACTCCCAGTGTACAAATGGCAAGGGAAATCCTTGGGAGAGTGCAAAATGATCTTTAGTTTTGGTGGTGTTAGGAAGACCATCTTAATGCCAGTGATTACTTGCCACATCCCTTCTAACCATCGATGTTGTAGCACCACAGTATGGCTAGGTGGTCATTTGGCTTGTCAGTATTGCGGTTATTAGACCTGTGTATCACCCGATGTGCTTTTCTCATTACTTATTGCTTGTGCCATGTGGACTAGCGTAGTAAGCACTGTCTTGCACTGTGCACATCTACTTATAAATCTGTGTGTAGGCTTTCTATACACAGTGTGTCCCATCAGGCCATCTCTCAATAATGTCCAAGAAAGGCAGATGGCCTTCTTTTTCCATCTGCATTATGAACGTGATACTTTTATTGATGCTGTTCAGATAAAGGACAAATGCATCAAGGATGTCCCTACCAGTGGTGTAGCTGGAGGGCAGTGGGAAGGGGAACAGTGGGGCATGGTCTGTCCCAGGTGTCACCAATTTGATGACACCTGCTATCCATGAAAGGAAATAATTTAAAAAAATTTGGTGTCCAACCACTCCTATTTTTATTCTTTTTAAAATTTAAGTTGACCTAGCACTTATTGAAATTCAATCAAGTGCATTTTCGTTACAGTAGAGTACAATTATTGGCAACACTGCATGCTTAAACAAAGGTAGCATCACTCCAAGGCTACAAGAATCACAAGAAATTATACTTTCTGTTTGTCACTGTTTTTTGGTTTGATAGAAGCGGCGGTGGCTATAATGTAATTTTTCTTGGATGATTATTTACAAAGCAAGGTAATTTTTAAATTAAAGGATTAAAATTACTAAAATAAGGATAAGTAAATAGTTAAATTGTAATTTATCATAATTATTTAAAACAAAAATATTGTATATTCTTCTGATACTAAATTAAAAAACCATCCAAGTGTATGTCAGAACATGCATAGTGTAGGCTTCGATTTCCATAGTCGAGTCATGAATTAACCTCAGAAGTTTTATATGTGGCACTAAATACAATTCAATTAGCTTTCAAGCTAAAATTCATGAATACCTTGAAGTATTTGATACAGTTCATAATTTTAAATTTTCTTCTGACAGATTTGTGTAGCTACAGAAAAAATGTAAATTGAATAAATAAGAGTACATTTCGAGTTTTCATTCGTTTAAAATCGCTGGTAAGGTAAGCATACCTACTTATTGTGACATTCAACATGATATTGTATAAAGTTTGAATTTAAACAAATATGATGACTCCTGCATTAAACTAGTAACACTTTGTTTCCAAGTCAATCCAAACAGGTACAAGCACTTCAACTCTCGGTTCATGTATGTTTGCTTTGCTTTCTACTGAACGTGAATTTGCAAACATGATCACAATGAAATAAATAAGTGTATGATTCCATAGTTTAGACAAGAAGAATCGCAGTCTAGGATTAAACCGAATATTTCTGTGATGGAAACCTCCGTCGTATGTAGGCACCTACATCCTTACATGTTCCTTAAATCGACAAGGATGTAAGTGGTGTCGGTCTTCGATACATACAATGTCATATTTAGGAGTGTATAGCTACAGATATTATCGATACAAATTCTCGCGGGTTTGCCGCCGGATCACACTGCACTGCCGCCATGATGGCGGCAGTGCAAGTCGCCGAAAGTTTGACGTTAGAAAATGTGATCCGGCGGCAAACCCACGAAGAATTTGTATCAATAATACGCCGGGAAAGACATCTTTCATACATATATTATGTCCAATGCAGGTAGTGAAATACATCACTTGTTAGGTACTCCATGTAAAGCCAGCAGATATTGCAAAGGCATGTTTCTATGCTGTCTGAGCCATTGCTTATTATTTTGAACTAGTCCCAAAGACCGTAAAAAATGACAGGTTTAACGGAGTGTTATGGTAATTTATTTCTCTGCAGTTGCTTAATTAAATAGAATTGTTATAAAATAAAGCTCATTGTTATTTATTGTCCCTTCTGCTGTAAGAAAAGCTTCAGTTGTAAACTTGGCCCAGGATACATTTCAGCCTAACCCCAACTCCGCTAATATTGCCGTTAGAAAAGCAAAGCTTCAATCACATGTGAATTAATACATTCCCTGTATCGCATGTGAGGGTCACCATGCATCACGATATAATCTTGATCCCAAATCTTCACAGGTTCTTACACACTTCTTTCTTATTACCTTGTGATGAAGATTGATGTTTTAACGACTGACACAGCTTACATTGGCTGAAATAATGACCCCAGTGAAAACGAAGGGTGCTAGAAATAAATCTTAACAACTTACGCTATTAATTGTGGTTTAGGCCGTATAGATTTAGATCAATTTGGAACTTCTTTCATTCAAACCATGTATTGTTGGTTGGGGTAATTCCGGACGGTTTTGACAGTTTTGATGATTTTTTCAGTGTTTAATTGGTTTTAGTCCTCATAAATTTGTTAAATTCGCAATCAATGAGTATGATCAGATTCCTTATTTGATAATGAAGCCAATCATGTCAATTTAATGGCTAAAAAAATTATTTTATTGCTGGTAGGTTAGGTTCCGGAATTACCCCACCTTGTTCGGAATTACCCACTGTCAGTGGGGTAATTTCGGACACAGATCATAGGTCAAAGCAATGTCCATCAAATAATATTTAAGAAGTATATATGTTAGACCTTCATTAGATCGAAGGTGAAGTGTCAGCCTCAGATCTCATCGTCCGTAATTACCCCAACTGGCAGTTTGGGGTAATTCCGGATGGAAATAGTTTTGCACTTTTGGGGGAATTCCAATGATACTTACTTCTAATCTACCCACAATATCAGTGATATTGTGTCAGGCAAATGATGCCATCCCTCTTAAATTTATTTCAGCATGGAACAGGAAAGGAATGTTATTAGATACTGAATTCAATAGAACTTTATTATGCGTAAAGGAACATAAAAGAAACATATGTTGGAACATATATGAAACATAAACTAGGTATTTAGAGTTTGATCAAAACATAATAACTAATTAAAGAATTTTAATATCTGAGGTAAATATTAGGTTAAAACTGTAATAGCCTCTGTGTACTGAAGGTATAGGAAGAATTTTTTTAATATCGTTTTTTTGAAACTGGGATTATGTCAGGAACATTAGGAAAAATAAAAGATTTATTTTTTTCCCTTAAAAATGATACAATCAAATCAACTTCTTTTATTTCAGTAACCTTTCCAATATAAAAAACAAACGATTCCTTTTTGCTTTGCTTTTTGAATTGTACCAGAACAAAATCATCCTGATTAGCTTTGGACCCTGCCTCTGAATCTTCAAAATCCTCCATAATAACGAGATCTTCATCTTCACTTTCCCCTTCGTACTCATCAGAGATGTCTTTAACATCTGGCATCTGCTCTTCTAAATCCTCTTCTTCTGATTCCTCTTTCTCTTTAGCAGATCTGTTAGTTGTTCCAGCTTTTCTTGGCACCTTTTTTTTCTGTTTAGCTTCTTGGGCCTCCTCTATCCGCTTCAGAACCTCGTCTGTGGTTAAAACTTCTCCCTACTTGAGATTTTTTAATCTCAGCATTTGTTCTGGTGTTTTCTGTTTGACTGTGCTAAATTCAGGTTTTTTTGGAACACTTTTAATTTTGCTTGCAAAAATGTCAATTATGCTAATGGGATTTTCAGGGGTATTGCCATGCATTTTAGTTGACAAATCTAAGGCTTTTGCTTCAATTCTGTTTTCTTCATCTCCATTAATCTGTGTGCAAGTGATGACGCCAGTAGTTCGAGGAATATGGAGAGGAGGTTCTTGTGGTGAAGGAAAGTTTGAAGCAGATTCTACCATCTTGAAAGATTCCTCTGATAAGGGACTATTGATTGAACTTGGGCCAGACTTTTCGACTAATGTCGTTGGAGGGGAAGGAAGGCATGAACTAAAAGCAGATGATCGTTTCAAACACCTTTCTTTCTTGGCATTGTAAGATTGCAGTTGCAGCTCTGTAAAACAAGGTTTCACCCACCCTTTTATGTCAATGGGAAAAATTCCTGTTGATTTGAAGCCACTTTGAATGTTAGCTTTCTTCATTCCTTTTGGCCAAATTCTGCCTAAATGCTCCCCAAACAGTTGTTTGGTGAGATGCTCAGGACCATGGCTCACCTGTTGCTTGGCATACTCAATAAGTTCAGGTTCCCAAAGATTTTTCAATGGACCAAACACACATTTATCAAGTGGTAGCATGTTATAGGTAATGTGGCTGGGCAATTTAACCAGAGAGATATTTCTGTCACATGCAGCTTTAATTATTCTAATACTGTAGTGACTAGAATGACCATCATACACTAGCACTGCATGCTGAAGAGGTAAATTCTCCTGCTCCCTTAATTTTTCAACAAAAGGAATAAAAGAATCGTTAAACCATGAAAAAAACACTGGCTCTTCCATATATCCATTAGCAGAGGCTGCATAGACTGTTCCAGGATAGGCCTCTTTTGAAATCCCCCAACACTGGACTGCTGCTACTTTAGAAATGATAAGTGGTGGCATAAAGCTGCCATCGGCAGAGACACAAGCGAGAACAGAGGTATTTTCTTTCCCTGATCCACCTGAGATTCTACTCAGCAGGACACCTTTCTGTCCTATACCTCGCCACCTTGTTGGATCGTGAGAGAAACCAGACTCATCTCAATTGAAAACAAAATTGGGTTTATCATGCAGTCCTTTTTCTTCATACAAATTTTGTAGCATATTAAGAAAATCAAACACAACTTCAGGGTCTCTTGCATCCGTCCTGGCCTTCTGAATTTGTTCAGCCTTCTTCAAAGTTAATTGAGGATGCCTCTTCATAAATGCCAAGTACCAATCTTGTCCTTGTTTATTGTTTATTGTTTGTAAAGGGTGTAACAATGTTATTGCCCCTTTGATAGTCATATTTTTATTTTCTACATCCCTAACAGCATTAGCCAAGTCATCAGCTGAATAGGAGGGGCCAACCTTTTTTTTTAACATAAGTACTTGGCATTTTATACCTAAAACAGATCAAAATGTGAATTAATAATGGAACCTGAAAAAGGAAACCTTATCGTCCGGAATTACCCCGCTACTCTTTTGCGGTGGGGAAATTCCTGGACTAACCTCAAAATGGACGCAGGTACACCCTAAAATCAATCATTCATAATCTTTAAAAGTTAATAAAACACTAGATATTTCAATAAAATATTGTTTTCACTTACCTGCAAGGCTCTAAAGAGGAGTAATTGGTTTGAAAAACGGATGTTTATGAATGTTATCTTGAGTCCGCCCTTCTCATAACAATGACGTACACAAAAATGGTGCCAAGAACTATCAGTGTGACCAACTAATCTCGATGTACAATATACTAGCATGGAAACTCCCTCACCTTAAAATTAAGTCTGCCATTAAACTTTTTCGTAATTACCCCGTTCCGTAATTACCCCAACCGGCCCTAATGATTTCAGTAAATAAAAAAAACAAAAAACAACCTGATAATTAATATGCCAATTTAAACAAAAGACATACTTTTCTTTTGAGTGTCCTAACAATTAATTTCTTAGCAATTGCTTAATTTACCGAAACTTTGAAGGAATTTAAAGATAAAATTTGTAGAGGGCAAATGTAGGTGCGGTGCAGGATAGGGGGAAGATGGGTGTGTAGGGAAATTGCCACGGAGCCTGTGCTCTATTGCAATTAAATTAAAAAACTAAATAGAATGGTTACACGATAAAATTCAATGTAATTCCTCGTGCCTTGCGCTGTAACAAAAAAAATCCATCTGGGTTCAGGTTGCATAACAACATACTACTCTAAATTTGCCGCCAGAAAAACAATACTTCAATATCACACATATTAGTACATGTACTGTATCACATTTTAATGGCAATAATGCATTGCTTTATAAATTTGTGTTCTAGTGTAATCACTGGGACTCATAAAAGAATTGCCCTTTTGGTTTGAAAATTGTTACACACGTTTGATAGATTATATTGTTTAATATGTTTTGCACTTAGAGCTGTAAAATAAATACATTCCTCACAAACTTCACTCAAAAAGTGCCGTAATGTGAGCAACCGGGAGAAGAGTGGAGACTTTCCCGGCGTATCGATGCAAGTGAGGCAGAGACAGTCAGCTGAGGACAACCTCAAGAAACCTGATGAAGACAGCAGAGTCAGCTGTCGAAACGTCGTGTTTTTACACCACTATCCGGCTGGACACCCGAGGGGATTTTTTTACAACCGGGAGAAGCTATATAATTAGCGAAGTATAAGTACACATTTTTTTAATATTTCGGGAATATGTTGCTATCACAGCCATCAAAAATATAAATATGGAACAAATTACATAAAAAAACTGGAACAACTTTGAACCGTTAGCCAATGAATTAATTTATTTTTTCTAGTTGAAACGCAACCTAAACGAAAATGGCGTTTGGTTCTTGTTAAAACATAATTCGCTAGAAATTTGGATTTGTTAAACATTTTAATTATCACGATTTTTTAGCAGAATCATTAGCAGCACCTGTGGATAGGTTGTAATGTAGCCTGGATCAGAATGGACATAAATGCTTCCTTTTATAGCTTAATTGACTTGGTTTTAATTATAAAGTTGTTTTGATTTTCATCATTTTTGGTCATTGGTGCATTTCGTTGCACGTAATATTAATATCGCTGGAGGTCGCATACGATAACAAATGGCGTACTCTAATCATGGAGGAAGGAATTTCCTTCCTCCATGACTCTAATCGCTTAGTGTGTAACATTAAGGCAAGTGTGTTTTTTTTTTTGCTTTGCTTGAAGATTAAGCATTATCTACTATCTTTATGGGTGTATTAGAAACATATTACTAAATAATATAGTCGAAGGAACGTTTGCGTTGTTATACATCACTAGATGCCTTCTCCCAGTAGCTCGCCGCTTAACATTACGTCACCTTTCGAGTAAAGTTTGTAAGGATGGATATATTTTACTAAGAGTAACAGATATTAAATAATATCACCCAAAGAACGTGTGCAACAGTTTTCAGACCAAAACAATTCCTTGATGAGTCGCAGTGATTGCGCAGCAACCTAAATTTGATCAAGAGTTTTTCAACTTTATTTTTTGTTATCTGTGAATCAGATCGATATTACAACGTATGAATAGTTGACATGGTTACATGTTTCGGAAATAGTAGCCTCAATAATATTACTCAGTGAAACCAAAGAAGATTAAAATAAATCTTATAAACTTACATTATGCCACGTAATATTTGTTTTAACTGCTGCACAGTTCGCGATCTGTGTGCAACTATTTCCGTTCAAACGATTTAATAATTTCAATGATAGGGTACAGTTTAATTTTTTTTTAACTAAATTATTCTACCCTCTGCTGTAGCATCAAATGCCAGTTGTAATTCTGACCCATGCTAAGTAACAATTTAATCAAAGCTTTTGCTGACATTGATGTTCGAAAATTGAAACTCTTACCTTACATATCTATGGACAAAGAATTTAAGGAATACTCTATTTATCAAAAGAATAATATGTAAATATAAGCATCTAATGATTGATATGACGATTTAAACGCAATGCAAACCCTTTTTTTTCAGTGTTCTGTCGGTTACTTTATTCGCGGATGCTTAGAAATGTTATTAAATAACGTGCATGACCAAGAAAAATGACGTGAAGCATGACGCCATTTTTGCGACATCATAGAGTGGTGTCATGACGTGACAGTTGACGTCATACATGACAGACTCGCTTATTATATGTGTAGAAGTTATTTTTATATTAGTCTTCTTTTTTTTTTTTTAACCAAGGAACTTAATGCAGAGTTGCTTCTCTGACAGTATCCCCCCAAGGACTCACGACTTTTGGGACCTGGGTACCATGGAGGAAGGAATATACGGAGACGACGCAAGGGACGTTCACCCCATACTGGAGTGAAACCGGGTGGCGAAAAGTGGGGAGGGGAGGCCGCCGTATTGCTTGGCAGGAGAAACACGGGATATAAGGCACAAAAACCTCAAAGGAATCATAAGACAACGGTGGCACCGCAATTTGATGATGGATTATTATGTTACTCGACCAGACACATCAAAAATTAAGAATACTTTCTATATATATATATATATATTTAGTTCTCGAGATATACTGTCTCAAAAGTGAGGAGTTTCGGGTTGAAAATCAGAAGAAACGTGTCCCCAAAGTCAAATTTGGCGATAGATTCTTATGTAACACGACGATACAAATCGAAAATAAATAATAAAATTTTTCGATATGTCGCTTAGTTCGCTAGATATACTGTCCCAAAAGTGAGGTTGTTAGGTTATGGGGGATTCAACGATAACCGTGGCGCCGCAATTTGATGACGAATTCGTATGTAACTCGATGAGAGAAACTGAAAGTAAACAATAAAATTTTTTGATATCTCGCTTAGTTCGAGATATTGTACCTTAAAATTGACATGGTTTGGTTGAAATGCGGCCTGGACCAGAAGAAACCTTTCGCCGTATCTATATTTGATGATGAATTCGGACGTAACTTAATGAGCAGGTAATTCTTTTTAACTTGAAAATAAACATTATTTCCACAGTCCTAAAATTTTAGTTGATGTTCAAATAGGTTATATTTTCACATTCTATTTCAGTACCGTAATTGATAAGAATGATTTCAAAATCTAGAAATATAGTTGTAGACATATTTACAAACAGAAACAAGTCATATCTGAAATTTTAAAAATAGCCTAAGTCAATGTTTAGAACTTTTTTTTAAAAAAAATATCACTTCAAAAGACCTTATAGTTTCTGAGCTTACTTAGAAGATATTGTACTGTTAGTGGCCTATATAATTTTGCTAGCAAAATCAGTGCATTCATAAGTCAGAAACTAACAACTAATAATAAATAAATTGTTTGTTCTCTTCTGGTACACACCGCATTTCAACCTGCCGACGTTTCCATTAATATTGCCGCTACAAAATCAAACTATGTAGACACATCTAAACACAAGAAATGCATCGCGAACTATATTTCGGACAACAAAGTTTATTTCATCAGGTTTAGTAGTTCGCACAGCACAAATTATCACAATTAATTTCATCGTACACTTTCAGTGTAAACTTAAACGTGAGTAAAGCATGCAGAATACCATATTCACGATGTAAACATGACCCGCTTAAATTAAATTTTCAACACTTTTCTGCAATAAGGCTAGCTTTTCAGGAGCAAAATAGTAACATATGCTAATTGTCTACATTACACCAACAAAAATTTGAGAACGATATGATCCTATTGAGAGCAATGAATAAATTTATAGCGAATGTTCCTAATGTTGTAGTTACCTGTCAGATACTTCAAGAACGATAGTTACAATGTGACTTACTTATGAAACGCTATTCCAGGTTTTTTCCTATCTCGTATGTTTGTGCAACCATATGCAGCACAACTTGGCATTATAGAAAACTTTAGAATATTAGAAAATGAAATATTCTCAGCAGCTGACACAGTGCGAACAGCCCAATGTTTTGGTACTCCTACGATGTCCGCCGCGCATGCGCAGTAGAAGAGCAGTTTTTTTCATGAGGTTTCACGGATTTAGCGTTATTTCGTCTCCATATATTCCTTCCTCCATGCTGGGTACCCATGCAACCTCATCTGGGCCTGGAATTTATTCTATTTGAACCAGGCCACTTCTGTTAACTTCTCTCTTGATGTCCTCTGGTCAACTTTTGTTCTTTTCTGACCCTGATGGTATTTTATGGTTATGGAACGAGTATATACTGTAAGAGCAAAGTGTGTCGACGTTGGCAACCTGTCTAATTCAATATCGACTATGGGAGTAAGTGTAGAGATTAAGGATTGCAATCCCCGCGGGATTGGCGCAAACAGTTTTTTAACGCATTTATTTAAAACATAGTTACTTAAAACGTTAATAAAGTAAATAATGATTAAATTAATAAATCAATTTTAAAGTTAAATTATAAAAATTAACAGTTAACATTATTTTAATTTCCAAAATAACATTAAATGTTTTAGCATGTCTTAAGTATATTTCGAGGTTTTACATTTTTGTTTTATAATCTAAACCAATTTTTAAATAAATAATAAAAAATTGAAAATATTCAGTGTTAGGTCCTATTATGTTCCTCGTAATACATCACATAAGTTTAAAAACATGATTTGCTTAATGGCCAAGTTACCAGAGTTTTTTTTTTTTTTTTTTTTTTTTTTTTTTTAGTTCTAAATAAACGTTCTATAACACCGAGAGGAAGCATTGTATTTCACAAAGTGAAGTGAATATATACTCTGTAAAGTGTAGACTTGGCTCAGAACAAGATCTCATAACTTTTTTTCACTGCACAAGCACGAGACTTGGCCCCTTTTTTTACAGGAAATGTTTTGTGGAATTCATTATAATATCTCATGATTTCTTGATTGATCTTTCAGTTGATTCAATGTTATTAAAAGAAACTACTCACCAACACGTAAACTGTCAAGTATTTAAGTTTTACTTATGTAGCGTAACGACGTTTTTAGAATGGAAATTATTACTTTTTAGTAAGAAAGGAGACTGTTTCGGCGAATGATTGCAGTGAAGTCCTCATAGGTTGTATCTCCGGATTTCATTGTAAAAACACGAAATTTCACACGTGATGAAGACGACGGAGGCAGCCGTCAAAGTATGGTGTTCCTACAACACAATTCGTCGATACACCCGTGAAAACTTCATTATAACTTTTTTTGCCTTTAGTCGAAATAATAACAAGGAGAAGAGGGATTAATCGAAAGCCTGAGCGTCACATGTAAGTAGGCGGCTTTCTACAAACAAACGCATTGAGGTGACGGCCAAAACAACACTAAGTCAAAGGATATACAATTGCCTTTTGATAGCTGCTAAATAAATAGGTATGCAAACGTTAAAATTACGATAACATTAGTTTCGTATCAACGAATAATCAAATTTTCAGCCACAAATAAGGAAATTGTTACAATTACTTTATCTGCAAATATAGAAAATGTGAATAATGAAACCTTGAATAAAAAGCTATAGCTGTGTAGTTCAGATGACATGTGCGACACATAAAAAATAATTATATAGTTAAAAAATCGTACTACATACGCAACATAATTCAAATTACAGAAATGTATATTCGAAACAAATGTAAGTTTTGATGAATATGTAAAATTGTATCTATTTACTTACGAATGATGAAGGTTGACAAAAACAAACATTTGTTCACATAAGTCAAATGCCAACTGCAAGGGTACAGGCAAACAGTGCAATACATCCGACAGGGACCGAGTGGGGCAGCGAGTCACTCATACTGACACCCGTTTTAGCAGCATTTTGCGGATCCGCTTAATTTTGTGGGGGATCTGCCAGACTGTCTAATAATGCGAGAAGCCGCTTTGCTGAATTGCAAGTAGAGGTTCATTTTAATAAAATATACATACACAGTGTACGTTAGCAGTCACAATTGGCCAGCGACTGTTATAGGGCTACATGAGGAAATAGAAATATTCAGGAAGCGGAAAATGACTTTAAAATGCATAGTTATGAAATAGTATAGTGAGAGACTTAAAAAAAATGGACACAAATTCTTAACAAATAAATAAATTCTTGGGCTTCCAGCCGCGAAAATGAGTTGCACTTGTGAGACATTTAGAAGGCCTCATTTTTAAGATGTCACTGAATAACTGTTTATTTATTCAGTTTCATCTCTGTGGTTCAAAATGAGGGCTGAGGTAAACAAATTCAAAACGTCCCACAGGTGTGACTTTTTTAGCCCAAGAATTTGTTTATTTTCTAAGAATTTTTGTCCATTTTTGAAAACTGCGATTTTACCAAATTTCTTAATGTGTCGATAATTGGTGCACCTACCTTATCTGTCAAATGATTAATAAAAATAATAGAAAATAATTCTAGGTGCTCATGAATATGGTTTTTAATGCTATTGCTTGACTATTTAAACAATAAACTCAAAGCCTGCAGAAAATCTGACTTTCATGTCACACGTAAAACAACATTAACATTAATTTTTTTTCATTAGAATTACATTATTGCTACAAAGCATAATTTTTCGTACTTATTAGTAAGGCCATAAGTACAAATAAATACACTATTACTTCCGTGATACTGATGGATTATGTTTATTTAGCAGTTAGTACCAAAAAGGGAGAAATGCTGGAAGGAATTCATAAACTGAAGAGGATACGTGGATTTTAGCAGAGGGAAGCAAAACAAGCAAAAATTGATGCAGTTGAGAGTGTATCTGGCTCCATCTTGAAATATGATAGCCAAAGCTCATCAAAGGAAACGGATTCTCACTGTGATGCAAGAAATGAATTAGATGAAGTCAGTTCATCTTCACGAAGCAAACAAGATGCTAAAGAAACAATCTACAGTCTTTGAGAGACGTGTCACACTGGAGTATAACCATTCTTGGTACTATTTGTATTGAAACCTTTAAAAATTCTAAAACCGAGAATGACCATTTAGTGCTGTATATACGCAACGCTTTAAAACAAAGAGCGATTGTCGACATCTTTTAACAGGACAGCTCTATAAGGTGATGACTAAATATGAAGTGATTTTGCGCTCCATGAATGCTTACTCATCCGTCACTATCAATCTCTTTGGTGGTGTTTATTTGCTGGCTATAATACTAATACTAGATCTGCATTTGTGACTTGATTTCAGAAGTGATGGAAAGATCACAAATAAAAATCTCGAAAATCTCAAAAAAGGAAAACTTTAGCCAAAATTTCACGCACAAAAAAATAGATGAATACCCTTGCAATTAACTTACACTGAAAAGCAGAAATGTAAAGGTGATTTATATATATATATATATATATAAAATTATTGGATATAACTTTGAGTCTATCTAAACATAGACAAGCATGTTGTGAACCCAGTGAAGGCTATGGCTCTAAAAATGACTATTTCCTAGAACTGGTCCAACCTGTTTCAAAATATGGTGTAGTGCTAAAAGAGCACATTTTGGATTTGGAACATAATAAATTTCTGTCACCAGATACACAAAAAAATTCGTAAGCATTCTATCAAATCACATAAAATCTAAGTTCATTAATGAAATTAACTTGTTAAAATATATCAGTATTATCAAAATCTTGAGTATGGCAGCATCAACAGCAACGGTATTTCTTCAATTGTATAATGAAAACACAGCCAAACCTGTTGCAAATAATCAATGAATTTATTGACCGGTTTCGACCCGCCTTAAGGGAGTCTTCTTCAGAAACTAGTTAAAATGTATTACATAAATCTAAAAACACTTCTCAATAAAAGATTAGACGCTGGCTCTGTGATGCACGCTGGCTGCCGGATGGTTAGCCAGATAATATATTTTAATGTGTGACTAGTACAAAAGTGTACTATTTTATGTGAATGTGGAAAGAAATACATCGGTCAGACCATACGGTGCGTACAACAACGTTGTTTGGAACACGCCCGACATGTTCGCCTGGGGCAAAAAGATAAATCAGCAGTGGCGGAACATAGTTTGACAGAAGGACATGGTTTCGATTTCGAAGCGACTAAGGTGTTGACACATGCGAGAGGCTTCTGGGACAGCGTCATTAAAGAAGCATTTGAAATTCGCGTCGCGTCTGATTTGGTGAACAGGGATTGTGGATTCCAGATAAATGATGCATGGATTCCTGTAATTGAGGCTGCTCATCACCAACGCTCTGCTTTTTGTGTTCCGCGGGCGTCTAATGACATCTGAGATGCTGCTAGGCAACATAACAACATCTGTCGTTGCCATGTCAGTTTACAAACAACACGCTCAAGGCTGACTTCAAGACTTGCAACTGCACCTGAAGATGGCGACGGAGGATAAAGTCGCCGAAATATTGTGCATTAATAACAACATCACTCGGTTTGTTTCCCGAGAAACGTTTATAAATAACAAAACATATTATAAAAACTTAAATCTACCCATTTTTACACATACTACTATACTGTACGGCCTTGTATTAAAATAAATACATTCATATATTCCATAAGTCGTAAAATTATTACTATTATTAATAATATTATTATTTAAATGTCTGATGAAGTGGGACCTCACAATCACCACTGTTGACTCGTCAAATTAGTGTGTATTCAACGATCGGCCACCTATAGCGATACAACCCATTTTTGCTCCAACAGGAACTCTATCATATAAAAGTTAAAATTCCATCTCATGCTGATATCTGGCGGTCGGATAATTTTTTTTTTTTTTTTTTGAATCGTCAGCAATTTTGCTTGAGCTAAGCCAGAATAATGCTTAACGATACGTCTACTACTAACAATCATTCCTGCCACTTCAGGCTGCATCTTCAATGGCTCAGTTAAAATTCTTTGAAGCTAATGGATGAAACATCTTGAAAAAGCATACTCAGCCACATGTATCCCCTTCACCATGTTGTCACCACTGTCATGAATGAGTAAACGCATTTTGTTTTGGTCAATACCACAACGATTTGTGATCCCTTTTAAGCTCCCTTGCTATATATTCTCCAGGACGAGAACAAGGGAAATGTTTCATATAAAAAACTACATGTTCTATTTTGACTTCAGAAGATACCCATGACCTGTGAAATTCAGGAAATTGTTGTGTAAACAGATTTAGAAGTCACAGAAAAAGTGAGAGCACCAAAAATGTTTGTTTTATGTTGTCATAAATTTTGTCGTAGAACTCGGGAACAATTTTTTGGGAAATGTATGTAAGACTGTATTTATAGCGGTGGAAAACTTTTTCTAGGGGGCTGGAAAATCCGTTTTACTCTATGATAGATAAAGCCTCGTTGTCTAGTGCAACGATTCCTGCAATAACTTAATGATATTTTTTGCATCGTTTACATCCCAAAATAATATTCTTTCAAATCATTCTGATACAGTCAATTGCTTATTTTTCAATGTCGAAGACGAACTTGTCCTGGGGAAGGCTAAAGGTAGTGTAGGAAATGTAGCGGCTGTAGCTTTCCTCATTTCATGTAAGTTTATGTTTCATTTTAAAATGGTTTGTCATGGCAGAGGATCTGGTCGAAGACAGAAAAAAATACATCATTGGTAAGTCCACAAAGAGAAAAAGTAATCACAAAAAGTAATTAAAAATCGAAAACTTAATGTAATTATTTATATCACAAGTAGCTCAAAAGCCCGTCAAAAATGACGGGTTTAACGGAGTGTTATTGTAATTTATTTCTCTCCAGTTGTGTAACTACATAGAATTGTCATAACCTAAAGCTCATTGTAATTTATAGTCCCTTGTGCTGTAACAAAAAGCTTCAGTTGTCAAATTGGTCCAGGTTGCATTTCAGCCTAACCACAATCTCCACTAATATAGCTGCGAATTAATACATTCCCTGCATCGCATTTCAGTGCCATCATGCATCGCGATATAAACTAGATCCCAAATCTTTACAGATTCTTATACTTTTCTTTCTTGATACCTGTGATGAAGATCCATATTTTAATGGCTGACACAACTACCATCGGCTGAACTGTTCCAATTTTCAGCAACAGCATTCATCAAGTCTCTTGTGCGAGCACAGCAGCCATTTCCAACTAGCATTGCAGTACTACTCGCTACAAATAACAACAGAATCTATAGTATCATGAAGGATTATATTAAAGACAGTGACCTACATATTTAATGTATCTATATATCTGCATATTTTTACATACTATTAATATTCTTACCTTGTAACTTTACCAGGCTGACTGTATGGTCTATTCAAGACCTAAGGTCAAATAAATGAAAAATCTAACACAATGTGAACATTGCATTTGTTTGGAAGCGCAATATCGCCGCTGCCGCCACTGTGCATGCGCGAGAGTTTAGAGCCTGCTTCACCGATTTAACGTCACTTCTCCTCCATATATTTCCTTCCTTCATAGTAATGCCGGCCTAACCCAACTACATGGCTCAAAACTGGAGAAATAATTCCAACGATAAATTATTTGTTTCAGAAACGTAAATTTCGTTCTACTGTGAAATATTACTTTCGAAACATGTGTGCAGTTTGATAAGGGACAGACGATGTGATTTCGGCGCGGCTAGAAACCCGAGTAGCTCTATTTCAATGCTGTCGCCGCAAGAGGGTTCATATTTACGTCGGCATTTTCTTAAAAAAAAACATTGGATACTTTCAGTTATGAGACATTCCTTAAATATGTTATTCCCTGACGCAGTTAGGAGATAAGCAAGGGTATACTGTACGCATAAGCAATGTGTAGGTTCGGAATGTTTAAAAAGGAAATAAAAAAATATGAAATACTTACATTTAAACCTTGAACCTCGCGTTCAGAAACCCAGAACGCTTACCACAGGATTAGACCGCTCACGTTCCTCGTCATTTCGTAAACAATGCTGCCTGGGAAGGCTGTTTCATTGAATCTGTCTTGGAGACATTTTTTCCGAAATAATCTCGTATCTGTAGTTTTTACCTCCTGGAACATGGGTATTCGCTGGTTTGACCACAGACCACATTATGAGAAAATATTACCGGAAGGAATTAGCAAAACCAGCATGTAAATAATTATCGTTATAGTTGCACGCAAATCTGTTGTAATGAAATGTAGCACTGAAACTTTTTTTTTTGTCTTACTTTAATGCAATCTCGTTTATTACAACTTTTGCGAAAGGTTTCACGATCTGAATTTTGGAAAAGTATTATTGTGATGTAGGCAGGGGCGTAGCTACTATGGGGCTAGGCGGTGCAGTGCACCGGGGCCCTCACGCTCAGGGGGCCCCTAAGCGCACCTCTAGGGGCCCCCAAGCGCATTTTAGAGGGCCCACGAGCCTTCACGGGAAACTGGCGGCCTTTTTTTTTTTTAGCTCTACCGTCGTCTAAGGGGCCCCTGAGAACACACTGGACAGGAGCCCCTCACTGCTCAGGGGGGCCCCAACCACTGCTCAGGGGTCCCTAAAGAACAATTCAAGGGCCCCCATCCTCAGTTCAGGGGGCCCCTACCAGCACACAAAGCAAAAAAAAAGGTCGCCCGTCTGGCCTAAGGGCCCAAAATAAATTTTTTGCACCGGGGCCCTTGTTGACCTAGCTACGCCACTGGATGTAGGTGAAGGTTGATGAACTATCCAGCCACTATGAATCGTCAGTGGGAGGAGCTTAATTCCTGTTTTGTTTCATGCAGACTCAAGGAAATGAATAATCTGAAATAAAGATGACGCTGAATGAAATTGCAACGAGGAGCAGCCAGCATTGCGTTACTTGTTTCCTGGGATGACATCATTGTCAGATTGTGCAAAGTAAGAGTAATAAGACTCTGGCGGGACTGACCACATTTATTGATAAAGACTGTACATTCTACTCAATTTTCTTCCCCCTCCTCCCCCGCCCAAAAAAATTCCTTTGTCTATCATTAACCATCCTGATTAAATACATTTAACAAATCTCAGGCAATTACAACAGAAATTTATTCTTGGCCTCAGGGGCGTAGCTACTATGGGGCTAGGCGGTGCAGTGCACTGGGGCCGTAACAGCAACACAAAGGTCGCCCATCTGGCCTGAGGGCCCATAATAATTTTTTTGCACCGGGTCCCTTGTTGACCTAGCTACGCCACTGCTTGGCCGGCCTCTCCCTTACCCCAATACTTCTCTTAATTGCAGCGCAAACCATTTCATCCCACGATTTCCAAAGCTCCATATCTTGCTATCATTTTTAAAATTCCCCATTCATCCCCTCAACCTACAACCTCAACTGTGGATATACCACAATTGTCAGTAGTCAACCTCTTTCACTACTCTATCAGAACAAAACTTTCTATCCTATTCGAGGGACTTTCTTTCTCACCTAATCCAAAATTTGACCACACTGTTCTCGTCTATGACTCACTAGCATTCTGCCGCACATTCCGCTGATGTTATCACTTTGCTACCAGAATGGAGAATGAAAATCAGTGTAGAACGGTTCAAACCACCATCCCAACTGGATACTCCTAGTCTCCTATCCTTCCCACAAACCATCCCCTCCTCCGTTTTCAGGAGTTTCTCATGTCCACCCTGACCTCAAAAACTTTCCTCAAACTCTTGGATGGTAGAGCTAAAAAAAAAAAATAGTCTACAAATGACGCGAAAGTCGACTTTGGGGGGGGGGGGGGTTATTTGATCCAAAACTGCCTTTGGAAGGATGATACTGTAGCATAACAGATTACTCGGAGAATGATGATTACTCTGAGGAAAAATTGGTAGCTACAGAGACCAGACGGTAACAAGAAAGCAATACGATCGGGCGAGTGATATAAAAAGTTTAGTTCGTATTTTTGAGGTGATGATATCAAGTTACTGATAGCAAACAACCTCTGTAATTCTTCGGATGTTAATGAATAAAGTAAAACGAGAATAAATGTCAAATGAATCATAAGAATGATTACGATTATTCCGATTCGAGAAGTTAATAAGTGCAGACGATTCTGTATTCCTGCCGACTGAAAATCATATTAAATACAATCTTTAGTAAAATACAACAAGACGTTAAAAAAAGGTTTCAAAAGGTTAGTGGAGGGGCAGTCTCCTTCAATACCAGTGGAGGGAGGGCGGTCCGGAATTCACGTCATTAGTGGATGCCCCCTAAGGGCTCCACCACTGTGACTTTAGACAGCTTTCCAATACCTACATGTATCATCCACACTCCACAAATTCCACGTACCTAGAAATTTGCTTACAAGGTCCATCTGCAATATCCTTATCCCTCCTCAAACCTCGTACATCTATCTTATACCTTCTTCCCAAGATCTGCTTGGCGGGCAATCCGGGGCAGCCTATAGTTATGGCATATAGTTCGCCATCTGATTAGATTTCAGCCTTTGTCGATTAACACCTCCAACCTTTAGTGCAGAATCTTCCTACCTCCATCAAAGATACTCTACAATTCTTGGGAGATCTGTCTCAAAGTTACCACTCCTCTAACTCACATTCCTTCCTTGCATATATTGACGTAATCTCTTTGTGCACTAACATCCCAACTGTCATGGCCTGTTCCCTTAAAAACTTCATTTATATGTGCCCTCCAGTCTCCCCGCCACATCCTTTCTCACATTCTCAGCAAACATAGCCCTCTTTAGAAACAACTCCTTTAATTCCCAAGTTTACCACCAGATACATGGAACTGCCATGGCCACCTGCTAGGCCCCACCTTATGCTAAATTATTCCTCAGCCTGCTGGAGGGATAATTTCAGAAGAAATAACCCCTCAGTTCCGTTGTGTGGTTCAGCTACATAGAATATATTTATAATGTAGACCAACGGGGAAGACCACCTCCTAGAATAACTCGATACCTTCAACAATAGTCACTCCATCAGCTTCCTTGGTCATATTCCCACACCTGCATTACCTTCCTCGATTTGGAAATCGCCATGGGACAAGGCGCCCTCCTCACCAAATATTTCCTTCTGTACAGCCTTACAATCCATGGCAGATGCATCTGTTCCGATCATGAATCACTTTGCAAGTATTCCGAAAAACTATCCCAAGCCCTCACTTCCCACTACTATCTCCCTGATCTTGGCAAAAGCTAATCTCTCGTGCTACCATCCACAACTCCCATACTGCACCTCTGATAGCTGACAGCAGACCAATATCCATCATCCAGTTCTCTCCTGGCCTGCAATCCATTAACCAGATCCTTAGCAATAGACATGTCTTAAATGTGTCTCATCCTTCTCAAAATCCTACCCCCTGCACTTGCTTTAACAGCCTTCCTAAATTGACTATCATCTTGGTACACAAGTACTTACCGTCTGACTTATTGATTTCTACCTGTATCTTCCCTCTGAGATAGACACTGCTGCTAAGCATGCAGCATTTATCCAGCCACAACTATCTATTCTAATCTTCTACTATTGCTGGACACATCACTTGTGTTTAATCAACATACCTTTCTTCGCAGCAATGTTTCTTGTATTGGTCTTGCCAATCAACAACTGTCCTGCAGGATGAGTGGCCACAGGCAAAAAGTTAATACTGCCAACCCTAATCGTCCAGTGGCAATCCATACCAGCTCGCGCAATTTCAACAATCTAACACCTATTATTCAGTTAGAGCCATCAAGAGTTTTCCCAGACACCACTTCTTCAGAACTCCATATCAACGTATTCCACACCAAACCCATCTGTAAACTTCTTTATTTACTTTTGTGTTTCTGGCCCTCTTGCCTTCAGTGGCATAGCTAGCGTGGGTGACACCCGGGGCGGTTATCGATGTTGTCACCCCTTGAAAACTTAAATTCAACATTATGTAAAATATAATATCTTGTAAGTGAAAAATATGATATTAATAAAACATCATTAAATAAACATTTATTGTTAATCAAAAATAATAGTTTGTTAAAAATTGTAATATTAACAACATTTAAAAGGTATACTAAAAACAATTGCTTTCACAATCTCTTCTTTCTAACATTAACAGCTGTAAACTCGTAAATCAAATCTTCAAAACTAATTTTTTGAGTTACTTCATGTTCAATAATCAATATGGCAAGATTTTAGGCACGTGTTGCTCAGCACTGATCAAAAGTGGTTTTAGATTAATTTCAACTTCTCTGAAGATCGGGCCTCATTTGTCCGATGCCATTCCGCACTGTCACCGCACCTACACGTTTCCTACTGTTGGCGCTCACTTGATCCTTTGTCCAAAGGAAACGGCGTGTCGTCTGACACTCACGCTGCATTGGATTGGTTTATGTTTTGACGGTACAGAACATTGTTGACCTGCTGGATGTGGAGAAGCGTACAGAGATGGTTTAGAAAATTCTCATCCCATTTGACCAAATGTTATTTTGATGTTATTGTTTGCTTTAAAAAAAAAAATTTCATCAACTTTTCCATGTACACACTTTGACATTAAATTTGGCCGCCGCTGAAAAATTCTATCACTTATTATGCACAATCTGACATCAATGTTATCCTAAGAAACAGTAACGCAATACTGGCTTGCCAGTATTCATTACTGTTTCCTGGGATGACATTGATGTCATATTTTGCAAAATAAGAGTGATAGAATTTTTCAGTGGTGGCGAAATTTATTGTCAAAGTGTGTACATCATACGTTCGTAAAATGTAGGAAGAGTCCTAGCATCTTTGTAATAAAAAAAAGTTTTGCCAAAGTTGAAGATCAATTTTAAGACCCACAAAAATTGCAGCGGAGATCCGCATTTGTATTGGGGACCTCCTGCACCCGAATCACACGCCTTAACCATCTCAGTCACCAAACTAATCTACAAATATCGGAAAATATATATTCAAACATACAAAAGTAGATTCGTGTTTTTGGATGACATAAAAGATGGAATAGAAAAAGACTATGTTCATTTTATCATCTTTGAATACTTATTTTTCATTATACCTACATTCAGTCTAGCGACTCAAATGGTTACTGTGTGCGATTTGGGTACTGAAGGCCCCGGTTCAAATCCCGGTACAACAGTAAATTTTCAGGGCCTTAAAATTTACTTTTACCTCTGGCAAATCTTTTATCTGTTAATGCGAAGATTCTAGAATGCTCCATGGTTAGAATTCCACGTTAATCTGTAGGTCTCCTTATAAAGTTAACAGGTGACAACGATATAGGTGAACAGAGAGAGTCGCAATAAGGAACTCTGTGACTAGAACTTTGAAATTATTATTATTTTTATTATACAAAATCTTTACAATCTATATTTAAATTAAAATATGTTGTAATCTTGTTCTTTAATAACAAAAAATATTGAGTGAATCGAAAAGAACCTCAAACAAAACAAACACGTCAAGTGCGAAATGATCGACATTTCATTGTGATTGCATTGATACAAGCTACAACTTTCATTCCGGTACAGTGTGGCGATGATTTGTTAATACAAAGTTTTGTTCATAAAAGATCAACCAGATAGGTGATAACGTGAATCAGATAAAAAGTATTTTAATGTACTTTCGCACCAAAACTGAGCAAAATAAACTACAGTACTCTTTAATTAAGTACGGTTATAACCTACCTGTCATCCCCAACACTGATTCCCTGAAACTATCACTTGAAATGTTAAAGGAGACTTAAGGGAGGGTAGGGACATGGGCAAGATATGAAAAAGTGTGGACGCGAGGGGGCGAGCCGTCACTCGGCCGGCTGTCGTCGCGTTGACGGTACAGACCAGTACTGGCAAAGTGCAGCTTGACTTTACACGTAGCAACTGATACACAAGCTGGCGCAAACCAAAATCCAAACCCCCAGACGGTGTTGTGATAAATGAATGAAATTTGACTCCAAAAAAATACTGTCAACTTCTGGTTTGAAAAAACTGAAGCCCAACTTTAATGGATTTTTATTGAACTTTGCCCACGTATACTTTAAAACAAAGAGAAAAATCCTGTCAATATTTGGTTTGCCAAAGCTCAACCCCTTTCCCTCCTTCACTCCATTAACGTTTGTCAATGTTCTTTATAAAAAGCTAGTCGCGATCGTTTGACCGATTACCATGAAAGTTGGTTCTTATATGTATTTTTTCACAAAGAAGGTATCTGACCAAAAGATCTAAACCCCCCCCCCCTTCTCCCCATTAAACCACAGTTTTTACTATAAAACAAAGAGAAAAATAATGCCAACTCATGGTTTGCAAAAACTGAACCCCTCTCCCCGTTTCCACCCCCTTGATTTCTGTCAATTTCTTTTTAGAAAGCTACAGTCGACACAATTTGACCAATCTTTATGAAAGTTGGTGCAAATACATGTAATTTTTTATGGATAAGATTTCTGACCAAAAAATCAAAAAACTACCCTAGCTCCCCTTCCCTTAATATTTGTACAAAACCCACATTTTAATCCGATTCGGTGGAACTTCGCATGCGTATACTTTAAAACAAATAGAAAAAGAAAAATACTGTTCACATAACTTTCACAAAAACGCAAACCCTAGCCCCCTTTCTACCCTTTTAATTACTGTCAATGTTCTTTATATAAAGCTACAGTTTCTTTCTGATTTTGAAGGATGTATGCACATGTATATTGCAAAACAAACAAAAAATATACTGTCTACATTTGGTTTCGAGAGTCCAAACTCCACTCCTTCCTTTCCATATTTTAATCTACAGTCTCTATCTGATTCTGAAGGAAATTTGCAGAACAATTGTGTTTAAATTTGATTTCAGGAGCCCAACCTCTCTTCCCTTCTACCCCCACCCCTCCTAATTTCCAATGTTCTTTATAGATACCCAGTTTTACACTGCACATGTATAATTAAAAACAAAGAGGAACATAGTGTCTACATTATATTTACAAAACCCTACCTTACCCCATTTAATTTTTGCAAATGTTCTTTACACAAAGCTACAGTTTTCATCTGGTTTCGATAGAAATTTGCACTTGTATACTTTAAAACAAAGAGAAAAATACTGCCCACACTAGCTTTACAAAAAACAAACTACTCTTTGTCTCCACACTCCTTGTTTTTTATATATATACCTACAGTTTTATCTGATATCAATAGAAATTTACACACGGATACTTTAAATCAATCAGAAAAGGCAGTCTACATTTCATATAAAAATCCCAATCCATCTTCCCATTTACCCTCACCCCTTTGAATTACCAATGTTCTTTACAAAAATCCACAGTTTTAAATCCCGTCAAAATCAATTAAGCTATTTTTAAGTCATGGCATAATATTTATAAAATAAATGTCATAATGCCTCAACATGTACTTCAAATTTCAACTTGGATCCCAAGCTTTCACATTGTGAAAACAAATTAAAAATCCATATTTTCTGTGTGATGCCGGAGCAAACAGATATATTTCAGAGACAGATTTCTGTATGTGGTATGTATTAATGCCCAGATGTTACATGTTTCGGTTATCGACCAGCAGCTTTAACAGATGTTATGATACGATCGAAACATAGCCTGGACCAAAATGTAAACCGACATTCATTAACACAACACCCAATTCACCTCGTTCTGGAAGTTGTTGGGGTATATAAAGACAGAATTCTTCTTTGAAAGCAAGCGCTTTAACCTCCGAGCTACCAGGAAGTTCACAAAATGGGAACTACTGCGGTATATTTAAAACACAAAACAAACTATAATACCACTAAAAATTTAAAAATAAAATAATTGTTTTAAAAAAACAAAAACCACATTAAAAAAAAAATAGCACTAAAATTTTTAAAATAACTTTATACCTTGCTTAGGAAAAAGTAAATCTAAATGGACAATATTTTACATTACCGTTTTTGAAATTTTTACATTAATTAGTTATTTTTGGAGTCTGTGCCAGCGAAAGCAAGAAAAACAAAAAGATAAAAACAATAAGGAATAACAATAATACACAAAAAGTCATGTTGCTGCTTACCTACAATTATTGCTAGAAACATGTTTCAACAAAACTGAAACATACAGATGATATGCCGATATTATACTAACTGTAAAGCGTTTACTGCAAGATGCAGCCTACCAACTGACACAAAGATATGCCTGGATGACCAATAAGGCCGATCCACAGATTAAAATACTGTTAATTTGCTTCCCTAAGCTGTCTCCCGCAATAACACTATCTGACTCACGACATGCTGTAAAATATTCGGAATTTTTGTTCGTACTCCCTGTTTCGCCTCTAACACCAAAAGAAGTTCAGTAATTCGATCTTCGTGATGCGACAGCTGGCACCGACTCAAAAAATAACTAATTAATGTAAAAATTTCAATGACAGTAATGTAAAATATTGTCCATTTAATTTACTTTTTCCTAAGCAAGGTATAAAGTTATTTTAAAATTTTTAGTGCTTTTTTTTTTAAGGCGGTTTTATGTTTTTTTTAAACAATTATTTTATTAAAGGAAAATATAACATTTTTTAAAAAAAAATCGTTTCGAGGATTTACAATTTAACTGTCTAATTACCATGATTTTAGTAATTTTAGATAGATATCCTCTAATTTTAAAAGTTCCTCACTTTATACAAGAAAACCTACATTATAGGCCTATATACTGCCGCTACTAACAAACCAAGCAATGGTGACAGACGGCAAGCGCAACGTTTTTCCCGTGTTCGTTGGAGCTACAGAGCGATGCTTTCTTTGTAAGTGCGCGGTGTTGCCAGTAATTATACTATATTGTAATGAAAGGGCCCCCTGCATCGCATTTGAAAAATCGCTACAACTTAAAAACAAATATTCAAAACAATAAAAGTAAAAGTGTTTCGACACCAAAGGATAAAAGAAATCTATCAAAACAAAAAATATTTTTTTTGTATCACACTAATTTCGATTACTATTTTCGAAATGCAGGTGTCATCCCCAAACGGGTGACACCCGGGGTGTATGCCACTGCTTGTCTTTGTCTGTTGAAACTAATTATTTTCCCTATCCTCTCTTTTTGAATTGTGTAACAGCAGCTTCATTGTCATCATTGTTACTTCATATATATAATGCATATATAAATTACCATTCACAGTAAGTAACTTGTGATATCCTAGGAGTATTAAGCAAAACTATTTTCATTAATTGAGGAACATTGGTTATCTGCAATAAACAGACAACTGATTAATGAAAACACAGCATTTCTTCAACAATTTTATTGACAATCTGTTTAAACACAGCCCCCACATCCACCAGAATTGTTCAGCCCTCAGGAAAAATCTGCAACTGAATATGGGAGATACGTAAACCTTAATAAATCTCTCTTTTTTTTTCAAAATAAAACAAAGTTGAATAAAAAAACTGCACAGTATTTATCAGTCATTGTCTTAAAGACTCTTCCCTGCCGACCAATATTTCAAGAAACTATTTTCTTAGAATGATTTATGAGAATGAATGAATATGATGAATGTCTGCATACATTTGGAAGAGATCGTGTAATTTTAATCCTAACACTATAAGAAAAATCCTTGGAACATGTGCTTATAGGCCACAAATATGAAATGGCATATCACAAGACTGGAATCATTTTATGTTCATTTTGTAACTCATATCTACCTGGCTAATCAAAACACATGATTCAAGGAACGGACAAACACACACAGCGATGACAGGTTTGCTTTCAATTACAAATGTTTTCATAAACAGGACACACTTCTAATACACCATTTGATAACAAACATTCAGTCATTTACAGCATTCAAAACAATGCTTTAACATTACTCAATTGAGAAAAATTCAGTCAGGTACAACATGATTTTTACAAAAGAGAAAGAATGCTAAAAGTTTAGCAAAACTTTATGAATAAATCCTTATATCATAAATACAAATAATAATAAATTTCAGAAGCTTCACAAGTTAATCCCCAAAATACGCTTAGACAAGACAGAGTTATCAAAATACTACAAACAGAATTTCACCACTCTGTGCTTAATTTTTTTTAAAAAAATATCTGTATCAGACTATTCTAAAAATCAATAACAGAATTAATCATTCATATATTTAATCTGAAACACAGAGAGCATCTTCAGCATATTTTACTGACAAGATTAGAAAAAGTATCTAGTTATAATGTCTAGACAATTATGATATTGTTTTATAATTTTCAGCAAGGAATACCATAAGTTAGACCATATCACCAGAAGCACTAAATATAAGTAGACAATGCACATACTCTAAATAAACACGGTCCACTATGTTACCTCTATGTGCTTTAGATAAAAATATATAAATAATAATAGAAAGATATTCATAACATTTTCTTTTCTCTCTCTTTTTTTATAAGATAAGCTAAAACATGTCATTCAAGTGTAAGACATTTCTACAGTGGAAGTTCTAAGATACATTTAGTTTCCTAATGCCTACTCAGTCCTCGATTATAATGAAAGCAACAAAAGTGTTAATACAATCCAAAGATTCAATCTAGGACATGCCATTTCTAACAATGCGACCATATGCTGATGATTGTACTGACTCCTTTAAACAGAGAAGTAATAAATACCTTGACGTCTTAGCAATAAATATTTTGACCTCTTAATCTGCAATGTTAACAAATACAGTGATTCATTTTGCTTAACCACAATGGATTTTCCTCATCATTAGTTAAAAAAAGTCTCATTTCTTCTGGTTTACGTTTCTGTCGTTCCAGTTGAGGGTTGATGGTATTGCATGTTCTAATGTGGTCCTGGTTACCCTCGTGTTCAACAGCTTAACTTCTATGCATTTAACGGCCCAAACCAAATTCTTTAGCGTCATCCTCAGTAATATCACCATACTCCCAAACATTGATATGATTCTTCTTTGCCAGTTCTTCAGCTTTTTTGTATTCTTCCACCTTGAATAAAAAATTACGGTGTTACAAAAATAAGAGTTAAGCACTGATAATATTAAATAAAAGAAGAAATCTAATCATAAAGTGAGACAAGATTTTTTTTAAAAGTGACAATAGTGTGAATGGAATCTATGTCGCACATTCTGTAATATGTAGATTTCTCATTTGGAAAAAGCTTTCCAACCTTAATATTAATAAATAAATTACGCCAAAGCAATTGACTTTTTTGTATTTATTGGTCTCCCGTATGCGTTTCACTTTTTTTGCAGAAGCATCTTCAGCAGGTTTTTTCTGTTAATTATGTACAAAAGTTGTATGCAGGTTATGTTTGTGGTTGGTACAGTGGAATGAATTATTATCTAACTTATATTCTACTTACATTTTATGGTCTATTGTATTTCTTTTAGCTCCATTCTCAGCATCACTGCTTTTGAATAGACCACAAAATGTAAGTAGATTATAAGTTAGATAATAATTCATTCCACTGTACCAACCACAAACATAATCTGCTTACAACTTTTGTACATAATTAACAGAAAAAACCCACTGAAGATGCTTCTGCAAAAGAAGTGAAACGCGTACGGGAGACCAATAAATACAAAAAAGTCAATTGCTTTGGCGTAATTTATTTATTAATATTATCAGCAATTGAGGGAAAAAATGATCCACAACATCCAGATACTTTCCAACCTTGTTTAGTATCAGAAACATATGCATCTATCTAAAATATAAATAATGAAGAAAACACTTAGGCGGGAGTCATTGGGTGACATTCTTTGTGTGCACACATACAGAGTCTAATGGCCTGTTTATCTACGACCGAAGAAGGCAGTTTCCGAAATATTGTGTATTTGTTTGTCCGCCTAAAGTATTTTCTCTCATCGCGGCCGTCAACTCTGGAATGTAGTGGGTTGATTTCCCATTTCTTCATTATTTATATCGCCTAGAAGCCTCTTTCATTTTCATTAGTTACATCTATCTAATATATAATAATTTTAAAGATTGGTCTACAACTTTCCAAGAACTTACACATTATAAGATCTTTGTTATCTGACCTTCAGAATTGCGTGTAAAGTGTCCAGACAAAGTTCTCCCTAGCCCAGCTAACAACTGTCAATCTTGCACATTCCACATCTGAACTCTAACATCACAGCAAACATTTAGTATCTTTAATTACAAGCTACACTCCAAGCAAAAAATAAATTTTAATAAAAACAAGGATTTTTATCAGCTGAACGCCGGGAAAGAATCAATTCTTACATCAACTAAGCCAACTGTGGAAAAGAAGGCCAGACTTATCAGCACAATGGCCTTTCTACTGCGGTGTGGAGACAGTAGTGTGTTGCCTTGCTTTGTCAGCGTAACACATCACATCAACAGCAGTGGTGCTAAAAGGATTTTGCATTGTACTGGCATGGCGCTTCTTCGGGAGTGGATTCATCAAGACTAAAATGCACAGTTCCTACTTTCGAGTCACCTACATCTTACATCATGATTGGCAGCTGAGTCTTGGAACTGGATTGACAAAGCTACCTCTTTTAAAGAGAGTACAGAATGAGAGAAGACCAAGGTAAAAATATCTCCAAATATAATCGTCTTCAAGGAACGCAGATCAACAAAAGCTAGTCCAAGGCTGGCCATATTGTAGTTAATCTTACTGGAACCAAACTTGATGATGTTATGGTCTCGGTGCTGGTGAGGGGTTGAATTTTGCTTTGGAACAGAGGTCTGTGGGGGTGAAGAACATTGTCTGTGTGGTGGAAAAGGCTGTAAGCAAGCTCCCAACTGATGCAGCGGAAGAAATATGACATGAAACCTGCCCTGTCTTGAAGAAGGTCAAACCACCCAATATAACATGGCCAAAGCGAGAAGCATTACGGGAACTATGCATAATAAATACATCATCGTCATACCGACAGACAAGTAAAATGTTACGGTTCTACTCCCATCAGAACAGTGTGATGCCAAGGTCAGGAGCTTATTAGACGACACTTCTTACAAGTTATTAGAAGCTGATCCTACGTCCAAAGTAGGTGTACGGCAGAAGAACCTATCCGGCAGAACACCCGGGAAGAATTCTTATCAGCAGTACGATGGGAAAGAATCAATTCTAACAATACATTTTAAGAAAAAGTTAGTGAGATGGGTGACACTGATTAATGGGTGACAAAAAAACAAAAACAAAAAAAAAAATAAAAAAAAAACAATGAGAAAAACAATAAAAATCAGACATGGCAAGAACTTGGTATGCTTATTCTACAACTATAATGAATATAGAAACTGGAATATATATTTTGTCCGTAAAATGTAGCTGTAAAACTCATTACAGGATCGGTATTCAGTGAGTTGGCTCTGCAAGCTTTATACCCTGTAAATGAGAATACATCAAAGCCTGAAAAAGATATTGAAAGTCTTTTAAGTGATATCAGAGAGGTAGCAAAGAAGAGGGGTCTCAATCTTGACACACTGGGACAGCTTCCAGAGACCGATTATTATACTCTTATGGGTATATCCATGTCTGATTTTAACATAATTGTTAAAAGAGTGAAGTACAAAACCCAGTCCTCGAAAAAAAGGGGTCATCTCGTATTTGGTTGTTTTCGTTACTTGAAAAGCTTAGGACTGCCCCATCTAATAGTTTTCTGTCCACATTATTCAATATAAGAAAAAGATTAATATCATCATCTGTGCAATGTGCACACCAGGCTTTGATTGAAAAGTTAGTTTCACTACACCATGGAACAAAAAACATCACCAGAAGACAGGTTATTGAAAAATATACACCTTTCTTTTACTCATGGTTTTACACCTCATCGAAATCATTAGAGGCGAGATGGGACTGGGGACAAGGAACGGGAAGGAATTCGGCCATGGCGTTTTTAAAGGAAGTATCCCAGTATTCGCCTGCAGTGATTGGGGAAAACCATGGAAAACCCAAATCTAGATGACTGGATGGGGATTCGAACCGGCATCCTCCCGAATGCGAGGCTTGAGCTTTAAGCACTCAAACAACCACCACGCTCGGTAAAAAAAAAAAAAAAAAAAAAAAAAAATCATTTATTCCCGACAACGACAAACATATATATTATTTCTTTAAGGTGTTTTTGTTACAAACCATTATGTCACTTTATACTTAACCAAAATCAATGAATTAGGTGTCATTTTAAAGCTTATGGTCTCAACTTTAGTCACGTCATATTTTAGAAAAGGAATTTTTTGGAATTTGACCCTTAAAGGGCAAAAATGTCAATATTTCTAAAATGCTGTTTTTTTGTGTTACGAGTCATTTTTCTCTCAGGATACCTATCTGCATTTAATGAAGTATCATTTTAGAAATTATGATCTCCGCTTTGGTGACATCATATATTAAGACAGGATTTTCTCAGAATTCGACCCTTAAAGGCCAACAGAATCAATATTTCCGCAACGCGTTTTTGTGTCACAAGCCATTTATCTCCTTTCATATAAAACCAATATAGATAAATAAGGCGTCATTTTAAAGATTAAGGTCTCCAATGTGGTCACATTATATTTTAAGAAAGCATTTTTCGTAATTCGACCCTTAAGTGACAAAATTACCATTATTTCCATAACGTAATTTTTGTTTGTCTTGAGCTATTTATCTCTCTTGATATCTAACTGAAATCGAGAAATCAGGTGTTATTTTAAAAATTAAGGTCTCCATTTTGGTGAAATCATATTATAAAAAAGTAAATTTTTGAAATTCGACCCTTAAAGAGGAAAAGTATCAATATTTCTACAACACATTTTTGGGTCATTTATCTCTGTTGATATCTAACCGATATAGATAAATGAGGTATATTAAAGATTAAGGTCTCTGCTGTGGTCACATATTTTAAGAAAGGAATTTTTCGTAATTCGACCCTTAAAGGTAAAAAATGTCACTATTTCTAAAACAAGTTTTTTTTTGGTGTCTCGAGCCATTTGTCACCATGGATATCTAAACAAAATTGATAAATGAAGGAGGATTATGAAGAGTAATGTCTCAGCTTTTGTGACACCATATATTAACCCTTTAACTGCTACGGTTCGGCCGGCCGAGCCCTCGCTGAGTGCGGCTTTGTTTACGCCTAAGCTGTTTACCTGCACTGGAATGCCGCATTAGACCGGACCGCTGTGTGCTGAATACATCTGGAGCGTTGTGTGTGGAGTTCTTCTGCTGTCGCTCTGCGATTTGAAACCGCAGATACAAAATAAATACAGTTAATATAACATCTAAAGTTTTTAAACCACTTCATAGTGAAAATATAGTGTGAATTGATTCTCGCGTATCTGTTGGTCTCATCAGCATTAGATATCATATGATATTCCGTTAGAAATATCAGGAAAAATGACAAACTGCTGGAATGTTAACGTAATCCACACTTGTGTCCTGCAGCTTAATCGACAAGCACATGCTGTCAAACACGTCACTAAAGCATTCTCTTTTTCCACACATTTCGCTCGAACAATCTGTAGCTTCAAACTCTGAAAAATGGTCATTTTCCACTAGCTGATGTACACAGCTTAGGAAAATTACATCGAGATCCTGTCGAAGGGTTATCACTGTCATCCATATTAAAGTGATTATATTCACTGTCGCTTCTAGTAATAATCTCCATGATTTCTTCCGCGGTACAAACACGACGGCGTATTCGGGAGGACGATGGTTCAAATCCCCGTCTAGGCATCCAGATTTGGGTTTTCCATGGTTTCCCCAAATCACTCCAGGTGAATGCCGGGATGCTTCCTTCAAAAGGCCATAGCCGAATTCCTTACCATTCCTTGCCCCCCATTCTTTAAGATCTCTAAAAACCTCGCTGTTAAGAGACGTTAGGCAGTTAAAAAAAATAATGACTGTATGCCATTTTCTCAGCGAAAACTAAAAGGAAAAGAGCAACACAAATTAGATCGCAGCTGCCAATGCTCAAGGGCCGAATGAGGAAAACAACTAACCACCCTGGGTGGAAATATGGCTTCATAGCCAGGCCGCTAAGAGGCTAGCGTGTTAACACGTCTGGAGTACAGACAGGGCGGCGAAGCGGCGCGTGTATACACGTCTGGAGCAGAGACAAAGCGGCAAGGCGGCGCGTGTATACACGTCTGGAGCACCTGGGCGCAGTAGTAGCCAAGCGCGTTAACGCGTCTACAGCAGTCAAAGGGTTAAGAATGATTTTTTTTTAATTCAACCCTTAAAGGGAAAAAGTATCTACAGTTCTACAATGCATTTTTGTGTCACAAGCTATTTATCTCCCTTGATATCTAACCGAAATCGATAAATGAAGTATAATTTTAAAGAATAAAGTTTCTACTTTAGTCACATATTTTAAGAGAGAACTTTCTCCAAATTCAACCCTCAAGAGGCAAAAATATCATCATTTCTAAAACTTTTTTTTTTTTTTTTACTAAGCTTGATGCCTAACCAAAATCGATAAATGAGGTATCATTTTAAAGGTGTCTGCTTTGGTCACACCATTTTTTATAAATATTTTTTTTTGTTATTCGACCCTTGTAGTGCAAAATTATTAATATTATTTCTACAACGTGGTTTATATATATATAATTACGATCCATTTATCTCCTTTGATACCTAACCGAAATCGATAAATGACATATCGTTTTAAAGATATTTTTCGGAATTTGATGCTTAAAGAGGTCGGCCATATGTGACAGTTAAGAGCTAAGTCTGCAACAGCAGATATCACAGAGATGTCAATAAACAATATACAATAATTAGCTTTTCGGATATTTTTTTCTGTTACAGAAACATTTTTGTTTTGCAATACACTTCCAAAGTAAACATTTTATTCGCACAGCAACACACATCACAGAGATGTTTATATGCTGTATGCATTTTGTCAGGTTGGATGTATTCTGTTAAGGTAAGTGTCAGTTTGTTGTACATGCAGAGTGTTTAAATTTTCCTAACTGTTTCGTAATATGTTGTAAGTATTTTGATGCGTACCTATTACAAATATTCGCTACAAAAGTGCGGTTCTACTTTTCATTATATTACAAGCATTCAATCTCACTATTCGTATTTTAATCGCGAAATTTTCGCACGGGTCATTTAGTGATACTTGTTGATGGCATGTACATTTATATCCAGAAGAGTATGAACTATTTCTTTCTGAGACGATCTTTCTTGTTACACAAAGGAAGACCTTTGTTTAAGCCTATAACCTTGGTCACTACTTCAGGTTACATTTTGGATATCTTCAGACCTTACTTTGCTGATTCGAAGAACAACGACGCTAACATACTCTCAATGTATTAAAAAAAGATGCACACAATATCAGAGAGTGGCTGAAGCCAAATAATGTTATGATTGTTGACAGAGGCTTCCGTGATTGTTTGGCACTTCTGGAAGAAATGGGTCTCGTACATGAAATAGCTAGGTTCCTAAATAAACAATTATAGTTTCCAACCGAGGATGCTAACGAGACATGACTTGTGACTTAAGTTCAGTGGGTAGTAGAGGCCATAAATGGAAAATTGAAAAATCGGAAAGCGTTGGATAAAGTAGTACCAAATACACAAATACTTTATATTGGCAGCTACGTGTGAATTACATGTACTATTTTTACGCTTTCCATCCTACAAGGATTAGAAACACTGAAGATGATGAAATAATTGCTCAAAGGATGCTTGATTTGACTAAAAAGCTTAATTACTTAAGGGGGTAGGTACACTTACCAGGTTTCAAAAAAATGATTTTTTTTTTTATTATTCACAAAAATAAGTTTATTGTTTTGGCTTCATTTTAGTGAAAAAAATTATTTCAATATCTTTAACAGTGTGGGAATTATGTGTGATTAAGCAATGCTCTGCACGGTGACAGCCATTTAAATGTTACTGCCACGCCCACTTTTGATGCTTTACTCACTTATTGCTGCCAATTCAGGGAATGTCAGTTTAAGTTTGACACATAAATTTCTCATACACTTATGTTCTTTGGAGCAATTTTTATATCTAGCTATAACAGTTCTATGGAGCTATGAAATTTGAACCCTCAAATTTAAATAGATTTGGAGAAAATGACATCTCAACTTTATCAAATATTTGTATGTGTTAGGTGTACCTAGTGTTGCAAACTGAAAAAAAACAAAATTTTTTTTTCAGCTTTTTGAAAAAAAACATGAAAAAAACTTAGCACCCGTGTTTTTTTTTCTAAATTTTGTTTTTTTTTCAAAAAAAATTTTTTCTTCAGAAAACAATATATTTGATAAATTATAGTTTTATTTAAGGAACTTCCATTTTACAAGTGTGTTTTAAGTCTTACTGAATCATATAATGTCTCACATAATGATTCATAAGTGTATTTATATAGGTAATATAATTTTATTCATCCTCTATGTCAGTACCATATTCACTAGTATGAGCACTACCAACACTAGTTCGATCGGTGTCGGAATTTTCTGTCCCTTCTTCTGTCTCCTCTAGATCCATAACTTCAGAAATAAATTTCTTATACTGGTTGTTTTTGTATTGTACCCAAAAGATTTTGAGATTGCAATTTTAAATTGTGAGCAAAGTACACACTGTGCATAAAGACTGCACCTATAGTTCTGTATTACGGTCTTTTAAGTTTGAATTAAAATCTATTATCAAACAAAATAGGAGCTTTACTTCTTTTCAATCGTTTGTTTACACCAACGGTTGCAAGGAAACTATTCATAATTAGGGACCGTGCACAAACTACGTGGCTCGGTCCAGAGGGAGGAGGGGTTAGCTGGAAGGCTACGTGGGCTACGTGAGGAGAGGGGGGGGGGTGTTTCCGAGCCAGGCCACGTAACTTTCCTTTCGTAACATTTTTCACAGTTAAAATGAGGAACTGAACTCACAACAGCATGTGCAAAAAACTGTGGTTAAATTTTAAATTCCTAATTTTTTTAAAAGATCTGTAGGTAATTTTGTAGGGCTGGCAGCACTATTTCAAATAGCAAGTATCAATCCAAACAATGGGGAATGGGGATTCCTTCTCGCGCAACCTAGTCTCTTCGGGAAATCCCCGTTCATAAAGAAAATTTCAGTCAGTTTTGCCAATATTTTCGTAATTTTTCTTTTCCCTACTGAACCAGAAAAATATAGTAGATTTTAAACTAAGATAAGTACTTAGAATAAACTCTAAAACAGTCATTTTAAACGATAACTGCCTTACAAATTTGATATTTAGTAGTTGTGAAAAAAAACGTGTTCCAGAAAAAAAACATGTTTTTTTTTTCGAAGTTTTTTTTCATGTTTTTTTTTCAAGCCAGAAAAAAAACTGTTTTTTTACAACACTAGGTGTACCTACCCCCTTAAAACTGATGGTCAAAGAGAAAGGATGGGTGAGAAAAAAGGTGATCTGGACTGAGCTAACTGATACAGAAATTCAAAATTTCCAACGTCTAACTTTGGATGAGATACGATTTTTAACTCTTGGAACACACCAACATAGACAAAGCCAGTCATACACTCAAGAGCACCTAAATGAAGAAGGTATTTACTCTCTTTACATACATTGTAAAGATGATTATGGTCAGTTACAATCACGACACACAAATTTTCAAAACCTATAATATATTTGAGATGAGCACTCCTTTTATGACATTCTGATAAAAGATCACACTGTTACTTTTTGAATTCTGTTTTAATTTTTACTTGGGTATTTAGTTCTTCAGTTTTGTTAAACGTCTTACATTATACGAGTGTCGTTCAATAAGTAATGCAACACTTTTTTTCTTGGTCAATTTTGGTTGAAAAAACTGGAACATTTTTTTGGGCACATTTTCAAACATTCCCGTTTTGTCTTGTATAGTTTCATCGACTTCCGACAGGTCACAACGCTATACAGAGCTGGTGGGCGGGAGTACCTTCCAGATATACGGCGAATGGACTCCCATACTTTCGAAGTGTGGAATGATTTATAGTACTCACAAAGTTCTGCCATGACCTCTTCTTGCTATCCTTAATAACTCGACGTGCCTTAGCTCTGGCAATACGGAACGCTGCTAGGTTGTCAGACGTTGGGCACAACCTAAAACGACGCAACGCCCATCGGCGACCCTGCATGGCAGAACGACATTCATCGTTCCACCAGGGGACGGGAGTCATTCGCAGCGTTCCGGAGCTCTTCGGCATGGAAACGTCAGCCGCACGGTGAATCACTTCTGTCAAGTGATTCACCTTCTCCTGTATACTGCCCAGGGTTGCAGTTGTACAGAACGGCAGTAAAGCTGCCAATCTGCACAACTGACATTCAATTTGCGTCGGTTATTTCCTCTTCCACGTTCACACTTGACATGCATCCAAATAGGGAAGTGGTCGCTACCATGTCCCACTGCACGGAGTCCGCAATTGAGGGGGAAACACAAGGAAAGGTCAATGGCAGAAGACGTACCGGTAGCAGTGGTGAAATGAGTCATTTGCCCTGTATTCAGGATACAAATTTCCTTCTGCTCTATCAATCTACCTACCACTCGGCCCCTGGGACAATCGGTGGTGGAACCCCACAACGCACTGTGGGCGTTGAAATCTCCCAAAAGGAGAATTGTATTACTTCTGTTCTATCATTTTTATCGGCTTCATGTAGAATTTTCTCGAATAGCATTGCCTAAGGAATGCATCAAACACATTTTCATCCCGAAATAACAATTTTTTCTACTGGCCGAAATTTGCACAGCATCCAACCAAGTTACCAAGGAAAGCGTCAAATATTTTAGGGGACTGCACCAGTTTCGGAACCTACGTGAAATTGGTACTAACCTGATGAAATTTTGTTTAATTGGTTCATCAGTATGCCCTCTTCACATTTTGTGCTTCTTTCCCGGAAATATCAACAGAAATTAAATTAAAAATGCCGAAACATGAGGGACTGTGCAACTGCGAAATGATATCAGAGTTGCAAAAACAACATAAAAATTATCGGTACAGGGATCATATCAACCTAAACAGTTTCATTTTGTTATAGAGTTCGTGGTTAGGCTGCAATACCACCCAAAAGGAGAAAGGGCCGAGTGAGTTGTCGTACGATGCCAACCAGGTCATTGTAGCCGACTGACACACTGGGTGGCAGATAGACAGAGCATACGATCAGTTGGATTGGACCGTGTATTTTCACCGCAACTGCTTGTAGATCAGAGGTGAGAGCAATAGGTTCGGAGTGGACAGCGTTTCGAACAAACACAGCCACTCCCCCCTTCGCTCGATCACCCTCGGTATCATCCTTTCTATAAATGTCATACCCTCTTAGCACAGGTTGGTAAAAAGGTCTAAAATGTGTCTCCTGAAGACAGAGACACAATGAATTAGACTGTGCTAAGAGGTGGACTTCCTCTTTGTGAGCCTGAAAGCCGTTTACGTTTCACTGAAGTATGGGAGCCATTCTACCTATTTATACCCCCCCCGGTTTGGGTGGGTCTTCCTTTGCTGATTGGTGAGGAACGGAACCAGGTTCATCCACCAGCATGACATCGTCTTCAGTGTCCGAAGACGATTTTCGTTGTGAGGCCTCGGAACCTTCCGGAATTTTCTTCCGCCGAGGCCTATTCCCCTTCTCCTTTCCAGAGGGGGATCTGGGAGGAGAAGTCGGAGGGGATTTCACAAACATAGTGGGGTCCTTGAGCTTAAATTTCGGACCCCTAATCTTCTGCACTGTATGCCATCCACTACCGGCAGATGGTGTTGCCATTACCACTTCTCTTGCAGATGCTGTTTCTGCTTCAGGGGCCGCTTCTGCTGTTGCAGGGGGACCCACTGCTGTCGCGGATGGCAGTGTCTTTGCTGAACCTACTGTCGATATGGTCGAGTTTGTCAGAGTTTTGCTACCGACGTCTGAGGTCCTAGGTGTAATGACCTTGATGGGTGTGGCACCACATCTGCACTGACATGAGCACATTGGACTTGTGCCCACGTCTGCAACGGACGTTTGGGTAGCAATACTTTCTTTCCTGACGGGAGTTGATAACGTCTTCGCGAAGCTGGTAGCGAAGACTGGTGGAGCCAGAGCCTTATATCACTTCTTAGCTTCGCCATAAGATATGCGTTCTTTTGTTTTCAACTCCTGTATCTTTTTTTCTTCCAGATACAATCGACACTCTGCTCCAGGCTGGATGTGCCCCGGAGCAGTTGACACACACCTGTGGGAGGGTGCAACTAATGCCTGGCTCATGTGCAGGCTTTCCGCATTTCCCACAGGTGGGGTTGCCCTTGCAGGTCGCCGTCGTATGACCGAACCGCTGGCACTTAAAGCAGCGCATTGGGTCCGGTACATACGGGCAGATATTGACCTTTAAATATCCTGCTTTGATGTCTTTCGGCAACGTTGGGAGTGTCGAACGTCAGGACGAAGGTGGCTGTCTTCTCAAGACTGCCGTTAACCCTTCGTTTAATCTGACGAACCTCGACCACATGATCTTTGAACCACTCCTTAATGAGTTCCTCGGTCTCTAAATCCATTAAGTCCCTGCAGGTGATGACACCCTTACTAGAATTTAGAGTTTTGTGGAGTTCACACTTTACTGCGAACTCCCCGAGCTTCTCGCACTTAAGGAGTAGGACAGCCTGCTTTTGAGTGGATGTTTCCAAAAGCAGAGTCCCGTTCCTCAGCTTTTTAACTGATTTGAGGGTACCTGCAATACCCTCAACCTTTATGGATGTAAAAAAGAGAGATCTTTTCAAAAGATCCCTCCATCCGTGACATAATGACGAAGGCATTATCTATCTGACAATCCTTCCCGTTACTTTTGTCCTGTTCAGGAGGAGGGCTTTCAACCCTCGCCTGCCTTTTAGAACTGGGTGTATTTATTTTAACCTGCGGCACACCCAGACCGCAGGGGTTTTGTTTTCGTTTGTGAGGAATTTTGGTCCCACGAGCAAAAACTTTTTTTAAAAAAGCGCTAATACAACAGGGGTGCGCAGGTGCCCCTGAGGTTGCACGTTAGCGGGTGGTTTTGCCTCACCACTCATCCGCCTCCTCGGCACGTGTCCGACCTTGAGGTTGAGGGTTTTTTTATAGAGGTTTGTACCGTCCTCGCGATCCGGGCGATGAAGCCAAGATCCTCGTTCTCCTAGGCACACAACGTTCCACCACCACGCCCTACGGTGGTCGTTGAAGCATGGTAGGAGTTTACGGTGTGGGAAACTTGCGGCACTCACAAGTTTCCAGCTCGGGCACCGCGGGTTCGCCAAACCCGTACCTGGCACTTGTGTACCAGGCCCCTGTGGGGAGCTGTCAACAGATAAACGAAATTCACTAGCTTTTATTTTTTAGTGCTGCCATCTTCACGTTGAGGTCGGTAAATTTTCAGACCACCCTCGTATGAATATATTTTATAGCCCTAAGAGCAACACACTAAACAATATAATCTATCTAACAGTTTTCAGATCCAAAGGACAATTCCTTCAGAAGCCCCAATGATTACGCTAGAGCCCAAATTTATATCGTGATGCAATATTGCCACTAAAATGTGATACAGTAAATTGTTAAGATTTATTTTTAGCATCCTTCATCGTCACTGGGGTTGTTATTTCAGCCGCATGTAAACTGTGTCAGCCGTTAAAACATCACAGGTGTAAGATCCCGTGAAGTTTTGGATCAAGTTGTATTGTGATGCATGATGACAGTGACATGCAATACAGGAAAAGTATTAATTCTTGCGTGATTTAAGCTTTGCTTTTTTAGTGGCAATATTAGTGCAGTTGGGGGTTAGGCTGCAATGCACCCTGGACCAAGTTGACAACTGAATCTTTTTGCTACAGCAGAAAGGATGATAAATTACAATGAGCTTTATTTTATAACAATTCTATTTAGTTAAGCAACTACAGATAAATAAATTACCATAACACCAAGTTAAACCAGTCATTTTCGACAGGCTTTGGGGCTAGTTTTGAAGTATATTTCACAAAGGAGTAAATGGTGAAGATATGATGCAACAGAATATTTTAAAACAATGCATTTAAGACAGCTACAGATCTAAATCATAAACCAAATGAAGCAGAAACTTAAAAGGAATCATTGACAGGTATAACTTTACCAGGGACTAAATATTTTAGGAATTAAAGTCAGATAATTGAAATCTTCATCCCTCCCATTTTGAAAATTAATAATGTCTAAATGAGTAGATATATGAGAAAAGTTGTCAAAGGTAAAAAGGGTTGGGGAAAATTCAATCTATAAAATGTCAAAGTTTCAGAAAGATAGGATACAAATAATACACCATGAGAATGAGGTATGCTTTTAATCACTAGAGGGCTCCATTTTCCCAGGCAGTCCCACAAGCAACTGTATATAATAAGTAGCATTCGGTGTTCAGAACTTTTCATCATCAGATCGAATAAACATCAGTTTGCTTTGTGATGAGTTGTTTTCACACTTGGCAAATTTCACCACTAGTCAGTTTCAGTGATAGAAAAATTTCAGAAATAAGTTGAGCTTAGAATATTTCAACAACGAGAAGAGGCGATAGACTTTGAGAATTTTGAATTCTTCAAGGAAGTGGACTTTCAATATGTTTTCTTCAGTTCATTTAATAATAATATATTGATTCATGCAAATTGTGGACTTTATGAATCTTAGGTGTGATTAATGTTACCAGAATTAGCATAAAGAAACTACAATAAAATTCAGTGACTTTCAAGTCTGACATTATTTCTGCAATTGACAATTTCCACTGGGATCCATTGCAGTGTGTTTTATTTAAATGAATACAAGGAGATTGGGGACTGATTTAGTAAAGAATTTTACAAGAACAGTTTTATCGGTAGTATTAGGGAAGTAAATACAAAATGGTCAAAATTTATGATAGAACTTCTATAATCCCAACAAATATTTCAGGGAGACTAAAAAATAATGATTTAAAAATTCCCCGACATTTCCCAGTTTTCTAGTAAAGTTTGTCATGTTTTTCTCCGTTTTAGAAATATTATTCACATGGTTAAGATTAATTATAATTTGACTGTCAATAATTAAAACTGGTACAAAGCTCACGAAAATTAAAGAGATGTTTAAAGTATTTTTACATCTGCTACTATTATTCTGATTTAACACTGACTAAATTGTAGAGAAAGTGTAGACAGCAGTTAATGTCAGCGCATGTACACGAGAATCTCATTTAATCTCTTGCTCGAGGCAGGATGCAAGTCATTAGTGGAAATGCAATGTTTATTGGCTATTTTATGTTAAAAATATATAATTTGAATGATTTAATGAGAAATTTTGTGATTAAAATAAATTATAGATATTATTAAAAATTTCTAAATTTTATGTAGTCTAATTAAATTCCCTGTTACTTTTCCAAATTTCCTCTTATGAGGGTTGCTATTTATATTTCTGGCCTAATAATGAAAAAACAAATATTTATGATTGAAATTGGTTTTATTGTTTCTCAAAATATTCTCCGTGAAGATCGATACACTTTTGCATGCGTTTGAACCAATTTTCGAAGCTCTTTTTCCACTCTGATGGAGGTAACTTCAGAACATGCATCTTGAATGCATCAACCGCTTCTTCGGGTGTTCAAAATCGTTGACCACATAATTTGTCTTTGACGTGCGGGAATAAAAAGAAGTCATTGCGAGCCAAATCAGGGCTGTACGGCAGATGACATCAATTTGATGTTTTGACTGGTCAATGAGCCTATGTGTGACAGCTCACATTGTCGTGATGAAGAATTATTCGCCTTTCCTTCGACTTTTTCCGAATTTCTCCAAGGACTTCTGGTAAACAAATTGTAGACAAGTACCATTCAGAGTTGACTGCCTTACATTGCAATAATGCCACATGATCAGTAACGCCGAAGAAACAGGCAACTATTTGCTTCGATCTGTTTCTTCCGCGAACAACTTTTGTCGGATTTGGCTCGTCTTGGAAGACCCATACAGTTGATTGCCGTTTTGTTTTGGGTTCATATGCTCAGATCCATGATTCGTCACCTGTGTAGATGTTATACACAGCCTTTGATGCACCTTGAACTTATTATTATTATTATTTTTTTTAACATTTCCTTGCACCAATCGACATGAGTTTCCTTTTGAGCGTTTGTCAGATTATGTGGGATCCAATGCGAACAAATCTTTTTTACGGCGAAATGATGATGCAATATTTAACTGATGCTTGTCATACTTATGCCCAAAGATGCCTCAATCTCATGGTATGTCACATGACAATCTTGCTTTATCAGTTCATGCACAGCATCGATGTTTTCTGGCACAACAACCGATTTTGGACGACCCTGACGGAATTCGTCCTGAAGCGAACTTCGGCGGCGATTGAATTCATTATACCAGTTTTTTACAGTGCTATATGATGATGCTTTATCGTCGTATAAAGAATTAAGTTCATCGATGCACTCTTGTATTGTCAATCCACGTTGAAAGTTGTGGAAAATAATTGCACGAAAATATTCACAAGTTAATTCCATTTTTTGCCCGAGATGAATTTCTAAAGTTACTGTAAACAACAAATCACGCTCAAATGACACATTGTTATAAATAAGGCTATGTTCAATAATGTCAATGTTTCCAATGGAAACTTCAGATGGAGCCTGGCAAAACTTAATGTTTCCAAGGCCAGAAATATGAAAAGCAACCCTCGTATTTCGATGTTGCATTAAATTCCCCATTAATTTCCGATATTTGCTTTTTTTGGCCACCCTGGATTTCTATGTAACAATCTCCCAACATGTCTCACCAACCTCTATCTTTAGAGTACATTGTTTAGAATGACCAGTTTGGATACGTGATTTTAATAAAACAGATTATCCTGGAATAACATTAGTAATACTTAATTTTGTAGCTAATAATGTGTGACATAACTCATTTAAAGATTGTGTCGGAGTTTTTTTAGTTTTGTAGAAATAAGTGTATTTAATGGTATATACCAAGAAAGAAAATCTTTGTATAAAAGTTTCCAAAATAGTAAAATAAACAACACAAAACCACTATCATTAAGAAGAAAAAAAAGCACATATTCTTTATTAGCAAACAGGACCCAATTACTCTCAATTTTCAAATCTGAGATATAATTATAAAACTTTAGCCAAAAGAGATTATAATGCCTTCTGTAGACATTGGGAATAATGTAGCAAAAAATCCCAAAAATTCTGGAAATACAATAGAACTCAAATTATCCGAATTGCTGATTATTCGAATCGCTTTTTTAATTAAGATGGAAATGTACTGCGAAAAAGCTTCTCCCCTTTATAAAAACCAACTAAAAGTTTGGATGAATACAGCATTGTTTACAGAGTGGTATGGCGAAATTTTCATCCCTGAAGTGAAAAAACACCAAAAATCTCTTGGAAAAGAAGGAAGTCCTTTTGGTTGTTGATAATGCACCAACTCGCGCAATCGAAGAAGTTTTGGAAAGAGGGAATGGCCAGTTTAAAACAATCTTTTTACTGCCAAACGTCACAAGCTTATTGCAACCAATGGACTAGTTTGTTATCGAAGCCATAAACGCTATTACAGAAGGCAATTTCAGGGAAACTTTTGGAGGAGGGTGAAGACGAAGGAGGTGTGTTGGATGTCAGATTGTGCAAAATAAGAATGATAGAATTTTTCAGCGGCGGCCAAATTTATTGTCAAAGTGTGTACATACTGTACTAATTTACAGCACTTGTAAGTACGCTTAACATGTAAAAGTGTTGCCTTTTCATTTAATTAATTAAAAGCTGTTTTTCTCCCATTTTCAACATACATCCAATAATTAATTAAAATAGACCCTTTTGGAAATATCCAATTATCCGAATTGATTTGGATAATTGGAGTTCTACTGTACATTAACTCCATGATATGTAGTAGAGTTTACCAGATGAAATGCATAATGAATCACAGGCTTTATCCAAGGGAACATGTATTGTTAATGCATTAGCCGAGTACTCCCACAAAACCTCTTGTAATATTAATATGAATCTAAGTGTTCAAACTAAACTATTTTTACCATAAATTCAATTTTGTATTTCTACTTCAGAAATGTTCCCAGAAATCTTAAAAGTGGATGTCAACAACAGGGCAGGTTCAGATGGTACACCAACAATTTTACTAATAGAATGCAAATCTACAGCCACTTCAATATTAAAATAATTATTTGAGATATCCCTTAGGAAAGGTCTACGCCCAAAGGCATAGAAATCTGTATTTATCACTCCTGTATACAAATCAGGAACCAAAAGTGATACCAAGACCTATTTCCAATTTAAATGTAATACCCAAATTCTTGGAATCCATCATTAAACCACAAGTTTTTTTTTTTTTTTTTTTTTCTTTTTTAATGACTGTCTCCATACTATTTATTACATTACCAATTTGGTTTTATGGGTGGAGGAAATGTCTAAACATACATAATGCGTTACTCAAAATATTTTTTATCTTAATTACAAAATGGAAATTAAACTTATCGTTCTTACACCGATTTCAGTAAAGCTTTTGACTCGGTCAATCAAATTGTTCGTCATCAAATTTGAATCATCCCTTCTAAACAGAGTTGAAAATTACTAAACAAGTTATTAAAGATTAACAGTAAACTTTCAATTAAATATTAATTTTATCTGTTGTCTCATCTTGGTCAACGTCTGTTCAACATTTTTATAAGTGATATATACAAAATTATGAAAAATGCAAACTTTTTATTATCTGCAGATAACCTACTTTTTTTAAAAAATGTATAGAATCAACTAATGACATTAGAGATCTTCTAAATTGTCACACTACTCTTAATAATTGGTGTAGTGATGATAACTTGCAGTTAATCCAATAAAAGGCAAACATTTTGTTTACATGAGCCAGTAATAAAATTTTGTCAAAATTCTCAATATGAGGAACTGAGTTGGAGCAGGTGTACTCAATGTTCTAGGAGCAATATTTTACAGTAAATTGAGTTTTGATGATGACATGGATAAAATCATAACCAGATCTTTACAACCACAAAGTTCTGTCATAAGGAACTGTCACGAAATCCACTCCATTGCAGCACTCAGAATAATTCATCTATACATTGCAATGTCCTCATTAGTAAATTTATCTATAATCTGATCACCCTATCAATTAACACAAACTAAAAGAATAGAAACTGTTCAGTATAAATTTCTTAGATATGTGGCACTTAGAATGGGTTTCCTAGAGCCCTAACATGATAACATATACAATCACATTGCACAATGCTTAAAAATTACCTCACTAAAATCATTTTGTGATATCAATGATTTTAAATTTATATTAAATTTTCACGATGGTAACATAAATTGCTCAGACTTACTACATAGGCAAAACTACATTTGCCCCAGGAAAATACAAACATAAATAATCCTTTAATGAGAATATGAAAGCTTGATAACTATTGTTGTTTTGTTAATCTAGGAATAAAACTATTTACCCAACGCATGTTGCTACATTCTTTATCTTGAGATATGGATGAATCAGTATTAAAAAATCAGTAATTTTTAAACTTAGTATATTTGGGTTATGAAGTTGTAAATGTTTATAGTTCTAAAAATAGTAAAGAGTAACATTGGTTTTTCCTTATTAAGTTATTTAATAAAATATATAAGCAATGTACATCGTTCATTGCTATGATTCAAATTTGTATAAATGGTCACGAAATATCTGTGTAGTAAGTAAATAAATCAAAACACTTTGTGAAATATGTGCATGTTTACAACAGTGCACATCAGATGACTTTCTTTAGTGGAAAGGAAATAAGGTGAGTAAACTTCATACCGACTTTGCTCGGGGCAGGAGATGAGTAAATTGATCATTTGATTGTCAAGTTTTATGGATTGTAATATCCCTTGGTGACGGTAAATTTATGCGTGTGAATTCCACGTTTCTTTGGCATCGGCGAGAGCCAGGTGACTCATACCTGCGCTGAAAGACCGAACGATTTATGGCAGGCCGTAAAGTTAAAAGCTTTACGCATTCAATGAAATTCAAAGGACAGTATAGGGACTGTGCCGAAATGAAGATTTCCTGGTACAGTAGAAAGTTGAAACTAGAGAAACGATGCTTCGGAGAAAAAGGCAGGTTGCGGAAACCTCTGTTGGGAACCAGCGAATCAAACGGTGTTACGAACTGTTAGAAACCATAAGTTTTTTTATGTTGCATGAGGAGCGCCAATGGAGATCAAGGAAGACCCGCCAAACGCTGTGACTCGCTGAAATTTCCCGCGTTTGCTAAAACTCGGGAGCCTGTAAGTTTTCAACGGAGCGAACAAGCGGGGAAGAAGACATTCTGTTTCTGGCCAGCAAACAATCCGCACTGACGCGGCGCACCACGGGAGATTGCCGGAGAGCTGCGGGGAGCTACCTCGCCAAGTGACCTTCACCATGCTGACCGACAGGGTCTATGAGACTGTTTTATCTGCACGTCATCTGCTACGGTAAAGAACGCCGACGATGTATAGACACTCTTGTGTCATTCAACCCTAGGCAACGCTCTGAGATGAGAATCATGCTCTAAATTGTTCAAAAGAAACTTTCAATATTCAGTTCTGTTCAATAAACCAATCAATTTTATATTCAAAGAAAATAATAGGAGTTGTAAACCCTGCTTTCAATAACTTCCTTTCCAATCAATCAGTATATCATTTGAATAGATGAAGATTTGTGTTTTTTTTAATGGTATTTTAAAATTACAATTGATTTGATTAAAAGTATTTCAGAATTGGAATGTCGCTTCTCTCGGATAGAGAACACTTCCATTCTTGGCGCCTACCCGGGATTAATTTTGCAAATTAACTTATTAATTAATGCATCTCATTATTTTATTCTAATTTTAATAACGTCATAAAACCAGACGTTACAGGGTGGAATCTTGTACATGCACGAACGCAGCCAAGATCTGTTTATTTATGTACACAAGTATGGCAGCCAAGATCGGTTTGAAGGTCAGGTGTCTTATGGATGAGACATTATTGTCTCACCCATGTCTTTCATTGGAAACTTAAAAAAAAATGCAGTTTTCTGGTGCGGTATATTGTACCATGTTTTCTATAGAGTGGCAGAAACAAGATGTGCCTCACGCCCATATTCTACAATGGATGGAGGAAAAAATTAGACCTATGTTCAAAATCTTGTCCTGTCCTCTATAAAATTGTAAGTCACAAGATCCACTGACCTTGTGGACCACTCATTCCTCAGTCCCCATGTATGAAAAATTTTCACAGTAATCATGATGAGGTGGTGCAATATCAATCTGGTACATATCTGAGTTCTTCTGAAAGGATATGGTAAATTTTATCATTCCCAGTTCATGAAAGATTTGAATCAGTTTTTTATTTGAATGTACACTTGAAAAATGAAAAGCAAATTTATTTTTTCCCACTTAATAACCAACAACAATCTAGTAATACCACGTAATCATTGCATTCCTCCAGCTGTGCTAGCAAAACACATTTCCCGAAACTTTGCTGTATTAGGAAATTCCTGCATATTTACACCTTCAACAAAGATGTGTTTTCAATAGAAGATGACAAGGTATACCAGTTTCTAACACTGATGTCTATAAGCAAAAGGCACTGGGTATAGTATACAATGTTCATCCAAAAACAGTGAATGTTACTACTTAACATTATGCAAGGACCTACCACCTTCTCCGATCTTAGATCTGTTGATGGTTTTAAATATACAGGGTCCGGCAATAAAATCTCCCACATTTCACGTAGCCGGCGTACGGATTGTAGTGAGGATACTGATGTGGAGTGTGTTTTGTTTTAAAGAGGTGTACATGCCATTTTCAGTGTGCGCCATGTCATGGCTTGGTGAGCATCGTGCGTTTGTTGTGGACGAATTTATTCGTAACAGTTGTTCTCAGATTTTCGGAGACAATTCGAACTTGGCCTACATGATCGTGTCCCGGATAGAAAAACTATTCAACTGTGGGTGTCAAACTTTAGAAAGACAGGTTCAGCACTAAAAAAAAACCTACAGGCCATTCTCGGACTGCAACAACGCCGGAAAATTTGGCGCGTGTGAGTGTGTCTATGCAACATTCACCAATCTTTGGGGACACTTAAAGCCTATAGTGTACAAACATCGTCCCACAACACTGCAAGAACATTACCCAAGAATTGGCAGCCATTCCAAGAGAAATGACGCGAAAATGTATGTAGAACTTTCTGGATAGACTTTATCAATGTGTCAACAATGGAGGGCAGATATAATTTTTAAAACCAAATAATTAAAAATGTCAAAGTATGTATTTTTCATAAATAAAAGTAATTATTCTCTATCATATTTAGTTTTTATGTGACAACACATTAAAATGAGGGAGGTTTTATTGCCGGACCCTGTACAACCTATCAACAGGCATGCATCGTTAGATACTTGCTTGAAAGTGATTATCACTGGGATAATTCCATATAAGAGACATGCCTGAATTGAGAAAATTATTTTCTGCAACTTGTCCGATGCTAACCAATATGGTCGAAATATCAAGAGAATTTTGCACATGATGTAGTTAATGAAATTAGATGAAAGTAGTCTGATAAAATCAACCACATAGGTGCATTCTGAAGTTAGAAAACTTTGTAATCTCTATTCGCAGCAATTCTCTTGACCAATACAAAGTGCCGAAGCCTACATTGAAGAAAAATTTCATGAACAAAAATGAATATGCTGAGAAAACAACATATACTATCAATACATCAAAGCTTTTCGTAAATGAGAAAGAAGCAGTATTCAATGCCAAATAACAACAGATTTTTGTAAAGAAATCATAGATTCCGTCACATATGATACAGAAAAAATATTCTTTCTGGATGAACCAGGACGAACAGGAAAACATCCATGGTCAAACTGTCACTAAATAAAGTGCACAGTGAACATAAAAATGAATTAGCACTGGCATCATCAGGAATTTTGGCAACATTACTACTGAGAGGGAAGACCATGCACTCCTGTTTCAATATGCTACTAAATATTTAGTTCAATGACAATGCAATATGTAGTATATCCAAACAAAGTAATAAAGCTGAAGATTTCAGAACATGTGATCTTATTACCTGAGACGAATGTACTATGGCTCAAAAAATTCAATAGAAGCTATTGATCAGTCTATAAGAGACATTAATAATGACAGAATAATGTGGCATCACATTTCTTTTTTTTAGTGTAGTGCAAAGAGGAACGATGGTGGATGAACTGAATGCCTGTGCCAAACAACCATCTTTATGGTTCAACATACAAAAATATTCTTAAAAAGAAAAAAAGAGACATTGTCACTTTGTATTATTGTTCTAAACACTGATGATCTAATTTCCAAAGTGTATCCCGAGATAGGAAATATTACCAAAAAATCTTGGAGCCGTGAGTGAATGATGAAGACATGACTGGTATTAACAACTCCATTGTAGAAACAATCAATACCACATCGATGACTTACATCACTATTTGACACACTTGCAAAATAAGTAGTTCCTGTGCACAAACTGAATCTGAAAGTTGGTACTCCAATCATGCACATGAAAATATATAGCCACCACAGCTGTGCAATGGACCTACACTTTTGGTGAAATACTTGCAAAGGAACATCAGAGGCCATTGTCTTAACAGGATGTGGACGTGGAGGGAAGATATTCATGCCATCAAACTTTCCATACAAATTTAAGTGCCTACAATTCCCAGTGAACTTATGGTTTATCATGACAAGTCACACGGCCAGACCTTAGGAATCATATGAATTAAACTTGGGACAACATGTTTTGCCCACGGCTTGATACACGGTGAGTGGGAGTATGCACACCTGACAAGAAAACTAGAAACCTGGTCTACACAGAGGCATTCCTGTGACTGACTACAATTAAGGTAAAAATAACATCTTATTTCTCCTAAACATTGCTTCACTAACTTATTTCACAAAACTAAAACCCATTCATAACAATTTCCTATATTTCTCACAATATCTGCCTCTACATATTAGAACAATTAATTTTTCAGGTTGCTTTAAGGGTGATTAGTAAATTTATTACATTAAAATATAAATGAAACTACTTTCAGACATCAGTATGAAACCAAACCTAAGGTAATAACTAAAACAAAAGAAACGAAAGTTTTTAGAAGATATTTACAGTTCTTGGTAACAGAATAAAATGGGTAAAGCATTTCTACATACACCAAGGTACGAAGCAGTGGCAAATGCTAGTAAAGTATGAAGCAATGAAGACCAAATAGGGGCACATTTTTTGAATAAATACGTCTGTGAACATTCATCCCAGTAAATAATGCATGAACTTGGGTAATGGAGGCAGGAGAGATGGTATCAGGTTTGTTGTGGTACAGGTGGCATGGTCTATGATGTGTTAGGTTTCACCAGTGGTGGGGGTTGCAGTATGTTGCAATGGCTAGAAACCTTTCCCATCGTTTCAGTTTATGTAGAAGAGAGACATGATACAAGAAGTATGATGCATACTGAAACATTTCCAGTAATCTAAAGATCCTTGCTCATTGGTACAGAGTAGTAATTTCATAAAGTTTGCACTTGATTTCTTCACGTTTGTCCAGTCATCCTATGGTAGAACCAATGTTAGTATTTTTTTTTTTTAAATGGCTTCACAGTACATTAAGGTAAATGTACATCACTTCCAGTATGTTACTCTCATCTGAATTCATAATGACAATACAAATTGCCAACTGGACATCTGTCACCTAACTGACTTAAGAGTGATTATCTGCATATTTCAGTATGTCACAGCTTACTCATTTTCCCAATGAACAATTTTAGTTCACCACAGGTTACTGAAGCACTGAGACAAAATGCAATTGGTGATGTCAGACAGAAGTCAATCAATCACAACGTAGGCAAGGCCAAAGTCATTACTGTGAAAACCCCATTTTTCAGAAGCCTTCGTTATTTTGGCAGGGCTGAAGAGCCGATTACAATGTACCTGATTTCTCCAACTTTTTTCCATACTTTAACATGCAGCAAGAAATTTCACAATCCTACACAACTGGCTCAAACATTACAGCAACAACTGTTACCCCAGTCATCTTGACTAGACCAAAAGCCTGAAAGGTTATGACCTCTTGCAGTCAACAGCTGTCTCAAACTCAAGTAACTGTACATACCTCAGAGTGCTGGAACCATAATGTCAGTATTGAAACACACTGTTAACCTTGCTCTACGAGGGTGGTCTGAAAAGTTTCCGACCTAACAAAGATACAAGACATTTTTTCTGATTTTTTTTTTTTATTTTTCAACATAGTCTCCTTGTAACTCTACACACTTCTCCCAGAGATGCTCCCATCTCTTTAACCCGTCCAAATAGTACTTGGCGTTTTCCTCTGCAAAATAATTGTTCGCGAAGGTGATTGCCTCTTTATTTGATGAAAATCTCTGTCCTCCAAGCACAACTTTTAGATGAGGGAACAGAAAGAAGTCGCTTGGGGCTAGATCTGGTGAGTAAGGCGGATGGTCAAGCAGTTCAAACCATAATTCGTGAATTTTCGCCATGGCAACTGCTGAGGTGTGAGACGGTGCATTGTCTTGGTGAAACAGGATTTTCTTTTTATGCAAATGTGGCTGTTTTTCCACAAGTTCTACCTTCAGCTTGTCAAGTAATGATGCGTAGTATGCTCCTGTAATGGTTTTTTCCTTTTTGAAGGTAATCAATTAAAATAACTCAATGACTATCCCAAAAAAAAAAAAAAAAAAAAAAAAAAAAAAACAGTCGCCAGCACTTCCCCAGCAAAGAAACAGTTTTTGCTTTTCTTGAAGCCGGTTCCCCCTACGCAGTCCACTGTTTGGACTGTATTTTTGTTTTGGGCGTATAATGGTGTATCCAAGTTTCATCTACAGTAATTAATCGGCACTAAAACTTGGATTTATTGCGCCTAAACTGTGCCAACAGAGCGTTGGAAATGTCCATTCAAACACGTTTCTGGTCTAATGTGAGCAAACGCGGCACCCAACGCGTGGAAAACACGTTCTTTTGAAATGTTCATAACCTCTGCTCCCTCACTTTAATTCTGTGGTCATCTAGCATCAATTGGTGAACTTTGGTGATGTTTTCGTTGGTAGTTGCAGTTTTTTGATGTCCTGAACGTTCGTCTCCCAAGCTTTTACGGCTACGTTTAAATTCAGCTGCCCAAAATTTCACTGTGGTAAGTGATGGTGCAGAGTCCCCATACACAGAATCCAACTCATCTGTAATTTGTGTAGGTGTATTGCCTTTTAAAAAACAAATATTTAATGATGGCTCGATACTCGATTTTGTACATTTCACAAAAACACTCACATCAACTCACTCAAACGACTGTTACATAACAACTGTGCGTCCAAAATGGCTGATACTTTGGTGAGTAGCTGTCAACAGATAAACAACGAAATTCACTAGCTTTTATTTACAAATGCTGCCATCTTCACGTTAAGGTCGGAAACTTTTCAGACCACCCACGTATCAATCGGCACCAAAATGCAGAGATCACACAATGACATGGAAACTGGTTTTCATGACAAATTTTCAAATACAGTAAAAGCTCCTTATTTGCGGAGGATATGTTCCATAAATATGCCGCGAATATCGAATGGTAATTTGTATGGGATTATAGGGGATATGTTCCAAGGTTCCAAAAAAACGCAATTACAGCCAATTTATTAAAAGATTTTAAGCAACATGATTTAATTATTGTCAGGCTTAGGCAATGTTTTAAAGAATTTAGTAATTTTTCCTTGTTTCACCACTTTTAAATGGTCTTTCAATTCGGACTGATATTTAACTGTAGCATTAACAGTTTGTCTTAGATACAAGACTTCTTTCAATAGACGGATCAATTTTCATGAAGAAATTACAAAGCTCATTTACCATCATAGATCTTCACATAGGTGTTTTTTAAATTAAGTGTTACCATTTCAATGCTCGTTCAAGCCTCTTCATCAATGGGTTGGTGATTTAACATTTCCTCCAAGTAGAATTCAGTCAATCTTCATCTTGCGATTCAAGCAACTCTTTAATGTCACTTGATTCAATCTGTTTGAATTTTTTTTTTTTTACTTATGGCTTTATGCCTTGTCGACGACGAGGTCAATAGAGGCAGGATGGGACTGGGACAAGGAATGGGATTCTCCATCATTTCGACAGTGAGATGAGGCCATAGTTTTTTCCAGCATGATTTCTCACAACGATTCTTGTATTGTAACAATGCATTATGATATGTCAAAATTTTTCCAGCATTGCATAACATTCATAAATAACATAAATTGCGAACAAAGCAGAGGGGACAAGTGTTATTCACTCAGAATTATTGCAATGAAGTACTAATAGATTCAATAGCAATAAGTTTTTTTTAGTTGTTTCGGCTAGATAGAGTGACTCCCGGCACGTGCCAGCAGTACTCAAACGATGCCGACATGTTAGTAAAGGTGTCTGTTATTCTATGGTTAAAAAAAAAAAAATACTTGGTTGTAACAATTCCAAAAATTCTACAGAGGTTGTTTAGGTTGTTGTAATAAAGGTAATGGATCTTATCTGAACAAAATAGTTAAAATATACACCACCTTGTAATACTATGGCAGAAAGAATGGACACCAGGATAGTTGGGTCAAATTTCTAAAATAGTACTGGTAAATAAGAAAGGCTCTCAAAGACAATGTGCAAAGTACGGTATGATTTCAACCAGTTGCCAAAAGGTTTCATATTGTTAATGCTGAATAATCTACAGAAAAATACCAATAAGTTTTTTTTTTTTTTAAAAAATAAAAAGTAGCATAGTCTCTATGGATCAAACTTGCAAAAGTGTTTGGCAAATTAAAAAATAAAGGAATATAGAAAATAAAATTTATTTTTAACCAGAAACTGCAAATGGCAAGTACTGAGGAAATTTAAATTCCCCAATTAAAATACTCTAAAGAGGCCTCCCAATATACATATGAATTTAAAGAAATTTTGTGATGTATCCTTTTTTATTTAATGCTATACTTCAGAAGCTAATCTAAAGAGAAAACAATCAAGGTGCATGCCCTTGATTTAATTTTGTTTAAGTTTTGGTGGCGATTGCCTGTTTCCATTTGGCCAATTTTCTCGTATCTTCTATATACTACTTCTAAATGTTCACCCAATATCCCTCTAGGCCTTCTGAATGTACACCTTATACGTGCCTACAACTCTATTCACTAATCCCGTATCTTTTAATTACTAGTATCCAAGTTCCTTTATCTTATTAGTTACTGGTTGTTTTTTTACACTAATTTGCACAAAAAAATTTTAGCCACTTACACAATTCCCGTATTTAAAACCAATAATTTTGGCACCGTTACTATCCCACAGAACTCGTGAATAGGACTGACTGACTTAAGTTTCGATGCACAAGTGTGTTCTCCTACCATCTTCCTCCAAAATTTATCCTGCTAAGATGAATTAATAATCAAAAGATATGCCGAGATATTTTTGTTTCAGCTTTCAAACGGTCAATTCTAACTCCACCATATAATCTTATAAAACCTTGATTTACTTTTACACATTAATTGATGACAAGATACACAAAACCAATTACTTCTCATATTCAGATCCTTCTGAATCTGTTCACATTACTCTCTCATTTGAAGGTATACTTAAGGCTTTTGGATGTTACAAGTAACACAGAAAGGGGTACATAAACTTTGCAGTATTATATGAAAAAACACAACTGATATCACAAAACTATGTCAATAAAATCAAAGATTGTAAAATTACAATTTGGCATCACCAAATAACTCAAAATACTGAGGAAAAATAGTAATAAAAGATTCTTAGATTGTGAAAATCAAACTGATAAAAGCATTTTCAAAGAAAACACATATAACATGATAAAATTTACTAATGATTCAGTACAAGGATTCTACAAAGGATACGTAATGCCACTTTGCAACAAAACAAAACTTATTATCCTTAGCAAGGTGGTTAGGAATATTTGAAGACCACTGGAGAATAGAGAAAAAGAATCACAAAAGTAAGTCTCATGACAAAAGAGCAAGGATTAAAAAAAAAATCTGAAGAAATCATCTGACAGATCCTATACAAATATATGTAGATTAAGTGGGAAGATGAGAGCAGCATATCAACAAAAAGGGAAATAAAAAGATGATCCCAGTGAACAGAAAGCTACGAGGGAGGGAGGCATTACAGACACAATCACAGCTGTATTGCTGTGGGAGATAAATAAATATAAAAAGATTATTGGAAATAATCACAGTTTCACTGGAAAATAATTGAACTGTAACAAAATTTAGGAAATTGCTAAATAATCATGAAAACTTACCAATTTTTGCAATCTCTTCTCTCTTCTATTATCCACTAACAGAAGACCATCTTTTATTAGATTCTTAACAATATCTTCTTCATTGTCATTGACTTCTACAAGAGTAACGTGTGGCAAATTGCCTATTCTATATTCAACATTTAGTAATACAGGGCGATTTTCTACATCACTTATAAATGCTTTCACTGCTTCTTCTCTGTAGTCATTCTGTAGGGAGGAAAAAATTAATAAATAAAAAACAATTTATAGTGTACACGAAGAAAATCAGAAGATTTCACATTTATACATGAATTGAACTTGAAAATGTTAAGAAGCAAGAGGGAGAAAATTAAAACTAAACAGTACATTGAGACTAATGGAGCCGATCAGCAGGAAACTGACGGAATCATCATAAAAATGCTGCCTGATACATGTAATGATATCGCTCAGGAGTAGACATTCAGCACACTTTTTAATCTCAATAACATTATTTTATAACAAATAAGATGGGAATGACAAAAATATCCCATCACTTACCACAGATGAAGGCAGCAGGGCGAGAAGAGCATGTAAAAAAACACAAACAAAATTCACAATATGTTGGTTAGTAATCTTAGTCATGTAGGAGGTGAGACATATAGTGTGGACAAATATGTGAGCACATCAGGACCCCCCTCATGAATGAAACAAAAGGTGATAGGGAGAAAAAGTTAACCAGCAATAATTGTGAAACAGAATAATCTCTATGGCAATCAGTAGAGGTAAAATTAATTTGTTTAGTATAATTCTGATCTGTTATAAGACTAAATAAATAAATAAAGAAAACTAGAAAGATATAAAAAAATATAAACCAAAAATATGTACACATGTTGAAATATATATACAGGGGCAGCCCTGGGACAGTGGGAGCGGTGCGGCCGCTTAGGGCACCGTTCTGAGGGGGGGGGGGCACTGAAAATGCAGCGATAGATCTGCACAAAAAGTGAAAAATAAATTCTATAATAACCTAGCTTCCTGTTCACATATTTTAACACACTAAACTTCCAGAAGAGAATATAAACGTAAGAGCTTCAGATTAATGTATAGTCGTATGCTTTCATAGAATCAAGTCAACTCCAGTTGTGACTCGAGTAAGCACGAGTTACTCGAATCAAGAAAATCACCACTCGTCCTATAATTAGCAATCTCTGGTGTTGCACTGCTTCTCCTACACCTGTTTCCTGCCTTTGTGGCTGTAGTGTTGGAGTTCGTTCACATGCGGGTGCATGTTCATGGGGCAACAGTAAACCTACTTGTGTATTTCTACTAGTCTTGTGTAGTTCATGAACGAACTAATTCAGAAGGGTGTCCCCACAGGCGAACTACGCGCACTAGTGCCCAGATCTCTCACTCCTTAGTTCATTTAATTCTTTTCCAAAGACCGACTATTGTTTTAGGTTATTTATTACTATGTCATCTAAAAGGAAACACAGTTCACTGGATACATGTCACTGAAGAGACACATACACAAAGAAAAGAAAAAATTGTTCAACATTAATAATTATTGCAGAAGTCACAAACGGTAATTTAAAAGAATGTGAAAACAAAAGACGCTTTGATTCCATTAACAGTTAAAAGACAACCATCGATAACCACCATAACAAACAAAAGAGTGCATGCGGTAGCGGTAGCAAACGATCCGTCTTTCTGGAATCCGAGAGGGGAGTGACCCTGTTCACTAAGGAGCTGCGAACTAAACTGAGCTCTCCCGGTCACGAACTAAACTGAGCGCTCTCGGTACCGAACTATCATATGCAAGTTTACTAGTTAGTTCATCACCACTCACCGCTAGGGTTACCATCATTTTTTCGGTCGATTATAGTATATTTTTAGAATAAGCTATAAAAAATAGTAGACCGACTTTTTTAGGTTGTATAAAAAGAATGGAAAAAAACTGTTAAACATTAAGAATCATTGCAGAAGTCTCAAACAGAAACAAAACACGCTTTGATCCCATTAACAATTAAAAGACAACCATTGATAACCACAACTACCATAACAAACAAAAGAGCGCATGCAGTAGCAGTTGCAAAGTGAACGAACGATCTGTCTTTCTGGAATCCGAGAGGGGAGTGACCTAGTTCGCTAAGGAGCTGCGAACTAAACTGAGCGCTCTCAGTCCCGAACTATCATGTGCAAGTCTACTAGTTAGTTCATCACCATTTGCTGCTAGGGTTACCAACATTTTCTGGGTTGATCATAGTAGTGTTTAGAATAAGCTATAAAAATACAGAACACTTCAAAAATATATTTTATGAAATAGTAGAAAAGTGCAAAAGGTATGTTTTTTACTATTTTATTTTTTAAGCTTATCGCATTCAGTTGTTAAATTAATGTCGATCGAAAGCTCATTTTTATTAATGAAATACATCTCTTACTGTTACGTAGATTTCGTGCAGTATTGTTATTTTTGAGCGAAGTTCGTTCACTATGAAACTCATTTTTTTCTTGTAAATTTAGAACTTCTAATATTGTCTCACAGTCATCAAATGAAACCTCGTTATTTAAATTTAATTTTTGGATTTTGTATAGCCAATTGCTTTCATTAAAATCTAATCATTTATTAAGATACTCCAGACATTTGTCAACCAATACTAGAAAATTATTTTGAATATTATCACTTTCTGTGGAGAATTAGGCATCTAAGGAATTTTTCTTGTTTTCTTAACCAAAGAAAGTCTCTTTAACATTTTTTCTAGCACTGATTTTAAAGCTGACATAATATAATACTTATCTCAGATTGTGACATTATTACCTTCTAGTTGTTTAACAGCTTTATGAAAGTTGTGTAAAGAAATGGCTCACGAAATTCAAAAAGATTTTAACTTTTGTGTCTTCATTAGTTTAATTCGTCATCAAAATATTTTGAACGTGTGTTGGATAATCCTCCACTACACTGATAAAATAATCGCTCAGTGACTTCCAGTTCACTGGAAACTGACGCACTTTCGTTATTGCTACCACTTTCCATACCCAATTTAATTTAATTAAATATCCAAAGAAAGAACAGCTTCCAAGTGAAAATAATTAACAAAACAAAAACAAAGCAAAACAGATGCATGAGCAAACATTTGTTTGACTTTTTGTCAATTTTGACATTACATAACATTTTCGAAGTGGCGTTTAGATAAACGCACATCACATCATTCAAAAGATAAATCATAATGTGCCTTCACAGATTTTACACAGGGAGTAATTTGTTCGTTATTAGTTTATGTGTTGCAAAATAATAATAATAATTAATAAATCAATTGAAAAATTAACATTCTACTAATGTATGTAAAGTAAAAAGTAAAAAAAGAACAGTTGAATGAACCATTTTATCCATATGTGCAAAGTACAATGAGCACTTTGGTTTATCGGCGGCCACTGATCGTGCTAATGTTATTTGAAAGGGCTATTGTTAACTAACAACTTTTTTTTTTTTACGAAGGTCATATTAAATTCTATTTAGAAATGACAAAAAATTATTAAATAATGCCCTAATAAAACTGTCATAACAAACAAAATAGCACATGCAGTAGCAATAGCAAGGCGAGTGAACATGAAGGTGTGAAAGCAAAGGAAATTAAAATAAATCTTATAAACTTGCATTATGCCACGCAATATTTGTTTTAATTGTAGTCTAGGCTGCACAGATGGTGATCAGTGTGCAACTATTTCTGTTCAAACAATTTAATAATTTCATTACTAGGACACAGTTTCAATTATTTTGAAAAAAAGAAAAGAAACTAAATTATTCATGCCCACTGCTGTAACTTCAAATGCCACTTGTAATTCTGACCCACGTTAAGTAACAAACTAATCAAAACTTTCAATAACATTGATGCTTGAAACTTAAAGCTTTAATATTCCATATCTATGGACAAAAAATAAGATAGGATAGCGAAAATAAACAGTTACCCGTCACTTACCACAGATGAAGGCAGGAGGGCGAGACACGTAAAAACACAAAAACGAATTGCACGATATTTCGACTTTAGTCTCAGTCATGTGGGAGGCGAGACATATGGCAGGAGGTAAGATGTGGTCACATCCCAACCCGCCACATGAATGAAGCACAGGCGGAAAACACGTGGTAGTCGTAGAATTGCCGGGAGGGGGGAATAGGCTTGACCAGCGATAAAAGTGAAACAAATCAATATAATCTTTGTGTAGCATAATTCAAAAAGTTATAATTGAAAATAAAGGGAGAGGATATGTTGGTACAAACAAGCTCAACACCTGTTTCACAGTTAGAGCTATTAGAGTTTTTCCTAATACCACCACCCCTTCAGAACTCCGCAGATGGGAACTAGCCTACCAACATATCCTTGACACCAGACACACCCCTGGCCTAAACCTACGTTAAACCTGTCACTTGCCATCTCTCATTTCATTTTACAGTCGGTTATTTTTATATGTACATTACTATTCAATTTATATATATATATATATATATATATATATATATAAATTCTTCTATCTCACTTTATTTTCAATTATAACTTTTTGAATTATGCTACACAAAGATTATATTGATTTGTTTCACTTTTATCGCTGGTCAAGCCTATTCCCCCCCTCCCGGCAATTCTACCACTACCACGCGTTTTCCGCCTGTGCTTCATTCATGTGGCGGGTTGGGATGTGACCACATCTTTACCCCTGCCATATGTCTCGCCTCCCACATGACTAAGACTAAAGTCGAAATATTGTGCAATTCGTTTGTTTTTGTGTTTTTACGTGTTTCGCCCTCCTGCCTTCATCTGTGGTAAGTGACGGGTAACTGTTTATTTTCCCTATCCTATCTTATTTTCAGTGCCTTTCGGCAGTTTCTTTGTTTCCTTTACCCATATCTATGGACAAAGAATTTAAGGAATACTTCTATATATCAAAAGAATATTATGTAAATATAAGCATCTAATGATTGATATGTGGATTTAAAAGCAATTCGTACTTTAATTTCAGTGTTCTGTCAGTTAATTTATGCTTAGCAATGTTATTAAATAACATGCATAATGTAGAACAATGGCGTAAAGCATGATGTCATGTACTGACAGATGACGTCATAGAGTTGCTTATTTTAAGTATAGATTAGGATGTAAAAGTATATGTTATCTTCAGTCTATCTATGTGGACACCTTAATGATGAAACTAAGGAAAATGGAAGTGACTCCCAGGTGATATAAATAATGAAGGGAAGCGAAATTAACCCACCAGACAACAAAGTTGATGGCTGCGATGAGAGAAAATATTTAGACGGACAAACAAATACACAATATTTCAGCAACTGCCATCTTCAGTAGTAGATAAACCAGCCATTAGGCTCCGTACTTGTGCACACACATGACGTCACCAAATGACTAGCTAGGTCGTGGGGGGGAAGGGTGTTGGAACGGCTAAGGAGCAGACTACCGATATATCGGCAATATCTGAGATAATATATTGAAGGTGATGGTAAATTGAACATACGTAGCAAGGATACCTAGTACTGACGCAAACAGTTATATCTAGTTTTTAAAAAAATGATTGTTTAAGTGGTTGGATTTGAACGGTGGTTAAGGCCAGGTTGGTTGTCTGGTATCCAGGCTATTCTGGTACGCTACTTCCCATATCCAGAGTTCTGCTGCAGTGGTGCTATCAGAGAAAAGTCTGACTACTCTCACAGTAAAACAGTTGTTGAGATTGTTGGAATCATGGCTATTGGCATGTTCTGGTATTGGAAGGTACATGTTGCGCATGTGGACTGTTTGTGGCCATTCATTCTAACTGAGAGTTGCTGTACTAATTTACAGTAATTTCTACACTTTGATAGCTGCCATCTATTCCATACCAAACGTTCCCTCCCATACAGTCTTGCCATCCATGGAAGTCACATTTGTTCTCATGCTCATTCCCTCCATCAATGCTCACATAACCTATCCCAAGCAATTTATATCCCATTGTTACCCCACGGATCATGAACATAAACAGATCTCCCGTACGATCACTCACCCTCCACGTAACCACTTTCGCTTGTCTCCTACAAAAACCAAGCATAGCCCGGCCTTTGTCATCCAGTTCTTTCCTGGCCTCGAGTCCATCATTCATATCTTGCGACAAGGGTATGACTTCCTTCGCTCCTTTCCAGAAATGCGTACTCTCCTACCCAAAATTCTACCCAGTGTCCCCCTTGCATGTTTTACCAGACCACCTAATCTTAAGAACATCTTAGTCCACAAATACATTCCGTCAGACTCTCTAAAAGCACCATATGGATCTTTTCCTGCAATAGACCTTGCTGTAAAACCTGCAGCAGTCTTCCACCCACCACTACATATTCCAATCCTACCACAGGGGAAACTTTCCCCATCATTGTACATGCAACGTGTTCAACAACTCACGTCATATACCAACTAACTTGCCGCCACTGCACTAAATAGGCCTCACCACACAGCAACTCTCAGTTAGAATAAATGGCCACAGGCAAACAGTCCACACCCGCAACTTAAACACACTTTGACAATAAATTTGGCTGCCGCAGCGGCGGCAGCAGCCAAATTTATTGTCACAGTGAGTACCTTCCAATACCAGAACATGTCAATGGCCAGAATTCCAACAATCTCAAAGACTATTTTACTGTGAGAGCAGTCAGACTTTTCCCCAAAAGCACCACTGCAGCAGAAATCCGGAGATGGGAACTAGCATACCAGAATATCCTGGATACCAGACACCCACCTGGCCTTAGCCACTGTTAAAATCCAACCACTTAAACCATCACTTTTTTTTTAAACTAAATATAACCATTCGCATCAGTAGTAGGTACCCTTGATACACATGTTCATTTTACCATCGCCCGCAATATATTATCTCAGACATTGCCGAAATTTCGATAGTCTATTCCTTAGCCTTCCCCCCCCCTTCCCCCCATGACCTAGCTAGTCATTGGGTGACATTCTGCGTTTGCACACATATGGAGCTTAATGGCCCGTTTATCTATTACTGAGCAGGCAGTTGCTGAAATATTGTGTATTTGTATGTCTGCCTAAGTGTTTTGTCTCATCACAGCCGTCAACTTTGGTATGTGGTGAGTTAATTTCCCTTTCCTTCATTATTTATGTGGACATCTTAATCATGAATAAGCGATTGCACATTTGGGGCGCCACAATGAGATCTCACACCACCTGAAAAACTTGCCAGGGCCGCCCCTGTATATACATATGAAAACTGACTGTAAAATTCCAAAATATTAAGTGATAGGTTTAGCATAGGATGAGGCCACAGTTTGTCTGGTGTCTAGGATGTGATAATGGGCAATTTCCCATCTACAGGGTTATTAAGAGGTGGTGGTGTTCGGGAAAACTCACAGCTCTAACAGTGAAACAGATTTTCTTTACTTGTGGCTTTACACCTTGTGTACGTCAAGGTCATTAGAGATGGGATGGGACTGGGAACAAAAAAGGGAAGGAATTCGGCCATAACCTTTTGAAGGTAGCATCCCGGCATTCACCTGGAGTGATTTGGAGAAACCATGGAAAACCCAAAACTGGATGCCCGGATGGTGATTCGAAAATGTGTCCTCCCGAATGCGAGACCAGAGAGTTAACTGCTCACCCACCACTCGGTGAAACAGGTGCTGAGATTGTTGGAATCATATGAACTGGCATGAATTGCCACTGATTGGTACAGGGTAGAAGTATAAATTTTTCGCCTGTGGCCAATTATCCTGGAAGATAGTTGTTGAGTGGTGATACCGATGTGAGAAGCGGTGAAGATAAGACAGGTAAGTTGGTAGATAAGGCGAGTGGTAGTGGAATATGACCAAGTGAAATTGATGGAGTGACTATTGTCGAGTGCATTGAGGAAACCTAAGAGGTGGTCTTCCACATGGGTCCAGATAAAATATATCATCTATATATTTAAACCACAAGGGGGAGGGGGGGGGGGGTCCTTTCAACACTTCTTTTATATGCACACCACAAGCAGTCTCCTCACCACATCCCAAGCCAACTTCATCCTCTCTATAAACTTCTTCTTCATGTCCCTAATTTATCAACAGACACACTGCACTGCCAGGTACCCACATGGCCCCATCTTTCTCTAACTTATTCCTGGGCCATCTAGAGGAATATTTTCTGAAGAACTGCCCTCTTGTTTGGTTTAGATACTTGGATGATATATTTATGATCTGGACCCATGTAAAAAACCACCCCCTAGATTTTCTCAACTCACTCAATAAGTCACTCCAACAATTTCTCTTGGTCATATTCCCATACTTGTGTCACCTTCCTTCACATGGATATCATCCTATGACAAGGTGCCCTCTATACCTCTGTGCACATGAAGCCAACTAATTTACGAGGGCTGTTCAGAAAGTAACCTCCGATCGGTCACAGTGCGGGTGGTGGGGGTAGTCGCGACGCCATCTGTACATTCACGCACTCAGCTGGAATTCATTAACCAAATCCTTTGTTACTGGCACGACTTTCTACCTTCCTTCCCTGAAATGCATGTCTTATCGTACTCTTCTACATCTCCAAAATTATCCTTCCCCTGTAATAGACCCTGCTGCAAAAACATGCAGCATGTATCCAGCCAATGCTACCTACTTTAATCCCATCACAGGAGAATCCTTTTTATCATTGGGCACACCACCTGTGCCACCGCATACTTCCAACCTATATCATCCAGTGGAAATTAATGCCAGCTCATATGACGAACAATCTCAACACCTGTTTCACGGTTAGAACTGTCAGAGTTTACCCAGACACCACCACCTCTTGAAAACTCCGTAGCTATGAACTTGCCCATCATTACATACTAGAAACCAGACAAACTCTGGCCTCAACCTACCTTACTATTTTGGAATTTTCCAGTGATTTTTCATAAGGGGCATCCATAAATTACACGAGGTGTTTTTCTGGACTTCCGGACCCCCCCCCCCCCTCTGGTGAGACCGTGAGATCTAGTCCGCCCCCCTCCCCCCGGTGAGATCTCCCATAGAAATCACCCTCACAGCTTTTTAAGACTTTTTAAGGTCTCACCCTTCCGAAGCCGGTTACACCCCCACTTTTCGTCGAAATACTCCCATAAAATTGACTTTTGAGTCATTTTTAGACCCCTTTTCCTTTTATTTATTTATTTTTTTAGCTCTACAGTCCAACAAAAATTTCAAAAACCTCACGCGAGATTTCCGTTGACTCCCCCCCCCCCCATTTCACCTCACCTAATTTATGGACGCCCCCATATATATTTTTCAACAACATATTTTTAGTATTGTTTATTTAATTTTATAACAGATTAAAATTATACTAAAAATATTCATTTTACTTCGACTGATTGCCATTGAGATTGCTGTTTCTCAATTATCAATGGTCAAATTTCTCCCCCAAATCACAGGTCCAAACTCCACCCTTCTGTGTGTTTCATTCATGTGGTGGGTCAAGATGTGTTCACATCTTTCTCCCCACCATATGTCTTGCCTTTTAAACAACTTTTGTTACTAACAAAAATAATGTAAATTTTTTGTTTTTTAGGTGTCTGTCTTGCCCTCCTGCCTTCATCTGTGGCAAGTCACAGGTTATTTTTCCCCCATCTTATTTTATTTTCAGTGCCTGATGGCAGTTACTTTGTTTCCATCATTCACGTGTTTCCTAACATCATTTTATACATTTTAAAAGAAAAGCATACAAACTGAATGGTTTTGTCACATTTAAGTCACTACTTACACTGTGATGATCCCCTAGCAACAATGACTCACTTCTTCCAAGTACTGAGGCTAATTAAAATAGTTGAGTGTGAGTTAGTTATAAATTATTTTGCTTCATGAAACACTTTCTTAGATGAAAATTTTAAAACCACCAATATCCCTCCATGAATATTCCAACCTATCTGCAATATGACCATTTCATATTTAGACAGCTGACTTGTTTACAGTAAAAATAATTAATTTAGAAAAAATAAAAACTATTAGACTATAGTAAGTTTATTCTCATTACATTTGAACTTCTGGATTATGAAATACAGTAATACGAACAAACATAATGATACAACTGGTCTTTATGTTGACTAATACGGCAAAATTGTAATTTGAAACCATTCAGTAAAACTCATTCTTAATGTACTGGTTGCTTCGTTGGGCTACATTTCATTCAGGTCATCACAGCCTTCTACTGAATTTATTTTGGAAGAAATAAGATACTTTCACAATATATTTTTTTAGTGCAAATCGCTCTGTTATTCACGATTTTGTGATTGCAGAGTATAAATGTAGATTTAAAATTATCTCTCATATCTAAAATGTAATATTCTGACAAGCTAAAAAAGATGGCATACTAACAAGAAACTAACGATGCTACAAATCATATTTAACTTGCATGAGTTAAAAGACAAAATTACAGTTTATAGTGACTTTTTTGTGCTAAAGAGAAAGTAAATTGTTATACTCACATCATTTCTTGGTAACTGCACACAAGCCAACGCATATTCCTGAGCATATGGCTTGTCAGAAGAAACAGAAGATGGAAGAGGAGCACAGTCTGCGACACTGATGACTTCTCTGTTGCCATAGTCTATATAGAAAACGGATACGTTGGGGCCAGAAATTTTTTCTACTTTTGCCCTATACCATTCTCGGTCCAAACTGAACTTGGCGGCACAAATTTCATTCTTCTTTGGTGTGTATGCACCTGCTGTAGGGGGATTGGCAGCAAACTCCTGTCTCATTTTTTCCATTAATTGATCCAAATTTGGACCTTGATCAACCATCTGGGCATAGAAGTGCAATTCTGGTGTAGCTTCAATAATCAAAACTTTCTGATAATCAATTTTCCTTTCAACTACACGGTCTTCTTCAACCTTTTTCTCCTCCTCATTTTCCTCCACAAAATCTTTCCATATCTAAAATAACACAAAACAATGTATTATTCATTCAGCAGTGATAATACAAGACAGGTGTATGTGTGTGTGTGTGAGAGAGAGAGAGAGAGAGAGAGAGAGAGAGGGAGAGAGGGAGAGAGGGAGAGAGGGAGAGAGGGAGAGAGGGAGAGAGGGAGAGAGGGAGAGAGGGAGAGAGAGGGAGAGAGAGGGGGGGGGATGGGGTTAAAAAAGTGCAGTATTTAACTATGGTCGCAGCCAGCAAAGTCATGAAAAAGTTAATTTTAGTTCGGTTGGTTTTTTTGATATTTCCTTTCATATTGAAGTTGTGTAGTGATACGGTTGGTACCTGGGAGCGGTTGCATTTACCCGAGCGCATTTCTTCTGGACAGTTAAAAATTGTGCATTATGAAATCGTTTTAAGGCAATATAAATCAATATAAATTTATAGTTGCCAAAAAGTTTTATCGTTGCTAATATCACACCACATACAATTAAAAGATAAAATAATTTTCAAACCATTTTCGTACAGCTGATATTTTAACATTATATAGTTCTATAATCCAAAGAAGATAGCCTAAAATTGTGAGACAGAAATTTGATTGCTAAATTAGGAAACAGACCTATTTAAGTCTCAGAGAGAATAGGCGAGTTAGAAGAATATGGCATCTAATTCGTTGGTTGGTTGAGAGAGATAGAAAAAAATAATTTATCAATATCATTTGCATGGGGTAGAATTCCATAAAAATACAGAATAATAATTAAACTGAAATGAGATATGAAAAACTAACAAAACATAAAGAATTGCACTGTAAATATGTTGACAGTCGTACTTAAAAGATAATGTGGTATTTTTATACATTTTTCTTTTTCATCACCCATCATGTACAACTTTGCATTTTACAAAATGCTATACAGTGCACATAAACACACTGCACAAATAGCATGTCATTGTCTAACTCTTATTATGCTCTGTCACAGTTATCTCTCTCAACCAACCAACCAACAAATTAGATGCTGCACTCATCTAACTCACCTACTCTCCCCGAGACTTAAACTGGTCTCGCTCCTAACTGAGCAACCAAATTTCTGTATGGTAAATTTAAGTTACATTCTTTGATTATAGAACTATGTCATATTAAAATTTCAAATATACTAAAATGGTTTGAAAATTATTTAAATTTTTAATTATATATGGCACAATGTTAGCAACAATGAAACTATCAGGCAACTAAAAAATTTATATTGCTAAGAAAAAAAAGAAAGAAAATTATGGAAAAAAAGAAAATGTCTTAAAATGATTTCAAAATGCACAATTTTAACCTGTACAGAAGGGATGCACACAAGTAAATGCAACCGCTGCCAGGTGCCAGACGTACCCATACCCAACTTCCATAAGAAATATATATACAAAAAACCCAGCCAACAAAAAATTCTGTCTCGAAAACATTGCTAGCTCTTATACTATATTGGGTACATACACACACCATAACTGAAGCATTTGTCCATGTTCATATTCACTTGTATTTAGTTTAAATGCCTAGGTTTAGTTAAAATCCCAATGTGTAATACTCATGAAAGTGACTGGAAATTCATCAGTAGATTAATGAAGTTCATGGAGAAAATGGCAAGAAAATGGGTTACAGCATTTAGAGATTGCTGAATTAGTATTCAATGAAATGTGAAGTGGGCGACCATTAGTCATCACTGAAGACTTGGTGCAGAAAGTTCAAGAAAATAGATGTTTTATGATTTCATCTTTATCTGACAGGTTTCCTCAAGTTTCAAGGATTTAGAAAGTTCTTTCAGAATACTTAAACAACCAATGGCAAAATGGCCATTAGCAGAGGTTAAAAAAATCAGGTGGCAGATTTTTAAGAAAATGTTATTCATTAGTTGGCTCTTAGTAATATGTGCCTTAGTAATTATTGAAATTATGCTGTTAAGTAGGTTAAGGTATAGAGTTCATGAATAATTGAAGAGAAAAAAATTAACATAAAATGGTTTTATGAAAGGGCCTTATAAATCAACAAAAGAATGGTAGGAATAAAGATCAATTAAGATAACTAATGAAAGCATCATTTACAAAAGTTGAAACCACAACCGCAAAGAAACAACAGCAATTTAACAGGAAAAAACTGTACAATTACTGTAAGAACCAGCAATGGCTAAGGTCAACATTACACTTCTAGTTAGTCTGATCAGCTGGAGCACTTACTTCAATGGCAACACGGATCTATCCAATACTCTGAATTAGTAACTAGCATTCTCTGCTGTACAACATCTTTTCGCACCTTCTCAATTGGAATTTCTGCTTCCCTGCTATCTTCTTTGATTGCATCATCCTTCTTTTTGGTCTTCCATATACAATGAGCCAAAACATTATGACTAAAGCCCACCGCAAGATTTAATGCAGTTTGATGATGTTGCAGGTATATCACGCGGTAATGATAGTATATAAGCAGAACAGAGATGCTTGGAAAGTCATTCTGGAGAAAATATATGCAGCAAATGGGGAAATCCACAGACATAATTGACAGTGGGTTGTTACAGCCCAGCATCTCGAAACAAGAATCTCGGAAACATTGAGGTTGATCAGCTGTCCGTGCGCCATTGCAATGAGTATCTATAGAAAGTTGTTTAAGAATAGTGTGGTGAAATCACAAGTAGGCAACAAGATGGTGGACATCCACACTGCATCGCAGAACATAGAGGTTTTAGGATTGCTCGCTATGTAAGGCAAGATAAGGGGGCAATCTGTGACAGATCTGATAGCAGAGAAAGGTGCCAAATCAGGAACTAGTGTTTTGCAGCACAGAGATCAGGGTACATTCTTGAAAATGGGGCTCTGCATGTTTACCCAACTACAATGTCAACTGAAATTGCAATAGGCACGAGATAATCAAGACTGGATGATGGATTCATGAAAATGTGTCACCTCACCGAATGAATCGTGTTTCTTGTTACACCAGGTCAATGTCCAGATAAGCCACGTTCCAGGCGAACAGCTGCTCATAACATGCACGGCATCATGGACGCCAGTGCCGCCTCCAGAAACCACTGGTCTGTAAGTTATGGGAATTTCATGACGTGCATACACATCTGGAGCCGGATACCTCCAGAAACCAACAAAGGACATGTTGAGTCCATGGCATGCCATATTACTGCTGTACTGCATTCCAACGAAGGACAATCATGCTATTAGGCTGTTGGTCATAATGTTTTGGATCATCAATAATTTTCCTTCAAAATGTCCCTGTACCATGTCCTTGATGAAATCCTTACTCCTCATTAGATGATGGTACCATATAAGTCTTTCTTTTAGAAGTCCAGCAAATCTCTTAATTTTCCATGTTTCCTTCTCCATTCATCCTCTTTGATGGAACCAAATATTAGTCTCTGTATCCCATTCTCAGAAATCATTAATTTAGCCTTCATTGTTTCTTTCAAGGCCATAGTTCAGAACTATACAATATTAATGACATTACAGTCATTTGCTCATCTTCAGTTCATATTTTTAACAATTTCAACTTCAACATCTATCCTTGAATAAATGTAATTGCCTGCCTCTTCACTCCAAAATGTTTCTCCCTTCGAAATCCCCTATGTTCCTTAAAATGCTCAATTTTATTTTCAAATGAACTCCTTCTATATCTGTTACACTAGTGCTACCAATATTTCCATTGTAAATTCTGCTGATTCAAATATATTTGATTTACTTTAATATTTACTTTCAGTCACGTTTCCTTGGTGTTTTCGCTACTACCTGATTATGTTGTTCAGTTTACCCTTGCCTTTGATTAACAGAACTGCATTACCCATAAAGCTAGTTGTTTATTTACCTTACTACATGCATTCCAGTTTCTATTTCACCCCATCCTCCTCATAAATGTTTCCAAAGCAAGATTATAAAATAGTGTAGATGAACAGGCTCCTTGTTTTACATGTCCAGATGGAATGTCTTCCAAAGAATTTGTTCTCCCCCCCCCCCCTCTAATTTTATGGGTAATGCAATTCTTCATCTTCCTGTTGTTATTTACTTCTGCAAGTTTCTCTTATGCCATTATGGTAAAATAAGAGGCATATCAATTATAGTGATCACCATGATTCATTACTACTGGACATGTTATGATGCCCAGAACTTGCATCATCTTCAATGTCTTTCTAACCTTGCTGAAAGCGTTTGTACCATTTGTAAATTCATGGTTGGGTCATAGCATCAATGCCTTAGGCTTTCTTTAACTTTTTGATTGCTTCGCTTAATTTAATTTTTAACACAAAATTTTACCCAAACTCTCTGACCCAATATTTTGCTGCACCAAAAAAATCACCAAATGCACTAGCATATGTCTTACTTATGCATCTAACACGAACTAAACATTGCAGCTACCCAAACAATCAACACATATGTTGCTACCATTGCTACAAACACACACAAATAGGAATCAACTCAATAAACAAGACAAAGCGAGTGCAATTATAAAAATTCTCATTCCTTTTTTTCACACCTTGCTATTTGTACCATAACTTTGACATACCAGGTGTGTAAATATGAAACTGGAATTTTTTCATAAAAAATACACCTTTATTGTGTAAAAATGGTAAAAAGTACCTTATTTGAAGTATTGCACATTGGTAGATATATATTTTTCCCATCTCTATGTAAATTTATTAATACCACACCGAAATTTTTTTTTCTCTTTTGAAGCAAACCAGTCATTGAGCCATTTTCGTACATTTTCATAAGAAGTGAAGCGCTGCTCAGCGAATGCGTGTCCCATCAATGTAAAGAGAGAGTTATCAGATGGAGCTTAGTCAGGTGAGTAAGCCTCATGCATCAGTATCTCCCAACTAAGCGCTTCAATCATTTCCTTGGCTGGTTTTGCTGTATGTGATGGTAAGTCGTCATGAAGCAAAATCACTTTGGGTTCCCTTTTATGGTATTCTGGTCATTTTTCCTGCAATGCTTGATTCAAATTGATCATTTACTGACGATAAAGTTCAGAATTAACAGTTTAACCCGGCTTTAAGCAGCTCGTAATAGACCACACCATTATGATCTCACCAAAGACAGAGCATTGTCTTCCTTTCACAGTGATTTGGCCTTGACGTTGATGTTGATGGTTCAGCTGCAGTTACCCATGATCTTTTACACTTAGGGTTCTCGAAATATATCCACTTTTCATCACCTGTCACAACTCAATGGAGAAATGACTTTCTTCTATACCTGGTAAGCAGCATTTCACAAGTGGTTTTCCGTTTTTCTTGCTGTCTGTCAGTCAGTTCATGTGGAACCCATTTTCCCATCTTCTGGATCTTTCCCATCGCTTCTAAATGTGTTGTGGCAGCTCCCCTTGTTACATCTAATTGGTCTGCGAGTTGTTCTTGCATTTGGGCATCATCATTATCCAACAAAGCTGGAAACTCGCTGTCCTGAAGCTTCTTTGGAGGTCTTCCACTGTCTTCATTTCTCACGTCTAAATCACCATTTTTGAATTTTTTAAACCACCCAAAACACCGCGATTTACCGAAAGGACGCTCACCGTAAGCTTCAACAAGCATTTGATGCAATTCTGTAGCAGCTTTCTTTAAATGGTAACAGAAAATCAATTATGTCCGCAAATTGTAGTTTGGAGGCTCAAAACTCAAAATGTTCAACATTATTGAAAACTACACTGTCATGTGAAACTTGTATTGTTGTGGGTTGAAAATGGCTGTCAGATGTCAAGAAAAGAAAATGGTGACAATGATGCAATCTGATGTTAACTGCATTGATAGCTAGAGCCATCTATTGGCAAATTCCGGTTTCATATTTACACACCTGGTATATAATTTAATAACATAACAATATAATTACATTCACACATTTAACAGGAAAATTTTTCTGTAAAAGAAAATAAAACATGTCTGGTAAAAAAAAAAAAAAATGAATGAAAAATTCCAGTGCATTGAAAGTAATAATTTATCTTACATTTATATTATTATCTGCAATATATGAAAATGCTCCACAACATTATCCAGTACTAATTACCAGTATAAGGAAATCTACATTTTCTCTGTCATAGCTTACCTTCAATTTCTTTGCTTTTGCAGAATCTTCTGCTGCCTTTAGGGCACGGTAATGTTCCGATCTTTCTGCTGTGAAGTGCACGGAGGCTAAACCAGCTTCTACTAAAGCCACAGATAAATTTACACCATCTATCCACAGCCATCCAATGAAATTTCCTGCTTTGTCCATCGATTCAACATGAATTTCTACCTCATGTTGCAAGCATTTATCTTTTGTAAAAGCCAGAGCTTCCTCTCCATATGGTTCACCTTCCACAGTTCCAACGTTTCCAGGTGCTGGTCTCGAACCCCTCGGGCAGTTAATGCCTAAAAAGTTGGATCAAGATTTTTTTTCATATTTTAGAGTTTGACAATGTAGTGTGGCCAGTTCGCTAAGAACAAACATGATAAAGAGTGGGAATACTAGAAATAAAAACTGGTAAATTAGTGACATTTTCCATGGTGGTGAATCTGTTTTTACTGAGAACGACCCAAAAATAAATTGTAGTGACTAGACTAAGTACACTGCAGTGGCAACAAGAGTAAATTCCTCTTCAAGAACTTGAAGATGCATTCGGTGAGATACAGCAATGCTATCATCGAACAAGAATAAAAAATTGTAAGTAATAATCTATTCTATTACAGGAACACAAAAATAATTTTCGAAAAATATTAAATTCCCAATGGTGCAGTGAGGCACTGAAGGAAATTATCCTGGCTAAATGGAAGTGACACTCCTAGATAAAATACATTATGCGTAATTGGGCATATTTCAATGTATATTAAATTTAAATGTTTGGTCAGATTGTCATTTTAGTTAACATATACCCATTTTTTTAGGTCGTATTTGCATACATTTTTGGTCATAAAGATCTGAACCCTACTTATTGTCAATATATGTCTCATACACTCATATTAGAGTGCACTGTCTCCACCCTTGAAATCATTCTTGCGTAGTGCTCTATCTCCAACATTTCAAAATGGCAACACTGAGCACCCTGTGCTGCCTGGTATGTGCTTCACTACCGAACCTCAAATCTTCTACCTCCCCTATCAAAATTATGAAGTGCGTCAGTGTGAAAATAAGTGTGTTTGAGAGAGCGTGTCTTAATTTTAATGAGGTGCTATTCTTACATGCAACATTAAATCATTTGTTTTAGATGTTTATTAACTATAGTAATTTATTAAGTAAGAGAATCATGCTTGTAAAAAATGGACAATCAGAAGAGAGATAGACAAAGACAACAGTTTCTCCAGTATAGTAAGTATATAAATATTTTAAACTTCTTGTTGAGAATGATAGTGAAGTCTTGTCAACAATGTGTATGCTGTTTATGAAAGACGTGAAAACATATGAACGTTCTTGCAATTTGTTACTGGAAAAATAAACCATAGTGCCAAAAAAAATTGAGAAAATATAAAGGCTATTTGTAATTCAGCTTGTGGTATTGGTTTGAGAACTGTCCAGCATGTGTGTAGTGAGGCAAAATAACCTACTTATGTTTCTCCAAGGAAAAATGGGAAGTAACAGTCTTCTAACGAAACTTAAGACTTTGACTGAGCCATTGGCAGGACAGTGCCAGAATTTTACAACAATGGTGAGTATATCATCTCAGAAAAAGTAGGAAAAACATTAATCTAGACAATAAATTTTACAGGATCTGCATGACTTGCAAGAGACATATTGCACAGTATAGGATTTAAATACAGGCATCAGAATGATCAATTTTTGTTCAGGAAAATTAGCTCTCTTCATTGTTCAGGTACCACATGACCCATTTTTTACTTGGATGAAAATTGAGTAACTCAAAATCATTCTCTTGAATATATCTGGCAGAGTTCAAGCTGAAGTGTTGGAAAAGGGGTGAGAATGATTGTCCTGCATGTGGGATTAGCAAAGACTGGTTTATTCTAGGAAAGGAAATTGGTATACAGATGCAGTAAAATCAACAAATCTGTAGATCATCATTAAGAAATGAATTTCATGACACTTAACTACTGGTTTCTCAAAAGCTTTTTGAATAAGTTGGGCGAGAGTTCTACCATTGTCATGGACAATGAAAAATACCGCTTGGCAGTCATGAACCAAGCTCTAATGATAATAATAATAAAAACTGAAAGCTAATATGACAGCTTGGCTAGCAAAAAAGTAAATTTCCTATTTGCCTGCAGAGATGAGATTTTGGATAAGGTATGCATAAATAAAGAAGAACCAATCTATGAGATGGCTGTACTGGCAAATGGAAGAGAGCATAAAGTAGTCTTGTTCACCCCCTTATAATTGTCAGTACAATCTAATAGAGCTCATTTGGGACCCATGTCGAATGGGAAGTGGTGGAGAAAAACAAAACTTTTAAAATTTCTGATTTCAAACATTTGCTGCATGAAGCCTTGAAAAATATTACCGAGGGAGAAATGGCTGAAGTAAGTTGAACAACCGAAAAACTCTAAACAGATGATTTCAGAAAGGAAGTGCTCTATGATAACATAATCGAACCTTACCTTTCATAGTTAACTTGAATGAAGCCTCGACCTTTGAATACAAAAACAGAGAAGTGTAAGACAAAGAAGAAGAGGACATTGAGGGAGATGAATCAAGCGATTGAAGAACATTTTACATATTATCTTTCAGAGAGATTATTGTGCAATTTTAACTTTTACGTCCCTTACTTATCCATGTCTATCAAATGAAACCAGTATAAATTTGTTATAGAAAAACTAAAAAACAACTGAGCACATTTTGATAGGGTTTTCACTGTTTTAATGCTTAGAATTTCAACTGATTTGTTTGGTGTGCCTTATGTTTCAACATTACATAATGCCAGAGCATTAAATGAAACTCTGAACGTATGTGAGAAATGCCAAAGATGGAACCACTAGATGTTACATTCTTTGCACTAAAAATGCAACTACGTCTCTGGCCACAGCCTTTAAGAAAGCAATGAAGGTAGTTTAAAATAATTACTACATTGCATACTCCACACTAAACAAAACTTGAAATATGCTTTCCTTTAATTCAGAGTATTCAGTTTTTAAATGCTGCAGATTTGAATGTAAGAAATTCAGAGATTTTCTTTGATCACTATCTCTGGCAGCATGATTACAATGTCTCTCACTATCATCTTTAGTGCTCTGTTCATAATAAAAACATTACATTATTTATGATAATATTGTTCTGGATAGATTATATTCAATCATATAGATAAAACTAATAATACAATATCCCTAGCGTTTGAGATAGTACTGTAGATCACAATGAATACAGCTTTCATTCTTTTTACTATCGATTATGTTTTTCAGTCATTCATTTTCGATATTTGCATTAAGGGTTGAATCCACACAGCTAAAATATCTGGCATTTGGAGCAGAAAGTATATTCATTCACTTCACAGTGATGAATGGGTATGTTGGTTTTTATCATAGAACTTTGTATTAAACCTTTAACATTGGAAATATATACAGCATATGAAAACTGAACTTTTTCATGTTACACGTGAATTTCTGACAATCTATTCAAGTTCACAAGGTATTAAATGTTAGCTAAAATATCTGGCGTTTGAAGCTGAAAGTAGATTCATTCTACTCACAGTAATTAATGCATAGGCTGATCATTTTTATCATCAATAGAACTTTGTATTAAGCCTTTAGTGTTGGAAATAAAAACAGTATATGACAACTGAACATTTGTTGCTATTACATTCTGCACTATATGTGAGAGTTTCTGACAAACTTTAGCTTCAAATCATTTTATATAATTTATTGTGTTATTTAGCAATGCAGTTTCTATGAGGCACGGCGCCACAATCTGTAACTCAATGAAAAAAATCAAAAGCAAAGAAAATTTTTTGCATCTCACTTTGTTATTGAGATAATGAATGCCAAAAAGTAGTTATAAGATAAAGTTTCTTGCACTTTAGGCAATTATTTTATCCTTGTCCAGGCCATATTTCAACCTAACAACAACTGTCGCAATACAGTAGGCTTTATTAAAATGTATCCAAGTATACATAGCCATGATATTGGAAAGAGAGAGAGTTGCAGTAGCGTGGTAATGGTGATACAGTGAATCAGAGTACAAGTGTTTTATGAAGATTTGCCAGGTCCACTTGGATACGTAATTTGTGCTGCCACATCGGAAATGAATGCTAGCGTTCTCATTCGTACTGTCATATAAGCCAGAACACATGGAAATATTTAAATATGTTCTTGGAGTGTAATTAAGATGTGTTGAGTGGCCATGTGATTGTTGTGTGGAGGTTGATCATACTAATTACCGTATAAACTTTCTCGAGCTTAGACTTTTCACTCGGAAGGACCTGAAAAATTCAGATTAATATCATTACTTGTCAGTTGGTGGTCGGCGTGTTTGAACCAGTTAAATAGTTAGAATAAAAGTGTGTGTAATGTTGCCATACCCCGTCACATAATGGGTGTTTAAATTATGCAAAGAGTTGGAATTGCACATAAACATGCTCACCAGTCAACCGTGGCAAATCCACTAATAAAAAATATACGAAGTTTCGGTACCATCCATTAGGTGGATCAAACATCATATTAGTGACTGATTTAATAAAACTATAATTAACAGTAATTCTACATGGCTTATGCCCGTAAAAGAACTTAATTTACTAATTTAACAGTAGTTTTACATAGTGATAGTGACAGGACTTGTGATAGCAGCAAATGGCTAAAATGAAAGATAAAAGTTGGCAGAATCACAAAATAGTGATTGAAAAGTGAGTGGAACAAAAAATCGGTAGAACAATAAGTGGAACTAGAAACTTTGGGGAGGGGGTGCCCCCTAGCCCCCCCTTGATCCACCACTGATGTTACGTCTCAGATCATACCAGTTTTGTTGCAAGTAATAAACATCTGTCGACAATCTGTGTCTTGTATATTTAAAGTTTTAAGACAGTCCATTACTTAGTTCTGGTTGCCAATCCATAAAACAAATATTTGCAATGCAAGCTGAATTTACCAAAGTAATCAGCTTTAATTTGACCAAAATTTATCTGATAACGGTGCGAAAGTTTTTTTTTGTGTGCATAAAATGATTTTTGCACAGCAGAATTCCGGAATGTCGAAATTTAATCTATTGAGAAACAAAGTGTAGTTTTGTGGTGGAAAGTGCACATATTGTCATAATATTAAGAAAAGTTATACAATAATGAAGTTTTTCCTTGGATTCAGATGAATGTTAGGCTTTGGAGGATAGATTTCACTGACTTTTATAGGCTAGAAGGAATTGTTGTTATAAACTAAATATTGTTTTATAGGGCCAATATTAGCAGAAGTAGTAGTTAAGCTGAAAATAAAGCTTAATTGCTGTTTACATAAGTACGCAATGAAATAGCAACAATCCTTTGCCACAATACCCCAATATTAAAATGAGCTGATATATTATGATGATAAAGTTCAGCTAAACATATCAAAATGAAACTGCATTTGCATTAGCCATAAGCTATTAGAAAATAATAAATCCAGACATTTTTATTGACGAACAGCAAACTATTAACAATGTTATGAAAATTACAGTCAATTTTGGAAAGAATTAAGAATTTGCTATACGAGTTATGCACTTGTTTGCATTTAAATTTTGTATCAATCATTTAACAATGTCTGATTAATTTCAACAGGTTATAAAGAGCTTGTATTTGTGGAAGCACATGACATTCACCTTTGAAAATGGTAATTCTTTTATCAATAAAATTTAAGTTTATAACAGAACAAAATATTGAGCTACATAGCTTATTAAACATAATAAAATATTAAGTAAAAAGTTACATCAAAGAAGTCTTCACAAAAATATATTGAAGACTTTGTAGACAACTTACTGGAGATGATGAGAGAATGTACCAGACGTTAAGGAACTGGGTTACAAAACATTGGTCAGACCATTGCTTGAATGCAGTGGTGCAGTACGAGACCCACATTTTTACTATCACACACAGGAGTTGGCGGGCATGCGAAAAGAGCAGCTAGATTTGTTTGTGGAAATTATCACAGGTCACAGTCAGTATCTGATTTTATCAAGGAGCTGGATTGGGAGTCACTGGAAGACAGAAGTAGTGTATAAGTCATTTGTTGGTGATGAGGCTTGGAAGGATATGGGTTGAAGAATTAGGAATGGTGCATGGAAGGAAAGAGATGACCATGACCACAAGCTGGCCCCCAATTTCATGCATAAGTGGAAAAATTTTCTTTTATGGGCAAGGGTGTCAGGGATTGGAGTAACTTACCAAGTGAAGGGATGAATAATTTACAAAAAACACTGAAAGAATTTAAAATTCATACGTTGCATATGGGTGCTGGAATTTAACAATCAAAGTATACAAGATAAACCTTTTTTTTAAAAAATAATAATAAATAGGGGATAATCAGATGAGTAGGAAAAGTGCCACCAGAGAATGTGCTCCATATAAATAAATTTAAAGTATATATTTAAAGTTGGGTTGCATCATGTAAGTTTTAGCAGTTTTTTCCATACACATCTTCCTTGTGAATATGTAAATAAACAGTTTGTATCTTTTCAAATAAAGTGTTCACACACTGAGGCAATATACACCACTTGTAAACTGTAGAACTCATTTTATCAACAAAATAAGTAAACCACTGCTTTGTTTACAGCAACACAACCAGAGACATGATGTCATAAGAGACAATATCACAGCTGCGAGGATTTTGATGCCAATATTCATATTAGCATATCAAAATTCAAAATTTCACATTTTCCTTTTTTATAAAAAATAATAATAATAATAATAAAACTACTAGAAGCACAGCTACAATGTTGACTACTTTCGTAAAATTAGCCAAGTACCCCACACTGAAACTCTTTCTTCATGTGATACTGTTTGCAACATAGGTGTAAGGGACCAATAGAACTGGCAAAAACAATTAGACCTGTAGGCAATAATAAAGCAATGGAAATGATCCATTTACAAGATTTAAGGATTTTTTTTTTCTTCCAAAAATGGGGCTTATGCAGTGAAATGATGTAGGCTAACCCAGTTCACCTTCCCCCTCAGTTCACAAGTCAAAGATAGGTTGGATCTTCCTGAAGGTGGTACACTACGAATACAAGTCAAAGATAGGCTGGCCAGTTTCTTTTTTCTAGGATCCAGGAATGTTTAATCTAAGCCATGCAGGTAACACAGCATACTCCATATACACAAGACAAACATTTCCAGAGGTCTAGATGTAAAGGTGTTGACAAACATCTAGAAACCAGGACATCACTTTACAAGTTGGGAATCCCATCACCAAAAGACTATTTGCAAATATGAAGGACAGTAAAGATGGTAATTTCCATATACTACTGGTACACTTACTGATCAAATAACGATATTTAATACTATAGGAAACAGGTATAATAAATACTTTATCCAAACCACACATGAAGTGTTAAAGGTAATTTGTGCGATGTAAGCACTTTTTTTTCTTTTTAAAAAGTAACGTTACATGATACGTTTTACAAAAAAAAAAAAAAAATTCCCATCACGGAGGACAAGAGGTATAAACAAATAACTACAGCAATAAAATAGATGATTATTACCTCCTAGCAAAAATGTTACAAGGCATGTTTCCTTTGGAATATACAGTCTGAGTCTGGAACCACTGGCTACAAACTCCACTATAGCCTCAGTACGTTGTGCTCTTTGAAGGAATGGCAAAAACTGCTTGGCTTTATTCAAGTCCTACAAAAAGAATTTTGAACATAGATAAACTTAAAATAGATGAAATGTAGGAAAAGTTTGCTGTTCATAGTTTTACATAATTCAGAATGAAATAAGCTAACATGAACAAATTATTGTGGCATGCAACATACGTAACCTTCGTCAAAGCTATGCTTTGCGATATAATGAGAACAATAAATTTTGTTATTTAAACAAACATTTGATGTGTTTCTGAAAATAAAGAAACTAATCCTTCAAAATTTACATTTGGATTATTGGAAAACAATGGTGAACATACAATAAACAGCAACTTAACTCCAAAACAAAACAAAATTTGCACTAAATCTTTCATCAATCATGGAGTGTGATGGAATCTTAATTGAAAAGTTAGATGACAACTTAGAAAAGAGGGGAAAATATTCTTCACATGATTACCAGTTAAGGTCACTGGTTTCTATACCTTCTGGTTTTGCACCCAAAATCTACAATTTGATAATGTGATGAATACAGAAATAAGACATACTTGTTGCTTCTGAGGTAACACTCATACTTTAGAACCCCATCTCATCCCCAAAAATCATTGTCAATGTCACAAATGAACATCTTTACAGGCTTCACTATGGATGCATCTGAATTGAAGAAGTGTGTAATACTGCCTGCCATATTATTCTATATGAGGAATGTAAACTGCTGGAAACAAATGACAAGTTTTTTTTTTTAACTTTATTTAGTTATGGCTTCACGCCTCGAGGTTGAGGTCATTAGAGCTGGGAAAGGATGGAGTGCAAGGAACAGGAAGGAATTTGGCCATGGCATTTTTGAAGGAAGCATCTAGGGATTATGCTGGAGTGATTCGGAGAAACCATGGAAACCCAAAATCTGGAGGCCCAGAAACCAAGACCTCCCGAATGCGAGGCCAGAATGTTAACCATTCACTCGTCACACTTGGTGATATGTAGTATAAGTAGCGAGAAAATAACACATTCTAAGAGTGTAAAGTTAATGATAGAATTTATCTCCTACAAAAATGTGAATTGTGCCAAAACTAATGTCTCCTCTACATTCTATCATAAGTCCTACAGGCATCAGCAAGACACCTATTGTCCTGAACATATCAATTCTGTCATTGAACCCAAATATGTTGGTGAGAAGTATTTCTTCACAGTTTAAAATGAAAGAGGAAATTCAAGTGGAAACTACATCAAATATCTTCCAGACAATACCAGTCAATATTTTGTATCAAGTCATAAGAGCTTTTGCAAGTGGTCATAAATCAAAGAATGGTCATATATTTTCTTATTTCTTAATACTACTAGACAATCCAGAATGAAATAAAAAAAACATGACTAATGATCAGAAACTTGTCAGAAGATCACAAGCATGTACAATGACAATTCAGTCCGATTTTCTTTGCACAATCAAGAACTGTTCTTTGTATTATCAATTCAGCTATTTACTATTGGTTACTCCAGTTAATAATTAAAAAAACCAACTATAATGCATCAAGATAGTTACTAGCAATATCCAAATCAAATTTGCTATTAACACAATTAATAGTGATGTAGTCAGCAAGCATCCTATGGGAACACAAAACCCTGTTATATAATTTTCATTATATAATTTTGTTCTCCATATCTTCTTTATCACTGGTCAACTTTCTCCCCACACCACTGATTCAAACACCACCCTCATGTGTGTTTCATACATATGACAGGTTTTGATGTTGCCACATCTTTCCCCCCTGTTGTTTGCACTTTGAGTGTATTTACGTGTTCATCTCACTCTCCAACCATCTTCTGTGGTAAGTGACGAGTTACTTTTCTCTATCCTATCTTTATTAGCAATAAATAAATAAATGATTAAGTTGTTTTAAGGTAAATACTTCTGATCAATATGTCACCAAAACTGCTTCCCCCTCCCCTCGAGTAGTCAGTACAGCAATGAACTGTTGTCATTGGGCTAGTCGATCAGGTTCAATGATGCAAAAATTCAGAAAAGCAACAGACAATATCAAATTAATTGTAGTACTCAACCTTATATTATTCATCCAAGGTCTGTAGGATGAATGCATGTTTAAATCGATCAAATGGCAAAGATAATAAGTTATCTGAAGCCATTGAAATCACAATACTGGAAGAAGCCATAGTATTGTAGTTCAAAAAATAACCTAAAGTCATAATTAAGGTAGAAGGACAAGGCATGTCAATAAGACAGAGGATATATTAGACTTCAAAGTTATTTAATGGCAATAATCACAAACAATTTGTAAAAACTGATTGTGGAGAGAGCGTATAAATCAGCATACTGCTTACAGATAATGGAGTGACTAGTAAGAAGTGTTTAAACGAGTCTCCAAAATTTGATGCAACAAAAAATATTAACTAAGGGTACTGCAAACGGAGGAGTATATACCTGGGAAACCACAGCACTGACGTTATGAGAATAATTTTAGAACATGAGTTCAACATTTTTAGATAAGGCAATTGGTTTATTATACGATGAAATTCTATGAAGGGATTTTATTCGGAAATGTAACGCTGTAGTTAATTGTTGAAAAGATGTGTTTGTGGCAAATTAAAAAATTTGAATGGGTAGTGAAAGGAGGAAGTGGCTGGAGAAGTGGACCAACATGATGGAAGAAGATAGCAAAGGAAATAAGAAAGTATTATATGGAATGGTAAAAAGGAAGAGGAAGGAGAGGATAGAAAATGTCAACATGCTGGATGAAGATGGAAACGAAATAAACAACTCAGAAAAACTAAAAAGGATGTGGAAGGAGTATTTTGAAGCCTTACTGAACCCAAATTGGTCACAGGATGATACAGTTGTTCAGGAAGAAGGAAAATACAACCGTGTAGGAGAGAAAGAGAAGGATCTAACTTGGGAAGAAGTGGAAACAGCTCTGGGTAAGATGAAGGGTGGAAAGGCACCAGGCATCGATGAAGTGAGCGTGGAAATGATAAGGGCAGCGGGAGTAGTAGGAAAGCAGTGGCTATACCGTGTGATGAGAAAGGTATGGAATCAGGGCACAACTCCTGAAGACTGGAAAAAAGGAATAATTGTACCTATATTCAAAAAAGGGAGCAGGAAGGAGTTTAAAAACTATAGAGGTATTACACTGATGTGCCACTGTGCCAAAGTGTATGAGAAGATAATTGAAAAAAGAATACGTGACAGGGTGGAAAAAAGGGCTAAGGGTTGGGCTTCAGATCAGGGAGATCGAGGGTAGATCTGATATTTGCTATGAGACAGCTTGCAGGAAAAACATTATGAGTATGGAAAGGATCTACTGTTAGTATTCCTCGATATCGAGAAAGCATATGATTGTGTACACAGGAGTAAGGTATGGAAGGCCTTGGAGAAGAGAGGAGTTTCCCAAAGAAACCATCAAGAGAGTGACAGAACTGTACCAAGGAATTGTGAGCTATGTGAAAATAGGGGAAGGAAGACCAGATTGGCTGGAACAAAGGAACGGACTAAAAAAAGGAAGTGCCCTATCACCACTACTCTTCATTGTAATCATGGATGAAATAATGCAGAATGTGGCAGTGAGGATGGGAGAGGAAAACATGAAGGTGATGGCTTTTGCGGATGATCTGATGATCTGGGGAGGTGAAGAAGAGGATGTGCAGCGGCAGTTGGATGTATGGACAGACAGTGTGGAGGAATATGGCCTGAAATTTAATGTAAACAAATGTGAGTAAATGATAACAACCAGGAAAAAGAATAGGGTAGCTCAAGGAATTGTGATGGCAGGGGAACAACTAAGAAGGTAAACAGGTTCAAGTACTTGGGGAGTGTATTAGAGGAATGTGAAGGAAATGATGGCAGGATAAGTGAAAGAGGAAGACAAGCAGAGGCGTTACTAAGGAGCAGTAGAAGCCTGATATGGAATAAAGAGGTGCCACAGAGAAGCAAGAGAGTAATCTATCATACGTACTATGTGCCTATCTTAACTTATGCTGCTGAAATGTGGACAGTGAAAAAGCGGGACATCAGCAGAGTACAAGCAAGTGAAATGAAGTTTTTAAGAGGTAGAATGGGAGTCACTAAAATGGACAGAATAAGGAATGAAGTGATTAGACGCACCATAAAGGAGGAACCCCTACAGGTAAGGGTAGAGAGAACCAGACTGAGATGGTATGGACATGTCAAGAGAATGGAGGCTCAGAGAATCCCGAGAAAAATCCATGAGATTAAGATGCATGGTAAATGACCCAGAGGAAGACCAAGAGATGGGATGGCTGAAAGGAGTGGAGGAGGGTGTACGGAAGAGAGGAGAGGACTGGAACAAAGTGGTGACAGAGAGGTGGTGGGATGAAAGAAGCAAATGGAGAGGCTTGTGCATAAAGCAGACCCTGCAGAAACTGCTGAGGATGATGATGATGATGAATGGGTAGTGAAATTGAAAGGTATTAAACGAACCGAGTAGATCAGGAAATGGTCTTTGGAAGGATGTAGCAAGTTTGCAGGAAACTTGAATCTACCAAAAATTCCCAAAAGAAAGTTGCAAAAAGTAGAAACCCACAGAGGGTTTGTGGAAGAACTAATTATTAGCTTGAGAGTGGATACTTACTTGAAAATACAGAAGACAGCAATTCCTAAACAATAGTCAGAAGGAATACACATGAATTTAATTTTATGAAATATAAAGCACGAGGTAGCATCGGACATAGTGGAATGCAGAAAAATATATGTCTGAGAAGGGGGTCTATAGAAATATTAGGGAAGCATGATGCAGAGAATACTCAGGTTTAAAGGGAAACTCAAGTGATAAGCAAATATTTCATGAGAAATCAATTATGCTAGCATAATGTTGAAACCGGTCAAGTCACAGGGTTAAGAAGAAGCCTAAGAAATCAGTAGATCAATTGCAATAAAATATGAATCAACTTTTTTATAAGAAAAAAAAAAAAGAGTATGTGCAGCCTGTAGTGTAGGGTTAAGGCACATTTTAGTGTGAAATTTCAGAAAGCCAGGGGGGAAGTGTGTGGACTGTTAATGTTCTACTGAAAATAAGAAAACTGACATGAAGACATCAGTATATAGAAGCAGTTGAAGTAGAAAAATGGGTGTGGTGACACATCAGTATATTACATAATGGTATCCAAAAGGGATGGTTCATTAGTGGAAATGTTACCAAATAGCAGGTAAGGCTAATGTAGATCACTGCATTTAGAAGAGATGAGGGAAGCTATACAGTGTGTGTGATGACTGGAGACTGAGGATATTGAGAAGTTACTAAATAGCAAGGACAAAATTCTGAAGGAAGATTTGGACTAAATATAAGGCAAAGAAAGACAAAATTGATGAAATGTAACAGAAATGATAACAGCAATAGATTAAATATAAAAATAGGATCGGTTGTGATAGGAAAAGCAAGTGAATTCAGCCACTTAAAAAGTAAAATTACAACTGATGGCTAAAGAAGGAATGATATTATAAGCAGAAAAACAGTAGCAAAAAGAGCCTTCATCTTTTAGTTTCAAATATTGATCTAGGACTCAGATGAACTTTTCAAAATTCAATCCTTCAGACATAGCACTTTATGGTAGCAAAGCATCCCCAAAGGAAGGAAAATTGAAGTATTTGAAATGTGGTGCTATAGAAGGATGCTGAAAATTAAGAGGACTAATAAGGTACAAAATGAACATGTTTTGGAAATGATAGGTGAGGAAGAGTTGTTTGTGTATTGTTTTGTGTTGCTGCTGCCCTCCTCCCTTCAACTTTGGTAAGTGTTGGGTATATTTCAACTATGCTTCCCATATAAATATTGCCTCATGGCATTTATTTCCTTTCATCGTTACTTAGAAAGAAGAGATAGGATGATAAGTCACATTTTGAGACACACAGGATTGGTTCATTTGTTAGTAGTGGAGGGAGCAGTTGAAGGTAGGAACTTAGAGATAGACGATTAGAATATATGAAGTAGACAATTGATGATGTGTGTTGTAAAGGGTATGTTGAGATGAAGAGGTTAGCACAAGAGAGGACTGGATGGAGACTGATGACAGCACAACATTAATTGCAGGATGCGATTTTTTGCTGATGATGCACTTATTTATAGGGAAGTGAGGTGCTCTGACGATTGCTTAGAAATTCAGCGCAATCTGGATGTTATTTCGGAATGGTGCCGTAAATGGCAGCTTACGCTTAACTTCAAAAAGTGCAAGGCAATACAAATAAGACGCCGTTTGCTCATGAGTACAAAGTTAACAATTCAGTTGTTGACACTGGATCCCCTGAAGTATCTAGGCATAACAGCACAAAGCAACATGAAATGGGACATGCACATAACTTCCATCGTAGGCAAAGCTAATTCTAAACTACGATTTATAGGTCATTTTTTGAGAAGTTGTAATGCTCATACAAAGGAAATAGCATACAAAACACTAGTATACAGAGTATAGATGTAGATCATAGATTGCAAGATTATTTTTGCTTATGGCTTTATGCCTCATCGACACTGAGGTCATTAGAGGCAGGGTGGGACTGGGGATAAGGAACTGGAAGGAATTTGGCCAAGGTCTTTTAAAGGAAGCATTCCAGCAGTCACCTGGAGTGATTTGGGAAAACCATGGAAAACCCAAATCTGGATGCCAGAATGGGAATTTGAACCAGCGTCCTCCCGAATGCGAGGCCAGAGCGACGGATGGGGATTCGAACCTGCATCATCCCGAGTGCGGGGCCAGAAGGTTAACCACTCACCCACCTTGCTCAACGTACGATTATTACAAATCGGAGGGGAATCTTGGGACAGCCATCATACATATCAGGAGTACATCATTTGCATGGAGCAATAGGAAAAGTGGCTTAGAAGCACAAGTTTCCATGTTTGTGTTGCATTTCTAGCCTGAAGTAAACAGTTAATCATGTATATTGTGACAGAACAGAAACATTTCATAAGAAAACCATATTTTTGTGCCATGAGATTACACAAAAATCGATATATTTACTCCTATAGCAAAGAAATGTAAGTTGCCATGGCGATCAGAAATCAAGAGATAACTAGAGGTTGGCAGACATAAAGACCGATCGGTTGCTTCGAAACCATTTCATTGCTGAAGAACCTTGCATTCTTCGAATACTATAAGTCCGATGTAGTTCTTAGAGGAATATGAGTTGTGTACAATAAATGTAAAATTGTTGAAAGCAAAAGAACTGAGTTATTTATAATTATAACCAGTCACGCGACAATTTCTACCACTACATATCAAGTTTGTTGCAAAAAATATGAAACTAGTGAAAATTCCTCCTAACACATGCCTTGTTCTCTTTATTTTCCCTTTTGTTTATTTATGATTAACACTACCCTGAGAGCATCTGCAGAAATTGAGAATTGGTTTATTCTTTACAGAAATGTGCATTTTTATGAACAAATGGTTAGTTGGTTTATTATTAGCTAAAGCAATTAAGGTTCCGTACTCTTATGATTTACACAGGTATGGATGCAATAAGTCAAAAGGCAAATTGTTCGTTGTGAAAATCAGTGCATAACATGTGACGATGTACTTCAACAAAATGAACAGATAGTTTGTGTGGTATCACAGCATGCATGAAATCTTGCTACCATTTATTCAGAAAGCTATCAGATACCCACAGATTGCCACTGTAGAACAGACATACATAGTGTACCAATCCACTAAAATTATCCTCACGATAAAACAGGTGGAGTGAGCAACCCTGTCCAAGGGAGGAATCTCTAAACTGGATCTCAAGAAACCCAGATCAAAATTTGTTTGGTTTGAAATGACTGAAGAAATGCATTCAAAGTCATCTTCTACATAATGTTAGTAACAAATTTATAATGAGGCTGAAAAAAAATGACTTCACAATGTATTACCTGAACCATAATATTAAAAAAAGGGGGGGAATTTGATTCCAGTAAATATGTATTAATAATTAATGTCATGTAGATAATATGTCCTCTCTAAAAGATCTGGAGAATTTAGGTAATGCCATCATGGTCCTAGGTTCAAGGAAGGGAAAACCCTGACATTCACCTCCGAATATCTCCCGGGATAAGAAGACCCCTTCCACCCAGTGGCAGAAGGTAGGGCACTCTCTTGTCCTTGGAGTGAGAAATCGTTCCAGAAGGTGGATGAGCCAAAAGTGAGACAACGGCATGAGGATGCAGAAAGCAATGAGAAACTGCTGTATCAAAGATCCATTGGATTCTCTTGTAACACATCATGGCTCTGTTCAAAAATAAATGTTCCGGGGGGGGGGGGGGGGACAGTATTAGACACCACTGTGAGAAGTAAATTTTCAACGAATGCTAGTGTAAGGATAAACACATAGAATGTAAGAACCATGGCGCAGGCTGGAAAAATTAACAATGCAATCCAGGAAATGGAGAGAATGGACATCAAGATCTTAGGAGGAGTGAAATGCGGTGACCAGGTTCAGGTTTTTGTGACATCGATAAACATCGAGTTTACTGTTCAGGTACGTCCAATGGTCAGTGCAGTTCGGCGTAGGACTCATAATATGTAAACAGATTGCTGATAGTGTCACTAATTTTGTCCAAATATCTGAGAGACACCTGTTACTACAAATAAATGCCAGACCAACATGGATGAATATAATCCAGGTGTATGCCCCAACCACAGATGAGAGTGATGAAGTAGCAAAGCTATACACCCAAATAGCAGAAGCATTTATGAAGTTACCATGAAAGATCTCACTATATTAATGGGAGGCTTCGACGCCAAAGTGGGAGGAGGATATGAGGGGGGGGTTTTATTGGCCTTTATGGACTTGGTGAAAGGAATGAAAGAGGTGAACAACTTAGTATGTTTGCAGGTGAACAAGGATTTGTAATAACCAATACCTTTTTTCAAACTGCCATCTAGACACCTGTACACCTGAAGGTCTCTCAGAGATTCACCAGAAAACACCATCAGACATCAGATTGATTACATCCTAATAAACAAGAGATACAAGAACAGCTGTACTTCAGTGAAAATATACCCCGGTGCTGACATTCACTCTGATCACAATTCGTTAGTCGGTGTCTTCAAAGTTAGGATGAAATAAGTTACAAAACTGATACTCAGAAATTAAAAGAGCCCTCCATAAGAAGGCAGGTTGAAGAACTTCTCAATAACGAACTGAAAAACATGTCTTCTACTTTACACACAGGAGAAAAAATTGAAAAACTTAATTCGATAGTATTATCTGTTAAAGATAAACACCTGAAATCAAGTTTTGCCAAAAGGAAGACACGGATGACAGATGAGATTTTGGACATGGAGAGAAGAAGGGTTGTAAAAAGTAATCCTGATGAATATAACAACATCAATAATTTGATCAGAAACAAGATAAGAGAAGCTAAAGAAAAAGAAATACAGGGGAAATGTGCTGAAATAGAGGCTCTGTAGTTGAAATACAACAATCTCAACGTTCCCAGGAAAGTTAGAGAAGTAACAGGAAGATCTAGACCTAATGCAGTGAATAAACTAGTGGACAATGAGGGAAATGTCATTGTTGATACTCAAGATATCAGATATGCATGGAAGAGACAAGTAAAACAACTGTTCTCAGATAGCCATCCGGAACCTCTACAGTTTGAATGTGAAACAGGTCCAAGCATTTTACTGACTGAAGTACAAGCTGCAATTAAAGGAAATGAGAAACGATAAAACTCTAGGCCCTGACAAGATAAATGCAGAATTTTTTAAACTGCTTGATGAAGATAGTACAAAGTGGTTGACCTCATCATTCAACGACATATAAAACTCTGGCAGAATTCCTCAAGAATCGGTCAAATCAGAGTTCATTACATTACCAAAAAAACTGGAGCTAAGTCATGTGGTGACTACAGAATGATAAGCCTTATGAGCCACACATTAAAACTCTTTCTGAAGGTTATTCACAGAAGGATATTCGAGGCGTATTTTTTTAGTAAGTACCGTTTTGTCACACCATGGCTGCAGCGCTACGGTTGGTGTTCCGCGCATGTGCAGTGGGTATCTGCATCTCTTGCCTACGCACTGACGCCATTACAGTCTAATTCTTCCTTGTTTACGTTGTTCACCGAGTGTTAAAGATGCCTCCGATAATCGTGAGTCCCACTGACTGTGAAGTACGTGCTGTTATAAGATTTCTTTGTGCTAAAGGCCTAAAACCGATCGATATTAATTGTGAGATCTGTGCAGTTTAAGGACAAAACATTATGAGTGATGGAATGGTTAGAAAGTGGGTGAGAGCATTTAAAGATGGCCGCACAAATGTTCATGATGAACAATGGAGTGCGCGTCCTTCGGTCGTTAATGAAAGTTTGGTGCAGAAAGTGGACAATAAGGTGAGAGAAAACAGACGCTTTACGATTTCCTTCTTGTGTGATGACTTTCCTAATGTTTCTCATAGTGTTTTGTATGGCACTGTGACCGAGCACTTGAATTACCGAAAATTGTGCTCACATTGGGTACCGAAAATGTTAACGGATGTGTACAAAACCAAACATTTAGGCAGTGCATCAACTTTCCTTGAGCGATACCACAATGATGGTGATGATTTCTTAAGCCAAATTGTTACGGGCGTTGAGACATGGGTGGCCTGCGTCACACCTGAAGACAAGGCCTTTGACAGGGTAAAGCATCAATAAATGATAGAAATTTTAAAAAGTATTGGCTTGGATGACAAAGACCTGAGAATTATTGTTAACCTGTATTGGAGCCAGGCTGTGCTCATGTAAGGGAGAAAATACGGATGAAGTAAAAATTCTTCGTGGTGTAAGACAAGGTTGTATCCTGTCGCCCTTATTATTTAATATCTATTCAGAGTATATTTTTAGGGAGGCGTTTAGTGATATGGAGATGGGAGTGCTGTTGAATGGAAACTGGATAAACAACACTCGCTACGCAGATGACGCAGTCATTTTTGCAGACAGTCAGGGAAGTTTACAATATCTTATAGATAAGAGCATCACAAAGCAGCAACAAATACGGACTTGACATTAATATAAATAAGACAAAAGTAATGGTTGGCAAAAACAACAACTCCCAATGCCATTTTATGATTAACCAGATGACCATTGAATGTGTATCAAGGTATAAGTATCTTGGCACCACAGTAAATAACCTATGGGATCCATCTGATGAAGTAAAGTCACTTATCGGTAAAGCCAGGGCTACTTTCAATAAAATGAATAACCTTTTTAAAAGTCATAATTTATTGATTACAACGAACATGACTCCTGCGCTGCTATGTGTTCTCTGTCATTCTGTATGGTGTTGAAGCGTGGACATTAACAGAAACTATCAGTTAAAGGTTAGAAGCTTTTGAAATGTGGCTATATCGAAGCATGATGAGAATAACATGGACAGACCACACCACAACTGCTGAAGTGCTCCGCAAAGTGAAAAAAGATATGGAAATATTGATCACCGTAAAAACACAAAAGCTTCAGTACCTTGGCCACATCATGAGGAATAATAGCCATTATGAACTCCTGCAGTCTATTCTCCAGGGGAAAATACCAGGAAAGAGAAGTGCTGTGAGAAGAATTTCGTGGTTAAAAAATCTGAGAACATGGACCTCCAAGACAACTACGGAGTTAATCCGAGCATCAACCAGCAGAGATAAGACAGCCAAGATGGATGCCGACATCTGGAACAGATAGGGACCAGAAGAAGATAATATGTAAAGGACTAGTAATAAATACTTAAAAAAATGAATAATTTGACAAACACGTATTTATTTTAGACTTAAAAAAAAAAAAAAAAAACTCGGAAACACCCGATTTCTCTTTCTTAATGAACGTTTACACTTTTGACTGCCACTCACGTCAATTGACGGGATGTGATACTTACAGTAGACTGCTGATCATGTCATTTGACGTGACATACTTTCTCCTGCTTTAAAATACAAAATCACGTATATTAACGGATTCAATCTATCTTCATTGTTTCCTGATGTGCACAATAAGGTAAAAAGTAAGAAGATATCTTTGTCTAAATTTATAGAGGTATTGTGTGCAGGACTATCAATGTGTGAAGACACTCCCAGACCTAGTACTGTTGGGTAACACCTCCAGCAGACTATCTACAGGAAAGCATTTCCTGAAAAAAAAAAATACCATCTCCACCAGGCAAAGGAAGAATCCAGAGAATGTGCGAAGTATGCTCAGTGAAAGGAAAAAACCAAACAGGAAAATCTACAAGAAGAGATACCACATACCAATGCAGCGAGTGCGAAAGTGTAATGTGTAAAGAACCATGTTTCAGAATATATCAATGAAAAAAAAATAAAAAAAAATTATGCAATGTGAATCTTTTTTGTAAAAAATTATAATTATGGTCTTAGGATACCAGTTTTCAGTTACTAACTGTAAATAAGCAGCTTGTGTGGACTAAAATATCAATAAAACATGTTTGTCACTTCCATAAACTTTTATATTTTTCCCAAAACCTTGCTATTCTTAAAAATATAAGGGAAAAAACTAAATGACCAATGAAGCTGTAAATATATTTTTCAGAAGACGAAAATAATGGCTTTCTTAAAAGGCTAGAATAAAAACTAAATGTTGACTAGTTTTCTGTAAAACTATTGCAACATATTAGTAAAAAAGGCCAGCATTCTAAGAAATGGTATAGTTTACATGGCCGGCACTCAAAGTGTTTAACATCAAAACCTCATAAACTGGACCAGATTTTATTCGTGTCCTCTTTCACTAGTGCGGTACCTCTGTAGTATATAATTTTTCTAATCTTTAAATTTGATATTCACTTCTGGGTCCATATAATATGTGCAGTGAGAAGTTTGAAAGTTATCCATGATTTTGAGCTAGAGGTCTGTGTTAGATGGATTGACAGCTTATAAACAATGGAGTTAAAAATAGTAACATATGATCCATACACGAATTAAAAATCTATTAAAAGCAATAATAGGAAGAATGTGACACAAAAAGCTATTTATTAAGAGTTTGTATCAATAAAACCAATTTAGTTTCTTCATTACCAAAACTTTTAAATTACACATGAATATATAGAAAAGTCTCTGCAACATTCTTGGGCTTCAACGTGTGACATAACAAAAATATTTTTTTAAAAATAACATGATATTTTGTTCCTTGAGTGTGGATTAAAATTGGTAATATTTATTCTTAAAGAAAAGTAAGAGTGTGTTGGTTGCTATGGAGATAAAAAATCAAGTATGGTGGCTATCGGCGTAGAGGCATAGATCAGTTGCTTGGAATTATCATTGCCTAAAATTACTTTGCATCTTCGGAGATTACCCAGTTTCAATGTAGTTCCTAGAGGATTACAATAATATACAATAAACTAAAACTGTTTGAAACAATAGGACTGAATTATTTAATAGTTATAATCAGTTAACAACTCATCAGTTATAAGTCAAACCGAATCACAAAGGTTATACGACATGGCAACGTGTAGTTGACGCGGCAATGAAAAAAGTGTATTCACCAAAGCAACTTGTCTATGAGAGAAAAAAAATATTTAACTGTTCTGACAAAATTACGACAGCGCCGCTAGCAGAGTCCCAGAAATTTACCAGTTCACAACACTGTGGATGATGAGAGCAGCATCTCTGGCTGTTGGAGCATATCTTTGACGAACATCTGGTAGCGGACAGCAGACACAAAGACGCCTAAGCTATGATATTTGGAGTAATCATCTGTCTTCGATCGGCAAGATTTGTTTACAAACATTTAAGTTAATTATAGTTTATCAGGCATTGTCCAGGAAGCATCCCATCATTAATGATTATAAACTAGCTTCAAAAAGAGAAACTGTGAAGTGCATTGCATGATTACGAACTTTTGAAGTAAGAAAATTCACTTTATACAGACAGTTTGGAGCTGCCTAAAACCTTCTAAATCATTTCCTTTTTCTTGTTTTGTGTGCCATATTCACAGGGTAGTATTGATCAAATGGTGTGGAGTTCTCCTACTAATCTTGTAACTTTCCGACTATCTTGCTGTCATAATTATGAGGATTACTTTTATTTTCGCGGGAACTTTAATTGGGTTCTAAATACTAACCTAATCGTCCCTCTGGTTCTTCAGCAGGGAGGGAAAACATAAGTTAGAAAATAAATCAGCTACAGTTGAGTTGATATATTTATTGATGGCGGAGATAAAAAATTTCAAAGACAATCAAACCTTATTTTCTTCGGCATTAAAGGACATAAAAGACAGTTTCATTGCACAGGTGAAGGATCTAACAGACAATCTAACTACACAGTTATCAACTCAAACCACACTTCTTTCATAATTAAATGACAGTCAAACTTCACAAATTTTGGATGTAAAAAACACCCTTGGATAAAAAATAGACAGTTGTAATGAGGTTATTGATAAAAGGCAGACCCTTTCAATATCATCACCTGATACTGTTAATATTGAGCAAACAATTTCGTTGCAACCTTCTGAACTCAGTACTAAGTTTGAAGGACCATTAGGAGATAGTAAATCAATGCAAATTACAGTTGATACTAAGGACTCCATTTTGCCTCTACCAATTAGTACATGTAATACAACCACCACATCTTCATCATCCAACAGTAGCTATATACCAGAAAATGATTTTTCTGATCATCTGAAAATGAGATTTCCAAAAAATATAATGATCATAAAGCAAGTGAAAATTTGGAGGTTTTTCTGAAGGAATGTGAACCAGTTTTGACAAACTTACTGATAATGGGTCTGAGATGAATGCAGTTAAAGGTAAATTACAATCACAAGATGTGAAAATCACAGAATTACAGGACAAAAACAAAGAGGCACAAACCAATGGCCAGAACAAGAAAATAAGAAGACTTCTTTAAGAAACCATTACCTCAACATTAAAAAAGTTAAGCAGAAAAGCAAAATTTCTTCCGAAACTTACTTTATGATGAAAGTGAGAAAGAAAATGGGGATTTCCTCACTAACGCATTACTTGAAGAGGAAAAAAGTTAAGTTTAAAAGCCAAAGGTTAATAAAACAAGCTGCAGAGAATACCAACAGCTTTAGAAACTATATTAACAGGACAAAAGAAGAAAGAGTTGTTATTAGTAACAAGAAATATAGCAATAACAGAAGACAGAAGGATGATGAAGACATTGAGAAATTATTACCACAGCTGGAAATGGAATATTCACTATTGAAAGTGATACAGAATGATTGTGACAAAGAAAGATATGGAAATAATGAAAAGGAAACAGTAAGTAATGAAGTTTGTGGCAATACACAAGAAGATAGTGCTGCAAATGATATGAATCATAATAATCAATTGAAATAAATAAAATTTCGCTTAGCAATGAAAATGAGTGTTGTAGAATTAAAATGGAGAAAATAAAGATGAATTAATTTGCAACAAAATGAAAATAAGGGAATAGCTCTGTTAGTTCATTGAAGCGGACTAACAGATCTTTGAATGTCAAAAAAGATGCCAAAAGTATTGATAAAAAGGAATGTTGGATGTATTTGTTTAAAACTAGACAATATTTACTATGAATAGTTAGAAATATTGAGGACTCATCATATATAGTAACTGCCAATGGTACGAAGGCAAGGTTATGTGACCTATGTCACATTGAAAGTAAAGGGAACAAGAAAGTTAAAGTTAAATAAACTACTTGCAGGTAACTAATCTATTGTTACTTACATACACAAACGTGGGTGAAAGGGACAGTACAAACTGTCACATTAATAGGAAAATAATTAATTTTCATTTTTGACCAAAAGTATTGCCAATTTAGTTACCTGATCAATGCTCAAAAAATGAAACTACTTAGGCCAGAAAGTGTAGCTTTAGGCTTGAGAAGATTGTGGTCGTTACATTTTATTCTGATGCCATAGTAAGGTGATATGGAGTCAGAATTTTATTAATGTATGCATTATGAAATATTTCAAGACACTACCGTGACAGGACGTACATTTGTGTGTGTTTTGTGCAATTTTTTTTAGTTTTTGTTTCTTATTAATATTAAGAAGAGAAAGTCTGTTGTAAAATGTGTGTAAAAATCCTACTAGCAATAAGAGAAATGGGGGTCATGGGATGCAAGGTTTATTTTATAAGTTTATCAGTGCCTTCCTATAAAAATCCATGGTAAACTTGAGGAGGCATGTGACAAAAATATTTTTTTAAAAAGAACACATTTTGCTCCTTGAGTGTGGATTAAAATTGGTAATATTTATTCTTAGAGAAAAGTAAGACAGTGTAGGTTGCTATGGAGATAAAAAATATCAAGTATGGAGGCTATCAGCATAGATCGGTTGCCTGGAATTAACGTTGCCGAAATGAACTTTGCATCTTTGGAGATTACCCAGTTTCAATGTAGTTCCTAGAGGATTACAATAATATACAATAAACTAAAACTGTTTGAAAAAAAAGGAGTTAATTATTTAATTGTTATAATCAGTTCACAAATCATCAGTTATAAGTCGAACCGAATCACAGCTGTTACGTGACAAACATCCCGTCCCTCCCCTGCAGGATACCAGCTCATGTAAGCAATCTACCCCTGCAGATGTAGATGACACAAGGGTTATATTACCACTTCATTTTTTTAAGTCTAGTCAATATTTGAAATGTCATATGACAAAACATACAGGTTCTTACCCCAGAAACATCAGCCACACGATGGTTGGGTATATTCTTCTTGGAATGAACACCATTTCCTGATTTTGCAGCTTTCATTTCTGCAGCAAGCAACTCATCATAATGAGACGACCGTTGATCATCATCTTGCCTGTATCGTACAACAGTTGCCAGGCCTTTGCTCACCATAGCCTCAGCAACGTTCCTGCATTTAAATAAAGAAAAAGCCACTAGAAGTCACAAATATTGTGTTCTACAAAAACAAATAAATTTAGGTTTTTTAATACAAATACACCCAGCACTGATAAATTACTTCAAAAGCTCTAAAATCTGGGAAGGATTAGAGTAGATTTAACTAATATCAAAAAGCTACATGCAGTGATGCATACTGTTGTAAAAAAAATAAATTTACTAATTAAAATGCTGTCTGCCACATCAAATCTTCATAAATTCCAAACACACTACCCAATGATGTTGTGGAGTCTTGGATTTTGGGCATTTCATTGTACTGAGTGTTTATACAAAACAATCAAGTAAACATGAGCACAAAAATTATTAATTTCTGAAACAAACCACTTAAGTGATTAGGGTATTTTAATCTGATAATCAAATCTAAAATCAAACTAATTTTTTATATATACTCTGAAAGGGTTTTTTGCAGTACACAAAAACATAGCAGAAATTGTAACAGTAGGATAAGTTGTCAAGAGTTTGTCAGAGTGGTATGAAACACTGATTATGTTGGTTGAATGGGTGACAGGTGAAGGGGGAATAACAACTAGGAACTGTAATAATGTATGGGTGGACTAGATTTTGCTTATGCCTAATTTGAAATCAGATCTGCAGCACTACAACCAGTAAAAATATGAGTAATCTGGGCTAACCTGTTAGTAGATTTAGGTTTCTTTGAAACTCCTCATAAGGGTTAGGTTCATCTGGACAGATGCGATATACAGCCTGCGAGGTTTTGTAATAGTACATCTGAGATATGTGTAGTAATTACAATTATTGCAAGATATTTTTATGACATTGCATATGAACAGTGTCACAAAGGACTAAGAGTAGAAATGAACGATAGCTCTTTCACCGTTTATGTAACAAGGGTCCACCACCTACTGTGAACGACAGTGTGGCTTCAGTAGGATCCTTTATCCAGAGTTATGTGCACGGATTCGATTGGTGTGCCAAGGAAAATGTATCAATAGCGAAACTGTGAAACCACAAGCCAAGTCAGCAGTTGTAATTTGCCACAATATTATTTTAATATCAAAGAGCAGAAAAACAGCTTGCAGTATAATACTGAGAAACCATGCCCTCATAAATCAAGAGGGCTAATAGTGTGAGTTTCTGAATTTGCAGCCTTTTCTGATCAGTGAAAGAATCAAAGAGTTGAAAGTTTTCTGTGAAGATGAGGAGGTATATAAATGAAGGAGAATTTACTGGCAGAAGACAGTGTTGAAGTTAATAAGGGAAAATAAAGAACAAAACTGTGTAAAATATAATGAATAAATAGAAGGGATGCAGAAGGGGATCAATGACAAATAATTAATGAGCAGCAGTGTACAATGAAAATAAGAGAATATTCATGGATAGAAATGACAGACGGCAAAAATGATGATGAAATAAGCTGTAAACACAATGAATAAATAATAAAAGTGGATATATTTTAAGAGAGAATAATGAAATAAGCGACAATAGAAGACTGGTCAAAGCCATGGGGGTGTAGTAATGTTAAAAAAATGAAAAATGCATAGTTGCAAAATACTTTGAATACGGAACTCTCTCTTATGAATTTATAAATGAGAAAGTAACAAGTGATGAAAGTTGAAAATATGGAGATGGTTTTTCTTTCTGCCAAGAAGAGATGAAGTAGTAACTGAAAAAGATCGATCGTACCTTTGGGGAAAGGATTAAGAACAACCGTTATTAACAAATGCCATTGTAATCTATGGGAGTTTGGAAACAAAGAATATTTTTTTGAAGATGATGGGTAACATTTGGATAACTCAAATGATGAGAACTAATGCATAATGAGAAGAAAGAGAACAAAGAAGGGATGTGATATGGGAGCAAGTGCATACTGGATGAATGGTGAAGAAGAATACTGTGAATGATGATGGATTCATTCGTGGATATATGAAGATGGGGTACGAAGCGATAAGAGAGAGAGAGAGAGAGAGAGAGAGAGAGAGAGAGAGAGATGACAAAGGGATAATGCCAACTGAGTTTGATGTGGGAAGCTAGGTTCTTGTGGTAACACAGTAAAAGTATTGGGAAATACATTCTGAAATAAAGAAATTCTTCAATATTTGTTATGAACCTTTCAGAATTGTGGGAAAAACAAACACTAGCACTTACAAGTCTAAATCTAACAGAATGTTGGCACTAAAAAATATTGTTGATTTGAAACTGTATAAAATGAAAACATCATTATAAAGTTAGGTATTTAAGGATTAACAGTAGACAGGCTAGAGGCAAAGTGAACTGATACAGACAATGCCTTTTATTTATCTGTTTGCTCTAAGTAAACTGTACATTAATAATGTGTTTGGCATCTCCATTTGAAAAATAATTTCATAGTTGGTAACGTTTTGAGAAATGATTGGTGTGATGGACATTGAATGTTGGCCAATCAGCCAAATACAGTAGAACCTCGATAACTCAAACCTCGGTAACTTAAAAACCTCTATCACTTCAAAAAATAATATGTTCCCTTCCCATCAGAGCCCAAAACCTCTAACTTAAAATACGCAACCTCTATAACTTAAATAAGTAATCTCTGTATTCGCCCTCAGTAACTTAAAGAAATGTTTCCACAACCTCTATAACATTAAATTGTTTGTCAATGAGTCATTTTGAAAGAGTGTGTAAAACAAAAGGTTTCGGTATTTATTGCTTGCACGTTGTTAAGGTTCTTAGGGTGGTTTAATAACTGCTTTAATTAATTAATAAAGTCCACCAAAAACAAGGTTATGTTGATGCTCGTTTATTTTCAATCAAAACAAGTCTGCGACATTCACAAGCATAGTTGTTACAATCCAAAGATGCAATACTGACTTACTGAAAACTTGCATGAATGTCTCTGTAACACTGAATTAATACTTAATGCAAACTAAACTCTCTATCCAGGCGATCTGTTTATATAGAGTCTATCGAATTTACGAGAATTCTTCAAAGGCATCCGCCCGATATTTCTCGATCATTAACAATCAAACATATTAAAAACAATCGGAATTGATACAAAATTAATTAATAACATTACAAAATGATTAGAAATGGTAATTAGAGATACTTAAATACAAAATTATTTACAGAAATCCTTTCAAATGGTGGAAAATTGTCCTGTAGACATCGTAACTTACATTATACATGGAATTACAAACTTTTAATAAATTCTCTTGCATCATTCGGTTCTTAAACATATTAAATGGTCTTTAAATAATTTTCTTACCTAAAACAAAGTCTATATACACTTATTTACAAGAATTTACAAAATAAACATATCAAATCACTTTCAAGCAAACTTTGGCTCACTACAAATATTTCACACAGTCCAATACTATTCAAAATACAGGTATTAGGGCTGTTACAACCCCTCCCCAGGATTCACTTAATTTTACACAGATAAAATTGATTGAATCCGTCACGAATTAAGCAGGTTGAATGTACACATAATGCAGACACGAACAGATTACAATCAATCAACCATAATGACTTTTACAATGAACAAATACAATTCTTCATACAACATCTGCACATAGTCCATGACACTGATTTTGTTTACAATAATTGTCTTTTCTCAGGTCCAATCATTTTATCATTTACTGTTTTTACACAACAAACGTTCAATGCCATCACCTTAAGTTACAATTTTTTCACTCCAAATTACACACTTGATGTCTGCTTGTTAATTACACCAGTGTGTTTACATTTTACAGCTGATAATTTGTCACCAAAATGTAGAAAGTCACAACATCATGAAAATACCAAAAGTCTCTACACAAAACTGTCACAAATTATACATTGAAATGCTTACATCTGCATCTGAACTTAAGTACTCACAACAAGCTATTTACATGCATCAATTGACATACTTATTTACAAAACTAGATATTTACAGGCTATTGACCCCTCCCCAAACCATGCATTTCAATTAATTCTCATAAGTGGGTTTCAGGATTTCCCTGGAAACCCAGAACCATGTAAGTTACTTTTTCCTAACCTTCCAGTTTTCTTCAACTTTTGTATACACATTTAATATTACATTTCTATTTTCACAAAGCTTCATTATATACATACAGAAACACAAACTTCCAATTATCTCAGACAACAGACTTTGGTACAACCACGAAACAGCTGAGACATACAATGGTTCTGTTTTAGCAAATTGATTGTCACTTAAAAGCAATGCTGTTGACTCAACTGGTAATACAAATTTATTATTCTCACTACTACATTTAGTCCATCATTACTCCCAACCCCACTCTTCATCATCTGATTACTACTTAAACTTACCAAATTACATGAATCAGTACCTAAAACTGTTTTAACATCTGGCTTACTGACTTCATCCACCAAATAATTATTTTTCTCAGCAACTACTACTTCACTATCAGCTTCCACATCAAAGAGGGTACAAAACATAGTGTCATCTAAGTCACATTCTGTACAATTTTCCAAATTAGAAACTGGTTCAAATAAATCCTTACTCCCACCCATTTCTTCAATGTCATCATCTACACCAAATAAAGAGCTAAATAACGTATCAGCTAGGTCAAAATTAGGACATTTTTCCAACTTAGGGATTGGTACATAAGGCTTTTCACCCACTCTCTCTTCAGAAGACAAATACTTTGACTTACAATTCTCCTCCTCATCTGGGTCTCCTATCCACACCACTGTATCACCTTCATCTTCAAGATATTTGAGAAACTCCTCGATTTCAGCACTTCTACAAACTTCATTACCACCTATGCTAGCACACATAGTCCCAACTATGCCATTCTGGACCTTACAAGTTTCTGATAGCCACACTGTAGTATGCACTATAAATTCTGCACCCCTTTTTGTAATTAAGCAGTGACCATTTCGAAAATCTTCTACATGAAAATTATTACTTTCGCACACTGATTCTAGTGATAAGGTACTATGGTGGTCCCCTTCCCGCTTTATCTTATTATCAACCTTTACATCATTAATTACATCTATCATAACCTTATCCTGAAATTCACTTGCTGCTACCCCCACCTCTTCCAATAAATCTTCTCGGGGATCATTCATGAAAATGGTATTAACGCTATAGCAGTTGGTACCTGGACCCACATTCTTGTCCACCACTGCGGGGCCCATCACAGGGGTGGTCTTTAGTTTGTCTGCCCCCCATGCTGCCTTTCCCTTTCAGATTGAGGGTTCTGTTCTCTCACTTCCCCATTATCATTCCTCCTTGTGTAATTATCACGAACCCTTCCCCTCGATCTACCATCCCTTGACCCATTACCCCTTCTAGGAGGGACTCCTGCTGCCCCTCCTATGGTAGTTGATGGTGGTAATGTTGTTCATTGAATGACTCCTGGGCATCCAAGCGTCTCAACAATTCAGAAACTCTATCCACATTTACTACATCCAAAGTGGCAATTAAATTTCTTGTTTGCTGAGGTAGCCTAGCTCCTATCAAATCAATGAATTCTTCCTCTCCATAAGGATGGTCTAAGTACTTACAACGGATCCAACATTTATGAAAAAAATCATGTTGAGTTTCCCGACCAGGTTTATAGGGCCTTACCAGTCATCAACTCCCTCTTTTCTTGAATCTGCCTGCTTGTCGACCAAAAATGTTTCAAAAAAGTTTTCTTTAAACAGCTTGTAGTCAGTCACTTCACTAGCTTGTCTATCACCCCATGCCCTAGCATAAGACTTAAGATGTTTACCCACAAGTGCAATTTTCTTATTGTCGGGTAACAAATTAAAATAGTCTGATTTTTCAAAATTATCTATAAATTCAATAGGGTGAAGCCTCCCACTATCATCATAGAATTCAAATTCTTCTTTTACATCGACACTGAAATTTGGATTACCTGTTAAGGGAATCTGACTTAACTGAACCTGTAACCCAGTAACCCTTTTTTCTAACTGATTTACATTACTTTCTAATCCACGCGCTAACTTTTCCTGTTGATTTACCAATGCATTAACATTTTTCCCTATACCGAACACTTCCTGTCTTAACTCATTAGCTTTAACATCATTAGCTTGGAATAAAGCAACATATTCCTCCCTCATCTTATCACAATTTTCACTGACTTCTTTATAAATTAAATTTTCACATTCAGCCTTATTCTGTTCACAAAATTTTGTAACCTTATCAAATTTCTCTTTACATTCTGTTACTACCTTCCCCAATTTTGAATCTAAATTGTTAATATCCTCCTTGAATTGAGAGCTAAAACCCTGAAATTGCTCTGCGATTTTAACATCAAAACATTTAGTCAAATCAGAGAATGTTTTATCAAGCTTTGTTGCAGTTGAGAAAACTGATCATTGATTACAGCAAACTGAGAATTAATTTCAGAAAATTTGCTGTCAAGATTTAACTCAGTTTTAAATTCTGAAAATTTGTTATCATTATCACTTTTTAACTCATTTCTAAATTCAGAAAATTTGTTATCCAATTTGGAAAACTTGCTATCAAATTTGCCATCAAGTTCCGTAAATTTTGCATTAAAACTGGCTACAAAAGACTCTAGAAAAGCTTGCAGGTTCTGACTATCAGCCATTTTTAGTAATTAGCAAAATCAACATAAAAAAACGAAATTAAGGAAAATTAAAATCTTTCCAATCTGCCACACATTAACATGCAAAATAAATCACTTGAATATTCAATGCCGTACTTACAGTTATTCCTCACTTTTGTATCACATTAAATTTCACTTAGAAGCACTTATTTAACCATTAAACACCACACTGACTTCAAACACTTAATCACACTTTTCACAATTCACTGTAGGAAGACGATTTTGAGGCCGAAGAAAATCCACTCGTCGTCGGAAGATTACCGCCGATTCCCGATAGAAACTCTCCGCCTTAGGCCGAAGAAGGTCTGCTTGGCGTCAAATCTGTGTCGTAGCCGGTCGAAATTTCCTCGCAGGTTATGTTCGCTTATCGCCGATAATCCGTCGCAATTTTCTGCAGATTCTTTTTAGAAGATAAACATCCCACAGATGTTTAAGAACTTCTCGTCATATCAACGGTCGCCATGTTAAGGTTCTTAGGGTGGTTTAATAACTGCTTTAATTCCACCAAAAACAAGGTTATGTTGATGCTCGTTTATTTTCAATCAAAACAAGTCTGCGACATTCACAAGCATAGTTGTTACAATCCAAAGATGCAATACTGACTTACTGAAAACTTGCATGAATGTCTCTGTAACACTGAATTAATACTTAATGCAAACTAAACTCTCTATCCAGGCGATCTGTTTATATAGAGTCTATCGAATTTACGAGAATTCTTCAAAGGCATCCGCCCGATATTTCTCGATCATTAACAATCACTAAACATATTAAAAACAATCGGAATTGATACAAAATTAATTAATAACATTACAAAATGATTAGAAATGGTAATTAGAGATACTTAAATACAAAATTATTTACAGAAATCCTTTCAAATGGTGGAAAATTGTCCTGTAGACAGCGTAACTTACATTTATACATGGAATTACAAACTTTTAATAAATTCTCTTGCATCATTCGGTTCTTAAACATATTAAATGGTCTTTAAATAATTTTCTTACCTAAAACAAAGTCTATATACACTTATTTACAAGAATTTACAAAATAAACATATCAAATCACTTTCAAGCAAACTTTGGCTCACTACAAATATTTCACACAGTCCAATACTATTCAAAATACAGGTATTAGGGCTGTTACAACGTGTTCACTAGTTAAATTGTTAACGTAAACAATGTACAGTACATATGTCACCTATTATTTGCTTCTTCGAAATTCTTTAAAGCTTTGCGGCGGTTAGCCTTAAGACAACAGCTTACTTGGATCATAAGTTTTTGATCATTGTCCTGGAAACATCGCTTTACCTACTGTGTGATAAAACTGGCTTAAAAATGAGTTCAAAAAGAAAACTAACAACACTCACATACGCTGATAAATTAAAAGCTATAGAAGCAGTGAAAAATGGATTGAAAAGGAAAGAAGTTGCGGCTCAGTTTGGGATACATGAGAGTACATTATCAATCATCATTAAAAAAAAAAGCTGGAATCTTGAAGAAACAAGAATCAGGAGAAAGTCTTTAATGTAAAAGAAAAAAAATTGCCGAATTCCCTAATTTAGAACAATGTTTGTTTACGTGGTTCCAACAGTGTCGAAACAAAAACATCAGTGTTAGTGGACCCATACTGAAAGAAAAAGCTGAAGAGCTAATTCGCTGAAAATCAAAAATTTTAAAGCCAGCAATGGCTGGTTATAGAATTTTAAGAAACGACATGATTTAGCCTTTAAAAAAAATGTAAGGCGAAAGTGCGAGCGTAAGCAAATCAGTCTGCCCAGAATGGAAATCTGAATTACATAATTTAGTGAATGATTATTATCCCAATGATGTTTTTAACGCTGACGAAACGGGTCTATTTTTCAAAAGTCTTCCCGACAAAACATTAACATTCAAAAATGAAAAATGTCATGGAGGAAAGCACTGGAAAGAACAACTTACGATCCTGCTTTGTGCAAATTGTACGGGCACAGAAAAACTGAAACTTTTAATTATAGGCAAGTCAACAAAACCTCGGTTCTTTGCAGGCCTAAAATCACTACCCATGGATTATGAAGCCAATAAAAAAGCATGGATGACAGCCGAACTTTTTTAAAAATGGCTGATTAACATATATAAGCAAATGGTAACCTCAAATAGAAAAATTATTCTGTTTATCGACAACTGCACAGCACACGGGGACATACTGTACCACCATTAAAGGCAGTCAAAGTACAATTTCTTCCACCAAACACAACATCAACCTTTGGATCAGGGTATAATTAAAAATTTTAAAACATTATAGAGAAAAGAAGTTGTTAGAAAAATGATAGCTGATATGGAGCAAAATACGATTTCTTCTATCAATGTTCTTTAAGCAATGACGATGGTGGACAAAGCTTGGCGAAACGTAACACCCCTTGCAGTAAAAAACTGCTTTCGAACCTGTGGTTTTAATTCAGAACCTCAAGAAATCATTGAAGAGGAAGATAATAATGTGCCTGAAGAATGGAATAAGCACATGTCTGGGTCAAACATTACTTTTGAAGACTTCATTACTTGTGATGATGAAGTAGTCACAGCAGGGACGTTAACAGAGGAAGAAATATTGGAATCAGTAAACAACTGCATTGAAAGTGATAAAGACGATGATTTTAACGACGAGCCACAAACTTCATCTACGAGCGTATCAATCAACGAAGCAAAAAGAGCTTTAACAACTGTACGATCATTTATAGAGCAGTGTAGCAACATAAAAGATAATGCATTCTCCTCTCTATTTGCCATTGAAAATCAAATCGATTTAGAAACTGTGAATTGTTTAAAACAAAAGAAAATCTCAGACTATTTTTAAGGTAGACTAAACCTTTAATTGTTGTTTTATTTTTATGTAACGTGTGCAATGTGAATAAATAAATATGATTATTTAAATTTCTGTATTTTATTGAACCACTCCTTCTGACGCATTCGAGTAAAAATAGGAACAAGGGTACATACATACATATGTACACTCTTTGGCAAAAAAATTGACTGTCGGCGCCTGAGTCTAAGTCCCTTATTTCGCACAATGTGGCATCATTGCCCGTATTCAACTCAGCGCCATCTGTTATTCATTTCCTTAAGTCAAGCCTCGAACAAAGCAGGAAGACTCCGCCCGCCCATTGACGATTCTTCTTAGTAGTTCATCTATCATTCCCCACATTTCAGTAAAAAGCTATTGACCGATCTCGAAACAAGTAACGCATTTTCCTGTCCCTGGATTGACTGTAATATTAGGCAAGATATCGCCGATCATACCTCAATCGGACGAAATTCGGTTCCAGCTACACTTTTCTTAAATTCAGATCGTGAAACATATCGTTAAAGTTGTAATTAACAAGATTGCAATAAAGCGCAGTAAAAATGAGGTTCAGTTATACATTTTATTCCAAATGATTAGCGTAAAACTATAACCATATTTATTTATATATTGATGTGGCTAATCAGTTGCAATAATGCAACACATAATGGGGTGTGTGGTCCGAGAAGTGGGTGTAAATGTTCAAAGATCCAGATTTTTAAGTTCTACAAAACTATTGAAACGATTATAAAGAGATTATTTCGGATAATTGTCTAATGCCAGTTGAATGAAACAGACTTCCGAGGCAGGATAAGGTTGTTTACCCACTGCACGAGCCGTCTGTGAACATGAGCTCCGTTTGCTTGTGGCTAACCATCTAGTCTTGTAAACGCATGGTCCTCGGTTCGAGTCTAGGTTTTCCAATTATTTTTTTGCGTTTATTTTAAACAAGTCGAACCTACAACTGCGTTATGCGTAAAATATAACATCGACTCTTACCTGCTTGCGTCAGGACATAACATACTTAAGGAAAGACTCATAACTGAGTGCTTCTTAATAAACTGCACACGTAACTATGAAATCTTTCACAGAGGTAAGACTGAAAGAAATCTTCTCGGGCTTCAACATCGTCGAAATAGTGTCGTGTGGTTACGTTAGGTGGACTATAACGAGTTCGCACCATCGTCAAGGAGACGAAAAACTAAATAATATTACTATACCAATTTCTTATTATGCGTCTGGATTTACGATTCGTCGACTTCTAAGTCGTTAAAGGTGGGAAGGGAATGGAGACAAGGTGTGGGAAGGAATTCGGACCATGGATTTTCGAAGAAATAATCCCGCCATTCACACGAAGTGACTTGGAGAAACGAAGGAAAATCCAAATCTGGATAGCCGGACAGGAATTCAAACCCGCTTCCTCTTGAATGTGGGGCCATAGCATTAACGCTCAGCCATTAGGTTCAGTTTTTCAATATCTTTCGTATTTGTTCTATGATGCCGTCCATAAAATTATTTAAAAAATCTATTGAAAAGTTAAAAATCGTAAATTAAAATATATGTGCAGAAGTGAGTTCATCTGATGAGAGCGGGGATATCAAAAAAAACTCTGAAATCAGAAACGCAATTCAAATTTCATTTTCTCTCTCTCTACTCTTTTCGCCAATCTCTCTCTTTTTTAATTTTTTTTGCTAGGGCTTTACGGCTCGTCGACAGCTAGGTCATTAGAGGCGGGATCGGATTGGGGCAAGAAACGGGCAGGAACTCTGCCATGGCCTTTTCAAGGAAGCATCCGGTCGTTCGCCTGGAGTGACTTGGGGAAACCATGGAAAACCCAGATCTGGATGCCCGGACGGGGATTCAAACTCGCATCCTCCCAAATACGAGGCCAGAACGTTAACCGTTCATGCACCACACCCGGTACTTTTTTTTAATATTTAGCAGCTATCAAATTCAAAGTGAATATAAGCTTCCTCTTATATGGAAGATATTGTCATATTAATCCCGTTTTTTAATGAAGTAGTATTAAACCAAAAATGACGAGCAAAATTGATCGGTTTGCTAGTAACCGAATAGGTAACATTTCAGTATTTTCGTAGAAATGTTAAAAAAAAAAAAAAAAAAAAAAAAAAAAAAAAAAATATTTTCTCTTTTTTTTTTTCAAATATGTCTTTCAGTAAAGATTAAGAGGTAGTTGGAATGAAATTATCACGCTGAGCAATAACATAGCTAATTGTTACAAAATTTTATAAATCGGCGGTACTACTCTCCGCAGCTAGAGTGTAATTCTAAAATATTGTAGTAGACGGAAACGTAGTGTTTACAAAGCGTATAATACTGGTTTCCTTGTTTCTTGCCACACTGACATTCCCGCACTAAATTTCAATTTTATGCCTCAGTTTTCGTCCTACAATGTTCTGATTAAATGCCTATAAGACTTTGCAATATTTAAACTTTCAAAAGAAATTGTTGCTTGTCATTCTGAGACAGACATTATAATGTAAATTCTTTGGGTTGGAATAAAATATACAGTAGCTACAGTTTGAGTTTTGGAAAAACCGTGCCGCAAGAGAATCAATTCTTATCACCGATCAAAAAAAACATAGTTACTTTCATAGCGTTTGTTGATTTAGGAAAAAAGCTTTTGGTAATGTAAGGTGGGACAAAATGTTCAAAATTTAAAAAAAGTCAGGTCTTACGTATCGAGATAGAAAAATATTTTAGAATTGATATAAGAATCAAGTGGCTATAATAAAAGTAGAGAATCATGAGAGTCACCAATCAGTCGAAAAGTGTATCAGATATGGTTGCAGTTCATCCTTACTAATATTCAGCTTATATGTGGAGGAAGCTATAAAAGAAGTAAAAGAGGAATTTGAATGTGGCTTCATGAAAAAGTAGTTTCAAATATTGACCCAGGAAGCAGAGAGATATTTTTAAAACCTTATGGTAACGAAGCATGGACTTCAGGAATGCCTGAAAGAAGGAAAATTGAAGAATTCGAAATGTGGTGCTATAGGAGGATGCTGAAAATTAAGTGGACAGTTAAACCACGAAATTAATATGTTTTGGAAATGATGGCTGACGAAAGAAGTTTGTGGAAAAATCGTACACAAAGAAAAAACAGATTCGTGGGTGGTTTTTTAATACATTTGGGATTGGTTATGTATGAAGCAGATAACGGTGGACGTGTTTTAAGAGAGGTGTTTGAGATGAAGGGGATAGTGCAAAATAAGAAGGGATGGTGGTTTATATCAAACCAATCGAGAGACTGACGACAGTAAAATAAGAGATAAGAGATGAAATAAGACAGAAGGTGCCGGCCGATTGAGACCTACTCCCCCGAAACACATCGATGGGGCCGACAGCTTAACGTCCAAATCCGGCGGACGAGTCACTGTCAGAAGTTCCATACGCGCTACAGAGAGGTTTGGGACTTTCGTGCACCATCTGATAATTAGTAATAATTCACCGCCACCGAAACATGTCCTAGTTCTAAAACGTTCTTCAACCACCGGAGCTCAAATCGGTTGGCGCCGTATCTGACGCCGCGCATCATCACGGAGCTATAATGACCCGAAACGAGTAAGTTGGCTATAGAAGTGTAGCATTTAAAAATCAACCTTTCACCTCCGTCACATGCTGTTTGATGCAGACGCGTAAATTCCAATTGAGGTAGCTGACTCAATCTCATACCACTGCGGTGCAAGACAATCTTCTATATATCTATCACCTTAGTAATATATGAATTTTATGAGCGGAACAGAATATAAAGCATCCGGCATCTTTAATTCCTTTAATTTATAGCTGCTAAAAATAGAAAAAAAAGGGAGATGGGTTGAAAATGAGAAAGAGAGACAGAAAAAAAATTTGAATTGCGTTTCTGATTTCAGAGATTGTTTTGGAAACTCACCCTCTCATCAAATTATCTCACTTCTACCGACATTTTATCATTTACGATTATTAACTTTGCTTTAAGTAGATTTTTAAATAATTTTATGGATGTAATCGTAGACCAAATACGACTAGTAATGAAAAAGTGAAGCTAATGGTGTCGCATTCGGGAGGAGACGGCTTCGAATACCTCCATCTATCGAGATTTGGGTTTTCTTTGGTTTCCCCAAATCACTCCAGGCAAATGGTGGTATAGTTTCTTTAAAAAGCCAAGGCCGAATTTCTTCCAGTTCCTTTTCCGCAGTCCTTCCCTGCCTCTAACGACCTCGACGTTGACGAAACGTAATGCCATAAGAAGGAAAAAAATTGAATGGGAAGGAGTCATTGTTAGTCGGGTTAATGCAAGCTGCGACCACAACAACTACTACTACTACAGCTACTGTAAAACACTGAAAAAAACTCAGAAGTTCAATTCAGAACCGAAGAAGACGAAATGTAAGCAAGGAAGCAAGCATTATTCACGACATAGCTGGTCCACACGTTGCTCATCACACCGTCGCTCTTCTGCAAAACTTTGGTTGGAAAATAATCACCCACCCACCATACAATTGCAGACTTGGCCCACAGTGACTACCACCTTTTCCTAAGCTGCGAAAATATTTGACCGACTTAGACATTAAAGATGAAGTTCAATGCTTGCTCAAAGACATGAGGCGAGCATACATTCTTTTTCCTTTTTTGCTTATGGTTTTACGCGTTGTCGACATTAAGGTCATTAGAGGCGTGAAAGGAGTTGTAGCAAGGATTTCTGCAATGGCCTTTTAAAGGAACCTTTCCAGTATTCACATAGAGTGATTTGGGGAAATCATTGAAACCTAAAATCTGGATGGCCGGACGAGGATTCGAACCCGCAACCTCCCGAATGAGAGGCCAGCGCGTCAGCGCTTATTCCACCACGCTCCACTATTTTTATAAACTGTCAGTGCGTCTACAAAAATGCGTGTGCCGAATTGTGAAGATGCAGAAAATAACTATTGCTCAATCTTTCCAAAAGAGCCGATCGTGATAAATTATTACGTGTTATTTAGTGTTATAAAGGTATTCTTCTTGGCCGAAGGAAACAGGAAAGTTGGCACTTACTTCCTGTTAGAGGTTGCCACAACTACTTCTTCCAGTGTTGCCACGATTTCTGACTTCTGGCAGTGCTGTGGTAATTTCCTATTCAAGGAAACGTATCTTACAGCTAGGCGGTATCAAGAGAACAGACACATTGCCGAAATAGAAATTTATTTTCCTTCCCCGTCTATCTATCATATTTTTATTTGACTGATTATTTCTGTTGTAACAGTTTGATTCTTTATATAGATCATCATTAACTATTCAACTTGAAATGTTGTATCTTTATATATATATATGTTTACTTTTGTTATATAATGGACGAGGTAGGTTTCAGCGTAAGGCAAAGTGGCTGAACGGTTTAGCATTGGCCTGCAGGAGGTGAGGGTACTGGGTTCGATCCCACCTCAAGTTGGGTATTTTTACATTGACTATCCCCTTCTCACTTGTTGTAAAATTCATATCATATATGTAAAAGTGAACGTTATTATATTTTACATCAAATTATTTAAAAACAAACTTCTATGAAAATATTTTTTTATTAGTTCATAGGCCACATTGGCGGTTAAAGGTGTATTTGTGGAATTTAAAATATTGTTCATCCAATATAATGTGACGAGTTTAGTTGACTTTAGTTCCGTAAAGGCAGAGAGTGTGATTGGAGTTGTTGCTGTAGAGTTTCTCACTTGTAATGTCAAAGAAACTATTTTTTCGTTACCATAAGGTGCTATGCTCCATACATGCAGTTTTAAAAATATCTCTCTGCTTCCTGGGTCAATATTTGAAACTACTTTTTCATGAAGCCACATTCAAATTCCTCTTTTACTTCTTTTATAGCTTCCTCCACATATAAGCTGAATATTAGTAAGGATGAACTGCAACCATATCTGATACACTTTTCGACTGATTGGTGACTCTCATGATTCTCTACTTTTATTATAGCCACTTGATTTTTATATCAATTCTAAAATATTTTTCTATCTCGATACGTAAGACCTGACTTTTTTTAAATTTTGAACATTTTGTCCCACCTTACATTACCAAAAGCTTTTTTCCTAAATCAACAAACGCTATGAAAGTAACTATGTTTTTTTTGATCGGTGATAAGAATTGATTCTCTTGCGGCACGGTTTTTCCAAAACTCAAACTGTAGCTACTGTATATTTTATTCCAACCCAAAGAATTTACATTATAATGTCTGTCTCAGAATGACAAGCAACAATTTCTTTTGAAAGTTTAAATATTGCAAAGTCTTATAGGCATTTAATCAGAACATTGTAGGACGAAAACTGAGGCATAAAATTGAAATTTAGTGCGGGAATGTCAGTGTGGCAAGAAACAAGGAAACCAGTATTATACGCTTTGTAAACACTACGTTTCCGTCTACTACAATATTTTAGAATTACACTCTAGCTGCGGAGAGTAGTACCGCCGATTTATAAAATTTTGTAACAATTAGCTATGTTATTGCTCAGCGTGATAATTTCATTCCAACTACCTCTTAATCTTTACTGAAAGACATATTTGAAAAAAAAAAGAGAAAATATTTTTTTTTTTTTAACATTTCTACGAAAATACTGAAATGTTACCTATTCGGTTACTAGCAAACCGATCAATTTTGCTCGTCATTTTTGGTTTAATACTACTTCATTAAAAAACGGGATTAATATGACAATATCTTCCATATAAGAGGAAGCTTATATTCACTTTGAATTTGATAGCTGCTAAAATTTAAAAAAAAGTACCGGGTGTGGTGCATGAACGGTTAACGTTCTGGCCTCGTATTTGGGAGGATGCGAGTTTGAATCCCCGTCCGGGCATCCAGATCTGGGTTTTCCATGGTTTCCCCAAGTCACTCCAGGCGAACGACCGGATGCTTCCTTGAAAAGGCCATGGCAGAGTTCCTGCCCGTTTCTTGCCCCAATCCGATCCCTGCCTCTAATGACCTAGCTGTCGACGAGCCGTAAAGCCCTAGCAAAAAAAATTAAAAAAGAGAGAGATTGGCGAAAAGAGTAGAGAGAGAGAAAATGAAATTTGAATTGCGTTTCTGATTTCAGAGTTTTTTTTGATATCCCCGCTCTCATCAGATGAACTCACTTCTGCACATATATTTTAATTTACGATTTTTAACTTTTCAATAGATTTTTTAAATAATTTTATGGACGGCATCATAGAACAAATACGAAAGATATTGAAAAACTGAACCTAATGGCTGAGCGTTAATGCTATGGCCCCACATTCAAGAGGAAGCGGGTTTGAATTCCTGTCCGGCTATCCAGATTTGGATTTTCCTTCGTTTCTCCAAGTCACTTCGTGTGAATGGCGGGATTATTTCTTCGAAAATCCATGGTCCGAATTCCTTCCCACACCTTGTCTCCATTCCCTTCCCACCTTTAACGACTTAGAAGTCGACGAATCGTAAATCCAGACGCATAATAAGAAATTGGTATAGTAATATTATTTAGTTTTTCGTCTCCTTGACGATGGTGCGAACTCGTTATAGTCCACCTAACGTAACCACACGACACTATTTCGACGATGTTGAAGCCCGAGAAGATTTCTTTCAGTCTTACCTCTGTGAAAGATTTCATAGTTACGTGTGCAGTTTATTAAGAAGCACTCAGTTATGAGTCTTTCCTTAAGTATGTTATGTCCTGACGCAAGCAGGTAAGAGTCGATGTTATATTTTACGCATAACGCAGTTGTAGGTTCGACTTGTTTAAAATAAACGCAAAAAAATAATTGGAAAACCTAGACTCGAACCGAGGACCATGCGTTTACAAGACTAGATGGTTAGCCACAAGCAAACGGAGCTCATGTTCACAGACGGCTCGTGCAGTGGGTAAACAACCTTATCCTGCCTCGGAAGTCTGTTTCAATCAACTGGCATTAGACAATTATCCGAAATAATCTCTTTATAATCGTTTCAATAGTTTTGTAGAACTTAAAAATCTGGATCTTTGAACATTTACACCCACTTCTCGGACCACACACCCCATTATGTGTTGCATTATTGCAACTGATTAGCCACATCAATATATAAATAAATATGGTTATAGTTTTACGCTAATCATTTGGAATAAAATGTATAACTGAACCTCATTTTTACTGCGCTTTATTGCAATCTTGTTAATTACAACTTTAACGATATGTTTCACGATCTGAATTTAAGAAAAGTGTAGCTGGAACCGAATTTCGTCCGATTGAGGTATGATCGGCGATATCTTGCCTAATATTACAGTCAATCCAGGGACAGGAAAATGCGTTACTTGTTTCGAAATCGGTCAATAGCTTTTTACTGAAATGTGGGGAATGATAGATGAACTACTAAGAAGAATCGTCAATGGGCGGGCGGAGTCTTCCTGCTTTGTTCGAGGCTTGACTTAAGGAAATGAATAACAGATGGCGCTGAGTTGAATACGGGCAATGATGCCACATTGTGCGAAATAAGGGACTTAGACTCAGGCGCCGACAGTCAATTTTTTTGCCAAAGAGTGTACATACCTACCTCTATATTAACCTATCCCTAACATAGACCCTTGATAACTTAAAACCTCTATAACTTAAAATATTTTGTGTTTCCCTTGGACTTTAACTTGTCGAGGTTCTACTGTATTTTAATATTAACTTTTCATTTAGGTACAGAATTGTTTGTTCCACATCTCCCCAATTTGGAGAATTCTTCAGACCCATCCAGTTAAATACCAAATCTCTTGATACTGAACCAACCATTTCTTAAGATACGTAATTGTTGCATCATAAACATGTGCTATTTCTCCTTCTAGCATATCACATTTAGAACCATAACCTTCATCCCGTTTTTTTCTCAAAATTTCTTTTAGTTTTAAAGATTTGAAATTCTGGATTTTTCTTTCCTGAAGAGCATTCAACACACCCTCAAGAATATGTATCATTTCTACCAGTGAATTTTTCTCTTTTTCTAGGGCCAAAATATTATGTTGAAATAATGACATAAGAGAATGAACAAACCATAATCGTGCTTCACTTAGCTCATTTTGGAAAAACATTTTAATCAGAATTGGAATTTCACCCTGAGAACTGAAATATGATTTCAGTGCTGGATACATCTCAATTAGTCTCGTAACGCAAGGAAAAATGGACAGCCACCTACTCTTAGAATGACACAATATTTCCCTATATTGTACATCTACAAAATCACAAAAGTCCTTAAGACTTTCAGTACGTACTGTGTACACAGAAAAATAATTAAATATTTTTAATACTATGGAATCAACATCTAATGTGAGTCCTGCATCAATACCATGTTGAATGCAGTTATGTAAAACATGAGCAGGGCAGCCTAATCCTACTAATCTATCATTTAAATTGTTTTTCAGATGGGCGAAAACATTATTTCCCGACCTCTTACCAAGTCCACTAATCCCACCAAAATTTGTATTTGTATTGTCCCCAGAAAAAGCAACATATTTATTATTAATACCTATACTTCTAAGAGTATCACATATGTAAGATGCAATCGTTTCAGATTTTTCATTTGGACTACTTTTAAGTTCTATCACTTTTGTTTGAATTCCCCCAGATTTAAAGTCATAGTATTGAATTAGAATTGGAAATAGTTTCACAGAACCATGGTTACTGTCGTCTGTTGCAACACCAAAACAAGAAATACACTCCAAAGCGTCAATAGAAGCATTAACAGAATGAGGTGACAATACAGAATTAATAATGGCTTCTGTTTTAGTGCGAGCACATGACATTTGTTTCGCTATATTTGAGTCTGTAAATAACACTTTCTGCAGTTTTCCAGTACAGTCCATTGATTTAAAACTTTGATGATGCTTGACTGTGTGAAAATATAGGGTGCCTTCAGCTGCATGGACCAGATCATTAATTTTGGAATCTTTTTTTGCAAAAAAATCGTCAACTTTGGATGAAGATGCTGTAGTACGTATCCGCGTTTTGTGTTTTTGTGAGCTTCTAGGTCTAGCCCCCCTGCAAATTAATAATTGTGCGTGTTATACGTTATTCAGTGTAAGAAAATCTGAGCTATTACACACAAATTTCCAGTGTCATACGATATTTACGTAAAATCGGTCCCATGGTTATAAATCTTACCTTTATTAGCAACTGAAACAAATGTTCCTGATGGGCAGATAAGACATTCTGCCTCTGAGCTAATTCTTCCCGGTCTGAAGTCAGGAAATCGTTTTTGTAATTCGTCACTGAAGACACATTTGCGTTTTGGCATGATTTCACTTGAACAGTAAAACTGCTTCACTTCACAACAACCAAAACGCAACTAACAGTAAAGCAGTTGAAAACAATGATTCTAGAAGCCGAGCTGACTAGCGAAGTACTTTGCATTGTTGCGTACATTACGTTCTTCTCCGGCCGCCCCGCAGCTCGTATTTCACGATAATTGCCTCACCACCTATTGCTCAGAAATCGTAACTTATCTTGACACAGTGCCGAGACAGAAAAAGGAAAAGTGTAGATAAAATATCACATTGTTGGCATAAAGGTTAAATTCTTTAGGGTTTACCATTTTGACAGATGGGAGAGTTTTATTCACACACTTTCAAGTTCAGGCAGTAGTAAAACGGAACTAAAAAAAAGAGGACATTCCTTAATTTTTCTCAAAACCCGCCCGGACCATTTTTACGGTCCAAAAAAGAGGACATGTCCGGGTAAAAGAGGACATCTGGTAACCCTAATCATGAGTCAACAAGTTAGTTAACACAATATTGTTTTACTAATGGATGCAATTCACAGAACAGATTGAGTGTTTCAGAAACGTGATTATATTTCTGGTGTAACAAGCTGATAGCTTAATTAATTGTTTTATATCTTTGAAATTAAATGAGGGACAGCTAAGATATGTTCAAGATGAAACAGGCCTTTTCATCCATAATGCGATGTTAGTTACTTTGTTTTTTTGTGGGATCACCTTAGCACTTAAGTAGCTAATTAATCATTCTTAAATGGAAAACTCATAATCAGTACAAATGGTTACAAAAGGCCTTAACACAAAATCCCAACCACACTGTTTGCTGCTCATGCCATCAAACTATAACACTAAAAATCTCAAGTTGCCTTTCAATCAGGCGGAAATTATCAGTAAAAACTTGGCATCAGGCAAAGCCCCAGGTAAGTTTCTCATCTTCTGCCCTAACAGAAACTACCACTTTTTACTGCTGATTATATCAGCATATGACTTTATTTACCAACAAAATCAGTTTTGTCTACTGCTGTTAAGATTGTGTTTATGTAATGTTTCCTGTCACTGCAACCCTTTTTCTTCCAAGTTATGGTTCTACTTTATCTTTCCTTACTATAGCTTATCTCTTTAAACAATCAATTCTTGCACAAATATGGTATCTCGGAAATGGCTGAAATTAAGAATGTAGATGATGTTTTCACTGGGGGGGGGGAGGGGGGGGGGGGAGGAGAGAATGTGATTTTACAAAATACAATCATTTCTTGTATTTGGTATCTCGTAAATCGTTCTAACGTCATCTCGTATAAGTCTAAGGCATTGGGAAGGAAATCCCTGAAAACACAAGATTTTACAAAAACAAATCTCTACTTTGAGGTACCAGTAAGCTTGAAATGGCTTTATATATCTGAATGAAAGCCGTAAAATGAAAATGAATAAGAACCATAACATAGCTGATTATTTAAAATAAAATGTTGAACCATGTGTATTTTTTAATTTCATTTAACTGATTGCAGTTCTTATGTAGGTAGTTATGAAATATATTGAATGTACAATAAATATGGAGTGATCTGGCAGCTCAAATGTGATTAGTGGGTAAAATAAAATGGCTAAGGCGCTTGCTCTCAAACAATTCTGCTCCAGTCCCAGGTACAAATACCAGTGGGAGCAAGAATTTTTTAGGGTTGTATTTGATTATATGAGCTGTACTAGAACGTTCCGTGGTTTGGATTCCACATTAAGCTGTAAGTCCCAGAGGAAATGAACTGGTCATCCCACCCCTGATACAATGGCTCAGTATGGCTCCTTCTGGAGGATCCAACCAACCTGCGGGTTGTGGACAAAGTTAGGTTTTTATAATAAATATCATCTGTATATCTAATCTATCCAACCTAATACCATTAATGAGCAACTATTGTATATGGGTAAAATTAATTTCTCACAAATTTCTCTACGGATTCTGGTGAAATCTTGCATACTGAACAGAAACCAAATGATGCTGAGCAAAGATCAGTCCTCCAGGTATTTAATGTTAAAATACCATATATTGTTCCAATTACAATCTGTAGGCATCAATTTCTTAAAATCATTATTTAAAATAATAAACTCTTCTTGGGCTTCCAGCCATGTATAAAAGTTACAATTCTGGGACGCTTTGAAGGCCTCCATTTTTGCTCCCATTTTCAACCAAAGGTATAGTTGAATTACTGTTTGTTTACAGGGTGTCATGGAAACGGCGTAAGACAAAAGTCGATCCAGCGTGATGACATCATCCACTCTTCTGCTCGTTATTGACACGTAGCTGCTTAAACATTTTGATAGCAGGGTTCACGGCCACACTTATCTGGTATCCAGTTTCCCAATCAACTAAAGAATCAGCTGTACTGATTTCAACAGCTTCTGTTATAATGCTATCCCAAAATCTCTGACCCTGGCTAAAATTCTAGTTTCTTCAAAATCAAATGTATGACCTTCTTGGAAAGTGTTCAGCCACAGCTGATTTCTCTTCTTGTCCCAGGTGAACATTTCTTGCGTGTTCCGACACACCACTACACAATAAACCACTGCATTTGTCCGATATAACCAAGGCCACATTCACAAGGTATATAATAAACATCAGGGAGTTCATAATCCTAGGTCATCCTTAATGCTGCAAACCAAGTTTTTAATTTTTGTGGGTGGCCTGAAAATCATGTTGAGTAAACAGTCTACCTATTTTAGAAGTCAGCGCACCCACGAACGGAAGAAAGGCAAGGCTCTTGATGTCAATGCGATCTATCTGTCTCTCCCTTCTTTATAAATGCATGACTAATCTGCCCGATTGAAACCACTATTCAAGAAAGTTCTCTGGAGACAGTCTAATTCACACACAAGACTATCATTGTCCCAAACTCTTCGTGCTGTATGCACAAAGGTGGTTAAAACAGTGTTGTGTTGTGCAAGATGGTGACTGCTGTTGGCATTTAAACATGTCAGCATGGGCAGACTTACAATAAACAGAATATCCAGGGGAACCATCGGCATGTTTTATAACCAACACATCCAGAAACGGCAGGCAACTATCCTCTTCCAATACCACGGTGAACTAAATATTTTGGTGGATAGAATTCAAATGTGCCAGGAATGGGTTATGGCTCTTCTTCCACGAGACCAAATCGGAGAAGTGTCAACATACCTGTAAAACATTTTGGCTAGGGTGGAGCATATGAAAAAATTAGCAATGACCGGAGACAATGGCAAACCCATTGCTACCCCATCCAACTGCTAGTAGTATTTTCATTCAAACTGAAGATAAGTGGTTGTCAAAACATGGTGGAACAGATCAATCATTTTCTGATCAAAATGCTTGTTTAAAAGTTCCAAGGAGTTGAACAAAGGATCACAAGTAAAAAGAGACACAAAGTTAAAGCTCACCATTAAATCACCAGGATCTAACGTCATGCTGTCCAAGATTTCCACAAACTCATTGGCGTTTCAAATATGGTGATGACCCCTTCCCCACTAACAGGTTAAGAATATCTTTGAGGTATTTAGCCAGAAAGTACGTACGACTATCAATGTACTTCTGGCAAACCATACAGCCTAGGAGGAACAGGAGCATGGGGTTGGAGACGTCTCTTCAAATCTTCTGGAAGTTCCAAAGAAAGGATAAGTTTCGAAGTCAAGTTGGTCAGCTTAGTCCACCTTGCTCGAAACCATCATGCAGTTACCGATGTCTGCTGGAAGAATAACAATATTTTCATCTTTCTTCAGCTCACGAAGTGCACACCTCTTTTCATTGGAGATGTTTGATTTAGGTACTTTACCCTTACAAAGCACCCGGCATGTTTCACATTTACTCTCCTCTGCTTCTTCTGCAGGCAACGTGTGAACAGCATTTTCCACACGACTGATAATCTCCCGATAAGGCATAGTTTTGGGTACAGGAGGCTGAGAAGAGTTTATTAATTTACAATGCTATGAAAAGCTGCATTCTTACATTACTCAAACTGCCAACTTTATGGCCAAAGTGGGCCAAGACGTTATAGGTTTAAACCATATTGTTCTGATGGTTTATACAAAAAAATATACATTTGCTGATAAAATTCTTACTCGCATGGCAGAAACTGTCTGGTTTCTAGCACATGTATCCTCAGTCAAAAAAGATGAATGGTCACACACAAACAAATTCACCCAAAATACAGATCATCCTGTGATCATTATAAACTCAGTTCCTGTTTTAATCTATCAGAATCCTTCTTGTTAGCAGAAGTTCATCTTAATTAGGTTGTTAAGGTGACCTAACAGTACATTGTTGGTGCTCAACACCAATGGAGTGTCATTCCGAGGTACTCCTAACAGTAGCTCTATGCCTGTCCCCCTACACTATTATCAATCCCAATGAAGTCTCATTTTTCTAGTTTTTTTTTTTAATTACCTTTAGCTATTTAAATATATAACATTTATAGGGGGTTTGGGAGAGACTATACTTGTCTTTTCCAACCAAATGTCAACCTCTCCTTCACGTGGTGCACCCTGTTTGCACGGACGAGGCTCTGGCGACTGAAATATTCCCGGTATAAGGAGTCACCCACTGCTTGCCAACGGCCTCCGAAAGGAGGGCGGAAGAGCGGGGAGCGGTTCAGGGCACCCTCTTGCCCTTGGGGTTGGAAAAGGCCCCTAAAGGCGGATGAATCAGAAATGATCAACGGCATGGGGATGCAGAAGGCAACGGGAAACCACTGCATTAAAGACCCAAAGGGTATCCCGAGGACATGTAATCCTCTCAAATTACATATATCATGATGGCTTCTTCCTGGGTAAAATATTCCGGAGGTAAAATAGTCCCCCAATCGGATCTCCGGGTGGGGACTGCTCAGGGAGGAGTCATCAGAATGGATAGAAACATTCTACGAGTCGGAGCGTGGAATGTTAGAAGTCTGAATAGGGCAGGTAGGTTAGAAAACTTAAAAAGGGAGATGGAACAACTTAAGTTAGATGTTGTTGGGATTAGTGAGATTAAATGGAAGGACGCACAGGATTTCTGGTCTGGGGAACACAGGATAATTAGCACACAAGCTGTGAATGGAGTCACTGGTGTAGGATTTGTAATGAACAAGAAAGTAGGGAAACGGGTTAGTTATTATGAACAATTTAGTGACAGGATTATTTTGATGAGGTTAGAAACTAAGCCCGTCCCAACCACATTAGTACAAATATATATGCCAACGTCACAGGAAGATGACGAAGAAGTAGAAAAAATATACGCTGAAATTGAAGAATTAATCCAATATGTGAAAGGGGAGGAAAATATAATAATCATGGGTGATTGGAATGCATTAGTGGGAGAAGGAAAAGAGGGGAATACTGTAGGAAGTTTTGGTCTAGGAGTAAGAAATGAGCGAGGAAGCAGGTTGCTAGAATTTTGTGAAAGATATAAGCTAGTAGTGGCGAACACACTGTTCAAGAACCATGCAAGAAGAATATACACCTGGAAACGTCCAGGGGATACAGGCAGATATCAGCTAGATTATATCATGGTCAAACAGAGATTCAGGAATCAAGTTCTAGACTGTAAAGCGTACCCAGGAGCAGACATAGACTCGGACCATAATTTGATAGTAATGAAGTGCAGGCTGAAATTCAAGCGAATAAGGAAGCAGTATAAGCTGAACAGACTGGAAGTGAATAAACTGAAACAATCTAGCACAAGAGAAAAATTTGCAGAAATGGTAGACTTAGGTCTAAGAATTAACTGTGAAAGGAGCTCAACCGAGGACGAATGGAATGCATTAAAGACCGAAATAATGAAAGCTGGCAAAGAAACCTTAGGCTTTAGGGAACAAGCTGCCCGAAAACCTTGGATCACAGAAGAAATTTTGCAGCTGATCGATCAGAGGAGAAGGTACAAAAATGCTCAGGATGAAGCAGGAAAAGAGCAGTACAGGCAATTTAGAAATCAAATAAATAGGAAATGCAAAATAGCAAAAGAAAAATGGCTACAAGAAAAGTGTGAAGAAGTAGAAAAGGAAATGGTTGCAGGAAAAGTAGATGTTGCATATAGAAAGATCAAACAGAATTTTGGAGAAATGAAGAAAAGAGGTATGAACATTAATGCTGCCGATGGGAAACATCTTTTAAGGTCAGAAGATAGAGCTAACAGATGGAAGGAATACATTGAGAAACTGTATGTTGGGGACGACTTGAACAATAGTGTATTGGAAAAGGAAGGCGATGTCGACATGGATGACTTAGGAGATCCTGTTTTGAGGACAGAATTTAATAAAGCTCTGAATGACTTGAAAGCAAATAAGGCAGTTGGAATTGATGAGATCCCTGCAGAACTTCTTAAATCTCTAGGAGAGGAAGGAATCGAAAGATTATTCAAGCTGATATCAAAAAGTTATGAAACAGGAGAAATTCCAACAGATTTTAATAAAAATATCATCTTCACACTTCCAAAGAAAGCACAAGCTGACAAATGTGAGAATTATCGCACAATTAGTATAACATCACATGCTTCAAAATTACTGACCAGAATAATATACAGAAGGATGGAAAGGGTAGTAGAAGAGATAGTAGGTGAAGATCAGTTTGGGTTTAGGAAAAATCGCGGTACAAGGGAAGCAATTCTGTCTTTAAGATTAATACTTGAAGGGCGGATCAAGAAAAACAAAGATACTTTTATGGCATTTGTTGATTTAGAAAAAGCTTTTGATAATGTTAGGTGGGACAAGATGTTCAAAATTTTAAAGAAGTCAGGTCTAAAGTATCGAGATAGAAGAATCCTCTATAAACTATATAAGAATCAAGTGGCTATGATAAAAGTAGAGAATCACGAGAGACATGCATCAGTTAAAAAGGGCGTGAGACAAGGTTGTAGTCTATCCCCGTTACTATTCAACTTGTATGTAGAAGAAGCAATGAAGAAAGTCAAAGAAAAATTTCCATGTGGCATAAGTTTACAGGGAGAAAAAATCAGTATGCTACGATTTGCTGACGACATTGTCTTATTAGCAGAGAGGGCTGAGGATATTGAGAAGTTATTGAATGGCATGAACAAAATACTGAAGGAAGATTTTGGACTGAATATAAATCAAAGTAAAACAAAAGTGATGAAATGTAGCAGAAATGACACCAATACTAGCAGATTAAATATAAAAATAGGATCTGATGCAATAGGAGAAGTGAGTGAGTTCTGTTACTTGGGAAGCAAAATTACAACCGATGGCCGAAGCAGGAATGGTGTTAAAAGCAGAATAGCACTAGAAAAAAAAGAGCTTTCATGAAAAAGAGAAACCTTTTAGTTTCAAATATTGATCTAGGAATTAGAAAGAACTTCTTAAAACTCTATGTGTGGAGCACAGCACTTTACGGTAGCGAAACATGGACTTTAGGAATACCGGAAAGAAAGAAACTTGAAGCATTTGAAATGTGGTGCTACAGAAGAATGCTGAAAATTAGGTGGACAGACAAAGTAAGAAATGAACAAGTTTTAGAAATGATGGGTGAGAAAAGAAGTTTATGGAAGAAGCTTACAGGAAGAAGAGACAGGCTGGTAGGTCATATTTTGAGACATGCTGGATTGGTTAATTTGTTAGTGGAGGGAACAGTCGAAGGTAAGAACTGTAGAGGTAGACAGAGATTAGAATATATGAAGCAGATAATTGAGGACGTGGATTGTAAGGGGTATGTAGAAATGAAGAGGTTAGCACAGGATAGGAAGGGATGGAGGATTGCATCAAACCAGTCTAAAGCCTGACAACAGGAAAAAAAAAAAAAAAAAACATTTATAGTAATAATTTACATAATATCTGTTTCAAATGGCATCACCAAAAATTTCAAACTGATTTTGATGGGATTCAGTTGCATTAAGCTGCATTGGCGGACATTATGGGTGAATATGGTTTGAAATATAATGTGAAGGAAAATGAGTATTTAGACACAAACAGAAAGGATGACAGAGTGATTAGGGGAACTGTGATGGCAGAACAGCTGTATAAAGTAAACTGTTTCAAAAACCTGATGAATGTTGTAGGGGAATATGGGAGGGATGATGGGAGGATAAGTGAAACAGGCAGAAACCTTATTAAGAATGTCAGAAGCCAAATATGAAACAAGGAAGTGCTACAGAGAAGTAATGGAGTAATTAACTGTTCATTCTATATTCTGATTAGGAATTGCAATCTAGCAATCCCTGCATCATTTGACAGGCTACTAGATACTGCACGAATTTACGCCGATCCGCAACCTTCAAAATGGTGTGAAAACATTTGTCAGTCTGTACAACAATGTGGTCACGTTGCCAATTACTGGCCCAAGTCTGTCTCAATTGGCTGCACTGTCCTGCTTGCCCATAGCCTTCCAGTTGACATTTGACTTGAGCCAACAAATGTATGTTTTTGTCATCAGTCATGAATCTTAAGTTCTAAACTATTACATGTTCAGTTATTTTTGGCATGCTGCACACCACCTGGAGCAAAAGATCCTTCTAGGCTGCTGAAGCTTAAGAAGTAAATTGTGAGAAGAAACAATTGGCACTATTTGTTTCTTGAGATATTTCTTCCAAAAGCAGAAGAGATTGATTGCTTTACAAAATGTTGTCATTCGATCACTTGCAAACTGATGTGATTTACTGTGAGGCAAGTAAGGTGACTAAAGACTAACTTGCCATATCTGGTTATTTACTGTTATTTAAAAAGTAATTTTAACTTGCTAGAAATTACTTTACAGTTATAGTTACAGAAAGTATAATTAGGAGAGACTGAAATTTTTTAAATTAACAACATTTTGCTAGTTAAAATATTGTTATCTGCTGATTCATTAAATATGAGTTTATAATTTAATTTGTTATTCATTAACCAAACAGATGCTAATTATTGAATATGAGAACACTAAAAACATATGCTGGACCTCACAGGATTTTCGCCAAACCCACCAGTGTTCTATGGTATTGGAAACACTACAGTTCCTACTCACACATTTAGTATCAAAACCTGGTCAGTGAATAAAAGGAATATCAATAAAACTGAAGAAAGTGAAATGAAATTTCTAAAAAGATGAATATGAGTTACAAAAATGAACAGGTTAAGGAATGAAATTATTAGGAACATAGTAAAAGAGGAACCACCAGGAAGGGATAGAGAAGGCAAGACTAAAATAGTATGGGCATTTTAGAGGAATGGCGGAGCAAGGAATACCAAAGAAAATAAGTGAAATGAAAATATATATATAACGGACTAGGGGACGACTGAGGGACAGATGACTAAGAGCAGCGGAGGAATGTTGCTGAAGAGAAAAGAGGATTGGACGAAGCTGGTGACGAAGTTTTTGTGAAGAGAGAGAGGAAAATCAAGAGGTTTGTGTGCAAAGCAGACCCAGCCAGAAAATTGTTAATGATGCACAGATAGATGAAATTTCCAAGTTTTATGGTTTTGGCATTTCTACCATGATTAGTATACATTGCAATTACTCTTTTTGAAATAAATTTCATGTACAGATGCAATATTTCTACAATTTAATTACACACAGAGATTAAAAGCCTTTACTTTCAAACACTAGTCAAGTCATTAATATGATATTTCATTTTTAATTACAAGCTGATCCCAGCATTTAACAAAATTTCTGATGAGCGGGTATTCCAGGAGGATTAAAAAGGGAACCAGATCAAAATAGCTAGTAGATCTGGATGTTTTATCATAAAATTTTAGGAAAGATATTGCACAATGGTGTAGGAAACAACATATGCACAGAAAACTTTGGATAGTTTAAACTTTGGGAGATGACTGAAAAAAGTCTTCTCCACATAATAATTCTATGTAGAAAAGACTAAGGTACATGAAGTAGTTAGTTAAGGATGTAAGCTGTAATGATCAGCTGAGAGATTAACAACAAAAACATCCAGTCTTAAATACTTACACTCCTCCAATAGTGACTGTGCAGCATATTTTCTCAGGGAAGCTGTCTCTTGCAGTCTGAATATAATCAACAACAACATTAACTCTCTTCCCAATCAACTTTTTACGCAGGAATTCTCGAGCCTCAAACATCCAAGGAATGTCATAGAGAGGACGGAAACCCTTTGGTCTTTGTGGTGCTGGCTCATTTGGCTTGTCATCTGTTGGCCTGTGAGTGATAATAAGAATTTAAAGTTAGTAATTTTATGAATTTTTAATAGTTAATATGCAACTGTCAAATCCATACAAGTGAAACAGTAAATTTTATTTATCATGTTGAGACACAACACACCTCTGTTCCCTGGGTGGTCGAATGCTCGCAAGAAATACCTTCTTGATCTTTCCATCTGGTAACCTTACATTCAAAGCATCACCATTCATAACCTCAACCACTATTCCAGAGAATTCCTTCTCCTTTCCTGTGATCTATATATATATATATAAAAAAAAACTGGTTTTAGTTTACTTCTTGTCATCTAAATACGTTTAACTAGTAAACAATGCAGAGCATACCTGAGGACCAGTAGCTTGATAATCCTTCCACAAGCGAAGTTTTTTTTCTTTTGCTACTTTCTCAGCTGCTCTCAGTTTATCAGCACCAGTCTTCATAAAAGCCATGGACCAATCAACACAACGGGCAAATCCTTGTTTTAGGAGAACTTCAGCAATGTTTCCTTTCTATAAAATAAGAATAATATTAAGTAAAGTTAGTTTTTCTAGGAATTGCAGTTTTAAGTTTTTTTCTTTTGAATCTATACTACTATAATCTGTAAGCAAGCCGCATGTGTCCGAGACTTTGAAATGGCATCACTCAAAAACCAATGCAGCAATTTTGATGGCATTTTCATATTTTGAGATTAAAATCTGTGAAAATATCTTATGAGTACTGAGGAACAGAGCAAGAAATTATAGTCATTTCAAGGTAGGAGAAACACGATCCATGGATCATTCTGTATTTGGGATGTGCCCTACTTTCAATAAACACTGGAAAAAGATCATACTACAATCAATAGTGCTTGGATTCCATGTAATTTTTTGACTTCGGTCATTTAGTTCTTCAGGTTTGTGTAGTAAAACAAATGTAATACAAGAATCAAACTTAATAAGAAACTTAAAACAAATAGTTCATGAGAGAATAGTCAATATAAAGTTGCATTTTACCAATGCCAGTACTGTCGTTTTTACTCACAGCTTTTCACAGATATTGATTAAAATGATTTTGAGAGATCAAAGTGAGAACATTTTAACATATTCAATGTGTTTCATTTAAAAGTGTGAAAATTAATGCACTTTACCAATGAATAGTTCCAGAGTAGGAAATATACATTTGTTCTTAAATTAATTTTTAAAAAAAAAGTCATATCTGCATAGATTCAGTGAGTTCTCAGTGACTGAAACAGTATGACAGTCAAGGTTCCTCACTGCAATTTTGTTCTCAATACATGAGACCCAATTAATGAGGTATCAAAGTAGGAAAAAAGTGAACTGGTGATTTTATATCAACTAGCTCTGAAGCCCATCAGAAATGATGGATTGAATTCAATGCTCTGGCAATTTATTTTTCACTGTTGTTCAATTAAATAGAATTGTTATTAAATAATGCTCATAACCCTGACATTGTAATGTTAATTTTCTGTTGTAGTTTATATTGTCAGTACCTGAGTGACCGATCTTCGCTCGGCATCTTTCGATTTCTGTTCAATATCCAAGACTTTGAGTAAAGTTTGATTAAAGTAAAAGGTTTGAAGCCTTCATAGGTTTTTTGAGGTGCACAGTTAACCTGAACCTTCTACATAATGAGGTTACAGCCATTTTCGAGAAACCAAACACAAAAATTGCTCCTTTTAAAAAAAAATCATGTTAAAAACTTATCTACACATGAAATTTCATCCAAATCGCTAGATCCATTTGCGAGACCGCCTCATAAATTGCTTTCAAAGAAAAATGCTATTATTTTGCTAAATAGAAATCTTAATGCCAGTCAGGGATTAATTAATGGTGCGAGATTTGTGGTAATTTAGGGGATTCTACAATAACCCTTGATGATGGATTCTTATATAACTCGACGATAAAAATATATATATATCGCTTAGTTCCCGAGATATCGTATCTCAAAATTTGACCTGGTTGGTTGAAATGCGACCTGGACCAGAAGGTAAATTTCGTCATAGCCAAGTTTGATGATTAATTCGTATGACAAATCGAAAATAAAGAATTTATTTTTCTCGTATCTCAAGTGAAGAGGTTAGGATTAAATCTGGCCTGGACCAGAATAAACCCCCCACCAAAACCACTGTCTATACGGTGGTTGTTGTTAGGTTGAAATACGGCCTGGACCAGAAGAAACGTCGCCAAAAGCAGAAAGAACTATACCTATAACTGATTTTTGAAATGCTGTATCTCAAAAACTAAGCGATATATTAAGAACATTTATTCTTTATTTTCGATATGTTTTGTCGAGTTCTATAAGATTTCATCATCAGATTGTGTCGTCACGGTAATGATAGAACATCATCAGTGCTAAATTCATTCACTCCGATTAAACTATGCTCATACCTTGCGTGGTAGTATTTAATGACAAACTAACAACCACTTTTTACGGTCAAAAAGTAAACGATGATATTATTTTCAAGGAAGTTTCTGTGAAGTATCACCTCTGACAAAACCAATGATAAATTTTTAATTATCTTCCTTTTTAAATGTTTTACAAATAAACTTGCAGTGCTAATATTTCCACGGGTCAGCTAGTATACAAGAACTGTTCGTTTAAATATTCTTTGAAATCAAGGAGAAACTATTTGTAGGCTTTCCGGTACCTGAATTGTCAATGAGATGGCGCTAGCGCCGTTTTCGAGATACCAAGTGAAAAAATTGTTCGTATTTTGTACGCTCGCTTTTTTTGTAGGGAAGAGAACTATTTAGGTAATCTTAATTGTCAAAACGTTATCTAAATATCAAATTTCATCCAAATCGTCATAGCCGTTTCCGAGATCCGAAATATATAAATACACACAAGAATTGCTCGTTTAAAGATATAAGGTAAACCTTCTTACTTGTTACTGAGTTAATGTTAACAGCAATATGAAACAAATTAAATTAAAAATTATCTATAAACCTGAAAACCTTATGCTACACTGTGTAAATTATAAAACTAAATCCATCATGCCATATGCTTTAACAAAGCATGTCAGTTGTCTTTACGATCCAGGCAGCATTTCAACCTAACCACAATCTCCACTAATATTGCCATTTGAAAATCATAGCTTCATTCCATGAACATTAATACATTCACTGTCTTAAAAAAATTGACCAGTTGAAACTACTTACATTTGGCTGAAACAATGACATCAGTAATATGGCGTCAGTGAAAGCAAAGGAAATTAAAAATAATTCTTAACTTGTGTAATACCATGTAAAATTAGTTTTAATCCAGGAATTTTAAAGTAGAAATAATTGACTGAATCAACATATTGTCAAAATAAAACCAATATCCAAACAGCAAATAATTTTTATTATTTTAGAGGATAAACATTATTCAAAAAAAAATTACTATAGAAGGTAAGTAAAGTTTTATTATTACATTGCAATATTTATTACTGTAATTGTTATTATTAAAGAAAACTCTTATAACACACTTCCAAGCAGTGCTAGAAATTCGTTTATAAATCCAGGCGTATTTGTCACGCCCAACTTTCAGACCTAGGTGTAAAATGAAAAGGTTAGGCGAAATCTATATCTATAAAACGAAAACCGGAAATATTTGTCGTATAAAAACTCTTTGAATCTACGGAGCAGATTTCGATGGGGTTTTCACCGTTTTAAAGCTTAGAATCTTAATTCACTTGTCTGGCATGTCTGATATTTCAACGTCAAATAATGTAGGAGGATTAAATGAAATTCTGAACGTATGGTGAGGAATACCACAGGAGGAATCACTAGATGCTGCATACATGGCACTAAACACACAACTACAATATAATATCTCTGACCATAGCCTTTAATGAGCAATTTACAATAATAACCATTTTATCATACTCCACACTGAACAAAACTTGAAATATTATTTCCTTTAATACAGGGTGTTTAGTTTTTAAACGCCATCGATGACCGTATTGAATGCGAGGAATTAAGAATGAAAAATCAGGAGAGATTTTCTTTGCCCCTGATGTCTGGCAATGTCTTTGACCATCAGCTTTAGTATTTGTCTCTGATATCAATGTTATTAAAAGCAATTATTTACAATAATTTTCTGGATAAATTACGTTGCATTATACAGGTAAAACTAATACTAAAATATCTCTGGCGTTTAAGTTTGGATTCAGTTATTCACATTAACCAACGTTTATCTAATTTTTTATTTTTTTTTGCTATTGGATTATCTATATTTGAATAAAAGACTGAATCTGTATAGCTAAAATTTCAGGCACTTGGAGCTTACAGATTCATTTCATTCGCAGTAATTAATTCGTACGCTGATGGTTTTTTTTATCATCTGAAGTTTGTATCCAAACTTTAGTGTTAGGAATAATTATGGCTTCAGGTGTTTGGAGCTGATAGATTCATTCCGTTCGCAGTAATTAATATGTACGCTGATTTTTATCATTAGAAGTTTGTATTAAAACTTTAGTGTTGAAAATAATAACGACTTAGAACAACTGAACATTTTTTTTGGTATTAGGCTGCAATTCTACACTATACGCGCGTTTCTCACGTAATCTAGGTTTTTTCATTTTATAGCGTTGTTTAGTAATGCAATGGTTTTTAACACCAACAGAAGTGTGGGTTAAGGCCTTACTGTTGGAAAGTAACCAATTATGACAACTGAGCGCTTATTTGCATTACATTCTGCGCTATACACTTGAGTTTCTTACACAACCTAGCTTTTATTCGTATTATAATGTATTGCATTGTTCAGTATAGCAGTTTCTACGTCCACCGTGACGGAGTAATTTCATGATGAATTCTTATATAAATGAGCGAGACAGATAGTAAAAACAAATTATGAATCTCGCTTAGTTCTCGAGATATCGAATGTCAAAAATTATTTATAGGTATAGTTTTTCCCCCCCTTTTCATGACTATTTTCTTTTGCTTCAAACTACGTTTCAACTTGACCACAAGCGCTAGAAAGAAATCAAAACACCCTTTGTACTTATCCAGCGTGTAGTGCCTTGTGACTATGTCGAACTTTTTTCTGGTCCAGGTTGAGTTTGAAACTAACCACCTAAGTTTAGAGATTCAGTATCTCAAGAACAAAGCAAGATAACCCAATATTTTACTACTCTCTTTCAATGTCTCGTCACGTTAGATAAGAATACATCGTCGATTTAGCTTATTCGACTTTTTTTTTCACGTCCAGGCCGCGTTTCATTCTAATCATGTCAGCTGTGAGATAACATTTAACGAGACTTGTAATCGAGATATATAAAAAAAAAAAAATCTTAAATTTTCATTTGTCTTGTGGTATTACATAGGAATCCTCACGGAATTGCAACGTTGTAATTAATACGTACACTAATGGTTTTATATCATTAGAAGTATGTATTAAACCTTTAATGTTGAGAATAATAACGGCTTAGGACAACTGAACATTTTTAGGTATTTATGCTGATGTTTTTTTTTATATATATATATTAAGCTATAATTCTGCACTATACACGCGTGTAGGCCTATCTGATGTAATCTAGCTTTTATTGATTTTATAGCGTTGTTTAATAATGCAATGGCTTTTGACAGCTTTTATTAATTTCATAATTTATTCAATTGTTTACTAATGCGGTTTTTACGTCAACTGTTGCGCCGCAATTTGATGATGAATTCTTATATAACTCAATAAGACAGATAGAAAGTAAAAAAATTCATGTCTCGTTTAGCTCTCGAGTTGTTGAAAGTCAAAAATTATTTATAGGTATAGATTCTTTCCTTTTGATAACGATTTACTTCTCAACTTGACCACAAGCGCTAGAAAGAAAACAAAACTCCAATTGTACATATCCAGTGGGTAGTACTTTGTGACTTTGGGATTTTTTTTTCTGGTCCATGTTGTTTCAAACTGTCAACCTCAATTTAGAGATACAATATCCCAAGGACAAAACAATATTTTACATTTCACTTTCAATGTGCCTCGTCAAGTTAGATAAGAATCCATCATCTGCTTTTACAAGAAGTGTAAATGATATATATATATAAAAATCTTCAGTTTTTATTTGTCTTGTGGTGTTACATAAGAATACATCACCAAATTGCAACGCGACAGTTGAAAGATTTTTCATAAAAGAGTATTCACATTCAACGAATACTATTTTAGTACTAAATTGACATGGAATTTTGTTCCCTTGTGAAGAAAGTTTAAATGCAACATTTCTGAGATACAAATACTTAGCTCAAACGGCAAAAATACTGTTAGGCGAAAAAAGGTGTGTGGAGAAATTGCTACAGGGGCGTGGGCTCTATCGCAATTAAATTAAACTATAAAGCGAGATTGATGGTTGAACGGTAGCGCTCAAGCCTTGAACTCGAGATCACCTGTATTCAAATCCCCGTCGGGCCGTCCATTTTTTAATTTTACATGGTTTCACACGCAAAATACTCAGGATGTGATACATACCTCTTGGGCCCATAGCTAAACATTAAATTTTTCCTTACTTTCAGACATAATCTAGCTTTCAGTCCTATTATAATGTATTTAAGTTCTCGATATATCGAATGTCGGACAAAAATATCTGGCGTTTGGAGCTAAAAGTAGAGTCATTGTGTTCATAATAATTAATGCGTAGGCTGCTGGCTTTTAATAGAAATAGAACATTGTATTAAGACTTTAGTGTTGCAAATAAAAACAGTTTAGGACAACAAAGCAGCTTTTATTCATTTTATAATTTATTGTGTTGTTTCGTAATGCAGTTTGTATGATAACCATGATGCCATAGTCTGTAAATCCCTGAAATAAATCGAAGTAATGAATTTCTTTTTTTTTATTTCTCGCTTATTTCTGAAGAACTGATATACAACTGTGAATACCTGATATTTGACTATACAGGTATGAAATAAAATTTAATTTTGAGCTACAGTGCAAGACGAAGTAACATAATGAGAATTTTTTTTAACTCCAGCGGCAGATGAGCCAGCACATTTAGACACATCTACTGTTTGACGCTACAAAAACTCGTTCAAAATCGATTCAGCAGTTTTCAGATAATGCTTGCTTATTCTTAAAGTAAAGGTGTCGTAATGGTATACGTAAAATTTTCATTTTGAACCCAAACTTTCAAATTCTGAAAACCCACTCAAAATAAGTATTTTTTGCGTAATGCCGGAATAAACAGATACATTCCAATACATTTTTATGTATGTGGAACGTAATAATGTCGTAATGTTTTGATTTTCAAATAATGTGCGTAATGTTTTGATTTTCGAGCAGCGACATTGGCAAATGTAATTAGGTTGAAATGTAACCCGGACTAAAATGAAACTGACATTCCGTATCAAAGCACCCAAGCTTGGAAGTGTGCTGTTAAACCACCGGTTAGTATATACCGGAAATGGCCTGTACGAAATCAGTGAAACTTGGTAAGCATGAATCTGTTCAGACGAATAAAAATAGTGCACGGAAAAATCAAATTAAGCCCTCTTCTTTCTTGGTAAGGTGGGGATGAATCTAGGTATGCTTTAATTCCGGAAATTGATGGCCCAAATTGTACGAAACTTGGAACATGTTACTCATTGCATGAATAAAAACAGTGTATGGGTAAATCAACAACAACCAAACCGGGCAACGCCGGGACCTCTGCTAGTTGTATTATAATTATGAAAATACAGATGTTATAGCTTACAACCTAGTCCAACACAATTTAAAACTGTAAATAGGCCAAGAAAAAATTAATATGGTTTGCATGCGCCAATACATCATATACCAAAATTGTGAAATAATTTAATATGATTATTGATTTCATTGTACTTTGACAGTAACTTTTGAATTTTACACAATGATCTTCATCTTCAGAGGTTTATTTCCGAAATATTTTTGAATTTTCAATCAGAAAGCACAAAAATCTCATGAATCTCACTGATTTTAAAGTTTTTAAGTAGTTTGTCACCTTTGCTTGAAGAATTTTACTGTAGTTTTTGTCAGCACAGAAGTCTTCAAAATACGAAACAGTGACTGTGAAATTCCTGAGCAATGCTTATAAAGTTCTGTTTTTTGAAGAAAGGTGGTTAACGACTGATTCATCCAATGCTTCAGCCAAATCTTTAAATTAACGGCGGCACTGCCTACCCTTTTCTCGAAGCGATTCGGGCCATTTTTGAACCTCACTTTCTTCAGTCGTATTTATGCTACATATCTCAAATTTCTGTTATGCATAGATATCAGCAATCTTAGCAAACGTACTAAATTTTATTTTGTTACTGTTCTTAGTTTGTATGTTATTCGGATGCAAACTTCAGAGATTTTGTCACTCACTCGCTCACTCACTCACTGACTGACTGACTATCATCAAAATTCTAAGGAATTTCCCGTAGCCGTAGAAAGCTGAAATTTGGTACACAGATAATATTTTACACACATATTATAAGAAAAGTCTGAAACTCGTAAATTTCAATATACCTACCCCCTTACCTACCCCTAATGTGAAATCGCTTTCTACCCTAATTACTTCATAAACCTCAGCTTTTCACTGTAGAGTCAGCTTATTATGTTTAACTAATGTGTTTAATTTTACTTCTTTCATTTTCTTACTTTGGAAGTTATTGAAATTCAAAATTTTATTTCGGCACAACCACCCCGACATCAAAATTCCACTGTACTTCCAGCAATCTTAGAAACAAGTAATTTGGTACACATATATGGTTTCATCCCTAAATCATAAGAAAAATCTGATATTGGAGTTTTTCCCCGTATTTATTTAATTACAATCCCAAACATAAAAAATTCTGGCACATATTTGCGGCTTAATTACTTTGCTCCGGATGTAGCTATATACTTGAGATTTCTGTACTATATAGAAGCAAGCAAGTTTAATCAAAGCCTTAAATTTTACTTTGTTACCAAGGTTAGTTTGGAAGTTGCTATTTAATTGAGGTGGTAATGTTCATTGCTCGGCTACGATGCAAATTAATTGTTTGAAGAGAGTGGGGCACTGTTAGTAATGGGATTGTAACACATTGTTCATCTGAGAAATATGATTGCCAATGTAACGTAACAAAACAACTTTGATAACTGGCTTTCTTTTCGTACGAATCGAAACTGCATATTCACCATTGTCATCAATGAATAATTTTACAGCTTGGTTCAGGCCTCATTTCCACATAAACGCTAACTCACTTTCTTTTGGTACTAATCGAAAATACATATACGCCATTGCCATGGATGTATAATTTTATACCTTGGTCCAGGACTCATTTGCACGTAAACGCTAGCTCACTTTCTTTTGGTACGAATAAAATAATAATAATAAAACATATACGCCGTTGCCATGGATGTATAATTTTACAGCTTGGTCCAGGATGTATTTTCATGTGAACACCAAATGTAGTTGGTGAGCAGAAAAATGGCTCCATAACAATAAACTTCGCCATATAGCATATTTTCTTCTTGGGTCGCTTGCGTTGCGACCGAGCCTAGATCAGCAAGTTTAACTAATACCTTAAATTATAATTTGTTCCTGTGCTTAGTTTGCAATTTACAAGTAATTTTGTTTATGGTGGTAGTGAAACCAATGGCAATTGCTCGGCTACGGCACACACCCACTGTTTTCAGAGAGTGGGGCATTGTTGGTAACGTATTTTGATGTCTTAAATTCTGAAGGGTGTTCTTATCCACTGATTTTCAAATGGAATAATTACATTTGAGAGGCGATTCAGAATAAGCAATAAACTTACAAAAAGAAATGAGATCCCACAAAAACAATTCTTGTAAAAATAGGCCAAGTCTCGTGTTCATGTAGTGACAAAAAGCTATGAGATCTTCTTCTGAGACAAGTCTACACTTTACAATGTATATTCACTTCACTTTGTGAAACAGAATGGTTTCTCTTGGTGTCATAGATTGTTTATTTAGGATAAAAAAAATCTGATGATTTGGCCATTATGCACGTCATAATTTTTACTTAAATTGAGGGCATAATATATATACACGTGTCAAATTATTCGAAAAAGAGCGAGGGAAATCTTGGCTTTTATGTATAGATTCAGTGTTCCATGGTTTTTGCTTACAATCTGTGTTTAACGTCTAGTATCAATATTCTTGTTTTAACGTAACAGAATTTCATAGCAAGTTTGTTTTGACTGCATTAGTTTTGTTTTGCACTAAATTGTGAAGTTATTTAGTGACAGTGAACCATTTTTTTAAATAGAAAATCAGTACAGTGTAAATAAATTTTATTTGTTTACATTCAAGGTTAGGTCAGTTCTAGGGTGTCAAATTTCATTGTAATTATTTAAAAAGTTCTCGATATCTTTTGTTTGTTTTTGTTGTAAGTCTTGTAGTTGATAAGTGTTTTAATTCACATTTCGGAAAAGTTTCGAGTAATTTACTTAGTATTTGTTAAGCATTTTTCTTAGAATCCTACTTTTACTTTTCTTTGGCAACTGAAACACAAGTAGTTAATCAAAATTTAATTTAAAGTTTTTTTCTCCTAAGTTCTAAAGTTTTTTAAAGTAGTTTAAAAAGCAAACGCTTTAAAGTTTTTATTCTCCTAAGTTATTACGTTTTTCTGAAAGTATCATAATGGATACTAAGTGTGTAAATTGCCGAAGACCAGTAAGAGAAGAAGTGATGTGCCGGAACTGCGGGCGCTGGTTTCACTGGGGGTGCAGCGATGTTACTAACAGTGACTCGTGTCAGTATTGCCTGGAACTGTCACTCTGCAGAATTAAGGATCAGGAGCAGCGGATTCTGAAGCTCCAATCGGATCTGGCATCTGCAGAGAGGGATTTCAAGGCCCTGGAGGCAGAAAACTCAGTTCTTAGGTTTAGGCAGAACAGTGAGTGGAGGGAAGTCAGCTCTGGCAGAGAGGTAGGAGACGCTGTCTGTCTGATGGTTTCCAGTAGGAGACATCCAATGTGCTTCACCCATGAAACATGAGGCAGGTTGGGATGTGACCACATCTTTCCCCCTGCCATATGTCTCGCCTCTCACATGATTAAGACTCATGTCGAAATATTGTGCAATTTGTTTGTTTTGTGTTTCACGTGTTCATCTCGCCCTCCTGCCTTCATCTGTGGTAAGTGACGGGTATCCTATCTTATTTTCAGTGCCTCACGGCAGCAACTTTGTTTCCATTACCCAAACAAAGAGTATAAAATTCCTTGGTATTAAAATAGATGAAAAACTCTGTTGGCATGAACATATCACTTCACTACTGAAGAAGTTAAGTAGTGCCACCTTTGCAATATGAACACTTTCTCTAACAGCAGATCTAGAATTAACGAAACAGATGTATTTCTCATATTTTCATTCATGATGTCATATGGCATAATTTTTGTGGAAACTCTTCGCAAAGTAAAAAAGTTTTCATAGCACAGAAAAGAGCTATTAGGATGTTGTGTAGAGTAAAACCAAGAACTTCATGCGGACAACTTTTTAAAACACTCAATATTCTTACAATGACTTCTCAGTATATATATTCTCTCATGTGCTTTGTCATAGATCATTCTAACCTGTTTACTTCTAATTCACAGGTACACAATTTCAATACAAGAAACAGAAATAACTTGCACAAAACACAAACATCTCTGTTATTAGTACAAAGAGGAGTTAATTATTCTGGTATACATCTGTTTAATAAACTTCCCAAGAGTATAAAACAGTTTGTAGATAATAAAGATATATTTAAAGAAAAACTGAGAGATTATCTTATTGCCAACTCCTTCAACTCTACTGCATAGCAAGAAAATAAGTAGGTTATTTTTATTTTATAAACTGTTGTTGGAACAGGAAAAACTGCAATTACGTTCATGAAATCTATATAGAAAATGTCATTTTCCTTCTAATAAAACTTGGTGTGTACATCATTGCAGCTTCGAAGTTCTTGTACTGTAATATCTTCTTCGTCATCTATACCATTTATTTGGCATACAAATTAAAAATGTTGAGTTTCTACGTCCTTGATTCATTTTACAGTTTGTGCACCATCATAAATTTTTATTTAAAAGACAGGCTAAACAACTGGGATACTTACAACTATATCATAATAGCCCCACTATACGTATGGGACAGGTGGTAGGAAAAGGTTTCAAAATTCTGCACTTGTTTGAGACAGTGATGAGGGGATGTACGAGAGAAGTAAAGCAATTGGGTTACAAAACCATTGCTCGAATATGGTAGTGTTATATGGGATCCTCATTTTGCGTATCAAATACAGGAGTTGGAGAATGTGCAAAGAAGGGCAGCTAGATTGTTTCTGGAAATTATCACGTAATGCAATCAATAACAGATATGATAAAAGAGCTGAAATGGGACTCATTGAAAGCCAGAAGGAGGGTGAAGAGGTTCATGGGAGTGTACAATGCGTATATTGGTGATGAGACATGGTAAGATATTGGCGTAAGAATTGAAAGTAATTCGTGGAAGGGAAAAGATGACCATGACCACAAGCTGGCATTCGATTTCAGGCACAAGGGTGTAGGAAGATTCTTTTTTTTTAGGTAAGGGTGTCAGGGATTGGAATAAGTTACCAAGGGAAATGATGAGTAATTCACTAAAAACGTTGAAAGAATTTAAAATAAAAATTTGTAGAGGACAAATGTAGGTGGGTGGAGGAAAGGGGGAAGCGTGTGCTCCATTGCAATTAAATTAAATCACAATAGCTCCACAATTTGTATCACATTAGCCCCACAAGTTTTGAAGGTTATATTTTTTAAACAGAAGATGGTAGAAAAGGTCTTAAAGTGTCAAATAATAGCCTATTTCATTCTGAACATAGTAATTAACTAACATAAGCTTATCATAACACGCAGCTGTATGGTAATAAAAGTGTCCAATTTGTGTGGAAAAGTTTTTCAGGGAATAAATAGGTTAGCTTAAAGTTTATTTCCCCTTATATTTCAAATTATATTTCCATTTGTTATGTAGGGTAATAGAGTAATAAATAAAATAGGGAAAAATGATTTTTTTCAATAGTTTAGGCATAAAGGAAAGTTCTTTTATTAAACGGTATCACATTAGCCTCATTTTTTCGAATTTATCAAACTAACCCCAGTTGACCCTAATTATTCTGCTTTAATCATCAGTTGTTTTATGAAGACTGCCACAGTAATTTGATTGGTAGAGTATTAATATATTAACTAAAATCCTTAATGTGTATTATTAATCTGGTAGAATTCTCTATCGCTGTTTTGCATACTTTGTAGTTTTTAGTATTCTGCATTGCCTAGCTGTCATTTACAGTAAATGATCTTTCATTGCCTGTACATGATAATCATTAACTTCTTTCACCACCAAACCAATGCTAAAAACATTGAAACATGTACAGACTCAAATACCAATTTTCTCCACCCAAAAAATACAAAGCATCTTGTGTGTGGCTTTACACAGTTTTAACTCATAGTTGAACACAGATATTAATATCTCTGAAATTGAGGCTATGCAACACATTATGAATATTAAATGTGAAAAAAACTTCAGTAAAACAAATTGTACCACTTACTGGATGAATAATGCTTCCGACAAAGTTATTGTTGTTTACAGATTCAAGAACAATTTCTACATCTCTCTGAAGAATCATGCTTTCCACCAAAAACTTAGCTTCATCTGCATATGGTACTTTCTCATTAGGATCTGGTCTCCCATCAGCATCAAGTTTAAATCCAGGACACTATAACAGAAAGTAATTTCCAACATTTTTCTACAATAATAACAATTAAGTGTGACATGCAAAACAGCTTAAAACACATAATGAAAATTTCTTAAGCAGTCTTTAGTAAATTAATAGTTTTCTTTTCATCTTGAAACTAAAAACTTCATACTAAAGAAAGAAATTGTAAAAAAAATATCAAATCATAAATGCAAAAGGCCTCAAATTGTTTGAAAACAAATCTTGGTACACAAGGTAGGAAACCTTATTATCTAACTGCCAAATGAAAAGATCAGATTTTATAATCAAAATCAAAACCGCCAGTATAATAGAAATCAACATTTTCTGGAGAGAGGTAATAACAGAGAAAGTCCGCAGGAATCTAAAGTGCATGTAAACTCAATTTCCCATATAAATCAACAAAGTGAGAGTGAGGGAAAGCCCGGAAACTCTGATGAGAATTTTTTTTATAGAACAGATTCAAACGAAGCAAGGTCACAATGAGATATGTTGGGGGACATCGAAAAGGTGGCATCTATGAGTGAATTAAAATACTGGAGGGGGAACGGTTCTGAAGATATATGTGACGAAGATTTCGACACAAATAACTGCCCCATGCCGAACAGATGTCCCCGATTGAACGCTATGGTACATGGAATTGATTGTTAGATTCTCACTGACTCAGGATCACAGGTGACAGCCGTAGCCGAAGAATTTGTACGACGCATACAGACATGTGGAATTCAGTTAAAGATTGTACCAGCGCCCATGCGAAATTTAATTCCGACATTTGGGTCATGGGAAAAGTGGGTAAATACACAAGTGTTACTGCCCCTTATAGTAGATGATGAATGTATTTATGTGGTGGCGATAATAATCAATGGATTGTCTGCAGATATAATCATAGGATGTGATACATTGGGGAAGAAAAAAGGGACTGTGATAGATAGGAAAAATCTTACCATTAAGGATGTTATGCCCAGTTTTTTTTTTTTTTTTTGTAACTGCTTTACGTCTCTTTTTAACATTGAGGTCTTTAGAGACGGGAAAGGATGGGGGGCAAGGATGGGGGCAAGGAATGGGAAGGAATTCGGCCAAGGCCTTTTGAAGGAAGCATCCCGGCATTTGCCTGGAGTGATTTGGGGAAACCATGGAAAACCGTTATGCCCAGGACGATAGTGTGGTCGGAGACGCAGAGGGGAGAGCCAAATCTCATAAGCCATTTAGACTTAATCCCCGAGGTACCAGACAGAACAGAAGAAGAAAGTCTAACCCAACTGCAGGCAAACATCTGTGCACTCGTGAATGAACGGAATGAAATTTTGGATTTGTTGAATATCAGTATAAATTCTAATGTAAATTTGACCAAACCCCAGAAAGACCAGTTAAAAGAATTAGTCAAACAGCACCTGCCAGAGTTCTCGTACAGACCGGGAAAAATCAAGGGATTTGGGCATACATTTCGGATGACGGACGGGGGGGCTCTTAAAGGCACGCACTTATCCCATCCTGCAAAAATTGCATCATGCAGCAAAAATAGCTATTAATGCACTAGAGCAACAAGGTATCATTTCCGTGGGACCGTCACAACATATAAATCCACTTATATTGGTATTGAAACGAGATGGAAGCGTGCCGATGTGTCTTGACGCTAGAGCGCTAAACTCTCTCATGGAAAAAGACGGAGAATGTTCCGAAGTGATAACGGATCTAACTGCCCGGTTCCACGGAAAAGGATGGCTAACTACCTTGGATATTACAGCAGGGTTCGATCAGGTAGAGCTGCATCCAAAATGCACACATGCTTTGTATTCAAAGGCAGGCAATTTTGTTTTAACCGAGTCCCGTTTGGATTTAAAAACTCCTCAGCAGCTTTCATCCACGCTATGAATGGAGTTCTCCTCGCAGAAATAAAATATTTTTGTGTAATGTACATAGATGATTTATTGGTAAGCTCGGAAACATTTGAGCAACATCTAATGCACCTAAGATTACTGTTCAAGGTACTACAAGATAATGGTATCACACTGCGTCCGGATAAAGCCACTATATGTGCATAAAAGATCCATTGTCTCAGAAATGTCATTTCTCCGCAAGGCATTTTGTCATCAGAAGAGAAAATCAGTTAAATCATCGATCTTCCCCGCCCAACAAGCTAAAAAGAGTTGCGAAAATTCTTGGGCGTATGCGCATACTACAGGGGCAACATTCCAAATTAAGCGACAATTCTTCACCCATTGTATGGCTTGCTAATGGGCGGAAAGAGTTGGGAATGACAATCCATTCATGAGGATTTCTCAACGAAATAAAAAGGGCATTCCAAAACAATGTGAGTTTGTCACACCCAGACTATGATAAACCATACTATTTGTATTGTGATGTGAGTTTAAAAGGATTGGTGGCGTGTCTCCAACAGATGGACGATAATGGAAATGTACGCATTGTAGCTACAGCTAGCAGAACACTGAAAGCAACGGAAACTAGATTTTATGCTATTGAGATAGAAATGTTATCCACATATTTTGCCATTCGTAAATTTAAAGCATATCTTATGGGTAGCAAACATATTTGAAGACCGATCACCAGGCCCTGACGTTTCTCAGAAATGCCAAGTTTACTAGCAGCAGGACAGCCAGGTGGGCAATGTTCCTGCAACAGTTTGACATTGAGATACAATATTGTAAAGGGTCAGAAAACGTCATGGCGAACTTTTTGAGCAGAAATGCAAAGGGAAGCGCTTTGAATGATGGGCCAACAACAGATCATCGGAAAACATTAACAGCTGTTATGACGTTCCACGACGGATCCAGTCTGGAAGAAATTAGAGCAGACCTCATATCTGCACAAAAGCAGCAAAAGGAGATTGAAAGTGTTAGGCAACTTAAGGAAAACGGAATTGGTGGACATGAGGTACGTACCAGAAACATAACTATGCATTGCACGATGTTTGACAACATGTTTCCGAAGGGAAAATGCGAAAGAGTGTTGGAATATATGGTTGCCCCAAGATATGGTTGGCAGAATAGCACATCTGTATCACATACAATTTGGGCACTAGGGATAAGAAAAACTGTATAAAATGATATCTGAAGAATGGTACGGAACATCATTTAGAAGAGAGACTGCAAAATGTACGCGCACGTGAGACATGTCAAAGGATAAAGTATTCAAATGTGCATTGCACAGAGGAATATACTCCCATGACTACCAAACAACCAAGACAACTTGCCTGTGTCGAACATTTTGGCCCATTACCGAAGGGTCAATTTGCCCGCCAATCCATTTTTGATGTAGTCAACACCTTTACAAAATACGTGAAGCTTTATGCTGTATCAAAACTAACCACAAAGAGTACTTTGGACATTATATTAAAAACATATGTTCCAGAGTGTGGTAAACCGGAAATGATTTTATTAGACCACGGTACTGTTTTTACTAGTCCCCAGTGGAAACAGGCATTAAGTGATGCAGGGATTAAAACTATAATGAGTTCAGTGAGAACCCCTCAGACGAATCCCGCTGAATGGTATATGCGTCAGTGAAGTACTTATTTTAGATTGTTGGTCAGTGACTCATGGATGAGATACTTGGGGAAGTTGAGAACTTTTTTTTAATCTGACATATCATTGTACCACAGGTTGTAAACTGGCGGAATTACACTATGGGGAACGAATAAAGCCACTAGCTGAGAAAATCGCTAAGCACCCAAAGTCTGATATAAAGGAACATCCGGCGGACAGAGAAATGGTCGCGTGTGAATTCATTCATGAGAGGGCTAGAAAGTGCAAGAAAAGAGAAGATAGGCGAGATACAAAATCTTACAAAGTAGGACAATTAGTACTTTGATCAAGAATATTCGTTCGTCCAATGCTGAACATAAAAAGATCTCGAAGTTTTTTCACATATACCATTCAAGATTTGTCAAAAAGTAGCACCAAATGCATATATTCTCACCAATGAGAAGCAGCAGTTTGGCCCACAGAATGCCAGAAATTGGAGAGAGTACAAAACAGTATAACATGTTGCAAATTGGAGATAATTGAACGAGCAATATATAGTTATAAAGGAACTATGATTAATTGTTCGTTGTAGGGTTAAAAAGTTGTTGGTTAAAAGTAACTGAAAGCATAAAATTGTTTTAAGATAGTAGGGTAGAACAATTCAATACCACTGTGAATAAGTAATTACCATGCAGGATCAGATGGCATAGCGATCATTTTAAAATAATCACTAATTGCAAGGTAACAATTTTTTAAATCCTGAACGACAGTGAATTTTAAAGCTTTTTGTTTATAATTTTTGTTGCATCAAAGAAGATGTATTTCAATTTATATGTCCAATACCTGTTGGTGCTAATTGTTATGTAGTGACATTTAAGGAATGTCTGATGGATATGATTTCATGAATATATTTTAATATGCTTAAAATTAGTATATTGATTGTTAGTCGTTAATTAGACTTAAGAGAAAATTGCATGAGTGATAGAATGAATGACATATGAAGTTGAATTTGTGACATCAGTGCGAATAATAATAATATAACTTAAATATATACTTAATATATACTTACTTAAAATACTTTTAAAAAAATATTAGATTAGAGTAAAGTAACAGGGTGATGGTACAGATTCACACTTTTGCTTTTTATTTTACATGTTATATTTCAACTTGTATTTGATTAAAATAAAAATTTGGGGACCCACATGAGACAAATCAAAAACATCCATAAACATTTCAGGTGACAAACAAAAAAGCTCAAAAGGACATGGGAAGAGTAAAGTGTGGATGTTAGAGACAAAGACAATTATCAAATTTTCGTTCATTGGCTGCAGTAAATGAAAATTTAACTTGGATGGGGTGTAATGTAGTGAACGGGGTCACTCCATAGTTTTTTATTAATTGTGAAGTATTTCTACACCCAAGTAGATGGCAGGACTATAGTGTGAATGGCAAGATTGGCTGGAGAGACCTACTGACGGAGTGTTAAGATGTGTTCTCTCTTTGTATGGTGCTGCTCGAACGGTGGGGGTTGACAAGCGGCTGAGACACCCGATTGGCCGTTGGAATTTCGCCTGCCAAAATGGACAAAGGGTGCGTCGGTTGCTGAAGAAGGGCACTGGCCAACAGATGGCTGATGAAGCAAGACCTCTGTGTCACCGTTTAGTGGTTCCAGATCAGAAGTTGGTTACGACATGAAACGTGTTCAATAGAAATGTTGTATCTGCCAGGATCTCTCTCGCCTTATTAGTGAAGTGGATGAAGCTATGGTGTCAGAAAGTATATGGTTACTTGGAGTAGCCATGCAGAATTTTAAACCCCATACAGCCGCAAAATCGTAAGAAGACAACTTTGGATCACTGCAAATGTTTGTGGATCAGTATACAAGTGCTCGCTCCTGTGTGAAGCAATTTGCCAGATAAGAACTTCTAATGTCTGTTTTAATTTGAGCTAGTCGGACAATATAATTATTGTTGAGGATTAACAGTGAGTAAGTGTATACGCATATTTAGTCTCATGGAGAGTGGCGCCTACAGTACGTAATGTTTGTTAAATTTGATTGTTGTAATTGAAGTAAAGTGATTAAATTTCCTGATATGATTAAAGATATTAAATTTTGTATATGGTTGTAAATAAATGTTTAATTATATAACTAATTCTTTGTTCAGAGCAAATCTGATCTATTCCCTGCTAAGATTGAAATACTTATATGATATCAGTACAAGAAGTTTTGATATAAAAATAAAATATTAAATTTTCAGTTTTTTTGCTATTACAAGCACAGAGACGGTCGGACCGTCACAAAGCGTCTGCAATTCACGGTAACCTTATGTTTTGCCATAACAATCAACAAGTCTCAGAGCCAGACACTTGGAACCATAGGAATTGATCTTCAGACACCATGTTTCTCCCACGGCCAGCTAAACATTTCTGGCTCCAGGGTCATAGGTAGGTCATGTCTTAGTAGAAGGACCTTGGTCATGTCTATATGTATGTGCACCAAACAATCAAACTAGAAATGTGGTCTACACAGAGGCATTGTAGTTAGCGACCTACCAATTAATGTACAGGTAGCATCTTATTTCTCTTAAACATTGCTTCACTTACTTATATCGCAAAATAAAATTCTTTCTAAACAATAACTTCTTATACTTCGAACAATAATTACAACCATGAATTAGTACTGTTAATTTTTCAGGTAGCTTTTCTACTATTTAATCAATTACATCACATTAAAATATGAATGAAACAAACTCTTGAATATCAGTATGAAAACTGAACTTAAGGTAATAACTAATACAAAGGAAACTTTTCAGAAGATATTTACAACTCATGACATTCCATGTTAATAACTGGTAATAGAACAAATTCGGTAAAGAATTTTACACATACCAAATCACACGCGCGTGAAGCAGCGGGCGAATGCTAGTGCAGGATATGTTTACACAGTGAGCACACAGGATGCGTTTACAAACACAATGATTTAAGTTTGACTTATACTACTTTGCTGATAAACAAAGCAGGTGTTTCGTTCATCAGTAAAATTTACAGTTCCTACTGTTCGAAGCTGAATGAAAATCTGACTTGCTTCACATTTTTTACTAACAGATTGAGAGATTATCTACATATGGTTTCGGTGTCTTTTTTATATAAAATGTGACTGACCTACAGCATTGTGACTTTAACACTTCCAAATCCAAATTATCTCTGTGAGAGAAAAACTTCGTAATCTTTATTTGAAGCCCCGGCCAAAGCTCATATTTTCGATCTTTAAGAATTGTTTATGGCATTGCAGTAATTCGCTATTAGTACTATTTTAAAAAACTCTGTGTACAAGAATGAAAGGACTAGGGTAAAACGATGAACAGATGAAATTCTAGAAATTCTAAACTAACTATTGGGTTTAATCTATAGATACAATAAAACTATAACTGGGAAAGTCTGCAAATATGAGATACCCTTCAAAAAATGACTTCAGGTACTATTAACACGCTACAGGAAAGAAATCAGCTGTATTTTTTAAATGTGTGTCAGTTCGAATATTATTAACAGGATTAAAGCAAAAAATTATCTGTCAAAATTTGAATGCATTTCGCTTAATGTACAGTCCATGGTCCTGCGAGTAAAATAAGACAAGTTTCATTCTGATGTGAAGTTGGGAAGCTGAGGTATTTAAGACTAAAGTGTCTACAAAGTACTGTCCACCTTTCGTTGCACGGGTTATACCACTCCAGTCAGGGTAGGGATAGTGTACCTGACTCTCAGCTACCTGGCACGGCAGATTTGGGAACGGCCGAAAATCCAGCAGGGCCTGCCGAGCCACGCCAGTCCGTCCAAGCTCTCCCACACACGACGAGTTTTGGATTGGCACTGGGCCATTTGGCTCATCCGTGTGTTGGGGCTGTAAGAATTACCACTACCAACAACTGAATCAGTATGAAGGTCCAATTTAATTTTGTTTTGTATCGAAATGCCCAAATAATTCGTGGAACTGACAATAACAATAACTAAACTGCTTACTTTTTATTTCTGAACAGATTTTTCAGTTATGTACAGCGCTTTTTACAATTAAGTGTAAGTTGCCATTCATCGCACTGTGCCGAAATAAATTCCAGATTGCACTGACTTTCTAAGCAATGAGTCGAATTCCTTAATTTCCTATAAATGACTATCATCACGAACATCTCAAACTATGTTATCATCGTTGGCCGGGAGGAACCACATCAAATCATTGAAACCTGACACTTCAGTCACCATTCTGTGGCTTTTATCAGAGGACTACCAAGGCTGGAATCACTGTCGCGTATATATAGCTTCCAAAGAGTGTGCTAGCCATTCGGAATGATGTCACTGAAGCTCACGTTGCCATTGTAGCCGGTCCGATGGGGGCTTCTGTCCCAAGTTTTCCTAAGTAAGCATGACCATATTTGGTAAAATTGTAGCCCACTGTCACTGTACATACCATCTGGTCTTTTTTTGATTTCCAATGCTTCTCCGACTTCCCTGGGCTACCATCTACTTCCCTGAACCAGTACACTTGTGTCACTAAATAAAATAGCATGCCCACTGTCAGCTGAATGTTGTGCTATAGCTGATTTGCTGACGACATGATTTTTAAAATGTAAGATTTCACTCAGACATTCCTTGACTATCCGTCCAGTGACACCGATATACACCCAGAGACAGAGGATTTGGTACACACATGCTGTCTGCAATTTCTCCCCCGTCTGTAACCTCTAAGAGAAAATCATAAATCTTCCTAGGTGCCCTGTATACTGAAAGGTGACCAATTTTATTCATCACCTCCTGGACTTAGGGTAATATTGCCATCAGTCTATCCGTTTGTTTTCTGGCTTTCTGTGTCAGTGCCGAGTACAGGGCAGTCCAAGACTTGCGGTGGCCTTATTGATAACGTCAAGACTGTAGCCACTGGCCAGAAATATGTCACCTCAGAATTTCTCTTTCAGTGATCATGCTTGCTTCGTCACTATCTATGGAAGCACAGATGGTTACGTTTTTAAAATTCCGCATTTCTCTGCTGGATAGTGGTGAGAGGCTGCAATGAAGTAACGATTAGCATGAGAAGGCTTAGGATAAAGTTACGATAAAATCCGTGTCCTGGAAGCCATCTTCCTTCCACTTCCTGATCACATCCCTGAAAGATAGTTGTTTATCCATCTTAACTTCCATGGGTGAGTTTAATTTTATTGCGAGCGCTATTTAAATGTTGGGAAAATCCCTGGAGGGATTGTCGGCCATGAGACCAGGTAAATACAGGATCTGGCAATAAAACCTCCTTCATTTTAATAGTTGTCACAGAAAATCTAAATATGATAGAGAATAATTACTTTTATTTATGAAAAATAAATACTTTGCCATTTTTAATTAATAGATTTTTAAAAATTATATCTGCTAAATGACGTCCTCCGTTGTCGAAAAATTGACGAAGTCTATCCGGAAAGTTCTCCATACATCTTTGTGTCATTTCTCTTGTAATGACTGCCACTTCTTGGGTAATGGCCTCTTTAAGTGCTTGCAGTGTTGTGGGACGCTGTTTGTACACTAGAGCCTTTAAGTGTCCCCAAAGAAATAAAATATCAAGGTGATAAATCAGGCGACCTTGAGGGCCACATGATGTCTCCTCACAAAGGGACAAGATGCCCAGGAACCAACTCGCACAACATTTCCATAGAACGCCAAGAGGTGTGGGATGTTGCTCCAACTTGCTGGAACCACACTTCTTGACCTTCATGATATGCAATAAACTGGTTTAGCCTAGGTTGTAGGAAGGTCTCTAGTATGTGACAATAACGGTATGAATTAACTGTTACTGTGGGGCCACCTTCTCCGAAAAAATACGGTTCTCACACAAAACATTCAGCAACAGCGTACCAAACTGTCACATGAGGGCTGTGTAGTGTTCGCTAATGAATTTCACGAGGGTCTTCTGCAGTCAAGTAGTAGAAATTCTGTTTGTTTACAGTTCCTGATAAGTGGAAATGGGCCTCATCCAAAGAAATAAACATAGAGTCAGGTGGAATGTTTTGAAGAATTTCCTCACATGCAGCTCTGCGAGTTTCAAAATCTCTTTCACTTAATTCCTGGGTAACCATCATTTTGAAGGGATGCATATGAAGTTCTCTATGAAGAATTCTTCTTACACTACTATCACATAATCCCAGGGCAACTGCATGAATAAGTGCTGAATAAATTGGTGATTGTTGCACAGACACTCACACGCGCCACATTTTCCGGCGTCGTTGCAGTCCGAGGACGGCCTGCAGGTTTTCTTTTCGGTGCTGAACCTGTCTTTCTAAAGTTTAACACCCACAGTTGAATAGTTTTTCTATCAGGGACACAATCATGTCGGCCAAGTTGGAATTGTCTCCGAAACGCTCGCTGAGTAATAATCACAGAACCACTATTACGAATAAATTCTTCCACAACAATTGCACAATGCTCACCAAGCCACACCATGGCGCGCACTGAAAATGGCATGTACATCGCGTTCAAACAAAACACACTCCACATTAGTATCCTCACTGCAACCCGTACGTCAGCTACGTCAAATGCGGGAGGTATTATTGCCGGACCCTGTATATTATCCACGTTTTGCAGCCATAAAGAAGGTTTCAGATTGTAATTGTTGGTGATTTCAATCTCAAACACTTTCATAAACACATCATACACAACTGGAGACAGTGGACATCCCATCACTGCTCCCCCATTCTGCTGGTAGAAGTCATTCTTATATTGAAACAAGGTAGTCTTAAGGCAGAATTCAGATGCCCATTCTTGCGGCAGGCTAAGATTTTCTAGTCATTTCCAGATGTTGACAGCTTCGTCTATTTACAAATTTGTGAATAGTGACATGACCTTAAAGCTAATTAGTAAGTAGTTGTCTTCCAGATGCCTATACTTGATCACGTTAATAAAATCTGAGGAATTTCGAATTGCAAAAGCAGATTTTGTCAGATTCTTTACCTTATCCGCCAGATATCTTGCCAGCAGATGTGTCCGAGATTGAAAAGTGCTGACCCCATCTTTGTGTATTTTTGGCAGGTAATACAAGTTGTGGCATCAGGTGATTAAACATAGTAAATTTTCTTTTGAACTCTGGTTCGATCAAGACTGCTTCTAGCATTTTAGTTGCAAAGCATTGCCAAATCTTCAGTAGAGGATTTTTTAACAGCTTTCCAAAAGTTCCATCACCACTCAACGCAAGGAATTTCGTTCCACCTCAAGTGAGATTCTGCAGAAGTGGTTTGGAAATTGATAATATCCTTCCCGTTTCACAGTGAATCTCAAGAGCTTCATCTGGCAAAAGAGAGGAAATTGAAGATTACACTGCAGCGATGACTTCATCCGAAGATAACTTTGCAAGTGTTATCAAGAAATTGAGGCCTTTGGTGAGAACATAGTACGTCTTGGTGTATCATTTCATTTGACTCCAGCTCCCAAAATGTAAATGGGCTATTGGAGACTTGTGTACTCAATGAATCAAAGCTCAAGATATGCCTTTCGGCAGCAGTTCTTCATTGCTGGACCCCGAAGGTCCAAATTAGCAAATGAAGTGATGGAGTGAAAGAACCTACCATCAACTGTGCAAAGCTTCGTTTGTCAGTGACTACACGTCTCTCATCCAGTAATCCAGATATATGGTGTATAGACTCCCATACTTTAGACGATGTGGAATGATTACCTTTGCTCACAAATTTCTGAATGACAACCTATTGCTCTCTTATTACTCTACGTGCCTTAGCTCTTGGAATTTGGACTGCTGCTGATGAATCACTTCTGTCAAGAGGTTCATCTTCACTTTTATGCTGTTACACGTTTGGAGGACAACATAACAGCAGAAGAACTGCGAATCAGGTTTGCTAATGTTCCATTTGCAACGGTTGTTTCCTGCTCCACATTCAAACTCTATGGAAATCCATACTGGGAAGTTGTTGCTTCCATGAAGGTCACGATCCACCTCCCAATGCACAGACTCCGCAAATGAAGGAGAGCACAAAGAAAGGTCGATGGCAGAGGATGAACAGGAAGCAATGGTAAAATGGGTCATTTGTCCTGTTTTCAGGATATAAATTTCCTCTTATCAACCAACCAATTACTCGGCCCCTGGAGCAATCTGTGGTTGAACCCCGCAATGCATAATGGGCATTGAAGTTTCCCAAAAGGAGAAAGGGCAGAGTTAGTAGTTGTATGATGCCAGCCGGGTCATCATAACTGATGGGCGCACATGGTTGGCAGGTATATAGAGTACACAGTCAAGTGAACTGGAGGGTGTATTTACATCATTACTGCTAGTAATGAGGAGGAGAGAGCAGCGGGTTGGGAATAGACAGTGTTTGGGACAAGTACAGCCACTTCCCCATCAATCACCCTTATCTTTCAAATACGGGTCATACCCTCCAGCACAGATTGGTGTGTGGGTCTAAAAACCCAAACACAATGGTTCAGACCATGCTACGAGATCTACTACTTCTTTGCAAGTCTGAAAACCATTCAAGTTACACTGAAGTATGGAAGCCATCCTACCCACTTAACATCACCCACCCTGGTTAAGGCGAGTCCTCATTCGGTAACTGCTGAGGAACAGGATCAGTATCGTCCACCAGCATTTCACTATCTTCAGGTTCCAAAGACATCTCAGATGCAGTAAAGGCCACAGAGACATTTTCCACCGAAGCCTTTCCCTATTGTCTCCCTGCCGCTTTGTAGTCTGGGAGTCGAATGGCATGTGTGAGAGGCTTCTGGAACAGTGTCATTACAGAAGTGTTTGAAATTCGTCTCGCATCTAATTTGGTTAACCGGGATTGTGGTTTCCAGCTAAGTGGTGCATGGATACCCGTTATTGAGGCTGCTCATCATCATCATCGCTTTGCTTTTAGTGTTCCGCGGGCATCTAATGAAGTCTGAGATGCTGCTAGGCAACATAATGTCTGTCATTGCCATGACAGTTTTTAAACAACGTGCTCAAGGCAAACTTCAACTGCACCTGAAGATGGCGACGGAGATTTGTGTCGCCAAAATATTGTGTATCAATCATAATATTACTCGGTTTGTTTCCCGAGAAACATTTATAAAAAAAAAAAAAAAAAAAAAAAAAAATGTACATTCTGCTATATAGGAAGAGTCATTGGGCCAGACTGCTGGCTTGAGTAAAGTATGTTTGTGAACCACTAATAAGATCAAGCGGTTTTATGGAGCAAGTTCATAGGGAGTGGATAAAATTAAATAAACAAAGCACCTAATTTCAGGAAAGGTTTATACTATGTTACTGCCAAGGCTATGAATAAAGTTGATGAATTCAAGATTTAGGAAACTAACAAACGTGAATGATGGTGGCATTGGATAGTATGTAGCAATTGTTGGGATATGTTGACTTGAATGATGGCATGACAAAAGTGTTTGCTCCAGGTGTGAACCACTCATAATTAACATCTGCGATATTTTACTGGACTACTACACAAGATAATGGCCGTCAGAGAAAGAATTTTGGCAAAGACAACCAGATTATAGTAATAATGATAAATATGTGATGTAAAAATGTTTTAAAGCAATGAAAATAAGGAGAGGTTGGTAGAATCAACCCAAAAATTTAACCACTTATGAAGGGAGCATGGAAGAAACGAACATAAAAAAGACACACGTGTAACACAATATTTTAGCAGTGAACCATAGGCTTTGTGGGTACCTAAGCCACATGGCAAGGATGTGATCACACCGACACCCACAAAGTGAATGGGTCCGATTTCATCACACCACATGAACGAGAACCAAGGGAACAGAGTAAAAAAGGGGGGGGGGGGTTGCATAAAATACTGAATCAATACATGCATGGAAATTTTATCTATGGAAACGTTGCAAAGGCAGAATGAAATAAATATGACCAGAAAATTAGGATTCTGGAAAACTTGAGCGTGTAGTTGAACCAGCAGTTCAGTTGTATGTCCAGAGGTTAGCTGTGATGTCTAACCGATTGGTTCATCCTCTCTTGCCCTTCGGTAGGGTTCACTCCTTTTTCCTCAGAGTGGACCGGTGGCAGTACTCAATTACTCACCCCTGATTTCACTTATTTCATTTAATTAGATACCTGTAAATTCAGTAGAACTTGGTGACTAGCAGTGTTCATAATACTTGTTATTTTGGAGGCTGTTCAAGATAAAGATTACTGCAGCACTGTATCTCGTTTAATAAACAGGAACTTTATTACCTATCATTTTATTTTATTTAAATTCTGTAGTCAGTCAACCATCCTAGATCAAAAGAATAAACATACACTTACAGCTTTGAGTATCAGATTTTTCAAGAGAGATTAGAAGAGATAAGCGGAAGTCATAGGGTCATATTCTCCCTTACATTGGTACGGAAGAGAATTTGACAAGCAGATGATTCAACCAACCACACATTTGACAGTGGAATTTTTCCACCATAACACCAGCAGCACTTAAAATATAAGACAGTTATTACTGAGAAAACTTAGGACCTTACCCTTAAAACAGATTTTTTAGTTATAAAAAAATAATGTTGCCAAATGGACTATTATAACTGTGGGGTCCTCGGCACATATTACAGTCAAGTTCTGACAGATGATCAACAATCTATTTCAATACAAATGGAGGAAACTGCAATAATCCGGCATCCCTTTTCTTTAAACGTATAACCCAGACCAAAAGCTTATTTGACTTCATCATCCTTCATTGAAATTAGGTATGCCCTGATTAAAAGATTTGGAAAAAATGAAAAGTATAATAACCAGGACAGTACTGCCACAGTTACATCTAAACAAAAACCAGCAGGTCTGATGACTACACACAATAAACACCAAGACTGCTTTTTAAAATACACATGCATTTCAAAACATTATACAAACCCCTCTAAAAATGTCATGTTTCGATTTTTAAAAGAATCTTTTGGTTCCTGCTTTTTATGAAATTTTTATTACACTCGCTACACAGCTTTAACTCCCATCCGCACAGCTAATTTAATTATCGCTAGTCAAAACCATACAATAAAGCTCCTCTGAAAGTTACACATGCTCATGGCCCACAGTTTTAGATACATAATGAGAAAATAATATCCAATGCTTTTGGTAATTATGTCGAAACCACAGGATCAATCCATTTAAGGTATCAAGGTTAATAGGAGGCTGGTGCAAAGATTATAACCACCAAGTTCTCTTTAATTTATTACTTAGAATAAAATACATAAATAAAAATAATGTACTTACACGGATACCAGAAATCATCAATGTTATATGATAAAAATCTGGCAACAGGAAGGCACGAACTGTTGATCCATCTCTAACATGTTCAATTACAGCCTTGATGGGCTTCTGCTGATATTTGTCCACAAAATTTCGTGGGTTTTCAATGGTCCACTTAATGTCTCTCACATGATCCTAAAACATGCATATGGTAAACTCCCTATCTTCTCTGAAACTATCATTCTTAGTGATTAGAATAATACTGTCTGCTGTCCGTCTTGACCCATGGGAATGACTGGGACCACTATATCTAGCATTTTGCATTTAACAATAGATATGCTATTAAATAACATCTTTAATATTAATTTATATACATTACTGTGAATCTTCATGAAGTACTATGTGTGCAACATTGAAAGTACTGAACCTTTAAAGACAGTGACAATGACTGTACAAATAATCAGTGTCAATATGTCATAACAGTTATGTCACCAAAATACTTACATATAAACCCATCTTCCTCTATCAATTGCTGCCTGTAGAACTGAGAACAGGTGAATAAGAAATTGTTGGGCTTACAAGATTACATAAAATATATGATTCAGGTATGAATGTAAGGAGTATTGTTTGTCTTCTTAAAAAAGGGAAGTGAGACACCTTTTTCAGAGGATTGTACTGTATTATAAAATAACGAAGATAAGTTTATTTCGATAGAACAACCAATTGCATACCCACTTCACACTGAATTCCCTACATGCTAAGTACAGATATAGAGAATGATTACTAACTTTTTCGAAAGATGTAACAGAACTTACTGCTTCAAATTACATGCGTAAATGAAAAGTAAAAATCTATACTTATAAAATGCAAGTTTTGGTCATGTTGTGACTGTCACACAGTGACGTCACACAAAATCACACTTTTCATCTTTGTTGTCCAACTTACGACCACGAGATGTTCTAGGTTGTGCATGTTATTTAATAACACTAGACGACCCGTGCGAAAATTTCGCGAATAAAATGCGATGAATAATGAGGTTGAATATGATGTCACCAAAGCTTAGTCATTACTCTTCATACTCCTACTTCATTTATCGATTTTGGTTAGAAATCCAGTGAGATAAATGGCCCGAAACACAAAAAACGTAGTTTAGAAATATTGACATTTTTGCCATTTAAGGGTCGAATTACAAAAAATTCCTTTCTTAAAATATAATGTTACCACGGCGGAGATTTTAATCTTTAATATGATACCTCATTTATCTATATCGGTTAGATATCACGGAAGATAAATAGCTCGTGACACAAAAATGCGTTGTAGAACCATTTATCCTTTTTCCCTTTAAGCGTTGAATTCCAAAAAATACTTTCTTAAAATAGATGTTACCAAAGCTGAGACATTATTACTCATAATACTACTTGATTTATCGATTTTGGATAGATATCCAGGGAGATAAGTGGCTCGAGATACAAAAAAACGCATTTTAGAAAAATTAACATTTTTGCCCTTTAAGGGTCTAATTACGAAAAATTTCTTTCTCAAAATATAATGTTACCACGGCGGAGACCTTATTCTTTAATATGAGACCTCATTTATCTATATCGGTTAGATATTAAGGGAGATAAATCGCTCGTGACACAAAAATGTGTTATAGAAAAATTTATACTTTTTCCCTTTAAGGGTTGAATTCCAAAAACATTCGTTCTTAAAATATGATGACACAAAGCTGAGACATTACTCCTCATAATCCTACTTCATTTATCGATTTTGCTTTGATATCCAGGGAGATAAATGGCTCGGGATACAAAAAACGCATTTTAGGAAAATTGACATTTTTGCCCTTTAAGGGTCGAATTACGAAAAATTCATTTCTTAAAATATAATGTTACCACGGCGGAGACCTCATTCTTTAATATGATACCTTATTTATCTATATCGGTTAGATATTAAGGGAGATATATCGCTCGTGACACAAAAACGAATGGCAAAAATATTGATACTTTTGCCCTTTCAGGGTCGAATTCCGAAAAATGTCTGTCTTAATATATGACATCACTAAAGCGGAGATCTTAATCTTTAAAATGATACTTCATTAAACGATTTCAGATAGGTATCCAGGGAGGTAAATGACTCGTAACACAGAAAACAGCATTTTAGAAATATCAACATTTTCGCCCTTTAAGGGTCGAATTCCGAAAACTTCAGTTCTTAAAATATGATGTGACCAAAGCGAAGACCATAAGCTTTAAAATGACACCTCATTCATTGATTTCGGTTAAGTATGAAGGAAGATAAAGGTTTGTGACAAAAAAATAACTTATAGGAATAATATATATGATTTTTATTTATCTAAGCATTCACAAATAAATTAATTCTCAGAACACCGAAATAAAAGTACATATTCTGTTTATATCGACATAATAATTATTAGTTGCTCAATTTGTTTAATATTTATTTGTAGTAAAATTAATAGTTAAAATATTTGGCAATAGGTATGCAAGATAAAAGCTTTAATTCTCGATTAGCAATGTTAGCGGCAGTTTTGATGAGAGCATGAGGACTGGTCTGACAAGGAGTTGGGTCACTTGCTCTTTTCAGATGAAAGTATATTTAGTCTGAGAAGTTAATCTGGCAAGAGCTGGGAACACATAATGCACTCAGGAACAATGTCGAACATGATCGTTTTGTACTGGATTGCCCTTTCCTCGACTTAAATTGTATCAAGAATGTTAGGGATGAGATGGGAGATGTATTGCAGCATGTTCCCTCCAGGAGACGGTCAGTAGTAGTGACTTCAAAGTAACTTATTGTCTCTGTATAAAAGTATCATTTTGGACACCCCTCCCCCTAATCTATTTTTATCTAGCGTAATTAATTGAAGCCCCCTTGCCATTGAGTGCTGTTAGTTAATGAAAGTCTCGTTTGCTGCTTCTCTGCATACCAGGGTTGAGCTCTTTCAAGTCTTAAGTCTCGATGACCAGCCACATTGTGAGGTGGGTAAATGTGGAAACAGAAGTTCTACTTGGGAAAGGCATTAGTTCTGTCTTGGGGGTTGTACCTGTGAACAACATTGGTAGGTGGGGTTTAACTAGGCATGGCCTACACCTAAATATTGGGGGCAAGGGAGTACTTTCTGAATTGTTAGCTGAAGCAGTAAGGGAGCCCATTTCCAGAGATGATGGGGTCAGGGCTGTGCCTTTTTTAAGTTAGGGGCTGCAGATGAAGGGATGGTAAGAGATGACCAAAGTGATATTGTTTATAGATACACGGCGGGAAAAAATCACAATGTTAAAAAAATAGATGAAGTTGCTTTTTTTAATTTTTTTTCTATTATCTACTTAACCGGGAAGGATGGAGGGCAAGGAATGGGAAGGAGTTCGGCCATGGCCTTTTGAATGAAGCATCGCGGCATTTGCCTGGAGTGATTTGGGAAACCATGGAAAACCCAAATCTGGATGCCCGGACGGGGATTCGAACCGCCGTCCTCCCGAATGCGAGGCCAGAACACTAGCCATTACACCACAACACTCGGATTGATGAAGTTGCTGAAACAATAACTGACTGGGGTAGAAGTGGGAAGGAGGAAAATATAAAGCCAACAATAAGGGTGTTACTGGTGAACTGTAGAAGTATTATGAACAAAAATTTGCAAACTTAATAGAGATACATGATGCACAAATAATTATAGGCGTAGAGTCACGGTTAAAAGAAGTAGTACTATACAATGAGGTTTTTCCCGATGGTTACAGTGTGTACCGCAGAGATAAAGGAGCAATTGGAGGAGGAATTTTTAAGCTAGTTACCAAAATCTACCACAGTTTACTAGTGTTCATAGATCATGACCATGAGCTACTTGGGACAGATTTCTGGAGAAATAAAGAAAAATCAGGGTGTTGGCTGCTCACTGCAATGGAATCTTGGAAAGAAATTATATTCATATTCAGATTTCAGTAGTGAGAATAGAATGGTCATTATTGGTGGGGATTTAAATTTACTGGGTAGGAAATAAGATTAATAACACAAGGGAACAGAGATTTGCAAATACCTTAATAAGGGAAGGAGGATTTACACAAGTGGTAGAGCAGAACACTAGGGAACAAAATATTTTAGATATATTCCTAATAAAGCCAGATGATAACCTTGTGGAGCGTCAACTAACCGAAGGTATAAGTGATCATGAAGCAGTTCGGATGGATATTAAAGGATTCAGTGAACCAGCAGGCAATATTGAAGGGGGAAATAGGTAAGTTTATAAAAAGGTAAAGATTTCGAACTTGAAGAGATAGTTCACAGAACATTTCAGTAAAGAGGCACAAGTAGAGTCAAAGTGGGAAGACTTCAAGCAAAAAATAAGAAAGGGAGAAGAAAAATTTATTCCAAACCAGAAAATAAAGAGAAGTAGAGAATCTGTGTACTATAATAGGGAAGTGAGAGGTTGAAGAGGTTATAAGAGAACACAACAGAGTTAGGAGACAGCAGGGTAGTAGGAAATATTTGAAATAACTAAACATGTGGCGGGTCGGGATGTGGCCACATCTATCCCCCTGCCATATGTCTTGCCTCTCACATGATTAAGGCTCATGCCGAAATATTGTGCAATTTGTTTGTTTTTTGCGTGTTGTTCTTGCCCTCCTGTCTTCATCTGTGGTGACGGGTATTTTTTCCCTAGCCTATCTAATTCTTAGTGCAGTTTCTTTCTTTCCATTATCCATAAAGAAGGACTTAATAATATCTAAGAATGTGGTTAAAGATGGGTTTAAGAAGAGTACTGTCAATGCAGGGGGATCATTGACTGACGCATAGAGAAATTTCTATAGCTATGTTGGAAAACTGATGGGAAGGTAGGGTGTTGAAACGCTTACAGATAAGAATGGGGAAGAAGTTAGCGAGTATTTGAAAAAGGCAGAAATTTAAATAACTTTTAATATCTGCGATATTAGTACTACGACACAGCCTCCTTAGATTCACATTTATAATAATTACGACGCTGAATTAGTTCCTTCGCTACAAGTCCGTCTCACCGCCGCCAAGAAAGCGAAAGTCTACTCGGGACTACGGGAGAGAGTGAAAGCGCTTTCAACCCCTATGGAGACATCCCGCTGAAATTGTTTCACGCAAACATATATAAACTGGGCCAAAACCTAGAGATGGCAGAGTCGCAGCTCATCACCAACAGACTCCACATCAGCAAGAAGAACTCCGACACCAGTAGCCAGCACAGGGAATAGTTGGGCACTATTTCACCTCAACCATCTGGACTTAGTCGCTAGCCAAGCACCACTCTTAACTTGGATTTTACACCACAGTGGGTGTATAAGTCTTTCTTGAGGTCTCAGCCGGCCATCTCAATACTTACAGTTAAATAGCCATTTTCTTCTGTTTTATTCCTAAGTGTTCTAAGAGAGTATAGGACTTTGTTTCTCTTAGCAACCATACCTGCATTCATGTTATATGTCTAAGTGGTATAAGACAGCATTCTCTAAAGGCATAAGGGAGTGACGAGCTTGCTTCCCTTAGCTACTGCATTTCTGTTTAGTTTAAGTTTACTACAATAGGAGGGAGTGTGATTTCCTTCAGTTACTTCATTTATTCATACATGATAAAATAAGGGCAAGCAGAACCTGCTACCCTAGTACTTGTATGCATCTAAAGGTTAGGAATTAAAACCATCTATTGTGCAAAGCTTGTCTTTACGTCCAATGTTACCATCAGTTTTCTATCCACTATCTTCCCCTGGTTCTCGGCAGGTAGCCGCTCGCCTTTCAAAATCAAGTATAACTCAATCAAAAATACCTACCAGCGATATGAACCGTGTCCCCCAGTCTCGGGGGTGCTTCACAGCTTTCTGAGGCACTCCGGGATGGGACAAACTGATTTACTGACACCATTAGGGACAATGAATCAGAAACAGAAGGGTCGATATTGGAGAACGAGCTTAACAACACAATTAGAAATGAGTCAACCAAAAAATTTTAAATTCATCCTAAGGATATCGTGAGGTAACTAAGAAAGTTGAAAAAACATAAAGGGGCTGGTATAGATAATATTACTACAGATGTCTTGAAGATGGCAGTGTGTGACATTGTACCTGAGTCTGGATACTTGTTGCTTACCACAGGACTGGAAAAGTGTGATAGTAATGCCGGTACATAACGGAGGGGTGAGAAATAGAGTCGAAAATTATAGGCCAATCAGTTTGAAATTATTGGTAGGTAAATCAATGTAGAGAGTGATATTCAGCCACATCAGAAACATATATGAGGAATGCAAGTGGTTCTCAAGTAAGCAACATGCCTTTACCTAAGGATATTCATGCGAATCTCAGTTGGTGGGATATATAAAAAATATTTCAGAAGAAATGGACAAAGGAGGCCAAATTGATAGTGTAGCACTAGATCTTTCAAAGGCTTCTGATAGAGTGAGTCAAAATGGTAGTAAAGCAGGTAAAAACGATTGGAGTGGATGAGAAAGTGATCTTCTCGTTAAAAGATTTTTTACAAAAAGTTAGGGTAGGAAATGCAGTATCAAAAGAAGTGGAAGTAAACATGGGGGTGCCACAGGGTAGCGTATTGGGACTATTGCTAATGAATAATTGTTTTGATCATTTACAATCAGGAATTAGATTTTTACAGATGATATAATCTGTATATATATATATATATAAAATGAATGTTTGTTCTCTATGTGCTCCTATATCATTCATCTGATTACGATGAAACTTTGGTAGGTTGATGAGTGAGTGTCCGTGAAGGTTCCTGAAAAAACCACCCCCTCTTTCCCTTTACAAGCCGTAATATACAAAACATAGTTACGCATATGTCGGGGTAACCCAAAAGGACCCGGAGACGCCGTCGGGAGATCGGGGAAGAGTTTTCTTTTCTGCATGAGCGTTCGAGTTCCCTGGAATCCTCTAGCAGGGAGATAGGGTTTGGAACGCGAAGAGCACCGCAATTGCGGCGGTGTCCCGATCTTCCCCTCGGACCTTGAAAATCCGGGAGAGGGCCACGTGGAGGAGTCGCACCGGTTCGTACCCATATCCGCAGCAGGTCTCCAAGGTGAAGAGCCTCTAGTCGATAGACTAATGTAGGTAAGGGAAGTCGGCAAATTGGATCCGTACGCCATCCTGATCTGGGTTTTCCCAGATCACTCCACGCGAATGTGGGGATGGTTCCTCACAATAGCCCATGGGGGCCTCCTGCCATATCCCTTTTCGATAGGTGCAATGCAGCCTCCGCCACACACTTTTAGTGAATCACGGAGTAATAATAATAATAATACTGACTAAGCGTGAAGAGAGATCTGAAGCTACTTGTGATGTCATTATAGTTAAACATGGGATGGCTGCCACATTATTCACTCAAAATGTACTAAACACCATGGAATATTAGTAGTCATTCTAGGCCAGGCTGCATTTCACATATCCACACCACCCACTAGTACAGCTCCCTGAAAATCAGCACATTCATGATAACATCTGGTACACATTGGCTAATACCACATGTAACCCGACGATTTGCATTGTATTATTTCTGTCTTATATATTTTTACTTTTGCTTGAATTGTAATACCTAAGGAATGTGTTAATCATATTTGCATCCCAAAAGAATAGTTTTTTCCTACTGTCCATATTTTGTACAGCAGCCGCATTTCCCCTCCGACCACAAAGAATGAAGCCAAAAAAATATCTGTGATACACTTCAATAAGTAATAACACATATTTAATTGATAATAACTTGTATCAAACTGCCTATATAATGAACAACTTAACTCAATAAGTATATATCTGGTAGCTATACATACAATTATTCTTAAATAATGTCACCCTAGGAACATGTAAACAACTTTTCATATTAATAAGATAATTCCTTCTATGGAGATATGCATTACAGGACCATCATTTATATCAAGCTTTAATTCACCTCCATGATTTCCTATTAAAATAAAATGCCTTAAAAAAAAAAAACAAGTAAACATTTTAATAAAACTTTGTGTAGCCCGAAATTGGCTATCTTGCACAATAGGTCCAGACAATTTTTACGTAGGGGGATGTGGCCTGTACTCCAGAAACAATTTACATGACTGGAACGCTTCTTATCTAGGCAGCTGTGACAGGAATAGTTGCTGATACTGCCACCAGTCAGCAACACCAGCAGTATATTTTAAGTTAATAATGAAAAACATAATTTCCAATTTAACCGAAGCAATCTATGTATAAATTATTCGTAATACCATATAATTTATACATGCATTACATGACCTTATAGTTAATCACAGGACATTCATAGAAACAAGACTTGTTTCTGTTTAGCGTGTGATGCAGCCTGGACTACAGTAATAGCGACAGACGGGACATGGGGAATCCACAAATTATGTGCTGTGGTTACTTTTTGCTGGGTTCACAAGGCATTCTGTTTCTTTTTTTGCAATCCTCACAGAATGGCAATAGAAATGCAATCTGTTTCCGTTAAGGTAGTAATCCAGCATGGAGAAAGGAGATCATAAAAGGAATCCATAGTATTCAATAATGCAAATGCCTATTTTCATGTCCCATCTGCCACTTTTACTGTGGTCTAAGTTGCATTACAGCCTAAATGTAAACAAACTGAGGCTCTAGCATAACAACTGGGACTCTTAAAGGAATTGTCCTCTTAGAGCTGTAAAATATATACATACCTCACAAACTTCTTGCTATCAAAAGTATAAATAAGGAACAATTACACCCCCCCCCCAAAAAAAGCTGCCACGACTCTGAACCGTAAGCGAAAGTTGGACGCCTCATTTACTTACACAGGGATTACTGGAGATTGCGATTCTGCCAGGAATTGGTGTCACATTACTGCAGTAGTCACAGGCAAGACACCGCTAGAAATACTTTCAGAATTAGATTTAATGGTTTCACGCTGATCCAGACTGTATTACAACCTAATTGCTGATTGAAAATAATGACCCAGACTAACCGAAGTATTGCTTGAAAATTGAATACAGTAGTATTACGACGTCATTATTGTTGCTGCGGAATTGCGATCTCCAGTAGTACACATATAGGATATCCAACAATAATAGATATTACACTGTCAAGAAATATATTTGTGTGTTGTTATGTTATGATATTCTATGGCATTTAACAAAGTTGGTTGCAGAAATATTAACATAGGTTATTATTAGATGTCTCATGGTTTAATTAATTATAAGAAATAATTAATGCACAATCCAGTTTAAAATTTTAACCTTTTTTTTTTTTGCTAGTACGACATTGGACTTTAAGATACTGTTCACATATAAACACAAACTCCAGCGATTACATTCAACACTTCTTCCAAAGACAATAATGCCAAACTCTGTCCATAAACTGTCTCTGTCAAAACTGTCTCCGAGTCTCAGCCGTTTGCTTTATATAAGTTTCATCTTAAGTACTAGAACATTACAAAGGGTTCCGACAGATATTTCTCGAACTTTAACATTACTTAAACAATTAAAAACAATCAGAATTAATACTTAATCATTTACAATCATTACAAAATGTTTAGAAATGAAAATTAAAGATCCTTAAACACAAAGTATTCCAAATAAATCATTTTAAACTGTAGTAAAACATCTTTTAACATCGTAGCTCACCTTAAAACTTGGAATTACAAACATTTAAGTAATTCTCTTGCATAGTTGTGTCCTTAAACATATTGAATAGTATTTATATAATTCCATTTACATCGATTAATAGTAAAATGCAATACAAACAAACAAAACCACTTCAATCACACTAGCTTGCTACAAATGCTTCATAAAATACAATTCCATTTAAAGCCTAGGTTTGAGGGCTGTTACATCATGTTTAGGTTGAAAGAGCAGCAATATCCTTGAACGTTTCAGCATTAAATCAAAGGAACTTAGTTTTTATAGTTGAAATGCACCCTGTACCAAAATGGCATTTTTTTCTTGTTAAAGCATAATTCGCTAGAAATTTGGATTTATTAAACATTTAAGGCATCATGATTTTCGAGCAGAATCATTATGTATGCTGAACCAGAATGGACATAGATGCTTCCTGTTATAGTTTAATTGATTAGAAATTTTGTTTTACTATAAAGTTGGTTTGATTTTCATAGTTTTTGGCCATCGACGCATTTTGTTGTACGTAATAGTAGTATCGCTGGAGGTCACATCACTTAGTATGTAACGTTACGATACCTTTTTTTGTGCATTATATACAATCTTGATAGGTATAATAGAAACATATTCCTAAATAATATATTCGAAGGAAAGTTTGCGTTACTATCATATATATCACTATATGCCTTCTCCCAGTAGCTCACCGTGTAATGTTATGGCACTTTCTGAGTGAAGTTTGTGAGGTATGAATATATTTTACAGCTCTAAGAGCAACATATATTAAATAGTATCATCAAAGGAACATGTGCAACAGTTTTCAGACCAAAATTACAATTTCTTGATGATGCCCAGTGATTGTACAACAACCACAGATGACAACGGTATATAATAGGATCAAAACACAAGAAGACTGAACAGCTGCAGGATGATCTGGACAGAATATCTAATCGGGTAGGTCAGCATGGAATAAGATAAATGCCAAAAGGAGTAAGCTTATTAGGTACACACATAAAAAACCCAAAGATTGTTTATGATCATAAGGTGGAGTCAGAACTGCTTGCTGAAGGCTTGAAGTGTAAATATCTTGAGATTTGATAACAAACTCAACTGGGCAGAGCACATTGAGAAGGTAGTAGGAAAAGGTGACAAAATCCTACATTTACTGGAGAGGGTGATGTACCAGAGATGTTAGAGAACTTGACTACAAAACTTTGGTCAGACCATTGGTTGAATTTGGTGACGGTTCGGTACCCACATTTTGGCTATCAAATACAGGAATGGAGGGTGTGCAAATAAGTGCAGCCAGATTTGTTTGTGGAAATTATTGCAAGAACCATTCAATATCTGGTATGATGAAGGAGCTGGATTGGGAGTCTTTGGAGGACAGTGCTGGGAATGTACAAGGCATATGATGGTGATGGGGTTTAGAGGGATATTGGTTGAAGAACTAAGAATAGTGCATGGAAGGGGAAAGATGACCATTACTACAAACTGGTATTTGATTTCATGCATAAGGGAGCGGAAAAATTTTCTTTTGTGGCTAAGCTATCAGGGATTCAAACAAATTGCCATGGGAAGTAATTAATAATTTACCAAAAATGCTGGAAGGATTTAAAATTTAAATTTGTAAATCACAAAAGTAGATGAGGGAGGAATTTAACACTCCTATTATATAAGGTAATAAAAAATAAAATAAAAATGGATAATTAGATGACAGGGAATTGCCACCAGAGTATGTGGGGTATTATCTAACAGGCAATACCGCTCATTTCGCGCTGTTAACGTGTCGTCATAGTGACGTCACGTTCACGTACAGTCAATTTTTGTGACTATTTGGCCGCTGGTAAGCGGCCGTAGACGTCCGATAACACATCAAACACTCTGGTTGTGTGTTATCGGACATCTGCGCCCGCTTACCAGCGGCCGCCTGCATCTGATCCACCTTCGGGATATCAGTTTATGTTGATTTTGTACAGTTTTAAATTATTGTGACCGAGCGTAGCGAGGGCACAATACACACAAAAATTGACTGTACGTGAACGTGACGTCACTATGACGACACGTTAACAGCGCGAAGCGAGCGGTATTGCCTGTTAGATAAAACCCAGTATGTGCTCCATCACAATTAAATTAATATTATTATTAATATTTTAATAAACTATCAACAGCTTAATGGCCATTATTCTAGGAGAATGATATTCCATTGGTCACGGCCGCTGAGATAGGGTACAGACTGCATAGTATTGTCTCTGGAGGACAGTCAGTGTCCACCTTCTTAAAAATGGCCCAGACTTATTATGCAAGATAGCCACAAAAACTAAACACATTAAGTAATTGTCTTCAAAAATAATATAGCTTAAACTAAAAATATTCTAAAGCCAGACCACCAAGTAATGCAGTATACCTGTGCTCCAGTAGCAGACCACTTTCCTTTTCCTGCAGCCTTTGCAGCATCTTCAAGCTCTACAAGTCTAGCATGTTCTGGGCTAGAACGAACGCCTTCACGAACTGAGACAAGGCCTTCAGAGACCAAAGTCTCAGTCAAATTTTCGGCTGTACTCAGATCTAAAATAAAAATTATACTCTCACTACCTGAATGAAACAATGAGGGTAACTGCAAATATTAAAATTACAAACCTTTTCCCAAATAAATGGAACCATATTCTCTGCTAGTATTTGAAGCTTTGTCCAATGTGAAAAGTATGTCTTGTCCAATGATTTTCTTCCGCAGGAATTCTCTCGCATCCCATGCATATGGTTCATCTTTAGTTTCTTCAGAACTGAAAGAAAGCAGAAACTACTGTATACATTTACCAGCACAACACACACAATGTAAGTAAACATGTAACACTATTTACTTCGAAGTTGCACGACGACCCAATTTCGGGGCGATGATATTTGATAGATTTATCTGTTTCTCCTTAGGTGGGCCCCCCTTCGGCTGTCCTCGGATGATTATAGAATCTCCTGATAGGACCTGAAAGTGTTAATTTTATTAAACAAACCGCATCTTAAAACATTTCGTGCAGCCCATATGCGTGTCTGTCTCTATCCAAGCATGCTTTCTGCTACAGTGCAATACCAACAGATCGACACGAGTCGCATATACTTGTACGAAAAGCTTCGTGAGCATCAGTCTTACAACATCTGCATTTATTATTTAGTTCATCTCTAACGCACTGATTCACAAATAACACTTACTTGTTTCACAATCCCACGGTTCGGTTTCGGCTGTGGAGTAGTCATTCTGCTTGAAGCATGCAGAGGTGTGCTAAAAAGGTCAGTCACGTGACTCCACACACCTCTTATGTGCTCTGCTAATGCTTCTGTGTTTTCTAAAGGCTACAGGCCATCAACCTCTGGATCATTTTACTGAAATTATTACTCAAATATCCTCCTGTAGAAAAGATTCGTCTAACCTTTCATGAAATTGTTGTCGCTAAACGTGTTGCTGATGTGGCAGAGAGATTCGTGATGCAAATACCATCTAGCGTCGGCATTGTGAAGTTTAAAATGTTGAGGAACATCTTTAGGGGTGTATTTTCTTTAATAAGCGTCCTTCTAATTCCTTCCAGCTACAGAGTAATTTTTTTTTTCTTATTTCACTGGTGTGGCTGATGGACTCCAATTTACCTAGTCTTTTCAGACCTCCAAAACATAAATTACATATTTCTCAGTGGCTGATTTTTCCACATATCAAAGTTAATAGTTAAGTAGATAACTTAAACAGCTGGTTATTAAAATCTCAGAATAAACTTCAGGGTGCACCAAACAATATTCAATCGCATATGAAGGATCGGCAAATTTAGAATTAATTATTTAAAACACTGCATAAATTTGATATAGTCAAAATGTTGATATCAAAATCTAATGGTTAAAAGTTGTTATTTTGAAATTAGTATCTCTGGGTACACTTAATACGTTTCTTCATTCTGCGGTTTTATCAAACAATCCCCCGAGATTCATTTTCAGTCGGTTCATACTTTATTTGTCTACTTAATTTTCAACATTTCCTGTAACATCATATTGCAAATGGAGTGATTTTCCGTAACTGTAGTATACCTTATTTTTCAGCAGCTGATTTTTAAAAATGAAATTTGATATCCAATAAGAACACCTTCGCAGTTTTTTATGATGACTGTACTGTACAAGAGCAATTTTCAATAAATCCCAATATAACAGATTGACTCGGTGGCATGTGGAACGGAATCAATTTAATTTATTTGCAGTGGAACCATTTCCCCCCTTTCCTGTACTCACCTACTTTTGCCATTTACAAATTTCAACTTTAAATTGTTTCACCGTTAATTTACATCAAAATTATTATATTACAAAATTGTGAATAACCTCAGACTGCCAGTTATTTTGTGGGTACTCACTGGTGCGCAGGGAGAATACCATTGATCACCATATGACTGAGCAGTCTGGTGATTCAGTGGTTGTCTGACTGGGGAACTAAAGGTCTCCGGTTCGAATCCCTGTCTCGGCGGGGATTTTCATCGGCCCTTAGCCAAACCTTCACCTTGGACACAGCTTGCTGTGTAATATGAAGTACGCAAGAACGCTTCCGTAATTCAGGTACCACGTTACACTGTAGGTCTCCTGAACCCGGTAGGATAGCCGCGTCAGGTTAAGGTGACCACGACAGAGACGGAATTCGTAGCCAATAGAAATCCTGTCACCAAGTCATAACATGAAATTATAATTATACCCCATGACTTAAGAGATTTTATTTTAAGAATAGAGTTTGATAGCGATTTCAAAGATTTTAATTAAAATAAGATGGTCTGAATTTACGAGATTCCTTCAGCACATGTAAAATCCGCAGGAAAAGAAGATTATTTAAATTGATATCAAATAGTTACCAAAAAGGAGAGATACCAAATGATTTCGATAAAAGTATCATCATTCACATTTCTGAAGAAAGTAAAATTAATTTAATTGCAATGGAGCACAGGCTCCGGTGGCAATTTCACTACACCCCCATCTTCCCCCTATCCTTCTGTCACCTGTTGACAAATGTGAGAATTATCACACTATAACATCACATGCTTCAAAATTACTGCCCAGGATAATATACAAAGATTAGAAATGACAGTAAAAGAGATAGTAGGTGAAGATCAGTTTCGTTTTAGGAAAAACCATGATATAAGAAAAGCAATTCTGGCTTTAAGATTAATACTTGAAGGGCAGATAAAGAAAACCTTATATCACGTTTCTTGATTCAGGAAAAGCTTTGATAATGTTAGGAGGGACAAGGAGAAAAAAATCAGTACCATTTGCTGATGACCTTGTGCTATTAACAGAAAAGACTGAGGATATTGAGAAGTTACAGAACAGCATGAACAAAATGCTAATGGAAGAGTGGGATAAATTTTAGCAAAACAAGACAAAAAGTGATGAAATGTACGAAAACTGATATCAATACTAGTAGATTAAATATAAAAACATGCTCAAATCTAATAGGAGAAGAATGTCAATTTTGATACTTAAGAAGTAAAATTACAACTGATGGCAAAGCAGGAATGGTGTTATCAGCATAATAGCTCTAGCAAAAGGAGCCTTTATGAAAAACAGTAATCTTTTATTTTCAAATATTGGGTTCGGACTCAAGGAGAACTTTTTAAAACTCTAGGTGTGGAGCACAGAAATTTACGGCTTCATGAATGCCAGGAGGAAGGAAAATTGAAGCATTTGATAAAACTTAGGTCATACCATTGCTCGAATATGGTAGTGTAGTATGGAACCCACATGTTGGGTATTAAATACAGGAATTGGAGAGGGTGCAAAAAAGGGCTACTAGATTTGTTTCTGGAAATTATCGCAGAATGCAATCAGTGACAGATATGATAAAGGAGCTGGAATGGGATTCATTGCAATACAGGAGAAGGATGAGGAGGGCCATGGGAGTGTACGGGGCGTATACTGGCGATGAGGCATGGAAAGAAATTGGAGTAGGTATGAAAAGTAGTGCATGGAAGGGAAAAGATGGCCATGACCACAAGCTGGCACTCGATTTCAGGCACGAGGGTGTACGAAGAGACTCTTTTTTAGGTAAGGGTGTCAGGGATTGGAATGAGTTGCCAAGGGAAATGATGAATAAGTTCCCGAAAACGTTGAAAGAATTTAAAGATAAAATTTGTAGAGGGAAAATGTAGGTGGGTGCAGGATAGGGGGAAGATGGGGGTGTAGGGAAATTGCCACCGGAGCTTGTGCTCCATTGCAATTAAATTAAATGTGGTATTATAGAAAGATACTAAAAACTAATTGGCAGGTGAGGATGAATAAACGTGTTTTATAAATTGTGGGCAAGGAAAGAAGCTTATGAAAGAGTCTTACAAAAAGAATAGACAATACAATAGGTCACAATTTAATATATGCGGGCTTGTTTAATTTCTTAGTGGGTGAAAGAGTCGAAGGTAAGAACTGTAGAGGTGGAAGGAACAGTTGAAGGCAAGAACTGTAGAGGTAGTCTAAGATTAGACTATATAAAGATGTAGGTTGTAAAGGTGATGTTGAGATGAAGAGATTAGCGCAAGATAGGAAGGGATGGAGGATTCCATCAAACTAGTCGAGAGACTGATAACAGAAAAAAGTAACTTGAAATGTATTTAGTTTATCCAATTTACAATTGAAATGAATTGAATTTATTCTTGATGGAGCACTTGCCCCAGCGACTACTTCCCTTGTCATCTAATTAAAACTTTCTTATTGATTTTATTATCTTATATCTTTAAATGAGCAGTTCTTGTATATATACATTTGGTATCTCGGAAACGGCTCTAACGATTTGGATGAAACGTCATATCTATATAACGTTTTGTTTTTCATGTTTATTTTAGTAGGTGACTTTCCCGAAAGAAAAAAAAATACGATTTTACAAAATATTATCAATTTTTGTATTTGGTACTTAGGAAATGGCTTTAACTATATTTGGATGATAACTGTAAAATGAAATGAATAAAAACGATAATAGAGATGATTATTTAAAATAAAATGTTGAACTATGTGCGGTCATGAATTTTATTTAACCGACTGCAGTTCATATGTAGGTAGGTATAAAATATATAGAATGTATAACAAATATGCTGTGGTTTGGCAGCTCAAATGTGATTATAGGGCACGTCACGTACGAAGGCGGCCCAGTTTAGCGAGGCTCCATGCAGGTACGTCATCTCTCTGCCAGTATCCAATCGAATTCTGTAACAATCCAGCGCTTGCCGTGGTTACACGAGTGTTGATTGTTTCCTGCGGCTGACATTCCTCTCTCTATTAATAGTATTAGCAAATAAAGTGCTGCTAAAACGCATATTATTATTTTCATTATCATTACAAAGCAGTAATATTAGTAATAGTAGCGTAATTATTATATTTTCTTTCTCCTTCTACGTCGCTCGTATGCTGCTGGAAACGCGGCAACATCGTATACCCTGTTTCCTTGTTTTTCTCTCTCTCTGCGCCACCCGCTTTCGTACATAACGCTTACTATAGTGGGAAAAAGGTGAAAAGCGCTTGCTCCCGTCTCGGTTTCAAATCCCGGTGGGGGGAAGAATTTTTAAAAGTTGTTTTTGATCATATGAGCTACGCTAGGACGTTCCGTGGTTCAGATTCCACATTAAACTGTAGGTCCAAGAGGAAAGGAACTGGCCGTCCTACCTCTGATACAATGGCTTAGTATACCTCCTTCTGGAGGATCCAACCAACCTTTCGGGTTATGGGCTAAGTTAGATTTTTATAATATGCTAGTAGAGTACCCGGCGTTGCCCGGCTAATCGGGATTGATTTACCCGTACACTATTTTTATTTTCCTGATGTAAACCATGCGTACCAAGTTTCATTAATGGGCACTATCCATTTCCAGATGTAAACTAAACGTTGATATACCCAAACAATTCCCAGAATGGGGTGAATTGAATACTGCGATAAGGAATGTCACTTTACATTTTGGTCCAGGCCGCATTTCAAATCTAACCATATCATGTGTTAAAGTTGCTGCTCGATAGTTAAAACATCTACCATCCACGCATTAATATATACCACATACATAAATCTGTATGTGGAATATATCCGTTTGTTCCAGCATCATGCAGAAAATAATGATTTTTGATGGGTTTTCACAACGTTTAAGCTTGGCGTCCAACTTAAAATCTAATTTGCATGTTAAAACATTATGACACATTTATTTTATGAATATTCTGGTATAACTTAAAATAGTTGGATTTATATTGACGGGATTTAAAACTGTGGGTTTCTATAAACAAGCTGGAAATAAAAAGGGGTGCAGAGTAAAGGGAGAAAGTGGTTAGGCTTTTGTAAAACTAACGTAAACCGTATTTTTACGTGTGCAAAAATTCCTTCAAAATTGGATAGAAACTGTAGCTTTGTAGAAAGAACAATGACAATAATTAAGGGATGTAAATGGGGAGAGAGATTGGGTTTTTGTAAATCTAATATGGACAGTATTTTTACATGTGCAAAATTTCTTCAAAATCGGTCACCTAGGTACTTATTATATTGTATGCTAAATTCCTCCAACCAAAACTCTGAAGGAATTTAAGGATAAAATTCGTTGATGGCAAAAGTAGATGGTTGCAGGAATTTAGCAGATCTACTTTCGATTTCTGTTCAGTATGGAAGACTCATCAAAATCTTTAGAAACATTTGTGAGCAATAAATTTTACTTATAGTTGCTCATATAATAATTAGGTTTGATGGATTAGATATATAGACAGTATCTTTATATATATATACTAGCTGGTACCCACGACTTCGTTCGTATTTGTAAAGAATCTGGATTGACGATTAACCACCATAATGGGCGATGGGAGACTCGATGCGATTACCACACACAAACGCCAGTCATCTGCGCTATGTAGTTCAGGCAGCAAAGTAAAATATACGCGGACACACATGTCTTTAGTGCCAGCTTGTGCCCATTGTCATATTTTCCTTTCTATAAACTACTCTTAATTCTTTGACCTACATCCCTCCAAACCCTATCAACAAAATATGCATTTTACGCTCCCAGCACTCATTTCACCCTCCGCCTGTCTTCCAGTGACTCCACCCTGCCCCAAAATACCCCACCATATTCAAACAATGGTGTAAACAAAGTTTTGTAACCCAGTTCCTTCAATTCTCTGGTCAATCGTCTCATCACCATCTCCAGTAAATGACGCATTTTGTAAAGCTCTCCCACCACCTGCCCAAGGTATTATGCCCATTTGAGTTTTTAATCAGATGGTATACTAAGATATTTGCACTTCAAGCCTTCAACAAGCAATTCTGTCCACACCCAGTAATCATAAATAAGCTTTTTTTTATCTATATAACTAATAAGCTGACCCTTCTTGGCATTCATCTTCATTCCATACTGACTTACCTAGTTAGCAATTCTAACCAGGTCAGCCTATAGCGTTCACCGTCTCCTCCCGTTTTGATCCTATTATATACCGTCATGTCGCTAACAATCTAAATTGTGACTGTAATTCATCAACACAGTCCTTCCCTAGTTTGATTAACAGCAATAGTCCCAATTCACATCCCTGTGGCACACCCGTATTCACTTCCACATCTTTTAATATTGCGTTTTCTAAACATTTTTCTATTTGCCTTTTATGAATTACTCTGGTAAGCAAGTTACTTTTTCATCCCAGCCAATTGCTTTAAACTCATTTAAAACCATTTTGTGGCTCACTCTGTCAAATTCCTTAGGAAGATCTAGTGCCACACTATCAACTTGGATTCCCATGTCCTATTCATCTGAAATATCTTTCATGTAGCCCACCATATAAGATTCACACGAATATCTTTGCCTAAACCCATTATGGTGGACCACTTGTGACACCTAGTATTAGTCAGTCGTATTGCTTATCAGCCAGACTGATTCTGCCTGTCCAGGATGGTCGATGTAAACAAGGGCCGAAGGCATAAGTCCAGACACTTACTTACAGGAAAATTACAGTCGTCATCTGTCAGCAGCCCTTGGTTGGTCTTCTGACATCTGGCCTCTCTTCTTGGTGCTATACTGGTCTGATTACTCTGGCACCTTTTCCAGAATCAACATACTACCGGAAGACAGAGTCTTGCCGCTAAAATGAAAACCGTATGTGGAAATACTTTTATTTATTCAGGCATTGGCTGAGCTATGAGTGCTGCTCTAGTAAGTGTCCACGCCTTTTTATTTAAGCAGTAAATATACGGAATATTGTAGCTTACAGGCTTCGGAACGCTGGCTGGCAAAGGCATAGTGTTTAGGTCACGTGTCGAGCTGCTGAGGCCAGCGATTAAAAGATACTCGTACGTGATTGGTGGTCAATAACAAACAAAAGATTGAGATCAAGGAAGGTGCAATGTCCTTCGGTTTACTTATCACTGGAAGCTCCAAGGTCCGGCGTCTGGAGAAACCCCTACGAGACCTAGCTGAGAAGAATGGTGCAGACCCTAATACTAACGTTCATTCTGTTTGTCTTCCAGGAGCAACCGTGCCACGTGTCATGGAGGCCATTCCAAAAGCGATTAGAGAATCGAACTGCCATCAGTTAAGGGTAGCTGCGCACGTCGGTACTAACGACTCGTGTCATGTTTCTGTTTCAGACATAGTGAAAAATATGGACAAGTTGGGCCACAATGAATCAGCGCTTGTGAATTCGGTAACGTTGCAGTTTTCCATTTGTAGTGTCGTGCCGCGCATCGATTGTGGGGAATCCGTATGGTAAAAGATTTATAATTTGAATTGTAATTTACAGGAGCTGTGTCGCAGAAATAACTAGGGCTTCGTCGACCTTCGACTGATGATAGCTGCCAGCGGGGACGCATTTGACAGGTCGGACGTCCACTACACACCGAGAATGGTGACCAAGGTGGCTGCTAAAATATGGAACCGTCTTGATGTGAATTATTTTTTAGGAACACCGTGAGACTAGAGGATCCCTCAGTTCAACGAAGAAGACGCGTCAGTAACCTACATCTTGGTTCTGGAAGTGACGGCGCTAATAAATCGAAATTTACAGCTCCAAATACTTCACCCGTTTCCTTTCGGAATGCAAATAGTAAAAATGCGAATTTAGACTCTTCAGATACCAATATTAAGCCACTGAGGATAATGATCCTTAATTGTCGGAGTATTAGAGGGAAAGAAGCCGATTTCCACGCTACAGTTGCGACTAACGATGTCGATATAATATTAGGAACCGAGAGCTGCTTGACGCCAGAGGTAGAATCTAGCGAAGTATTTGCTCCTCAGTTCAATGTTTTTCGGAAAGACAGAACTACCTCAATGGGCGGAGGAGTGTTCGTAGTCGTTAGTAAAACCGTCAATTGTTCCGTAGTAAATGAAACGGAAAATTTTTGCGAGTTAATATGGGCGAAGGTAAAAATTGGCAGAAGTTTAAAGTTCATAATAGGATCATTTTACCGACCTCCGGATGCTGTATTAGATAACACGGAATATTTTAGACAGTTACTTAATAGTATTTCTCAAAAATTTCAGGGACATACATTAATCATGGGAGGTGATTTTAATATACCCTCAGTTAACTGGGACACATTTACGTTCAAGTAATGCGGAAGAGATAGGTTAGTAACCGAAACGTTCCTAGAATCATTCGCGGAAAATTCTCTTGAACAGATGGTCGAAAAGCCAACGCGGAGCGTCAAAGAATCCTGGTCCATTTTGGATCTTTTTCTTACAAACAATCCGGATATTGTAGATACAGTTTGTATAGAAGACTGTATAAGTGATCACAAGGCGGTTGTGGTAACTTTAAAATCTAGGCTGAATTTGAAGCATGATAAAGACAAACTCGTATATTGTTTCGATTAGGTAAACGATGCATTTATGGTCGATCATTTGGTGAAAAATTTGGAACGTACACGTTAAATACAAATTTTGAGGAACTTTGGTTTGATTTTTAAAAAATAATATGGACCGGCTTACATCAATTTGTTCCCACAAAGTTTATTAAGGTTAGTAAGAACTTCCCATGGTTCAACAGGGAAGTGAAACGTTTGCTCAGGAGGCAAAGGTGTTTACATGCCACGGTAAAGAAATCGGGGTACTCGTCTATTCGCGCTAAATTAGTCCAGTTACGAGCGGAAGTGCGTAAGGCAATGTGTGATGCGTTTAAGGAATTCCAAGTAAGAAATTTATCCTAAGATCTGATTACTAATCCAAAAACGTTTTGGTAATATATCAAATTAAGAAGAGGGTTTCGTAAGGTCATGCCGTCGTTGATTAAGGAAAATGGGGAATTATCAGAAACTAGCTTAGAGAAAGCAGAAATTTTGAATAATGTATTTAAAAAAGCTTTCATGACAGAAAACTCGGAGGAGACTCCGATATTTAACAATCGTACCAACAAAATTATAAATGATCTCGCTCTCGATGTCGAGGGAATAACTAAACTGCTTATGAATGTAAATCCCAATAAGGCTTCCGGACCAGACGGTATTCCTACAAGATTCTACTCTAGGTACGGAAAGGAAATTGAGCCGTATTTGATGAAATTATATACCGCCTCCTTGGATCAAGGAAAAATACCAGCCGAATGGAAGTCCACCATCGTAAGTCCAGTGTTTAAAAATGGGAATGTTAATGATCCTCAAAATTATAGGCCGATCTCGTTAACCTCAGTATTTTGCGGGATTTTAGAACACATCATCTATTCAAATGTCATGCGGTTTTTGGATGAAGGTGAGCTTTTAAACCCAAATCAACGTGGATTCAGAAAAGGCCGATGCTGCGAAACACAACTTGCTCTTTTAATTCACGCCGTATTATAGATGAGCAATCCCAGGTTGATTTAGTTCTATTAGACTTTAAAAAAGCTTTCGACACTGTGCCTCACAATAGGTTACTTAGGAAACTTCGCGGTTACGGCATATCTAGACAAATATGCGACTGGGTTGCAGACTTTCTGGAGGGCAGAACACAGTGTGTAATTCTCGACGGTGAGCGTTCATCACTTACTGAAGTGAGGTCCGGGGTTCCTCAGGGAAGCGTGATAGGGCCTCTGTTGTTTCTCATATACATTAATGATTTGTGCGACATAATAAGAGGGATGAACAGATTATTTGCCGATGATGCTATATTTATCGTGAAATCACAACCCAAGATGACTGCGCTTTGTTACAAGACGATATTATGAAAATAATTGCGTGGTGTAAAGATTGGCAGTTGGAGTTAAACGCTAAAAAGTGCCAAGTCATGCTTGTAAGTAAAAAGGTGACACCAATTAGCTTTGAATATACAATTAATGGCACTGTCCTTAGAACGATAGATTCCGCTAAATACCTAGGGGTAACAATTCGTAATAATTTGTCGTGGAATGAGCATATCGAAAATGTAATTGGGAAAGCAAATCGTATGCTTCGATTTCTAGGTCGTAATTTAAAACAATGCACTCCGGAAGTTAAATCGATTGCATACAAGTCTCTAGTGCGGCCTCACTTAGTATATTGTTGCTCTGTATGGGGCCCACATCAAAAGGGATTAATGGAGGCATTAGAGATGGTCCAAAGAAGAGCCGCCCGATTCGTGACAGGTATATATAGTTGGAGGGAAAGTGTAAGTGCGATGTTGAAGGAGTTAGATTGGGAAGACCTGGAGCACCGAAGGCGTTGCTCTCGACAGAAGCCAATTGAAAAATTCTCAACTGACGTATTTCGGAATGACAGTAAAAAAATATTGCTACCAGCAACATTCATATCTCGGAATGACCGCGAAAATAAGATAAGAGAAATCAGGGCGAGAACCGATTCATTTCTCTACTCATTTTTTCCACGAGCAATTAGGGATTGGAATAGAAAGGTTTTACCGGGCGACTAAACATAAAATCCTACAGGAGTAGCTTTCGATACAGCATTCCGGCCATCCTGATCTGGATTTTCCATGGTTTCCCTAGATCGCTCCATGCGAATACTAGGATGGTTCCTCACAATAGCCCATGGGCGCCTCCTGCCATATCTCTTCTAAACCATTACCTTCCCGGATAGGTGCAATGCACCCTCCGCCACACAGTTTTAGTGAATCGCTGAGTAATAGTAATAGTAAATAATAATATAAGGTTGAGTCACGAGGCAGCCCCGCGTGCGAGGGTCAGTGCTTCTGCTGACCGCTGAATATTAACTGCACTTGACCCCCAGTAACGTTTCCTCATTGATGAATGAGTTTTACTTTGATTCAAAAAAATTATCCTTCTTTTATTAAACAGACTTTTACACCTTTTTTCTTCTGGGGAGACATAGTTGATGGAAATTTAAGCTTAGATTACAAAGCTGTAGCACCAGTTCATAAAACGTACCATAATTTTGTGGCGATGGATCGTCCTGTCCCTGGTCCCTGTGGAAAATAAGCGAACATTAGTTCACAAATAACAAAAAGTAAGTTTTACAAAAAATTGTCTTTAATATTGATACATTATTACTGTGTGGTGTTAACATATTCTTTGTTTGTATCATTAATTGTACTAGATTTAGGTAATGTTACTAGAATTTGAGAAGCTTTAGGAACTATTAGTTTAGTGTTAAACTTTGCTAATCTCTTGGAATAACGTGGTACACATAAAATATGAGAATTTTTTATAAATGTAACTGTTACAAAAGTGGTTAGACTTATAGTAAAGTTTTTTCTTTTTTTTACCTGCTTAATGTTTCTTAACAGCGAAGAATGGGGGGAAGGCAAGGAATGGGAAAGAATTCGGCCATGGCATTTTGAAGGAAGCATCCTGGCATTTGCCTGGAGTGATTTGGGAACCCATGGAAAACCCAAATCTGGATGCCCGGACGGGGATTCAAACCTTATAGTAACGATGGTTTTATAGTTAGCTGGGTTGTGTATTTGAGTTTCTGCAGGTGTTAACATATGGTTTCGACAACCCAGCATTTAATATAGTTGGTTCAGTTGAGGTAACTATTGGCTGTGATAGATTTCTTTATTGGAAAACGATATTAAATGATCCCGAAATATAAGGTACTATGTATAACAGGTAGTAAAATTCTTACCAAGTGTCGCTTGTTCAATTATTCCAGTTCCGATTAACATTATCTTATTAACAATTTGATTCATTTGTTTAGCCAAACACATAAGTATTACATTATGCGGGTGTCAAGGCCGGCGGATAATGTGGGTATGGTGGGTAGCAGTACCCACCCGGGAAATTCGGGGCGGATATTTTACTCATCCGGAGCAACTGGGCGTGTACAGGGGAAAGTACTAACATAAAACATAGCAACTGGGCGTAGACTTGCATTTAACAGACTGCACATCCACTCTTGACACAGGACACCAAGATAAACAAAGGTACCACGGTAACTGACAATCTAATGCCATTGGCCAGTTAGAGATAAACATAATGGCAGTGATTCAATTAATACTTTTTCTGCAGTAGGTCAGGCAAGGCGTATTATATATATTTGTGGTGCAAACACATGCACACACATCCTTGGCAGGGTAAAATTTTACAAAATTAGAAAAATTAAACATTAACTTAGTTTTTTGACATTTCCAATTCCACAAACCGAAAAAGTCCTCTTTTAATAATTTTTTTCGGAGAGAAATACGAAATACAACCTCTTCTTTTGAATACCAAATTACACCAAGTTTTGTATGCCATCTTCAATTTTCTCCATTTTTTTCCATGGCGTCGGCCGTCGTTACGCCATTTTTCATTTTTTTCAAATTACATCTCTTAAAATCCAATCAAAATTAACGAAAATATGGTCCCCACGATTATTTTCTTTTGCGGTGGTTGGAGAGTCTGTGAGAGAAGCCAATAACGATGAAAATTTCATTACATTTTCAAAGGCTGAAAATGTGACTGAACTGAAATCATCGTTACAAAGAGGTGCTCGCAAATGGTTTCATCATTACTGTCATAATGAAATTCTTAACTTGATGGCTACTACAGTATTGTAAATGATGAGAAAAAAGTGTAGCTGATTTTTTTCTATTTCAGTAAACGTTAGTTATGATATTTCCAGAAATAACAAGTTAAGACATGTGCTGAGGTGGCTGATCTTCGCGCTCAGCTTGCAGCTTTGTTAACGAAAGTCACAAGACTGGAAGCTGCCGTAGCTGAATGCAACAGGTGTGGTATGGGTGACCCTGTTGAAGCTAGTGATCTCTCAGGTTCTCCCCTACCAGTCATTGTACCTGCAGTCCAGGCTGAGAAGTTGGAGTCTGTGCAGCGGGGGCCTGATGGTGACTGGCGTGTGATTTCTGGACGTCGACGCCGCATGTGGGAACAGTCGTACAAATCTGAATCTCAGGAGGGTAGGATCGTATCACTGTCCAAACGGTATGATATATTGTCTAGGACTGACTCACTTTCGCAATCGTTAATCTGCGAGTTGCCAGGCAACCAGCGCGCTAGGTATAAGCAACCACAGAAGGGGATTCTGGTGGCAGTAAGCTCCAACGTTAGGTGGTTTATTTATCCCTTTAGGGAAATGGCGAATAGGTCAGGGATCAAATCCAAAATCCATTCATTGTGCGTTCCGGGAGATATGATCCAAGATGTGAAACAGGCCATCCCGGGTTCCTTTGAACGGACGGGGTGTACCCAGATGCAGATTGTAGCTCACGACATCTTGGGTCGGAGAGTATCCTCTCTTCCTTCCGGCCGCTTGCTCAATGGGTGAACTCTGTGCTAATGACCGCAAGATTTCAGCTGAGTTAACTATCTGCAGCATCATCGATAGAACTGAATGTAAACCTCTGGTTCGGAGCCGAGTCGAAGGTCTGAAGCAGAGACTGCGGCGTTTCTGCGATAATCATGGCTGCAGATTTATAGGTCTTCGCCCAAGGGTCGAGTTGTCTACGGTTCCATTTGATAGATCAGGTGTGCACTACACACGTGAATCGGCTACGCGGATGGAAGGGGCTGTGAGGAGTGCATTGGGGGATTTTTTGGGTTGAGGGAGGAAGATCCTAAACTGGGTTTACAGTTACGGGCAATTAAATTCGACACCATATGGTAGGAGTAGCTTAAATCAATATCGACTGTTAAAAGTACTGGTTATTAACTATAGAAGTGTTTGTAACAAGCAGCCTGAGCTTAGCGTTATTAGTAGCACAGAAGCTGATATTGTATTAGGTACTGAAAGCTGGTTAGTACTGGATATGAGTTCAGAAGAAATTTTTAACAATAGCTTGAACGTTTTCCGTAAGATTAGATTGCATTCCAATGGATGTGGTGTATTTATAGCTGTTAATACACACATGTTATGTAACGAAATAGATATCGATACGGTCTGTGAAATCATATGGATTAGACTAAACGTAGCTAGGACGAAACTAGTAATAGGGTCTATCTATCATCCACCAGCTACAGATGTAACTATTGCTGAGGCCTTATGGAATAATGTATGTAATATAGCACGTCAATTTCCAGATCATACAATAATACCAGGAGATGACTTCAACTTTCTGTATATCGACTGGACAAATTACATCCACGTTACTGGTGGCAGGGTAAAAACATCCTGTGAAGTTATTCTTGACATTTTCTTAGATCTTCATCTTGAGCAACTCGTCACTGAACCAACGCGGTGCCACAACAGAAACGAAATCATTTTATATATTCCTGTTACAAATAGTCCTGAATTTTTTTTTTTTTTTGTTTTTTTTTTTGTTTTTTTTTTTTTTTTTGCTGTCGTCAGTCTTTAGACTGGTTTGATGCAATCCTCCATCCCTTCCTATCCTGTGCTAACATCTTCATTTCTACATACCCCTTACAACCCACGTCCTCAATTATCTGCTTCATATATTCTAATCTCTGTCTACCTCTGCAGTTCTTACCTTCAACTGTTCCCTCCACTAACAAATTAACCAATCCAGCATGTCTCAAAATATGACCTACCAGCCTGTCTCTTCTTCCTGTAAGCTTCTTCCATAAACTTCTTTTCTCACCCATCATTTCTAAAACTCGTTCATTTCTTACTTTGTCTGTCCACCTAATTTTCAGCATTCTTCTGTAGCACCACATTTCAAATGCTTCAAGTTTCTTTCTTTCCGGTATTCCTAAAGTCCATGTTTCGCTACCGTAAAGTGCTGTGCTCCACACATAGAGTTTTAAGAAGTTTTTTCTAATTCCTAGATCAATATTTGAAACTAAAAGGTTTCTCTTTTTCATGAAGGCTCTTTTTGCTAGTGCTATTCTGCTTTTAACATCATTCCTGCTTCGGCCATCGATTGTAATTTTGCTTCCCAAGTAACAGAACTCACTCACTTCTCCTATTGCATCAGATCCTATTTTTATATTTAATCTGCTAGTATTGGTGTCATTTCTGCTACATTTCATCACTTTTGTTTTACTTTGATTTATATTCAGTCCAAAATCTTCCTTCAGTATTTTGTTCATGCCATTCAATAACTTCTCAATATCCTCAGCCCTCTCTGCTAATAAGACAATGTCGTCAGCAAATCGTAGCATACTGATTTTTTCTCCCTGAAAACTTATGCCACATGGAAATATTTCTTTGACTTTCTTCATTGCTTCTTCTACATACAAGTTGAATATTAACGGGGATAGACTACAACCTTGTCTCACACCCTTTTTAACTGATGCATGTCTCTCGTGATTCTCTACTTTTATCACAGCCACTTGATTCTTATATAGTTTATAGAGGATTCTTCTATCTCGATACTTTAGACCTGACTTCTTTAAAATTTTGAACATCTTGTTCCACCTAACATTATCAAAAGCTTTTTCTAAATCAACAAATGCCATAAAAGTATCTTTGTTTTTCTTGATCCGCCCTTCAAGTATTAATCTTAGAGACAGAATTGCTTCCCTTGTACCGCGATTTTTCCTGAACCCAAACTGATCTTCACCTACTATCTCTTCTACTACCCTTTCCATCCTTCTGTATATTATTCTGGTCAGTAATTTTGAAGCATGTGATGTTATACTAATTGTGCGATAATTCTCACATTTGTCAGCTTGTGCTTTCTTTGGAAGTGTGAAGATGATATTTTTATTAAAATCTGTTGGAATTTCTCCTGTTTCATAACTTTTTGATATCAGCTTGAATAATCTTTCGATTCCTTCCTCTCCTAGAGATTTAAGAAGTTCTGCAGGGATCTCATCAATTCCAACTGCCTTATTTGCTTTCAAGTCATTCAGAGCTTTATTAAATTCTGTCCTCAAAACAGGATCTCCTAAGTCATCCATGTCGACATCGCCTTCCTTTTCCAATACACTATTGTTCAAGTCGTCCCCAACATACAGTTTCTCAATGTATTCCTTCCATCTGTTAGCTCTATCTTCTGACCTTAAAAGATGTTTCCCATCGGCAGCATTAATGTTCATACCTCTTTTCTTCATTTCTCCAAAATTCTGTTTGATCTTTCTATATGCAACATCTACTTTTCCTGCAACCATTTCCTTTTCTACTTCTTCACACTTTTCTTGTAGCCATTTTTCTTTTGCTATTTTGCATTTCCTATTTATTTGATTTCTAAATTGCCTGTACTGCTCTTTTCCTGCTTCATCCTGAGCATTTTTGTACCTTCTCCTCTGATCGATCAGCTGCAAAATTTCTTCTGTGATCCAAGGTTTTCGGGCAGCTTGTTCCCTAGAGCCTAAGGTTTCTTTGCCAGCTTTCATTATTTCGGTCTTTAATGCACTCCATTCGTCCTCGGTTGAGCTCCTTTCACAGTTAATTCTTAGACCTAAGTCTACCATTTCTGCAAATTTTTCTCTTGTGCTAGATTGTTTCAGTTTATTCACTTCCAGTCTGTTCTGCTTATGCTGCTTCCTTATTCGCTTGAATTTCAGCCTGCACTTCATTACTATCAAATTATGGTCCGAGTCTATGTCTGCTCCTGGGTACGCTTTACAGTCTAGAACTTGATTCCTGAATCTCTGTTTGACCATGATATAATCTAGCTGATATCTGCCTGTATCCCCAGGACGTTTCCAGGTGTATATTCTTCTTGCATGGTTCTTAAACAGTGTGTTCGCCACTACTAGCTTATATCTTTCACAAAATTCTAGCAACCTGCTTCCTCGCTCATTTCTTTCTCCTAGACCAATACTTCCTACAGTATTCCCACTTTTCCTTCTCCCACTATTGCATTCCAATCACTCATGATTATTAGATTTTCCTCCCATTTCACATATTGGATTAATTCTTCAATTTCAGCGTATATTTTTTATATATCTTCGTCATCTTCCTGTGACGTTGGCATATATACTTGTACTAATGTGGTTGGGATGGGCTTGGTTTCTAACCTCATCAAAATAATCCTGTCACTAAACTGTTCATAATAACTCACCCGTTTCCCTACTTTCTTGTTCATTACAAATCCTACACCAGTGACTCCATTGACAGCTTGTATGCTAATTATCCTGTGTTCCCCACACCAGAAATCCTGTGCGTCCTTCCATTTAAGCTCACTAATCCCAACAACATCTAACTTAAGTTGTTCCATCTCCCTTTTTAAGTTTTCTAACCTACCTGCTGTGAGAAACAAAGCTGCGCTGGGGTTGAGCACAGACTTCATAAGCTCAACTAGTCGCCAGGAAACGACTAAATCAAAGGTTCTGTTCTTTTTTTTATGACTCGTGCACCTAGGATGGTTAACTGATCGTGATGGTCGCCACCGAATTTTGATAACCTAAAATCCGGAAAAGGTCTGAAAACTACTCGAAGATAAAGTCAAGTTTCTAGGGTTCCAGAGTTTTATTCACAATTGCATAGTCAAATTATTCAGTTAACACTTGAGGCAAATCGAAACTTCCTTACCCTAAGATTACCGGTTATGAAGGACAAGCAGCAAGAGATCCCCAAATTTAAAAGTTACATTGCCTACCACGCTTCCAGTATGGTGTCGAACACACGCGGTTTTCTCAACTTCCTGTGCCCGATGATTTCGGATCACAGCCCGAACATCCACTCCCTAGGACACCCGACCAAAATGTGCCCTGAGACCACATGGCCTCCTCTATTTATTGCCGCGATGACGTGATTCCCCTGTGTACCAACTTATCAACAAAAATAAGCTCGCTAACTGGATTCCTTAACCTTCCCTACTATGTACCGACCTATAGCGCGAGTCCTGTATCAGTCCCATGATCCTCTTCGTTGCCGGTAATGTTTTGAAACGTAATTCATTGTTTTTGGTAATTTCTAAGATATTCAAGCTATCGTCAAGTAAAAATTATTTTTGGATTCTCTGAATTTTTTCCAACTGTTTAAACTATTCCTCAAGTCTGTATGTTCACTGTACGGTGTTTTAAAAATTATTTCCCACCCCTCATGTTCCAATCAGTACATTTAAACTTATAAATTCTATTGCTCCCCTGTTACTACTCCGATTTTGCTAAAAGGTACCTCAAAACATTCCAAAGTGAGTGTAGCTTCCTGTGGTGTATAAATTATTACAGTGAAGATGGAGTTCTCGCCGTTATGAATTTTCAAAATGTTAACTTGTGTTGTGGCCTAGCTAATTTAATTTATTACTCGTTAAACCTTCCATATCTAGAGCTAAGAGTTACAAATTCTTAATTCTAGGGTGTTTTTACCCCTTAATCTACCCTTTGCAGTACTGAAAAGTGTCTAATATTATCAAAATACGGGCTGCAAATGTTTAACATGTGTGCTTATGGCGTTACCTTCCGATCCTTATTACGGCCTACTTTGGTAAGTTTTTCCATCTAATTTATCTTTTAAAGTGTCTTGAATGTCTATTCCCACTAAATGTGCTACTTTATCCCATCAAAATCGGTGTTATAAGTGAACAGTTATCTGTATCAGTGTCGGTATCGTGTCCTAGGGGTGGGCCTATCTGATCTGCATTAGCCGATTCTAGACGAAGATACCGGAGTGGAACACCAAACTTAGAATGAGAAACTGATACTTCTACTAATAATGACCTGAGGGGACATTATTTAACTAAATAACAGGCACCTTACACTGCCCTATTCAGCCTTCTAACATTCCACGCTCCGACTCGTAGAATGTTTCTATCCATTCTGATGACTCCTCCCTGAGCAGTCCCCACCCGGAGATCCGATTGGGGGACTATTTTACCTCCGGAATATATTACCCAGGAAGAAGCCATCATGATATATGTAATTTGAGAGGATTACATGTCCTCGGGATACCCTTTGGGTCTTTAATGCAGTGGTTTCCCCTGCCTTCTGCATCCTCATGCCGTTGATCATTTCTGATTCATCCGCCTTTAGGGGCCGTTTCCAACCCCAAGGGCAAGAGGGTGCCCTGAACCGCTCCCCGCTCTTCCGCCCTCTTTTCAGAGGCCGTTGGCAAGCAGTGGGTGACTCCTTATACCGGGAATCTTTCAGTCGCCAGAGCCTCGTCCGTGCAAACAGGGTGCACCACGTGAAGGAGAGGTTGACATTTGGTTGGAAAAGACTAGTATAGTCTCTCCCAAACCCTTACACCCCAGTCCTGAATTATTAAATGAAATTAATTAAATTAAATTGCAATGGAGCGCAAGCTCCGGTGACAATTTCCCTGAACATCCATCTTCCCTCTTTTCTGCATCCACCTACATTTACCCTTTACCAATTTTAACTTTAAATTCATTCAACGTTTTTGGCAAATTATTCATCATTTCTGTTGGTAACTTATTCCAATCCCTGACACCCTTACCTAAAAAAGAGAATCTTCCTACACCCTTGTGCCTGAAATCGAATGCCAGCTTGTGGTCATGGTCATCTTTTCCCTTCCACGCATTACTTTCAATTCTTACACCAATATCTTACCATGTCTCATCACCAATATGCGCCTTGTACACTCCAATGAACCTCTTCACCCTCCTTCTGTCTTCCAATGAGTCCCATTCCAGCTCTTTTATCATATCTGTTATTGATTACATTACGCGATAATTTCCAGAAACAATCTAGCAGCCCTTCTTTGTACATTCTCCAACTCTTGTATTTGATACTCAAAATGTGGGTCTCATGCTACACTACCATATTCAAGCAATGGTATGACCAACGTTTTTTAACCCAATTCCTTTACTTCTCTCGTATATCCCCTTATCACCTTCTTTAACAAATGCAGAATTTTGAAACCTTTTCCTACCACCTGTCCAATGTGATCTGCCCAGTTAAGCTTGTTATCAAATGTAATGCCAAGATATTTACATTTCAAGTCTTCAATAAGCAATTCTTTACCCATATGATATTGATGATAAACCTTTAGTTTTTTTATTTGTGTATCTAATAAGCTGACTTTGCATTTCTTTTCATCCCATGTTTACCAATCCAACTAGTTATCCTGTCCAGATCACCCTGCCACTGTTTACAATCTTCAACCTCTTTGATCCTTTAATATAGCATCATGTCATCTGCAAACAATCTAATTTCTGATAGTAAACAATCAACACAATTATTTATTAGAATAATAAATAGCAATTGTTGCAATACGCTACCCTGTGGCACTTCCACTTCTTTTGACACCTCATTTTCTGTTTTCTACCTTTAAAAATTTCTTCTATCTAGCAAATCAGTTTCTGATCCACTCAAATATATTTTTACCTTATTTACTACCATTTTATGGCTCACTCTGTCAAAGGCGTTTGAAATATCTAGTGCTACACTATCGATTTGACCTCCCTTGTCAATTTCATCGGAAATATCTTGCAAATATCCCACCAACTGAGATTCAAATGAATATCTTTGCCTAAAACCATGTTGCCTACTTGAAAACCACTTACGCTCCTCACATATTCACGGTAACTTCCACCACCACGGGAATAAGATATAATAAAGCTGTAATTGCTACAGTAAAATTAACAACCGCGCGCGCAATAAAAGAAAGCATTGTTTACAGATTCGAAAAGGCACCGAACAAGTGTTTTAGAATGTATTTGAGGAATATTTACCCTATCTTCATAAAAGCAAGAGGCTTGGTTGAAGAGATGTGACCTCGATTCATGCGTGTAGTCAGGGGATGTACCGAAACGGATAATACATATACCGAAACCGACAATCAGGGAGGGGAATGATCACCCGTGGTATACATGTGAATTTAAAAGTTTACTTAAAAAGCAAAGGAAGATATAGTACATACTGTACATGCACGCTCAAAAGGGACAATGTATAGGAGTGATTTAGAAAAGTTTGACGAGCGATGCGTTAGGCCTTTAATGACTTTCGTTGCAATTCACTTTCCAAGAGCCGCAACGAAAACTCAAAGAAATTTTGGTCGTATGTAAAAAAAAAAAAAAACTTAGTGGTACTGCCAGTTCTACCACAAGACGGTCTTGAAGTTGATAACAGCCGCGACAAAGCTACCGTACTTAACAACGAATTTAAAAATTGTTTCATTGACGAAAACATGGAAAACATTGCCGCCTTTCCACAGCGTGTACAATTTGAGATGGATCCGATACAAATTGATAGTGCATGCATTATAAGCAACTAAAACTCCTGAAACGGGAGAAAGCGGCAATCAGAGTATTTTCAGAATACGCGGAAGAAATAGAACCATTTCTGTCAAATATATTCCGTAAATCTTTAGAAGAGAGAAAAGTACCTTCTGGCTCGAAAATAGTGCCGGTGATTCCTGTTTTCAAGAAAGGAGATCGGAGAGATCCTAGGAATTATCGATCCATATCTCTAACATCTGTTTGCAGTAGAGTTCTGGAGCATGTCATATGCTCTAACATTATGAATGTTCTAGATGAAAACGGGTTACTTACAGCAAACTAACACGGATTTCGGAAGAACAGATCGTGTGAAATGAAACTGGCCCCATTCTCGCATGACGTAATGAAAGTTATCGATGCAGGTTCACAAGTTGAGGCATTTTTCTTGGATTTTCAGAAAGCTTTTGGCTGTGTACCACAAACGACGTTTAGCGAAGATTCGAGCTATCGGTATATCGGATCAGATTCGCGAATGGATACGCGATTTTCTAACTGGTCGGTCACAGTATGTTGTTGTTTACGGCGAAGCCAAAGCTAGATGTTACTTCGGGCGTTCTTCAAGGATGTGTAATAGGACCAATTGTTTTCCTAATTCTTATGAACGATTTCTGTGACAACTTTAATTGCATTTTGCGATTGTTTGCTGATGATGCACTTATTTATAGAGAAATAAGATGCCCTGACTATTACTCAGAAATTCAGAGCGATCTGGATGTTATTTCGGAATGGTGTCATAAATGGCAGTTTACATTTTACTTCAAAAAGTGCAAGGCAATACAAATAAGTAATAAAAAGACTCCACTTGTTCACGAGTACAAAGTTAACAATTCAGTTATTACCAGGGTTAATTCCATGAAGTTATGTTAAATCATATAGAATTTATCTTTAGTTAAAGAGAAATTTGAAGGGCTTACAAAAAATCGAGGCGCGTCATCAGTTCTCCACCAAGTTTGTTATAGGTTAGGCTTGGATGGCTACAAATATGGAAAAAAAATTCTTCTAACAATGCTTCTTTTATCACCAGTTCCTCTTTCGGCAAATGTTCATCTTACTCCTGAAATCAACTGCAGCTTTTAACAGTCTAGCTTGGATTTCCTAGAGACATTTATCACTGTAGCCTCATCTGGATGAGAAATATTCTGGTAAAAAAGCTCGTTACTTATTACTGACTTAGTACCTGGGTGACCGATATTCGCTCGGCATCTTTCGATTTCTGTTCAATATCCAACATTTCGAGTAAAGATGGATTAAGGTAAAAGGCTTGAAGGCTTCCTAGGCGCTTTGAGGTGCACATTTAACCAAAGAGAAGCTTAACTAACATCAATAGGCTTACTGGTACCTGAACCTTCTACGTAATGAGGTTAGAGCCGTTTTAGAGAAACCAAATACAAAAATTTGCCCTTTTTTAAATTAAATATCGTGTTAAAAACTTGAAAAGCAAAACGTTATTTTATATGAAATTTCATCCAAATCGCTAGATCCATTTGCAAGACCCCCTCATAAATTGCTTTCAAAGAAATATGCTATTATTATGTTAAATAGAAATCTTAATGCCAGTAATATGACGTGGTTGGTTGAAATGAGACCTGGACCAGAAGATAAATTTCGCCATAGCCAAGTTTGATGATGAATTCGTATGAAACTCGTCGAGACAAATCGAAAATAAATAATTTATTTTTCTGATATGTCAAGTGAAGAAGTTAGGATTATATCCGGTCTGGACCAGAAAAAAATCCACAAAAACCTCTATGTCTATACGGTGGAAATGTACTTTCAATATTTTATTTTGTTCCTAATGTTTGTTGTTAGGTTGAAATACTGCCTGGGCCAGAAGAAACGTTGCCAAAAGCACAAGGAACTATACCTATAACTGATTTTTTACATGTTATATCTCGAAAACTAAGCGAGATATCAAGAACATTTATTCTTTATTTTCGATATGTTTCATCGAGTTCTATAAGAATTCATCATTAGATTATGATAGACCATCATCAGTGCTAAATTCATTCACTCCGATAAAACTATGCTCATACCTCGCTTGGTAGTATTTAATGATAAACTAACAACCACTTTTTACGGTCAAAAAGTAAACGATTATTACTTTATAACTGGTACCGGTAATATCACCTCTGACAAAACCGATGATAAATTTTTAATTAGCTTCCTTTTTAAATGTTTTACAATTAAACTTGCATTGCTAATATTTCCACGGGTCAGCCAGTAGACAAGAACTGTTCGTCTAAATATTCTTTTGGCTTTCTGGTACCAGAATTGTATACGAGATGGCGTTAGTGCCGTTTTCGAGATACCGAGTGAAAAAATTGTTCGTATTTTTTAAACTCGCTTTTTTGTAGGGAAGTCAACTAATTAGGTAATCTTAAAAGTCAAAACGTTATCTAAATATCAAATTTCATCCAAATCGTCATAGCGGTTTCCGAGATCCGAAATATATATATATTATCCCTATTGCACGGCTGCTAATAATTCTCAAGTATTACTGGAACACATCTTTCACAAAATAATGTTACAAATATATCACTTAACATATAATTCATTTTCTGGTATCGATTCAACCAATAGGATTGATCCTCATTCTACTACCATTTCTCTAGATAGTAGGAACCTTGTATAGTACACACGGAGTAAGAATTTAGTAATGACTGTTGTACCTGTCCTACAGGATTAGGTGCGTTTACCCGACTCCGTAGGGACATATTTGAACCTTTCAGCGCACGATAAAAGCTCTCATGATCGAACATTCCGCAACGTGCAGAATCGTCCTATATTGCTGTAAAAAAAATCAATTTCCAGGATCCCATCATACCTCAGATCCAAAGTTGACACAACATGCACAGACACCATCAATCTGCCGTGCCTCGGGAATCAATTCAATATTTTTAGTTCCAAAAACCAGGATTATTTACTTGCTAGAATCCACCCCCGCAATTTTACAATTTGGTGGGCTAAAATTCTTCTAGCAATATACATCTAAACTTAATAGACAATATTGAGCACATGAATCAATTAAAAATAGTTAGCACTTATCTCGTATGTACACCGTTAACACTAAATCTTAATTTTTGACTCCTAAGATGTCCTGTTTATATGTAACAGGACCATTTCGCACCAATGGAAATGACCCTTAGGGGCCGTACTAGGTACCCGAATTCAGTTTCCCTATTTATTTTCATTATTGCTAATTGATCTACCATCCCTATCCTCATTAGATACAGCACCTTTATTTTCATTATTCTGATCGTTACTTCTACATCTACATCTACATTCATACTCTGCAAATCACAAACATTGTGCTAAGCACCAATACTAAACCCGCCCATTCCAATCCCGAATAGTGCGAGGAAAGAAGGAATACATATAAGTATCAGTACGGCATCTTATTTCTCTAATCTTATCCCTCCGGTCATCTCCAATAAATTCGAACGCAAGCTACGTCGTCTGTCTTCCAAACTATCCCAGCCCAATCTATGTATCAATTCGGTGACGCTTACATAAGGGCTGTAACAACAAGTCACGAATCTAGCGGCTCTCCTCTGCACCCTCTCAACTGAGTCAATCAGAACCTTGCGATACGGATCCTAAACCCCACAACAGTAATCCAGATGCGGACGCACTAGTGTTTTATACGCTATCTCCTTTGTTCGAGCATTACAATTCCTCAAAATACGACCTATAAATCGTAATTTAGAATTAGCCTTGCCTACGACGGAAGTTATGTGCATGTCCCATTTCATGTTGCTTTGTACTATCACCCCCAGATACTTCACGGAATCAACCGTGTCAACAGCTGAATTGTTTATTTTGTACTCGTGAACAGGGCCGCCGTAAGCGGGCGTGCAAGGCGTGCACCGCACGCGGGCGGCACATCGAGGGGGGCGGCAAAACGAGCGATCGACAGTCGCCGCCCCGTGATAATTGCCACTCCATTGTCGCCGCGACGAAATTTGCGGCGAATTATGTAGCGGGCGACCTTTTTTTGGCAACAATGGGGGCGGCAAATAATGTACGAAGGGGCGGCAATCTCACAGTTTTTTTACCCGGTTCGGAAATTTTCTAAATCCACTATTGGCTGTAGTAAGACAGGGGGCGGCATAATCGGTATTGCACGCGGGCGCTGAAACAGCTAGCGGCGGGCCTGCTCGTGAACAAACTGATTCTTCTTGTTACTTATCCGCATTGCCTTGTACTTTTTGCAATTAAGTGTAAGCTGCCATTTACGACACGAATCGAAAATAGCATCCAAATCGCGCTGAATTTCTAAGCAATCGTCGGAGCACCTTATTACCCTATACATAACCGCATCGTCGGCAAACAATCGCAACCAGCATTTGACGTTGTCACCTAGATCGTGCATCTTTGCTCCCATGCCATCTATTAATTAAATTTTTACTGCCAATATTGTAGTTTATTTATTTATTTATTTTATGGCCACAGCACATAATTAATAATACAATTATATACAATTGTTTCACACTAATAAAAAAATAACATTAAATTATAATTAAAATTCAAATTGACAATACCTTCATAAAAGTGGTTACGATAGGGTCTGCAATTTCTTAAAGTGATGTTAAATAGTGAATATTCGAAACATCATTTTGAGTTAGTTCGTATTATTATAGAAGAGTAGTCTTCCACATTTACCCTGCTATTAGACCTCATATATGGAGACGACGTAAGAGACCTTCACCACGCATTGAAGTGAAGCAGGGCGGAGGAGGAGTGGGGGAGCATGGCCGGAGTGGAGGGGGCATGGCCGCTTCCATACAGACACGGGGAATATGTACAAAAACCTCAAGGGTACTCTAGGATAAAGGTGACGCCGCAATCTGGTGATGGATTATTATGTAACTCGATATGACAAATAAAAAATGAAGAATAAATTTTTTTGATATCCTGCTTAGTTTTCGAGATATTCTGTCCCAAATGTGAAATGGTTTTGGTTGAAATTCAGAAGAAAAAATTGTCAAAGTCAATTTTGATGATGGATTCTTATTTAAAAAGACGAGACAAATGAAAAATAAAGAATAAAAAATTTCGATATCTCACCTAGTTCTAGAGATATACTGTATCAAAAGTGAGGTGTCTCGAGTTGAAATGGAGAAGAAAAATTTCGCTAAAGTCAAATTTAATGATCGATTCTTATGTAACACGACGAGACAAATCGAAAATAAAGAATAAAATTTTTCGATATCTTGCTTAGTTTTCGGGATATACTGGGAACATCGCAATTGTTTGGAAGCGCAATATCGCCACTGCCGCTACTGCGCATGCGCGAGCCTGCTTCACCAATTTAACGTCACTTCTCCTCCATATATTTCCTTCCTCCATGGACGATTTAACTGTCCGTTGCTCGTTGCAAAGATAGATGGGCGAAGAAATAGAAAACAGTAAGAAAGATTCTTTTGTGACTCTCTGAGCTAAAAATAAATTTATAGTTTTAAAAACTAAAAACACGCTTTTGTGGCAATGTGAACTAAAAGGTTAAAAATAATCTTAATATACAAAGATTTTGTTTAACAGCGAAAGAACGTCCTACAATCATGATATATATTATTTCTATAAGGTATTTCTATAAGCCTGTATCTTCCTTCATCCTTAACGGAAATCAATGAATGAGGTGTCATTTAAAAGCTTATGGTCTCCCCTTTGATCATATCATATTTTAAGAAATGAAGTTTTTGGAATTCGACCCTTACAGGGCAAAAATGTCAATTTTTTCTAAAATGCTGTTTTCTGTGTTACAAGTAATTTATCTCCCTGGATACCTATCTGAAAACGTTTAATGAGGTATCATTTTAAAGAATAAGATCTCCGCGTTAGCGAAGTCGTATATTACGAAAGAAATTTTTCTGAATTTGACCCTTAAAGGGCAAAAGTATCAATATTTTTGCAATGCGTTTTTGTGTCACGAGCGATTTATCTCTCTTAATATCTAACCGATATAGATCAATTAGGTATCACATTAAATACTGAAGTCTCCGCCGTGATAAAATTATATTTTAATAAAGGAATATTTCGTAATTCGACCCTTAAAGGGCAAAAATGTCAATTTTTCTAAAATGCGTTTTTTGTATCTCGAGCCATTTGTCTCTCTGGATATCTAACCGAAATCGATAAATAAGGTAGGTTTATGAGGAGTAATTTCTCAGCTTTGTGACATCATATTTTAAGAAAGAATGTTTTTGGAAATCAAACCTTAAAGGGAAAAAGTATAAATTTTTCTATAACGCATTTTTGTGTCACGAGCGATTTATCTCCCTTAATATCTAATTGATATAGTTATAAGAGGTATCATATTAAAGAATAAGTTCTCCGCCGTGGTAACATTATATTTTAAGAAAGGAATGTTTCGTAATTCGACCCTTAAAGGGCAAAAATGTCAATTTTTCTAAAATGCGTCTTTGTATCTTCAGCCATTTGTCTCCCTGGATATCTAACCGAAATCGATAAATGAGGTAGGATTATGAAGAATATTGTCTCAGCTTTGGTGACAGCAGATTTTAGGCAAGAAGCTTTTGGAATTCAACCCTTAAAGGGAAAAAGTATAAATGGTTCTACAACGCATTTTTGTGTCACGAGCTATTTATCTCACTTGATATCTAACCAATATAGATAAATGAGATATCATATTAAATAATGAGGTAACCGCTGTGGTAACATTATATTTTAAGAAAGGAATTTTTCGTAATTTGACCCTTAAAGGGCAAAAATGTCAATTTTTTGTGTCTTGAGCCACTTATCTCCCTGAATATCTAACCAAAATCAATAATTAAATTAGGATTATGAGGAGTAATGTCTCAGCTTAGTGACATCATATTTTAAGAAAGAATGTTTTTGGAATTCAACCCTTAAAGGGAAAAAGTATAAATTTTTCTAAACGCATTTTTGTGTCACGAGCGATTTATCTCCCTTAATTTCTAACCGATATAGATAAATGAGGTATCATATTAAACATAAGGTCTCCGCCGTGGTAACATTATATTTTAAGAAAGGAATTTTTCGTAAATTGACCCTTAAAGGACTAAAATGTCAAATTTCTAATACAGCATTACAACACACAATTACAATGTCGCTGACCATAGCCTTTAATTAAAGCAATAAGATAACTTTACAATAATAACTATTTTGCACATTAAACAAAACCTGAAGTATTCTTTCCTTTAATTCCGGATATTCAATTTTTAAACGCCATAGATATCCGTAAAAACAACAGAGGTTTTCTTTCACCACGATCTCTGGCAGTAGGCCTACAACTGTATTGTCTCTGGCCATCAGCATTCATTTATGCTGATGACACAGCAGTTGCAGCTCAAGGCACAATCTTTGAGGCATGGAGGTGAAGCTGACAACAGCTCTTGAAGATATGGCCAAGTATTATGATGCTAATCACTTGAAGCCCAACCCTGGAAATACACAGGTCTGTGCTTTCCATCTGAGAAACAGAGAAGCCAGAAGGAAGTTGAACATCAACTGGAGGGGGCAACAAGTACTACACTGCGATACACCTAAATATCTAGGAGTAAAGCTTGATCGATCTCTCACATTCAAAACCCATTGTGAGGATCTGAAACTTAAAGTATCTGCCCGGAACAACATCATCCGGAAACTTACAAGTACCTCCTGGGGAGCACAATCAAATGTGCTTCGTACATCTGCCCTGGCACTTAGTTTCTCTGCAGCAGAATACTCAGCACCAGTTTGGCAAAACTCTGCACATGCAGGTTGATATAGTATTGAATGATACTGGTCGCATTGTAACAGGTTGCCTAAAACCAACTCCTATTAGTAAAATATACCAAATCATGGTATAGCACCACCTGACATTCGTAGGAAAACAGCTGCAGAGAGGGAGAAGAGGAAACAAGAAACAGACCCCAGACACCCTTTGTTTGGACACGAACCTCAACCCACAAGGCTGAAGTCAAGGAAGAGCTTCGTACAATCAACTGCAGCCATAACATCTTCTACTGTAGCACGCCGTCTAGAACTATGGCGAAATTCGTTGCCTGAAGAACAGTGGAGGAACATCAAAGAGGCACCGGCTGCGGGATGTAATCAGCCATATGCTATATGGAAGGCTCTAAACAGATTAAGAACTGAAATGTCCCGATGTAAATATAATATTAAAAATTGGGGGTACACTAATGACAACGATCTATGTGAATGTGGTGAGCTTCAGAACCCACAACATCTTCTGATATGCAGGAATCTCTCTGAAACCTGCAATATCGACGACCTTTACAGGGCAAACGAGGAGGCCATCAAGATTGCGTAATTCTGGTCACATTCTATATAATTGTGTTTATAGTTTAATATTAATTAATTAATGTTATTTGTTTTTTTAACTTGTTATGTCCTGGACACGAGAAATAAATAAATAAAGCATTAGTCTTCTGTTTGAATAAAATCATTCATTTACAACTAGCTGACCCAGCAATGCTTTGCTATTGCTGGACTTGAGTACTTTGAAAACCAAGCATATACAGACAGTATTTTTCTGTTTGTTTTAAAGTATACATTTCCAAATTTCCATTGAAATCGGGTAAAATCTGTAGTTTTGTTTAAATTAGGGGGTTCTTGAAACCATATTAAGGAAACATTTTTTAATTTGTTTTAATGTATTCGTGTGCAAATTTCTATGGAAATCGTTAAAATACGTGAGTTTATTTATGTTATTGGGTATAAAAGGAAAGAGGGGGTGGCTTTCTAGAAACATTTTTGTCAGGAACTTTCAGAGATATGCACTCAACCACTCACCAAAGTTTCATCGTAATCGGATCAAAACTGTGGTATTCAATAAACATCATTGGAAATTAATATGGAAGGAGGTAGAAGGGGAGAGTGGTGGGCTTAGACAAACCAAATTTAGACAGTATTTTTCTGTTTGTTTTACAAATTTGGATAAAAACAGTAGTTTTGTAGCAAGAACATTGGTGAAAATTAGGATGCTGTAATGGGGAAGAATGGCTGCGTTTTTGCCGATCATGTATGTGTGGCATTTTTATGTTGGTTTTAAGTATAGACCCTACATGTGCAAATTTTCATCGAAACGGATCACACACACACACACACACACACACACATATATATATATATATATATATATATATATATATATATATATGCAGTATTGTTCTATTTGTTTTAAAGTATAAGTGCGAGATTTTTCGTAGAAATCGGATAAAATCTGTGGATAATTATGTACAGTTTTCGCGGCGGCAATGCTTTATAAAAACTTCTCGGGTTTCAAGCCGCGTCAGAATTGAGCCGTTAATGTTAAGCGGGGGCTTGACAATGGAAGCAGTGCAAGCTTCCGAAACGTCGCCAGACGGCTCAATTCTGACGCGGCTTGAAACCCGAGAAGTTTTTATAAAATCTGTGGGTTTGATTAAATTAAGGGTTGTGAAGGGGAAGAGAGGTTGGTTACTTGGATTTTTTTGTGAGGTAACGTCGCAGTCGCGCACTCAACAAATCACAAGAGTTTAATCGTAATCAGATAAATTTATAGGTTTCAATAAATTTCATTGGAAATTAAGAGGGGAGGGGGTAAAAGGGGAAAGGGGTGGGCTTAGGCAAACCAAATGCAGACATTATTTTTCAGTTTGTTTTAAAGTATACGTTTGCGAGGTTCCTTCAAAATCGGGAAAAAACTATACCTTTATACAAGGTATATTGGCAAAAATTAAGGGGGTTTAAAGGAGAAAAAGGGTTTCATTTTTGGAAACCATATTTAGGCAGTATTTTTCTGTTTGTTTTAAAGTATACGTGTGCAAATTTTGGTGGTAATATGATTAATTCTATGGGTTTGTTTAAATTAAGGGTTGTAAAGGGATGGAGGGGGTTGTTTTTTTAAATTTTTTTGTCAGGAACCATCGCAGACGTACTCTCTACAACTCAACAATGTTTAATCATAATCGGATACAAATGTGTGCGTTTCGATAAATATCATTGGAAATTAAGAGGGAAGGGGGTAAAAGGTGAGAGGGGTGGGATTAGGCTAACCAAATTTACATAGTATTTTCCTGCTTGTTTTAAACTATACGTGTTTAAAGTTCCTACAAAATCGGGTAAAAAACTGTACCTTTATATAAGATTTATTGGCAAAAAATTAAGGGGATGTAAAGGGGAAGAAGGGTTGCATTTTTGGATTTCATATGTAGACAGTATTTTTCTGTTTGTTTTAAAGCATACGTGTGCAAATTTCCATAGAAATAGGATAAAATCTGTGGATTTGCTTAAATTAGGTGGATAAGAAGAAGATGAGGGGTTGCGTTTTTGGAAACCATACATAGGCAATACTTTTCAATTTGTTTTACAGTATATGTGTGCCAATTTCCATCAAAATTTGATATTATCTGTAGTTTTTTTAATTTATAGGTTGAAGGAGGGAAGAGGGGGTGGTGGGGTGGAAAAGGGGAGAGGGATTGGGTTTTGATAAAACTAATGTCTATGGTATTTTTCTAATTTTTTTTTTTTTTTTAAAGTATATGTGTACAAAGTTTCATCGAAATCGGATGAAAATAGAGGGTTTATGTAAAAATAAGGGGTGGGAAAGGGGAGAGGGGATGCATCTTTGCAAACCAAATGTAGGCAGTATTTTTATGTTTGTTTTACAGTACACATGTGCAAATTTCCGTAGAAATCGGATATAATTTGTTGGGTTGTTAAAATTATGGGGTGTTATGGGGAAGAGGGGTTGTGTTTTTGGAAGTATTTTTCTGTTTGTTTTAAAGTATATGTGTGCCACTTTCCATCAAAATCGGATAAAATCTGAAGTTTTTTTTAAATTTTATTTATGAAGTGTAGGAGGGAAGAGGGTGTGGAGAGAAATTGGGTTTTTGTAATACTTATGTCTACAGTATTTTTCTATTTTTTTTAAAAAAAGTATACTTGTGCAAAGTTGCATCGAAATCGGATAAAAAGTGTGGGTTTGTGTAAAAATTAAGGGATAGGAAGGGGGAGAGGGTGTGGTTTTTTGGAAATTTTATTTCTTAGCAACCATCTCGGACGTGCACTCGACAACTCACCAAAGTTTCTGTAAAATTTCCCCACCGTTTGAGATTTTTTTTTAAACTGAATGGTTTCAAGTGTAAATTTTGATTTATTAGGGTGATAGGGAAAGTGGGTGGCTTTTGTAAACCAAAGAGCGACAGCATTTTTCTCTTTGCTGTAATTTATACATGTGAAAAGTTCCATGCACATTGAATGAAGTTAATAAAAGGAACAATGGAAATTAAGAGAGGAGGGAATAAAGGGGATGAGGCGTTGGGTTTTGGGAACCATATGAAGGCAGTATTTTTCTCTTTGTTTTAAAGTATACGTGTGTAAAATTACATCGATATCTGATAAAAATGGAGGATATGTATATGAAACATTGACAAAAATTGAGGGTTGGAACAAAGGAGGCGAGCAGTTGGTTGTTTAAAACCAAATGTAAACATCATATTTCTCCTTGTTATGAAGTGTACAAATGCAATGTTCCACCGAAATCAGGGTTTCAATAAAGATTACTAGAAGTTAATAGGGGAGGGTTAAGGTGGAGGAGATGGGCTGACATCTACCTGGAGGCTTACCCGTGGTGGGGGGGAGGGGGGGGAAGGAACATTAATATTGTGTGCATTGGGGATTGAAGAGCTTCAACCTGACCATTCTAAAGTTGGAAACAAGCAGGAAAGAGCTAGGCATAGTGGTTAAGCTAAGGTTTGATAATGTTTTGAGCTGACTTGCAACTAACCTATAGGTATCAAAATATGTAACTGTATAGTTCAACTATTGAAACACACAAAAATTTTTGGTTACCTTGGATTAGGTGTAGCATCTAAAATAATTTTCCTAAAAATATGCATAGGGTCACTTTGCTCGACAGTCATGCAAAGTGGCCACTTAGCGTCAAAATCAGAAATGATTGATTAAAAATGCTCTTAATTTGGAAAACTGTATACATTGCTTAAAGAAAAGTTATATAATATAAAAATTGTAACAGGAAAAAAGTAAATTTGCAATGGTATTTTTGCAAACAAAACAAAAGCTCTTTTCTTTAACTTCAGCACAGGGTTTGCGAGGTTTCATAGGGATCAATCGCTCTTGTGATAAAGGTGAAACACTTTCATTGCATTATATGCCCTGTGTGTCTTCTTGATCATCATCGTTATCAAATAACTAGCGTAGTTCCCGGCGTTGCTCGGTATAGTTGACGAAAATTTACCCGTACACTATTTTTATTCCCGCAATGAGAAAAAATTGTACAAAGATTCATAAAATTCGCTCCAACGTTTTTTTGGAATTAAAGCAAACATAGATTCAACCAAGAGACTGGTGGGTTGAAGTTTATTTGCACGTACACTATTTTCATTCGTCCGAAAAGATTCATGTGTATCAAGCTTCATTAATTTCGTTAAGAAATTGTATTACTACGAGTACATGACTAAACAAAGCTAGATTATGTTAGAGACTCTCATTTGATACTTTAACTCCGCAGATTCAGCCTTTTATACAAATATCAAAAGTTAATCCAGAATAATATTTATATATAAAAATCAGTGTACATATGTCCTCTATGCGCTCCTAAACCGTACGTCCGATTACCGTGAAACTTTGACCAGTTGTCGAGTGCACGTCGGAGAAGGTTCCTAAAAAATAAAATTTCCTAAAAACATCCCCTCTCCCCATAACACCCCATAATTTAATAAACCCCACAGATTTTATCCGATTTCTACGGAAATTTGGACATGTATACTGTAAAACAATCGGAAAAATACAGCAATCATATGGTTTCCAAAAACGCATCCCCTCTCCCCCTTCCCACCCTTTAATTTTTACACAAACCCACACATTTTATCCAATTTCGATGGAGCATTGCACACGTATACTTTTAATACTGTAAAAAAAAAAAAAAAAAAAAATACAGAATTTATCCCATCATGATGGAAATTTGCACTAAAATACTTTAAAACAAACGGAAAAATACTGCCTACATATGGTTTCCAAAAACACAACCAGTCTCTCCCTACCCACCCCCTAATTTTTACACAGACCCTCACTTTTTATCCAATTCCGATGGAAGTTTGCAAGTGTATGCTTTTAAAAAAAAAAATGAAAAATACTGTAGACATTAGTTTTACAAAAACCCAAACCCTCTTCCCTTTCCACCCCTTAATTTTTCCACAAACCCACACTTTTTATCCGATTTCGGTGGAACATTGCACACTAATACCTTTAAAAAATTGAAAAATACTATAGATATTAGTTTTACAAAACACAATCCCTCTCCCCTTTTCCACCCTTCCCCCTTACACCCCATAGATTAAAAAAAAAAAAAAAAAAAAAAAAAAAAAAAAAAAAAAAACACAGATTTTATCCGATTCTGATGGAAATTGGCACACCTATACTTTAAAACAAACAGAAAAACACTGTTTACTTTCAGTTTGCCAAAGCCCAATCCCACGTTCTCCCCATTTACCACTCCCCTATTAGTTTCCAGTGACTTATATTGAAACCCACAGTTTTTATCTGATTTTGATGGAACTTTGCAATTGCATACTTCAAAACAAGGAGAAAAATTCTGTTTACATTCGGTTTTAAATAGCCAACTGCTCTCCCCCTATACCCCCAACACCCTGATTTTTGTCAATATTTTCATATACATACCCACAGTGTTTTTACGATATCGATGGAACTTTGCACATGCAAACTATAAATCACACACAAATTTGGTCTATATTTAGATTGCAAGAACCGAAACCCTGTTCTAATTTAGCGCCACATTATTCCCCCCACCCCCACCCCCAATGTTCTTTATACATACTCACAGTTTGTAGCCGATATCGATGTTCCTTACACTAACTTTATTGAATGTGGATGGAACTTTGCACATGTATAAATTAAAGCAAAGAGAAAAATGCTGTCTATTCTTGGTTTACAAAACCCACCCACTTTCCCAATCGCCTTAATTAAGAAAAATTTACACTTGAAACCAATCAGTTCTTTGGAATTATCTCGAAAACGCTAGGGAAATTAGACAAAGTACATAGAAACATTATTAAAGTACATATTATTTCATGTTAAGCTGCACTGGACAGATTACTATCGGACAATTGCTAACCAAGTAATTCGAACTTGAAATTAATGTTTTTGTGACAACACACAAATCAACAGTTTTATTTGATGTCGAAGGATATTTTCACACATATACTTTAAAATAAGTGAAAATGATGTTTATATTTGGTTTACAAAAACTGCACCCGCTATCCCGTTTCACCCCTCTTATGACTGATTGACACGTGCAACTTTTCTCTGTTTAGCGTATTTCTCCAAAACAAACTCAGAATTTTTTTGTATATATGCTGATTAGAATCGCCAAAAAAACATTGCATATGCAAGACCATTGCAATAACTTGAAATTGAAGGGAAACAGTAATTAAAACTTATATATAATACATAAATTTATACATATCTAATTTTTACTAATACAAACATTCAAATGTATTTATTTAATCTATATGTGTACTCAAGTCTAGCAATAGTGAAACATTGCTGGGTTAGCTAATCTTGTCTTGTCTTGTATATAAGAATCAATGTGCATATATATGTTTGTCTGTCCTCTATGCGCTCCTAAACCGTACATCCGATTGCGATGAAACTTTGGTGAGTTGTCAAGTACGCGTCGAAGAAGGTTCCTAGAAAATAAAATTTCCAAAAAAACCATCCCCTCTTCCACATAACACCCGAAAATTTAATAAACCCCACAGATTTTATCCGATTTCTACGGAAATTTACACATGTGTACAGTAAAACAATCTTAAAAATACAGCATACATATGGTTCCCAAAAACACATCCCCTCTCCCCTTCCAACCCCTTAATTTTTACGCAAACCGACACTTGTTACCCGATTTCGATGGAACATTGCAGATGTATACATTTTAAAAAAATAAAAAATACTGTAGATATTATAATCGTAGGCTTCCGCGGCCAGAGTCAGTTGATTCTTGGCTGTCCGGGTGGCGCCGCGTCATGTTCATCGTAGCCGATGTTTCGACCCTCATTCTGGGGTCTTCTTCCAGGGCAGAACTGCGTCTTCCATCAGTGAGTGGTCTTTGTTTTATAGCGAGGCCAGCGCCCCCGTCTGGATGTTTCGATGTGCCCGGACAATCAGAAGGTCCGAGCCGTCACGTGTTTAGTCGGCCTGGAGGGGGGCTTGCGCGGTCTGGCGGGATGGCGGGAGGTGACACGTGACATGTCCTGTTCGCACCAGCGAGCGCCAGGCGTCGTGTAATTTCAGCCCGTTTGTCCTCGTTAATATTGTTTGGGCGTTTAGCAATTTCTAACCGCCTCCTTTACCCTCCTTGGCCACCATTTATCCTCGCGCACTATCAGGGTGGTATTTTCGAAGTCTATGGCGTGATTTGTTTCGGCTGCATGCCGTGCAATGGCGGATTTGTCAAAGTTGTTAGATTTATAATCGCGGATGTTGTTCGCGCAGCCTCTCCCTTATAGTGCGCCCGTCTCTCCTATGTTACATCCGACCACAGGTGCACGGAATCTCATAGACCCCGGCCACCTGTAGTGGAGGCAGCCTGTCCTTAAACCTTGACGAGCTGGTTACTGACCTTGCTGTGCGCTTTGTAGACAGGTTTTATATCAACTTTTTTAAACAGCTTCCCGATTCTGTCAGTAACTCCTCTTATGTAGGGTAAGACAACTACTTGGCGTTCCTGAGAAGTGGCTTGATTAGACGTTGAATTGGCGTCTTTGTCTGTTGTAGCTGCATGCAATGCCTGTCTAATACAACGATTGTGGTAGCCGTTGGACTTGAATGTGTGTTGCAGCGCTTCCTAACTCCGTCGTCAAACTATTTGCGTCACACACTTTCGTCGCTTCTTGTATACAAGGTCGTGAGGACGCCTCTTTTTGTCGCTGGATGGTGGTGCGATGCGGCGTGTAGATATCTGTTTGTGTGTGTCGGCTTCCGGTACACTGAGTGTCCAAGGTTCCCGTCGTCACGTTTGGTTACTAGCACATCTAGGAACGGCAGCTGTCCTCGTTCCTCCGTTTCCATGGTGAATTTAATTTTAGGATGTGCTTTATTTATAAAATCCAGGAATCTGTCAAGCGCACTTCGTCCATGGGGCCACACAACAAATGTATCGTCAACAAAGCGTAACTACAGACGCGGTTTTGAGGGGCGCGTTTTCCAAAATTTCCGTCTCCAGTTCCCCCATAAAGATGTCCGCCGCTATCGGCGAAAGCGGTGAGCCCATGGCCGCTCCTTCCACTTGGGCGTAAAATTTCCCGTCGAAACTGGAAGAACGTTGATTTAAGACAAAACTCGGCTAGGTCCGCCAATTCTTCTGAGATGTTAAGTGCCGATAGCTTGGTGGGTATTACTGTCACTGCTTCTTCCACAGGTACGTTGGTGTAGAGCGACACAACATCAAAGCTCACTAGAATGCCAGTTTCTTCGATTTTGAGTGATGATATTATTTCTACGAAGTGTGAGCTATTTCTGACAGTCGAAGCGATGCCTTCTGACAAGGGTTTTAGTTTGTCGGCGACATAGCGGGCTAGTGGATGAGTCGGAGAGTTAATTGCGCTGACGATCGGCCGTAAAGGAACTTCTGGCTTATGTATTTTGGGCAAGCCGTAGAACCGAGGAGTAGAGGTGTTATTTCTCTTCAGTTTAGTCCTTGATTTCTGGTTCGATTTCCGAAGAATTTATTGACAAGAGATGCCACTTCAGACCTCAGTTTACGTAGATGGGTTCCTATCTAGCGGGGGCGTATGTCTCATCTTCTAAAAGGGTCACAACCTTTACTGTGGTAGTCTTCCGATTTCATCAATACTGTTGCGTTTCCTTATCTGCCGGAAGTACCACAATGTCTTCGCGCTGGCGTAGTCTGTTCAAAGCTATGTTTTCTTCTCGCGGGAAGATTGCTGCGAGGGTGGGGAGTTTCGCTCGACTGAGGATTCGCGCCGTCTTCTCGGTCGAATTTCGTCTGCCTGTTCCGTGTTTAACTTCTCCCTACTGCACTCTCTACCCCTGCGACCGATGTCCAACGTCGGCAGTTTCGAAGGTACCGGAGCAAAGTTAGTCCTTTAGCCAGCACAGAGTTGGTGGCTGCATCTAGTTCTTCCCCAGTTAGGTTTACAACCGTGTTCTTCGTCTCCACCATTGTTGTTTCCGGGTATTGTAGGCTTTTCAGTTTTCCGAACTTGCGTATATGTCTTGTACTTGCATTGTCATGGATATTCTCTGCGGATTTTGCTGTGGCTGCGTCGAGCGTCATCCAATCGGCATAAGAAAGAAGACTTGCGAGTTCTAAGTGGATATGGAATATTTTCTCTTCGATATGAGCCAGCTCACTTCTAGTCTGATGTATCCTTTCTCTCAGTAATGCAAAACCCGTGTTGCGCAGAAATTTCGTAGAAATAATATCATCACTCAAAATCGAAGAAACTGGCATTCTAGTGAGCTTTGATGTTGTCTCGCTCTACACCAACGTACCTGTGGAAGAAGCAGTGACAGTAATACGCACCAAGCTATCGGCACTTAACATCTCAGAAGAATTGGCGGACCTAGCCGAGTTTTGTCTTAAATCAACGTTCTTCCAGTACGACGGGAAATTTTACGCCCAAGTGGAAGGAGCGGCCATGGGCTCACCGCTTTCGCCGATAGCGGCGGACATCTTTATGGGGGAACTGGAGACGGAAATTTTGGAAAACGCGCCCCTCAAACCGCGTCTGTGGTTACGCTTTGTTGACGATACATTTGTTGTGTGGCCCCATGGACGAAGTGCGCTTGACAGATTCCTGGATTTTATAAATAAAGCACATCCTAAAATTAAATTCACCATGGAAACGGAGGAACGAGGACAGCTGCCGTTCCTAGATGTGCTAGTAACCAAACGTGACGACGGGAACCTTGGACACTCAGTGTACCGGAAGCCGACACACACAAACAGATATCTACACGCCGCATCGCACCACCATCCAGCGACAAAAAGAGGCGTCCTCACGACCTTGTATACAGAGCGACGAAAGTGTGTGACGCAAATAGTTTGACGACGGAGTTGGAAGCGCTGCAACACACATTCAAGTCCAACGGCTACCACAATCGTTGTATTAGACAGGCATTGCAGCAGCACAACAGACAAAGACCGCCATTCAACGTCTAATCAAGCCACTTCTCAGGAACGCCAAGTAGTTGTCTTACCCTACATAAGAGGAGTTACTGACAGAATCGGGAAGCTGTTTAAAAAAGTTGATATAAAACCTGTCTACAAAGCGCACAGCAAGGTCAGTAACCAGCTCGTCAAGGTTACGGACAGGCTGCCTCCACTACAGGTGGCCGGGGTCTATGAGATTCCGTGCACCTGTGGTCGGATGTACATAGGAGAGACGGGGCGCACTATAAGGGAGAGGCTGCGCGAACACATCCGCGATTATAAATCTAACAACTTTGACAAATCCGCCATTGCACGGCATGCAGCCGAAACAAATCACGCCATAGACTTCGAAAATACCACCCTGATAGTGCGCGAGGATAAATGGTGGCCAAGGAGGGTAAAGGAGGCGTTAGAAATTGCTAAACGCCCAAACAATATTAACGAGGACAACGGGCTGAAATTACACGACGCCTGGCGCTCGCTGGTGCGAACAGGACATGTCACGTGTCACCTCCCGCCATCCCGCCAGGACCGCGCAAGCCCCCCTCCAGGCCGACTAAACACGTGACGGCTCGGACCTTCTGATTGGCCGGGCACATCGAAACATCCAGACGGGCGCTGCCTCGCCTATAAAACAAGACCACTCACTGATGGGAAGACGCAGTTCTGCCCTGGAGAAGACCCCAGAATGAGGGTCGAAACATCGGCTACGATGAACATGACGCTGGCGCCACCCGGACAGCCAAGAATCAACTGACTCTGGCCGCGGAAGCCTACGATTATAATATCTACAGTATTTTTTATTTTTTAAAATGTATACATCTGCAATGTTCCATCGAAATCGGGTAACAAGTGTCGGTTTGCGTAAAAATTAAGGGGTTGGAAGGGGAGAGGGGATGTGTTTTTGGGGAACCATATGTATGCTGTATTTTTAAGATTGTTTTACTGTACACATGTGTAAATTTCCGTAGAAATCGGATAAAATCTGTGGGGTTTATTAAATTTTCGGGTGTTAGTGTGGAAGAGGGGATGGTTTTTTGGAAATTTTATTTTCTAGGAACCTCTTCGACGCGTACTTGACAACTCACCAAAGTTTCATCGCAATCGGATGTACGGTTTAGGAGCGCATAGAGGACAGACAAACATATATATGCACATTGATTCTTATATACAAGACAAAGACAAGATTAGCTAACCCAGCAATGTTTCACTATTGCTAGACTTGAGTACACATATAGATTAAATAAATACATTTGAATGTTTGTATTAGTAAAAATTAGATATGTATAAATTTATGTATTATATATAAGTTTTAATTACTGTTTCCTTCAATTTCAAGTTTATTGCAATGGTCTTGCATATGCAATGTTTTTTTGGCGATTCTAATCAGCATATATACAAAAAAATTCTGAGTTTGTTTTGGAGAAATACGCTAAACAGAGAAAAAGTTGCACGTGTCAATCAGTCATAAGAGGGGTGAAACGGGATAGCGGGTGCAGTTTTGTAAACCAAATATAAACAATCATTTTCACTTATTTTAAAGTATATGTGTGAAAATATCCTTCGACACATCAATAAGAACTGTTGATTTGTGTGTTGTCACAAAAACATTAATTTCAAGTTCGAATTACTTGGTTAGCAATTGTCCGATAGTAATCTGTCCAGTGCAGCTTAACATGAAATAATATGTACTTTAATAATGTTTCTATGTACTTTGTCTAATTTCCCTAGCGTTTTCGAGATAATTCCAAAGAACTGATTGGTTTCAAGTGTAAATTTTTCTTAATTAAGGCGATTGGGAAAGTGGGGTGGGTTTTGTAAACCAAGAATAGACAGCATTTTTCTCTTTGCTTTAATTTATACATGTGCAAAGTTCCATCCACATTCAATAAGTTAGTGTAGGAACATCGATATCGGCTACAAACTGTGAGTATGTATAAAGAACATTGGGGGTGGGGGGTGGGGGAATAATGTGGCGCTAAATTAGAAACAGGGTTTCGGTTCTTGCAATCTAAATATAGACCAAATTTGTGTGTGATTTATAGTTTGCATGTGCAAAGTTCCATCGATATCGTAAAAACACTGTGGGTATGTATATGAAATATTGACAAAAATCAGGGTGTTGGGGTATAGGGGGAGAGCAGTTGCTATTTAAAACCGAATGTAAACAGAATTTTTCTCCTTGTTTTGAAGTATGCAATTGCAAAGTTTCCATCAAAATCAGATAAAAACTGTGGGTTTCAATATAAGTCACTGGAAACTAATAGGGGAGTGGTAAATGGGGAGAACGTGGGATTGGGCCTTTGGCAAACTGAAAGTAAACAGTGTTTTTCTGTTTGTTTTAAAGTATAGGTGTGCCAATTTCCATCAGAATCGGATAAAATCTGTGTTTTTTTTTTTTTTTTTTTTTTTTTTTTTTTTAATCTATGGGGTGTAAGGGGGAAGGGTGGAAAAGGGGAGAGGGATTGTGTTTTGTAAAAACTAATATCTATAGTATTTTTCAATTTTTTAAAGTATTAGTGTGCAATGTTCCCACCGAAATCGGATAAAAAAGTGTGGGTTGTGGAAAAATTAAGGGGTGGAAAGGGAAGAGGGTTTGGGTTTTTGTAAAACTAATGTCTACAGTATTTTTCATTTTTTTTTTAAAGCATACACTTGCAAACTTCCATCGGAATTGGATAAAAAGTGAGGGTCTGTGTAAAATTAGGGGGTGGGTAGGGAGAGACTGGTTGTGTTTTTGGAAACCATATGTAGGCAGTATTTTTCCGTTTGTTTTAAAGTATTTTAGTGCAAATTTCCATCATGATGGGATAAATTCTGTATTTTTTTTTTTTTTTTTTTTTTTTACAGTATTAAAAGTATACGTGTGCAATGCTCCATCGAAATTGGATAAAATGTGTGGGTTTGTGTAAAAATTAAAGGGTGGGAAGGGGGAGAGGGGATGCGTTTTGGAAACCATATGATTGCTGTATTTTTCCGATTGTTTTACAGTATACATGTCCAAATTTCCGTAGAAATCGGATAAAATCTGTGGGGTTTATTAAATTATGGGGTGTTATGGGGAAGAGGGGATGTTTTTAGGAAATTTTATTTTTTAGGAACCTTCTCCGACGTGCACTCGACAACTGGTCAAAGTTTCACGGTAATCGGGACGTACGGTTTAGGAGCGCATAGAGGACATATGTACACTGATTTTTATATATAAATATTATTCTGGATTAACTTTTGATATTTGTATAAAAGGCTGAATCTGCGGAGTTAAAGTATCAAATGAGAGTCTCTAACATAATCTAGCTTTGTTTAGTCATGTACTCGTAGTAATACAATTTCTTAACGAATTAATGAAGCTTGATACACATGAATCTTTCGGACGAATGAAAATAGTGTACGTGCAAATAAACTTCACACCACCAGTCTCTTGGTTGAATCTATGTTGCTTTAATTCCAAAAAACGTTGGAGCGAATTTTATGAATCTTTGTACAATTTTTTCTCATTGCGGGAATAAAAATAGTGTAGCGGGTAAATTTTCGTCAACTATACCGAGCAACGCCGGGAACTACGCTAGTTATTTGATAACGATGATGATCAAGAAGACACACAGGGCATATAATGCAATGAAAGTGTTTCACCTTTATCACAAGAGCGATTGATCCCTATGAAACCTCGCAAACCCTGTGCTGAAGTTAAAGAAAAGAGCTTTTGTTTTGTTTGCAAAAATACCATTGCAAATTTACTTTTTTCCTGTTACAATTTTTATATTATATAACTTTTCTTTAAGCAATGTATACAGTTTTCCAAATTAAGAGCATTTTTAATCAATCATTTCTGATTTTGACGCTAAGTGGCCACTTTGCATGACTGTCGAGCAAAGTGACCCTATGCATATTTATAGGAAAATTATTTTAGATGCTACACCTAATCCAAGGTAACCAAAAATATTTTGTGTGTTTCAATAGTTGAACTATACAGTTACATATTTTGATACCTATAGGTTAGTTGCAAGTCAGCTCAAAACATTATCAAACCTTAGCTTAACCACTATGCCTAGCTCTTTCCTGCTTGTTTCCAACTTTAGAATGGTCAGGTTGAAGCTCTTCAATCCCCAATGCACACAATATTAATGTTCCTTCCCCCCCCCCCCCACCACGAGGTAAGCCTCCAGGTAGATGTCAGCCATCATCATGGACCTTATTCTACTATTGAAGGGAAAAGTCCAAAAATTTGAGCGTTTGTGTCTATCTGTGTTTCGATACCATTTCAGCCTTCAACTTTAGTAAACTGTGTTCTCCTAATTAAGTGTTTATTCGCTCACCAGAGATTAGTTTTGATTTTTAGCAATGCTTGAATATTAGCTTTAAATTGCTACCCCTCTGAATTTACCTTCACCAAGTTTCTAGCTAAGGCTACGGTTACACTACAAGCGAATTCGCGCAAACTATCCTTCGCGCGAATAAACAAACCCATACAAAGGCAGGGGTTACAGTAAAAGCGAATTTGTCGCGCGACTCGCTTGATGTTCAAACTGGTTTGTTTTTGTTGCGCGAATGGAGCGATTCCTTGTAGGCTGAGGCAAGTGCTGTAAATTGTAGGTTTTATTTCCCGCAAATCCATCCTTGTCTACTTCAGTTGTATTTAAATATTATTATGTATATAATGAAAAGCTGATATGTTTTGTATTTGACAGAAGAATACTGTGGATTTTCTGATAGTGAAATACATTCTCTAAAGTTACACTGCCTTGTCATTTATTTCTAAATTGTATTCAGTATACATATATGAGTATGTGTCATACGATAATATTCATAATACTTCAGTGACTGGTTCTTTAATTCTTCAAAAATTTGAAAATATTCACTTATTAACCCAGAAATGCCTCTTTCTCTATTCAAATGGAAAGAGTTTCAAAAACGGGTTTTCAGCTAAAAATAAAATTCATTTTCAATATACATATTCTTAAATTTTCACCAGTCGAATCTGATCTGATAAATTTTACAAATACAGCACCAGCCTTCAATCCTCTCTTGAATCATGCTTCCTCGTATGTGAGTTGCCAAGTCCAGGACCTGATCCTCGCAGTTTCTTGCAGGTCTAAAACCTGCCGGTTCAACCGGGGTTTGCGAAGATAATTGGAGCGATTCTATTGTAGATGATTCTTTCAAATAACTTGTAAGTAGTACTTAACAGTGAAATAGGTCTAAACTTCTCTGGGACATCAGGGCTTTTCCAGGCTTCAGACTGGCCATGATCTTTGCCCGTTTAAAACTCCGCAGGGATGACACTGGTCTGTAGTATGTTAGTAAAGAAGCGGGCCAACCATTTTGATACTATTACACTATATGCTGTTGTGTTGAAATCCGTTGTATTGCTATAAAAAATCATCCTAAAGCTCATATAATTAAACAACTCTTATGAACTGTTGGAATCAGGAGCCTTAACCACTGAGTTACTAGACTGCTCTGTATCGGATATATCAACTTTATACTGTATTGCATTGCTTTGAATTGCACCATATAAGATTTGTGCCCAATTGTAATGAAAATTGCAGACATTGAAGAGCCTTGTCTGAAATCAGGGTCGGCGGATAATGTGGGTAGCAGTACCCACCCGGGAAATTCCGGGCGGGTATTTTACCCACCAGGATTTTGAGATCTACTAAGTAATATAGAGGAATAAAATGAGAGTAGATCAAATAAGCATATCAGTTTCATCACTCAAAATGCGTGTAGAATAGACTGTTTACCCGCATTCGCAATAAATTCCTTTGTTGTTTCAACAGAGACCGCCACCCCAGCTCCACCTACTGAGCTCGATCGACGGCAAACAATTGTGAGTGAAAGCAAAAATGCTAGTAGGTCCAAAACTGTTATGCGTTACCTTAGTATATTTCGAAGGCACTCTCGTTGAATTCGTCTGTATTATCTACAAAACAGTTCAAAAGGGAAAAAATCGTTGCCCAGCTGTAAAGGAGAAACCAAATTGGTGTAGATATAAAATAATTGTTTAAAAAAAAAAACACTAAAAAATTTAAAATAACTTTATACCTTGCTTAGGAGAAACTAAATCTAAATGGACAATATTTTACATTGCCAGATAAAACTGTAGCTTTTTGTAAAGAACATTTGCTAAAATTAATTGGGGTAAGCGAGTGAGTGGTAGGGTTTTGTAAACAGAATGTAGACACTATGTTTCTCTTTGTTTTTATGCATACATGTGCAGTGTTCCATGGAAATCTGATAAAACTGTGGGTATTTATAAAGAACAATGGAAATTAGGAGGGGTGGGGGTAGAATGGAAGAGGGGTTGGGCTTCTGCAACCTAATTTAAACACAATTGTTCTCTATGTTTAAATGTATACATGTGCAAATTTCCTTCAGAATCGGTAGAAACTGTAAATTAAAGGATGGAAAGGAAGGAGAGGAGTTTGGACTCTCGAAACCAAATGTAGACAGTATTTTGCTGTTTGTTTTAGAGTATACATGTGCATACTTTTTTCAAAATCAGAAACGAACGGTAGCTTTGTATAATTAACATTGACAGTGATTAAAGAGGTAGAAAGGGGGATAGGGTTTGCGTTTTTGTGAAAGATATGGGGACAGTTTTTTTTTCTTTTTCTATTGTTTTAAAGTATACACATGCGAAGTTCCACCGAATCAGATTAAAATGTGGGTTTTGTACAAATATTAAGGGAAGGGGAGTTAGGGTAGTTTTTTTAATTTTTTGTCCAGAAATATTATCCATAAAAAATTACATATATATGTGCCAACTTTCAAAAAGATCGGTCAAATGGTGTCGACTGTAGCTTTCTAAAAAGAAATTGACAGAACTCAAGGGGGTGGAAACGGTGAGAGGGGTTCAGTTTTTGCAATCCAAAGAGTTGGCATTATTATTATCTTTGTTTTATAGTAAAAATTTACTAAATTCTGTCAAAACCGGATAAAAACTGTGGTTGTGTATAAAAATTAAGCGGTTTAATGGGAGAGGGGGTGGGTTTAGATCTTTTGGTCAGACACCTTCTTCGTGAAAAAATACATATAAGCACCAACTTTCATGGTAATCGGTCAAACGATCGCTTTTTATAAAGAACATTGACAAAAGTTAATGGGGTTGAAGGAAGGAAAGGGGTTGAGCTTTGGCAAACCAAATGTTGACAAGATTTTTCTCTTTGTTTTACATGGGCCAAGTTCAATGAAGATCAGATAAGAAATGTAGATTTCTATAAAATTAAGGGGTGTAAAGGGAGACATGGGGGTGGTTTATTTATTTAATTTTTTTATTGTCAGAAACCTTCTCCATGAAAAATTACATGTATATGCCAATTTTGATGGAGACCAGTTAAATGGCGTCGACTGTAGCTTTGTATAATGAACATTGGTAAAAAATTTAGGGGGTGGATAGGGGAAGGGGGCTTCAGTTTTTTCAAACCAAAAGTTGACAGTATTTTTCTCTTTATTTTTGGACTATACATGTCCAAAGTTTCATCGAAATCGGATAAAAAATGTGGGTTTGTATAAAAATTAAGGGGTGTAATGGGGAGAGGGATGTTTTTTTTTATTTATTTATTTTTTGGTCAGATTCTCCATGAAAAATTACATGTATATGCCAACTTTGATGATAATCGGTCAAACGATGTCAAGTGTAGCTTTTTATGAAGAACATTGACAATAATTAAAGGGGTGGAAAGAGCAAAGGGTTGACCTTTGGCAGGCCAAATGTTGACAGGATTTTTCTCTTTGTTTTGAAGAATACATGGACAAAGTTCAATAAAAATCAAATAAGAAATGCAGGTTTCTATAAAATTAAGGGGTGTAAAGGGGAGAGGGGTAGTTTTTTATTTTTTTGGTCAGAAACCTTCTCGATGAAAAACTACAAGTAATTGCCAACTTTAATGGAGATCAGTTAAATGGTGTCGCCTGTAGCTTTGAATAAAGAAAATTGGCAAAAATTAAGGGGGTGGATAGGGGTTCAGTTTTTTTAAACCAAAAGTTAACAGTATTTTTCTCTTTATTTTTGGCTATATATATCCAAAGTTTCATCGAGATCAATAAAAAATGTGGATTTGTATAAAAATTAAGGGGTGGTTTCTCAATGAAATTCATATGGGACCCCTTTGGAGGTATACCCTATCCACTAAAAAAAATTCATTTTAATCGGTTCAAAATTGGCGAAGATATCGCTGAACATACATACATATATAAAAAAAATTACAGATGAATTGAGAACCTCCTCCTTTTTTTGAAGTCGGTTAAAAACTAGGAGACAGCAGATCGTGAAGGCTAAAATTTGCATAGTCTCTGGATACAGGTCCACTGGAACTTTAAAAAGATAGCCTTGTTGTCAGCTGAGGGTTAAAATCGTGAAGCTAGGTAAAAATAAATCTTATTTTTGTTCTTCACTAAATAGACAAGTACATAGGATATGAATATTCACACGTATATATACTAGAGACGAAACGGAAGTTACACTATAGAAGCGGAAGTTAAACGAAAACGTTGTATGAAAAAGTCACTTGATGTTACAGATCTTCATTTACTTTCTACACTGAAAAGCCAAAGAAACTGATATAGGCATGTGTATGCAAACAGAGATATGTAAACACTCAAGTGTACGGCGCTGCGGTTGGCAACGCCTATATAAGACAACAGGTGTCTGGCGCAGGCGTTAGATCTGTTACTGCTGCTACAATGGAACGTTATCACCATTTAAGCGAGTTTGAAGGTGGTGTTATAATCGGTGCATGAGAGATGGGACACAGCTTCTCCGACATAGCGATGAGGTGGGGATTTTCCCGTACGACCATTTCAGGAGTGCACCATGAATCCAGTAAAACTTCAAATCTCCAACATTGCTGCAGGCGGAAAAAGATCCTGTAAGAACGGGACCTACGACGACTGAAGAGAATCGTTCAACGTGACAGAAGTGCTACCCTTCCGCAAATTGCTGCGGATTTCAATGCTGGCACATCAACAAGCTTCAGCGTGCGACCCATTCAACGAAACATCATCGATATGGGTCTTCGGAGCCGAAGGCCCACACGCGTAACCTTGCTGAGTGCACGACACAAAGCTTTACGCCTCGCCTGGGCCCGTCAACACCGACATTGGACTGTTGATGATTGGAAACATGTTGCCTGGTCTGACGAGTCTCGTTTCCAATTGTATTGAGCGGATGGACGCGTACGGAGACAACCTCATGAATTCATGGACCCAGCTTGGCACTGTTCAAGCTGGTGGAGGCTCTGTAATGGTGAATGGCGTGTGCAGTTGGAGTGACCCCTGATATGCCTAGATACGACTCGGACAGGTTGGCCTTTTGAAGGAAGCATCCCGGCATTTGCCTGGAGTGATTTGGGAAACCAAGGAAAACCCAAATCTGGATGCCGGACGGGGATTCGAACCGGCGTCCACCCGAATGCAAGAACGCTAACCGTTACACCACCACTCTCGGTGGCACATACGTACGCATCCTGGCTGATCACCTGCATCCATTCATGTCCAGTGTGCATTCCGACGGACTTGGGCAATTCCAGCAGGACAATGCGACACCCCACACGTCCAGAATTGCTACAGAGTGGCTCCAGGAATACTCTTCTGAGTGTAAACATCTCTGCTGGCCACCAAACTCCCGACATGAACATAATTGAGTATATCTGGGATGCATTGCAACGTGCCGTTCGGAAGAGATCTCCACCGCCTCGTACTCTTACTGATTTATGGACAGCCCTGCAGGATGCAGTGTCAGTTCCCTCCAGCACTACTTCAGACAGTATAGTCCATGCCACGTCGTGTTACTGCACTTCTGCATGATCGAAGGGACCCTACACAATATTAGGCAGGTGTACCAGTCTTTTTGGCTCTTCAGTGTAATTACTTCTATTTAATAAAAATGTGAAATTAAATAATGTTTATTTTAATAATTAATCCAATCAGTTAGTAACCGACTTAAGTAAATAATAGTAGTTTTCTAATTACTGTAACTAATATTCGAAAGTTAAAAATTGGCAAGTTAAATTTCTAGAACAAAAGCTAAGCAGCCTTTTCTCGTTTTAGAAGGCTTCTTTTTTTCATCATAAATTATGATTGCTTCATTCAACAATTTTTCGCTAGCAACGTTGATAGTGGAGCTGACAAAAACCGGTGGACAAATGATAACAGCATCCAATATTTGTGAGCGTTCATTTGTCATCCCTTAGGAAGCTCTTCTTTTTATGGAAGTTATTTGCTTCTACTATTGGATTAGACTGACAATGATATTTCTTCATCTTGCATTTAGTTTTTCACGCTCTTTTAAACTCTTCAGAATGCATAGATTTCAAACGACTTTTTAAAGCAATGGTACTATAATAGAAATTCATTTCATACAATTTTTTTTAACGAAAAATCTCCAGATCAGACTTTGATTTAGTTTTATTTTGAGACACACTACTGATTACACGGCGAAATACATACTTGGCGGATAAACTGTCACGGCACTATTTCTCTTCATACCAGCGGCACTGAAGCGTTAATAAACATTTATGGTATCAACGTGGTACAATCGATATTAACGGCTCATTCAAAACATGTTCGATAGCCGTAGAAAGCTGTCAAAATTATAATATAGTACCTTAAAGGCCTTTGGGAGACAAGATCTTTCTGTGAAGAGCAAACAACGATGAAAACATTTTATGACATTTGTAAAGGCTCGAACTGAAGATGTGACTTGAACTAAAATTATGGCTGCAAAGAGATCAGTGACGTAGCTAGGTCAACAAGGGCCCTGGTGTAAAATAAAAATCGCCAGTTTGCCGTGAAGGCTCGTGGGCCCTCTAAACTGCGCTTGAGGGCCCCGGTGCACTGCACCGCCTAGCCCCATAGTAGCTACGCCCCTGAAAGAGATGACCACAAATGGATTCATCATGACTGTCAGAATTAAATTTTGATTTGAGGGTTATTACACTATTCTCTGGGATCATGGAAAAAAATTAGGACCATCTTTCCTGAAAATCGTTTCGGAAGATTTAATTGGATTGTTTTTAACTGCAAACACCAAGGAAATAACCCGATTTGCCCATTGACATTTTCGCCAAGCATAAGTTGCCTCTAATTTTACTGGAAAAATAACAGGGTTTACGAATACGTAAAAGTAGAGCCTTGACTTTTCTTTGTGCATTGTGGTGCTCATAATCTCAATTTTGTAGTAGGAGGTGGAACAGAGATGTAATACAAGAAGCATTCCGAAAGTAATACAATTTTTTTTTTTTAAAGTAATTTATTGAACGGATTTGCCCAAACACTTAAAATTCTTCGAAGTACTGTCCGTGGGCCACTACAAATTTTTTACCAGTGACTCTGCCATGACCAGTACTCGTCCTGGAAGGCGTCTTCGACCGAGAATGGTGGTGTAACGGTTAACGTTCTGGTCTCGCATTCGGGAAGACGGCGGTTCGAATCCCCATCCGGGGCATCCAGACTTGGGTTTTCCATGGTTTCCCAAATAACTCCAGACAAATGCCGGGATGCTTCCTTCAAAAGGCCATGGCCGTATTCCTTCCCCCCCATCTTTTCCCGTCTCTAAAGACCTCGCTGTTAAGAGACGTTAGACAGTTAAAATTTTTTTTTTTTAAAAAAAAAGCGTCTTCGTCACTGCTGATTGGATCTCTTCTATGGACGAAAAACGGGTTCCTTTTCCGGGCTGCCTAAATCCGAGAACAAAAGTCTGCTGGGGCGACGTCAGGACTGGAAGGGGAGGAGGGCAGCGTTGTCACTTGGATGTTTTGCCAGGTACTCGCAGCGCGTTGTCCGTGATGGATTTGCCATGTAGCATCCTGGTGACCCTTTTTCGGAGTCTTTCCAGAACATCCACGCAGTAGGCAGCGTTAAATGTCTGTCCTTGATGAACAGACTCCTTTGCTGTCGAAAAAGACGATGGATGAGCATTGTTTTCATTTCCGATTTGCTCGTTCTTGCCTTTTTAGGCTTGGGACTGGTCGGTGTGCCACTCACAGCTTTGGCGTTTTGTTTCTGGGTCGTATTCAAAAACCGAGATTTCATCACCAGTGATGACGTTGTCCAAATAATGTGGTTCAATTTCAACATGTTGTAAAAGTTCACTTGAAAATTTCGGCAGGGTTTGTCTTTTGACATCACCTTGGGGACGAACTTGGAGCACACTTTCCTCATCGCTAAATCTTCAATAATACTGCAAAACAACAGTAGACACAAGTTCAGTTCATTGGCAACCATCTTGATACTCAATCGACAGTCAGAGTCCAACAATTGTCTAACAGGACCCACATTGTTGCTGGTTGAGGGCCGCCCAGAGCGTTGTTCGTCGTGAATCTCTTCCCCGCCCTCCTTAAAGGCCTTTAACCACCTCGAAACTTGTGATTTGGTCAGAGCAGAGTCCCTGTAAGCCTAACGAATCATTTTGTTAGTCTCCTCAAGAGATTTTTTCAGTTTAGCACAAAACTTAATCACGCAAGGTTGGTCGATTCCATTTTTTTTCGTGACACGTGACAGCTTGGAGACCGGTTTCGCTTCACAGCATAGTGTCCCCATCAACTATTTCAAGTAGTTCGATCCCACTCCGACCAATAGGAGCGGGAATTTTAATAGCATTACTTTCGGCATGCTCCTTGTAGCAAGAAAATTGGAACTGTTAAAAATTTGATTAACTTCCTGCGAGACTCGCCGAAACGATATGGACAGTTTAAAAAATGGAATTTCGGAACAGAAAATTATGATTTGCCTATTCATGCAGACTGTCTGACAAGGTACTTATAAAGACTGCAAGTTTAATCCACTTTTTTAAATTACTGTTTTGTATTTGTAAACTTTTTTTTTTTTTTTTTTTACTTATTGCTTTACACCTCGTCAAGGTCATTAGAGGCAGAATGGGACAAGGAACGGGAAGGAATTTGGCCCTGGACTTTTCAAGGAAGCATGCCGGCATTCGCCTGGAGTGATTTGGGGAAACCATGGAAAACTTAAATCTGGATTCCCGGATGGGGATTTGAACCGCCATCCTCCCCAATGCGAGGCCAGAGCGTTAATCGCTCACCCACCACGCTCAGTAAATCGAATTCAGGGATGAGAATTTTAACCATCAATTCTTACTGAAATCGAGGTCATCCCTATATCGATAGTTGTAAATTACTTGATATGACATGAGAAGTTTCACTTTTTTTTTTACTTATGGCTTTTCACCTCACTGACGTCAAGGTGATTAGATGCGGGACTGGGACAAGGAACGGGAAGGAATTCGGCCATGCGCCTTTTGAAAGAAGCATCCTGGCATTCACCTGGAGTGATTTGGGGAAACTATGGAGGACCCAAATGTTGATGCGCAGATGAGGATTCTAACCCAAGTCCTCCCGTATATGAAGCTCGATGAGAAGTTTCACCACTCACATAAAATGATAAAAGATTTCAAAGGAGGTTCAGTTAATGATGGTACATATATAAGAGTGTGTGTGTGTGTGTGTGTGTGTGTGTGTGTGTGTGTGTGGTCCGTTGTGTAACTTTTTTTTGAAGGCTGAGGAGAATGATATATATCACCCAGGCATTTGATGCAGTCAGGGTTTTTACCCGTGTAATGTGGTAGATGTCAATGATGGACTCTTAGTTCGACAACTGTAAGCAAAATGATACTTGAGTCGGCATTAATTTATTTTTTGCTTATGGCTTTACACCTAGTCAACACCATTAAAAGTGGGAAAGGACCGGAGGCAAAAAATGGGAAGTAATTCAGCCACAGCCTTTTGAAGGAACCAATCTAGAGTTCACCTGGAGTGACTTTAGGAAATCGTAGCAAACCAAAATTTGGATAGTTGGACAGAGATTAAAACCTGCATCCTTGTGAATGTGATGAGGCTAAATTGTTACCGTTACTAAAAAAAACTCGGAGTCAGTTCTAAAAAATGATTGGCTAAGGCACTAGGAAAGTTCTTCTACACTAGATGTAAAGGCTTGATATGTTAAATATTGGTAGAGCGACCTTAAAGATGTGGCATATAAGATAGATATTTACTCCTACTGGGTCAAGGAGAGAGTATTTGATGTAAAATGCATGACAACTGTCAAAGTGTAGTTGTGGACTGAGACTTTAAGGTGCTTGATGCAGATAGACAACTCTACAAAGATGGTCTCAGTATTGAAGCAAAGTACAGGGCATAATGAGTTCATCTGGATTCACCAAATGAGCAGATCAAAAGATACAATCTATACCTGATCAAGATGTGTGCAGATGGTTTTTATTTTTAAATGCCTGTTAAGTGTGTAAGAAATTGCTACCAGGGCATAAGATCCTTTGTTATAAACAATGATCAAAAAAACCTTGATATCTGATCTAAAATTTAAAACAGCTTATCGTTGCAGCAAAAACTGTATTACCCACATGTTCAGTACCATGCTGGTAACATCCGTGTAGGAAAGCTCGATTCCGATGAGAACTCCCTTTACTTGCAGAACCTGGAATTTAGGGGAAATAATTGCTTTTGCTGATTACAGAAAAATACACCAGATTTACAAATAAAGCCTTTCACATAAAATAATTTATTATTTCAACTCAATTGTAAAGAAAGCTATTTGCTAAAATCATTTATCCATTAAAATTAACTTCATTTTCATTTCAACAATTTATTTCAAATCTAAACTACAGTTTATTAGAATTATATGCTGGAAATACACTTTTTATTTAAGGAAAATTTTACAGTCATTCTCATCAATAATTTACACAATGAAACGCGCTTCGCTGAAAACTTGGTTTTAAAATCTTCATATGAGCGGCAAGTAGGTATTTGTCGATCTCCCCACATTTTCGCAGTACCTTTTAGATGTTTATATACTACATTAATTTTTCTTTCATCAGTAAAAGAAGCAAAGGTTTCAAAACTTTTTATGAAATCTATTGGGTGGATACCATTCTGATCTGAAAAACATTCAACTTCAATTTTCTCGGGGAAAATTACTGAAATAGGATGTGACCCCATGGATTCTCTTTGATTATTACATATAGATCCCTCAAACCCTTTAATTCTCTCATTTAGAAATTGCACATCATTAATAATTTTTAATGTAGTGCTCTCTTGTCGAGTTTGAACACACTCTAAATGTTCAACGCGTTTTTCCATTTTACTGCCATGTTCATGCAACAAACCTATATCTGTTTGTGACTTGTTGGAGGTATCATGTAATAATTCTATGCACTCTTTAACCTTAAGCTGTTCTAATTCTACTTTGTTGACTCTGTTTCCTTGCTGAATAAATTCATTCTTAAAGGTATCCCCAAGGTGATTTATCTCATAACTAACAGTTTGAATCTTATGTTCAACATTTTCTTGGCTTTCATGGTATTCAGTAATATGTTTTTCCAAGGTTGTTTCAACTGCAGTGACACGTTCACTAAAATGTGTGTAATAATTTCCTATCTTGTCATGGATTTCCCCAATTTTTGAATCAATTTGTCGTGAATAGTCCCTAAAATCCCTTCTAAGGTCATTTACACTGGTATCAAGCTTAGTCTTGGTCTCTCTGAAATGATCATCGAAACGAGACTGCATTGCTAAAATTAAGTCAGTCAGTCTTTGTAGGGAACTGTCATGTTCTGGCTGGGTAAATTGAGAAGGAGTTGATGGAGTTTGTTTATTTTCTGGTTCCTGATGGGTACCTACAGCAGGAGAATAATCATCCTCAAATTGTGAAAAATGGACCCCATTTTCATCCTCTGGTTGATACCGGTGTTTTGTCTAAAATTACAGATGGATAAGAGTCAAGTATGGTATATACAGATGGTGGGGCCATATCCGGTAAATTAGAATTTTCTGCAACATCATGTTGACAGATTACATGAAAAATATTTTCATTGTCCTTATCCATGGTGAGATCAATTTAAATATTTTTTTAACCAGCACAAAATCAAACTTCGTATCTCAAACACAGTTAATTGAAGTCCATAAAATTCACAATAGGCAAAGAACGGAAATTATTTAAATCCGTGAAAATTTAACTATCGAAATGAAAATCCTTCACTGTATTTAAACAAATAAAAGAATGTAAAATGTACTTCCCTTTATGTTTCTTTTTTTTCCCGTGATATGTTTCACAGCAAAGCAAAACACAACTTTGCCGGCCACCAATGTTGTTAAACCAAAACAGCTGTCCAGTTGATATGCACTCGAAGTCTGATGCGGTGCGTATCGATATACAAGTCGACTGTAAATCGTCTTGTGTTGCGTTTTATTTATCTTGCTTTCTCGAAGTTCGTAATAGTGAACAAAATTACCAATTCAGGTGTCAAGGTCGCCATGAAACGCGCTTCGCTGTTAACTTCTTCTTTAATAGTTCCTTTTAGAACCAGAAATAATTCCTATATATATATTTTCAACGAAAGAAGGCTCAGTTTTTCATAAATTCATTTTAATAAGAACGATAACTAATCTAAACCAACATCCCGTCATACAGTCTACATGAGCCCTAGCTTAAACTTCATTTCCAAAAATTGCAGGTTAGTGAATTAGTAATCTCATTTTCCGAAGCGACGTTTTCTTTTAGAAGGTTCGAGTTCATCTGTCTGTCCGTTGATAATAACCAACGAGTTGTAACCGAAAATCCAAAGCACATACATTTAATGTTATACATGGAACTTTAATCTTTCAATTAATTTTCATAAATGATAATTAATTTTATAAAGTTATTGCGTTTTAGTATTTATCAGCCCCGTTACACAAGTCTTTAAAAGCTTCAATATACAAAAGCATAGCAAAAATAAATGTGGCTAACATTTTTCTTCTAACAGAGATGAATTTCCAGAAACTAATAATTTGAACCTTACATTTGAACAGAGATGATGATTAATAAAAACGTGAGTTTAAAATGAATAACTACCAGAAACTTTAGATACGAAGTGAGTTCGAATGAAACTTAATTTTTAAGTTGACGTTAGCAGAATGTTCATGCACTTGGTAACTATTCCCGAGGTAAACTATAACTGGCAGTTTTAACATAGCTCAGTAAAATAACTTTTAATTATCTAGTGTATAAAAACTGTCACCATTTGTTTGAAGGCATAAACACAAAATGGGAATAAAAGGACAAATTAAACTATTATAATTAACAGAAGCCATATCTCAAAAGTGATTAACTGATGTTTGAAAATTAGAAGTGCACATCAAGTTTTATAAGCAACTAACATCACAAGAAAAAGGATTAAAAATCCAAGACATGGCTATTCCACAAACTAAGGATACAAAAAGTGGTTATTAACAAATTCTCCAGCTACTGAATACTGTTACAATATTTGTAACATTTTCACTTTGCCAAACAAAAAATAATTAAAATTCTTCTAGCTCATTTTCCAAAGTGTGAAAACAAGCCTCTGCAGTGTGATTTGAATAAAATGATATTTTACATAAATAAAATTCAATATCTCATGTTTATTAATGCTGCAAAGCCTGGAACACGTGCCATATCTTATTACATCAACCTTGATTTGTCTTCTTAATGTAGCCATTGCTGTTTGCTTTAAGTACCTCAAATGAATATTCCAAGCAGAAAAAAATACTGATAAACCTTTATGGACTACCAACAATTAAAAAAAAATCAAATTACATCCTCATTCTCCATAATTTATTGGATAAAAGTATCTTCTCTTCTTCACACTGTTTTAGTAAATGTGGCAAATATTTTAAGTAATTCATGTTTCAAAATGTGGAGAGCAAGGTCTGTGATGATACACTTAACAAAGAATATATGGCAGCAATTTAATTGGGAACTGGCCCTCGAGACCCACCTTTTTTTGCACACTATATTTTACTACTGAGGAAGGATATATGCACAACAGTAACTAACTTTTGTGTGTGTTCATATATTTTTCATTTGTCAACAATGTCCTCAACATTTTTATTTTATTTAAGAATCCAGCATTTTTTGTTTCTTGCAGTCTATGCTATAACTACATCTGACACAGTAGTGCACACCATATTTCAAAATATTTATTCGATGTCCAATTGATTCATAATTGCATTGCCATGATGGTGTCTCTCACTTGATACAAAGTTAGCTGGAGGAAGGAATTGGCTACCAGAGTAGGATGTACCTAATCTTCAGATTTTATACAAAGGCCCTTGAGTTAAAAATCGCAAACCTCTTTTCTGTGTGTATTAAGTAAGTGAATATGATGCTGTAGATTTGTCAGATTTAGTTAATATTGGCAGAAAAGTAGGACTGAATGAGTTTTTATATCTCCCTTTCATGTCATTCACACATTACACTTAACACGAAGTCACAATATTTCATATATACAGCAACAAATATTGTATGAATCTGTCACTCTAGGAAGACAATGGGAAACCACCCCAATTACTGCTTGCTGTGACACTATGACTGCTATGGTTGTGTAGTAACTGCCCTCACTGAGATACAGAGTAAACCACAAACTTGAGTTACTTGACGAAGAATCCATCAACGGTTATAACTGTAAGGATATCTTTGTCAACTGTGTTTTGCAGCAACCATTTATAAAGATCCCCATTCCTCCTCCCCTTGATTATAATATTTTTATTTTTGCCGAATAGTTTTTTAAATAAAATGATTCATCTTTACAAGGCAAACTGAACATGGCAGGTTGTAAAAGTCAAAGATAAAAGTTAATGAATCTGAATCCGTTAAACTGCATAAATTTATTGAAACCAGACATTTCAGCCATCATTCTATGGTTTTTCTCCATAGAACAGAATGAAGGTTGAAACTTCAGATTTCAATACATTGACCCTGACAACCGTAACAACACATATAATGACTGCAGAAGTCTGCGCAAACACTTGAATTTTACATTGTTTGATAGGGGACAGTGAAGGAATGTTCAGGCATTAAGTGGCAGCTTCTTGACATGCCACACATTTTACGTGTTGACACTTAGTCAACAGCTAATGTGAAATCTGGTGCACATAGTGCTCTACAGTACTTCCCACGTGAAAAATCAAAGCTTTGCCAGAGTTGAAAGTTCTTATGAAAATTTCAAGTGCGATAGATTAACAATATTTTAATGCAATTATATAAACAATAATAAAGACAAAAATGATTAATTACTGTTATGGTATAAAAATAATTTGCTGATAAATATCTTAAAAGAAGAAAAGCTACAGCACTAATGGCAATGACGAAAACAGTGGTTTGTTTGTGGTAATGGAATTTGAATTGTCTTTCAGAGTAACTAAATCAAATATTTAGTAATAAAAAGCAGTTTTTGTTTTTAAATGTAACAGTCGTACAATAACCACATACTTGAGTTGTCTAAGTTTCTTACCTCTGGAAGTATGCTGTCCAACAATAGAATAATTCTAATTTTTGACATTTCATTGTAAAAGCAAATCATCTAGAATTCAAATTTTTTTTTCATAACTTACCTTGGGAAAAGAAATCTGCATTTTTAAATGGAGAAGCTTTCTTAATGATAAGAAAGTGTATATAAGGCATTTAAAAACTTTAGACAAGGGAAAACGAACGTATAGGCTGACAGACTAATAACTCTGACTATTGGGCACTACTGCTTCATATCATAAGGGGACCTTATGATCTCGGAAATTCAGTTCGCGATGAGACTTCACAGGTTAGTAGTATAAGTTAAGGGTGTCCACCCAGTAAAGGAGTAAAGCACACTAGGCAGAAGATTCAGAGAAAAAGGGCTATGAAGTTTTACGTGTAGTTCATAGACCTACTGGTTTTCACACAATGCCAGCACAGTGAAGTGGCTGAATCTCTAACAGGCTCGCTTCATATGCGGGCGATCCGGGTTCAATGCTGCCTTGGGTAACTTTTTTTTAATGACAATATTAATTAAAGTTTTAATTTACCTCCATTAAGACTGCACTTGAAATTATTCAACTTTTTAAAAATAAGATATTGTCTTCAATTTACATTTTAATTAGTTGTAACAGCAATTTCATAAATAAAACAATTATTTATGATTTAATAGATAATATTTTTAGGACTTTAACTTCATTTAAAAGTAACTACCCAACATAGCATCAAACCCAGATCGCCTGCATCAGAAGAGTGTTCACTACAGATTCAGCCACTTCACTGTGCTAGCATAGCGTCAAAACCAGTAGGCCTATATGAGCTGCATGTAAAACTTTAGTCTTTTTCATTGGAATCTTCTGGCTAGTGTGCTTTACTTCTTTACTCAGACAACCTTAAGGTATACTACTAACCTGCGAAGTCTTATCTTGAACTGAATTTCCAAGATCGTAAGGTCTCCTGGTAAGTTATATTTCTATTTATAAATTTCACACAATTAAATAAATTGTTCTCTAGTCAACGAGACGAATATCACACATTACCATTTTATTTTTGAAATAGATTGACTCAGTTTTGCCCCGATATCACATATTAGCTACCAAACACTCAAGTGGGTAAGAAACAAGTTTATACAGTACTCCTGGCCAATCATGAATATTGTTTATTCACTAAAGGTAAACTTTATTTATTCTATACATGGGTTTATCTCAAATGCTAAAAAATGCACAATTTTGCCATTTATAGTGGAGTTTTGCAGCATTTGTCAATGAATTGATTATTTGCACAAAGCACAGTGTCAAGTACAACCGCCAAAACTGTCCCACAGAAATGGCAATGAAGAGAAGCTGAGCACTAGATCTGAAATAAAATTATTCAAACCAAAATACTGGGTATTAATTTATACAAAAAGTAAGAAATTACTGTTGATACTTTTAAAATGAGATACTGTGTGTTTTAAGTAAAAAAATACCACTATTGTTACTACTTATACACAAAACCAGCACAATAAACCACAACACTTTTGAAATTATTGCACTAATACTGTTCTGCTGGATATTCATTATTGAAAGGTCTTCCATTAGGTTCTGGCACTTCCCCTTCTTGATATCTTTCATCATTAGGCTCAAATTTAACTGCAGTTTCCTCATAATTCGGCGCAGAATAATCAGGATAATCTGTAAAAAAAATCAGAAAAAGCAATATGTGAACATTATTTCTGGCATGTGTAAATCAGTCGTTTGGAGGAAGGTGATGAATGAAAAAAATTGGAAAGACCGCAAAACTTGGAAGAGGATGTGCAGGATGACCTGCAAAAGCGGAAACGTCTAATGATGATGATTTGTAATAACAAGCATACAAATTATTCCTATTTCTGGTTTTTGGAGAACTTACCATCAGGTGGTTCCAGCTTAATCCTAACTTCCTTTTCTTCAGAACGGCGACGCTCCTTCTCACTGCAATAGAAATAGTATGATTTTTTGAAAATCCGGAATTATATCAAGTGAAATGAGAAATGTACAAAAATATCTGAGTTATCATTTAAGCAGCATAACCTGCATTTTAGACACATCAGATAAATTAATTCTGGATTATTAGTAAGCTTTACAAAAATATATCTGTCAATGATGACTGGTTTACTAATGTGATGACTAGCATACACTCACAAAATGTAATATATGACTGGAAGCATAAAATGTATTTTTTTAAATTTTTATTAATAATTCACTTGAACAGTAAAAAGGCATTTTTTTTAGTGCGTGTGTTGCATTAATTTCACTAACCGATCTGGTCGCTCCCCACGATCACGATCTCTCTTATCTCGCTTTCGGTCACGATCTCTCTCTCGTTCCCTCTCTCTTGAACGAGTTCGCCTCCGCTTGCGGTCACGATCACGTTCCCTGTCTCTCTCCCGAGGTCTTTCATCCCTTGTTCGTTCATCTCTATCAATTTCTTCAATATCAGGGTCCTTTTCCTTAGCTCTATCACGACTTCTTCTCCGTTTTCTGTCACGTGAACGGCTGAAATATTAAATTTTAAATCAGTATTGCTGTTATTTATCAAGTGTCTAATACACACACACAATATTAACATTACCTTCTAGACTTCCTCCTCTTATCTCGATCCAACCTTTCTCTCTCTCTACTGCGAGACCTCCTCCTATCTCTCTCAATTCTATCCCGATCCCTATCTCTATCAATGTTTCCCCTAGCTGTTTCTCTTTCACGCTCTAACCGGTACCTCTCTCTTTCTCTTTCATTATCTTCACGTCCAGAATGTTTGATATTAACATCAGGTCCCCCTCGCCGAGTTCCACCAAGACCACCACCTGCAAAAGTGAATCAAACGAGCTTAAAACAGCAATTTTGTTTATTCTCTAGATATGTCTGACAAAGAAAAAAGTGCCTGTCAAAACTGACACAGATGTAAAACAATCTAAAGAAATAGACTTCACTATAATAGGCTGGTACACAGGATTGGAAATAGACTGAGGAAAATATCAGAATGTAAATTCATGAATCCCCTGAAAGACTTACGACAATAAGAAAGCTATTTTGAAACACAAGTTTGAGCTTAACTTAAAAGTCACTGGAGTAAATGAACAGATACAAGCTTGTTATGATAAAGAAAGTCACTGGTGAAAATGAACAGATACAAGCCTGTTATGATAAGGATTATGCAGCAGCATGTTTCCTTTATCAGCAATAATTAAAATTTCCTCCCTGGTTAAACAGATGTTTAGGAATACCATTCTTCAAAGAATATTATTCTGGCAAGATATTCTGCAGCAAACAAATACAATTAGTCATCTGTAATGCAAAATTAATGTGCTGTGGTATATATCCAAAACAAAAATGTTAAATACAGTATTTATAAGCTGAACTACAATGGAAAAATACATTCAAAGAAAGGAATCATTCCTCTCACATATAAGAGGGGTGATCAGAAACCAAGACTGATATTCGAGGAGAGTCGTCCACTGTAGAAACATTATTAGTTTGTGGTAATTCTAAGACGTGCAGTTAGGAATTGTTCACAGTTTAAGCTACACACCGCCTACAACACAAGTTGTTAAAATACACAATTGACATTTGGAAATCTGGTCTCGTGAAGAATTCCACTCAGTTATTCCCTTCCTGTAGGGGAAACATGTAACCGCAGCTGCTAGAGGTTTAAGGAGAGATTGTAATCTCGTCAGTATATTGCAGAATGGAAGCGAAAATTTGCAACCAATAGAGAAAACATCACTGATGAGGATCATTGAACATCCTCCCTAGAGTCTGGATCTCGCTCCAAGTGACTTTCATCTTTTTCCTAACTTTAAGGAGCACCTAGGAGGCCAAACACTTCACGATAATATGGCTGAATGTGCAAGGACAGGATTTTTACTGTGAGGGAATATTCAAACTCATCCCACAAAGTGACAAGTGCCGAAACCGATATGGAGAATATGTCGAAAAATAACCTAATGTTTGTACTATCAGTTGGCTGTGTGAAATAAAATATACACTTTTCACTCTGCAGGCTTTGTAACCTCAGTTTCTGATCATCCCTTGTAATGCAAAACTTCACTTCAATTTTTTGACTTTACTGTAGTACACATATGAATTCTACACAGTGCCACTATTTTCACATCAATAATAAGACACAAAATAAATGGTCAAGTTTAATTTACAACAGCAAAAAAAAAAAAAAAAAAAAAAAAAAAAAAAAAAAAAAGTAATAATTTTGGTTTTTTTGAAAGCTCAATTCTTATTGGGAATGCCTCTTACAGACATTCATATAAGAAACAACATTAATGAGAAAACATACCCAGCCTTCTAGGAAGCCAGCCTTTAACTGTTCGAGCTCTTTCAACATCCACCAGAACTCTTCTTCCATCGATCTTCTTACCATCAGCATGTTTATAAGCAGCTGTAAGAATTAAAAATCAAAACTGAAGTTAAGTATAAACAAAAAGCAAACTGTTGAATATCCTCTTGCTGAGAACAATAAAATATTTCAATATGCATTCTGTTAATTGTGAAGCTTGTGTACAATACCTCAAAAACATGAAGCAATAACTCCATATGGAATTTCTCAGCGCGAGGATATTCTTCCAGAAAATAAGCACTGAAATGGGGCTTTACCTCACCTTACCTGTTAATGGGCACCAGAATTTTGGAGCTACAATATTACATTATAAATTTGTAACTCAAAGCTGGCAGAGAGAAACCTAATTAGGTCTGCTTTATACTGAAATCTTGGAGTCAAATTATGGTCAAGGGTAGGAAGGAAAACACAAATTATAGACTCATGAATACCCACCCATTTCCACCGTCCAAAGGTAGTTATAAAGCCTGCAATTAAATCTAATTTTGAATGTATCAAGATACCCACCCATTTTGGTCCTTTGATGGTAGAAGTTTTTGCATAAACGTTCTTGCATGGAAATTCTTTAAATGATGGAGTCTTGTGTGCAAACAAGTCCAATTGCCTTAAATAGAAAGATAATTTGAATGTTTGGTCAAATATTACATGCACTGAAGTTAAAGATTTTAGATTGACTATGAATCTCTCAGTATGTAAAATAAATCGGTTTATACCTACCACTGATTACTTACGCAACATTCAAATTTCAAATCTTTATGCTCGGATAAGAAGTGTCTCGAGTGAGATGTTAGGAATGGATAGTATCTTCATCCTTTCACGTCGTTGAATTTTACCTGGTGCGCTATTTATTACTTACGTTCACTCGCGCATGTTTTAAACACCCCCATCTAATCTTATAATACTATTTGTTTTATATGGGAAGCAAAAATGTTAATATAATTCTGTAGGTAAAGGAACAATGCACTTATCAACAGCTATAATAAATTTCTGTTTATGGATGTTCTTCACAGACAATGAAAAGAACACCGAAGGAAGTAATTTTTAATTCCCCTCTAAATAGGAGATAGTTCTCAAAAATATAACAGTTAAAAAGGCCACTAAAACAGGTTCTTTGAGTATGTTATTCAAGACTGAACTATAACCCTCCCTCAGACATCACTAGAACTTAAAAAAAAAGTATATTTTGAAGATGTACAGATATATGAAAACTACTTAAGAGGTAAAATTTAAAATATTATAAAATATTACTGGCAGCCATAAAACTATTTCATACACAGAGAATCTACTCATTTTTAAAACATTTGAAGTTCATAAAATGTTATGGAGGAAATGGTATAGCTAAACAATTTCCAACAAAATATGATAAATTTTTCATATAACAATGATGTGTGAGAAACAATTGTAGAGAGTTTTCTTACTTAGCACAAACAGAAATAAAATGAAAGAAAAAACTTTTTACAAAAAACCCTTCATGGCACGTGGTGGTGTATTAATCTTAAGTCTATTAACTCATCTGTAGTCTAGTATGTGCCAAACAAATTTCTTTCCTTTCATTGTTACCTTTAAAAAAATATGAGTATTTTTAAACACTAGCCTGCCATTAAACACGAAAACAAGTGCAAACACACAACAAATATTAACTTTTCTGAAATACTTAAGTCTAAGCTAAGCACTTTCCTGAAGGATGCTACCTACAGAATGGCCAAACAAAAAGAATAAATATTATTCGATCTGTGTCCTGTCTTCCCATTTGTCCAAGTCATTAAACGTTAAATTCCCCAAGTTTTTTTTTCTTTCCATAAAACATTTGCCAGTTTGAGCAACCGAACAACTGAATTTCAAGTACAAGAGAAAAACAGAAATAATATTATTTCAATATTTTTCATTTATCTGTACATCTCTGTGATGTGTAAAAAAGATTTTATATCGTGAAAACCTCTGCTAATGTTCTTTGCTGTTACTACATTTATTATTCCCATTTCTATTATTTGCTATAAGCAATAGTTTAATAAATTTACCCATTCATTTCTATTACAAGGTAATCTGAAAATAGTTGTGAAAATAAGGGCAGAAAGAACAGATAGGAAACAAAAACACCCACAAAAGTGGAAGGCAAGACAACAAATGAAAGCTTGGAAATGAAACAATAAAATTGTCTGAATGGAAGAAAAAGAACAATTTACCCCCTTTTAGCCATTGTAGCTACAAATTAAATTTTCCCTTTAATTTATATATATAAAGGGATTCCATAACTAAAATAATTGCATCATTTCGACATTTGTATTTACATTGCCGCCTTGCATTCAGCTCTAGTGAGCAATGTTCCTTTCTCTGTCCTCATTTTACACACTATCAATTTTGTATCCTATTCAAGTATAAATACTGATTAATACTTTATGTAAATAACTATTTTGTTTTTCCTATTTACTTATGAAAGAGTAAAATAGTAAGGTGACCACTGAATCAGTAAGTAATCAAATACCTAAGTATTTCTTCTAAAGATGTTTTTTATCTACAAATATATTGATAGTTTTCCCTAAAGGTTTTTTTTTAACCATTACAGTGTGTTCTGAGAAGTAAAAGTCAACAACTAACTTTTTAAAGAAAACCCACCTCGTACCTGTTTCACTACTCCTAAGTAACTGTGCAACATTAAGTCTCTGCAGTACAGATTTTCAGATGAAAGATGGATTAAAACAAAATGAAAAATTATACTACAAATAAAACTGGCAGAATGAAAATTTAAATTCAGACTACTTGTAGCCTACAGGTACCAATCATGATACCAGACAAGTACTGTTTGGTGTTTATTACACCTTAGAATAATGTGAATTTAGTATAATGCAATTTACATATATGTTTATTTTGGTTTGCTGTCAAATCAAATTACCAATTTCCGTTGTAAGACTGAAACATTTAATTTTGGTAACATGGAGACATTATGAATAAAAATTTCAATGAAATAGCTGAATACTATTTCCCTGCAGTAAAAAAATAGTCTCAACTGGCCTAGTAATGTAATGGTTCAAGAACTGAAGAAACATTACCCATTTGTGAAAACAATACTGGCAGTTAATTGCCAGCATTGCAGTCTATCAACATTTAAAAATATTTTAAAGCTTAAATATCAATATAACAATAACTGTACATTTTTTTTACACCTAAAATCAACAGACATCATATCAGGGTGCCATCAAGCTTCAGTCAAAATAATTTAGGTCAGATAAATTAAAGAAGCAGTACAAAAAAAACTGCAACTTTTATACACGCTTTTGTTTTTAGAATCAATGCCTTTGGAACCAAATGGTAGGCTCAGGAAGCTGTGAAACCACTGGAATAATTTCTACGATATGTGTCAATAAGATTCCACATACAGTACAGTCAATTTGATGATCACTTAAACACTAATATCAGGAAAAATTACATGCTTCCAAAGTGATTTCTAGCATTTGAGAATAGAAAAGTCAGGTGCTAAAAAATCAACAAAGCTCATGTTCAATATGCTGAAATGGGTGGAAAACAGTATTATGAAGACACAGGCATAAAATAAAACAAACCACATATCTGATCAAGAGCAGACTGGCTGATACAGAAACCAATGAAAGTGCCTGTTATCCAACTTTGAAAGATAATTTCTGAATGATTACCAAAGAACAAATTTGATCACAATAATTATTTTAAAAAACAGCAGCATTCAATAATCCAAACATGAAATGAAATGCCAAAAATCAAGGGATAATTAATATCATGAAGTATCTTTTGACTTTTGCCGATAACCTGGAGCTGGAAAATAAATCATGGAGAATAAGAATAATGCCTTTTAATGATAGTACAGCTGTTACACAAAATTTCAGCCAATATTAGTAAATGTTTATGAGTGAAACCTTTAATGGGGATACTACAACTGTGGCGCTGCAATTCGATGATGGATTCTTATGTAACTCGATGAGACAAATTGAAAGTAAAGAACATTTTTTTTTTTTTTTTTTTTTTGATATCTCGCTTAGTTCTCAAAATATTGTTCCTCAAAATTGACATGGTTAGGTTGAAATGCGGCCTGGACCAGAAGAAAAATTTTGCCACAGCCAAGTTTGATGATAACTTCGTACCTAACTCGATGAGACAAACCGAAAATAAAGAATACATTTTTTTGATATCTTGCTTAGTTCTCGAGATATTGAATCTCAAACATGAGGAGATTAGGTTGAGATCCGGCCTGAAAAAGGGGGATCCCCCACTAAAACCACTATATCTACAAGGTGGAAATGTACTATAGTTTTATTTTCTTCCTAGTGGTTGTCGTTAGGTTGAAATATGGCCTGTACCAGTGAAACGTAACCAAAGCACAAGGAACTATACCTATAACTGATTTTTATCATGCTATATATCGAAAACCAAGCGATATCAAAAAAATTTATTCTTTACTTCCGATTTGTTTCGTCAAGTTCTACAAGAATTCATTAATAGATTGTGGTGCCACAGTAATGACAGAACTGCCCCTTTAATCTACTGTTTAGCCAAAAACACATTTTCCCCAAATCTTATCATGCATGCAAACCAACCATTTTCACACACACTATTTTCAAAACAAAAGTCACCTTTATTCTAAAAATGGACAAAATACCCTCATCAACCCCTACATTCTGTCAAACATTTCCAGTAAAATTTGAGACCTGTCATCTGAAAAGATGTACTTCATTGAAAACTTAAAGTGGAACAGACTCAATCGGATTTCTAACTTCCTATATTCACAGTCCTCTTTTACTTCTGCATGTACAACTCAAACAGGTGTCAACAGTAATTAGTGGGAGTTTTATCGATTACATAGGAATACTGATTTTATACTAACACATAATGGATGTATCAGGTAAAGAGGGAAGCCCCTTTTCCTCTTTCAGCAACATCATCATGTTTAAATCTTTTTTGTATGTTGGGTCTTACCACACATACAAACCTATTTTAGCCAGCAATGATTGGGTTTTGCACACAAATGGGGGCACTAGTTGCCAGCTGCCCGCCATGCTGTATCAAGAACAAGATAAAAACCTGTATTAATAAATATCTTTCGCTGATTAGCTGGCGCAAGACATAATAAGCAAATACTGTTCCCCCCATGCTACTGACTAAAATCCGTAACATTTTTCTAAATGGAACATGGATAACAAGGAAAACTATTTTTTGTTCTTTTTAAAAAAAACTTAATTATGATCTACTTCATGTAACTTGACCCAAGATGTTCAAAGGAAATAAAAATCCTCCACAAATTAATAAAACATGAGAAAACTGAATGCAGATTAATTTTTTTGAAGTTATAACATTAAAGAAATTTAATAATTCATTATATCAAAAATGAAGTATAAAATTACCTTTATAAATTTACTTACAATGCATATCTCGTTCATGTTCATATTCAATGAAGGCATAACCTCTTGGTTTCCCATTTAATTTGTTATGTGTTACAACAATCTAAGGAAAATTAAAAAAAAAAAAATATTAGTGCAGCCACAAACTGTAGATACAAATAATAATAATTTTAGATGACTTGTGAAAAGAAGAAAACAAACCTCACCTTCTTTATAGGACCATAAACTTCAAATTCTCTCCGCAATTTTGATTCAGACGAATCATAGTTCTAAGAACAAAGGAAAAGAATTAATACAATAAATTATAATAAAAAATCACCATAACATGACAGTATTCAATTCTATCCTTAATGTGCAGCAATCAGACAGAACATCGTATACATCAAGACATCTAATCTGCTCATGAGCTTGGAATTTTTATCTACCACAAATCGCCTCAAAAATCAACTACCCAACACCAAGCACTGAAATATAAATCAGAATAAATATGAATGACGCGCTGTGCTTAGCAAAATTTTATAAGAAGTGAAATAGAAAAACGGAAGATTTGAAATGTGGTACCACAGAAGGCTGCTAAAGAACCAAGAAGACAAAGCACGAAATAAATATCTTGATATTACAAGTGAACCAAATGGTATTACAGTTGAAACTTAAAAAAATCAAAAGATGGTAGGTTTATTTTGACACAGATTGATTAATCTGTTAGATACTGTTCAAGAAAAATATTGAATTTCAGGTTGTACATACATGTTATAAGTACATTCATGCACATTTGTTTCTACCATCCTTAGAAAGTGCCAACTTTGGAAGATTTTATGGTTGTGGATGACCCACAGCACAGTATTATTCATATAGCTTCTCTGAAAGCAATATTTGAAGTATTTAGGCCCGACATGTGCAAACAAATTTATTTCTTTGTATGCATATAAACTACAAAATCTGTAACGGAATCACAAAAATTCAACCTATTAAAGTTTATATGACAAACGCATCATCACTGCACATTAAAGGGTAACATGTATTGGTAATTAATATCTATTTCCACACATATGATAGCACAAGATAACTGTATGTATCTATACAATGGTAAAAACAATCATTACATTTTTCTTTGCTGCTAAGATGTTATGATGATTCCTATCAGAACTTAAGAGAGAAAAATTTAGCCTTTGTCTTAACTGATGTCATAAGCTATCAATCACTATCTATGCCTTCATTAAAATTTGTTAGTTTTTGCTCAATGTGGGCACTAATGGACAAAAATTCCCAAATTTACAGTTTTAGCCTCTGAATCAATGTGAACTTTTATCATTACGTATACTTTTCTTAAATCCTCCAGTTTTTTATTACATGCACAGAAAGGAACATTTACAGTTTAGGCCTCTTAATACTTTGGAACTATGTTACCAATATGTATGAAAAATATCCTAACAGTTAACCCATAATATAAGGTATCACTATGAACATTAAAAATTTGTCCATCAGTTTTTGTTTGATGTGCGAAAAGACATGTAGATAGACAAAAATTCAAAATTTTATGATTTTCAAATCTCTATCATTAGTGTACATCGCAATTACTCTTTTTGAAATAAATTTCATGTACAGGTACAAATATTCTGTATCATATGGTATATGTTTGAAAATTAACTGGCTCACTGCTTACAAAAATTACCTATCATGCCAATTTAGTCACAAATAGCTTTTTTAATAAAAAAAAGTATAAAATATGCAAATGACAAAAGAAAGCACTTGCAATCGTACTTAAAGCTATATTTCCATCATGTCTCTCAACTGGTCTGAGGCATTCCTCCTCCGCTTTCTACCTTATGCTATTATATTCATCTTTCACATACATATGGGGATTTAACTTTAAATTTAAGATAATGCAAGCATACTTGTGTGAATGAATTAACAGATTTGAACATTTGAAAAATATACTATCGCTATTTTGATTCATATTCCGTTTAGTTTAACCTTTAAACCATATAATGACTGGACACTATTTTTTATATATTAAAATTGACACTTCTTACTGCTTTAATAATTTTCACATCTTAATCATTCTGCTGCCCAATTCATATTCTCACAAAATATTCTAAAAAATAAGAAATATGTTAGAAGAATGTGGGTGGCACAACCTTAAGCCCATGGTTAAGAAATTTCTTGCAAAGGATACAAGAAGTGAAATAATGCTGAGGTCTGAAGACAAATTCTGTGCTTTTGAAGCAAGAAATTCGTAAAAAAAATATTTTTTTTTCAAAAGATACAAGCAGAATATGTCCTGCTATAAGAGATTTCTTTAAGTATCGAGGCATCAAGAAACAAACTAGTTTTCTTATAAGCAGTTTAATCCATATATGAGTTTATAAAAGATACTGGAATTAATTTAAACTAATGCACATAACAGAGAGCGAAACCCTTTTGTATTGTAGAGAATGAGAAATCAGGAAGATGGCTTATTCATTGAACATATAAAATTTGAATTTACCCAAAGTAGCTGGTTACAAATTAATTACAATAATGCAGAAGCTTGCATTAATGATTATGGTTATGATGTAATTGTTTATGAATGCATGTAAAATTTGAGTGATAAATACAGGAGATTGGATCCTGGATACAATAAAGATATATCAACATACTTTCAATGGCATCTAAGAACGAGGAATGTATTTTGGAGGGAGACCAATGTTGAAAACTGCAAAAAGCATCAATCTAGAGTATAGAATTATAATCAGTATTTTCATATTTTACTTGGTATGTATAAAACTAATGCAATAAATATAATGATGCATGAATTATGTGATTAAAAATAACCATTTATTTCATCATCTTGAGAATGTGATTGCCATTCCATGAATGCATAATCATTTATGCGAACATTGATGAAAAGGACATAAATCAATGTCAATGAAATTTTTTAATAATCAATTTTAAGAAATTAAAATACCCCAATTTCATTGTATCTGAAGGTAATTTAACATGAAATAAAATACACATTTTACCTGAAGCTTTTAAATCAAATATTTAATTTTTCCTCAGATATGATTAATTTCACTGGAAAATCTCGACTGCACCACATCTTTCAGTTAGTTATTTTATGTAGTTTTAATTTAGATTATACCTAAAATACACAATTATCGAAAATAACAGCAATTTAATTTGATGTTATCTTGGTTGTCTGGTGATTTATCGAAATATAATGTTTCAGCCATCATTCTGTCTCTTTCTTCAGACAACTGCTTAGGCTGGAATTGCTGTCACTCATATATAGCTCCCAAAGAGAACACTAGCCATTAGGAGCGATGTCACTGAAACTCTCACAGCCAGTGTGGTTGGTCTAATGGGGGCTTGCATCCTGCATTTTCCTAAGCAAGTGTGATCATATTTGGTCAAGTTGTAGCCCACATCCGCATTAATATTTTAATTATTATTTCCAATGCGTCTTTGACTTTCCTATGCTTGCTGATATACACCTGATCACAGCTACAGGATATTTGGTACTCACCCGCTGTCTAATTTCTCCATCCTGTCTTTAACCTTTACGAGTACGCCAGACACCGGACGGTCGAGGAACGGATGAGTGAACACACATGAAATTTTAAAAATAATGATGTCAGCAAATCGGCTGTAGGACAACATTAAGCTGACAGTGGGCATGCTATTTTATTCAGTGACATAAGTTCAGGAAAACAGATGGTGGCCCAGGAGAGTAAGAGAAGCGTTGGAAATAATAAAAAGACCAGATAATATGGACGCAGATAGTGGGCTACAACTTGACCAAATATGGTAATGCTTCCTTATGAAAACATGGGACAAGCCCCCCATTGGACCAGCCACGCTGGTGGTGGGAGCTTCAGTAAAATCACTCTAAACGGTACCCTCCCTTTTAGGGAGCTATGTATAGGCAGGTGGCAGCGATTTCAGCCATGGCGTTCCTCTGGATAAAATCACAGAATGATGGATGAAATATTAGGTTTCGAAAAATTAATGTGTTTCTATTCATACAACCAAGATAACATTAACAACGACTGGGGGAAGTCTGCGCACCCAGCAATTTAACTCATTAACATATTTTAATTCAGTTTTTAAAAATGTTCCAGAAAGGACATTATCTAGAAAATGTGCAGTACAAAATTACTTTTATTCAAACAATTAAAAATATTGTGCATGCTACATACAAATAACATTTAAATTACGAATCTAGTAAAGAACTGAAGCACTTTGAGATTAAAGTATGAAAGTACTGTTATTTAAAAAAGAAAAACATCTCTTGGAATTTCCACCTTGGTGATTGTGTGGGATAAATATGCTGTGCAGTGTTAGGGCTTTCATTTACACTCTCGAGAGCTGTGTGAAATCTTAATCAACATTAAGGGCGTTTCAAAATGAATATCAGAATTCAGAGGCTTTACAGAATTTTTATTATTAAATTATAATTATAAATCAAATGAAAGAGCAGTTTCACTGAATGAATGCAGTGTTTCCTCTATCTTCTGCTAGGAAGTGCTGGTAGTAAACATGGCAACTGCCAAACAGATATTTGCAAGGTGTGAATCTGTAATTACAGTTCAACGAGCGTTCTGTATTCCCGCACTCCTACACGTGATAACATTCGCAAGTGGTATCAGCAGTCTGAAAACACTGGCTCTCTTTGTAAAGGAAAGAGTACGGTATGACCTACCCTGACTAAATGTGTTGAATGGGTGAGAAATTTTTTCGTGCATAGCGCCAAGAAATCTGTTAGGAAGGCTAGTAATGAATTAGAAATTCCAGTGATGTCTGTGTGAAGAGAGTTAATAAAATGGCTTACATGTACATCCTTATTGTTTACAGCTGGTACAAGTTCTAAAGCCTACAGACTACCGTTTATGTGACAACTTTGCAAATGAAATGGCAATTGCAACAAGACTAAAAAAAATTGAATGTTTTTGGACCATATCTTGGCAGAAAGTTTATGGACCTTTCTTTTATGGTGAAGTAACTAACTGGTGTTTCTTATCTTGATGCACTATGACAATGACTCATTAACTCCAAGATGATGAACCAGAGAACTACAATCGGCTGCCTCACTGGCAAAACTCAGTACAAAATTAGTTAAATGATGTATCCCGCTGTTGGATTGGCCGCCTTGGGCCGGCTGACAAGGCTTGTTTCATTTGCATGGCCTCCACATTCACCAACGCCTTGTGATTTTTATCATTGGGGGTTTATAAAGGATTGTGTGTATGTACCTATGCTACCAGCTGACCTACCCGATTTCAGAAACAGGATTGAAGCAATTGGAATATCATTTACTCCAGATACATTGATCAAGATATCGAATGGATGTGTGCCGTGTATGAATGGTGCTTACACTGAACACTTTTGTGTAAAAAGATTTGCCCTTTCATTTGGTATTTATAATTGTAATCCAAATACTAAAAATTCTCCAAAACCTAAAAACCCCAACATTTATTTTGAAAAGTCCTGTATTATGGCCGCACTATAAGAATTAACAGACTTTGAATTCAGGATGTTAGTTGGCACTAGACACAAGGGACATTCCATTTTAGAAATTGTTCACAAGTTTAACATTCCTTGAACCACAGTGTCAAGATTATGCCAAGAATATGTAATTTCTGGCATTAACTCCCTCCATGGACCACACAGGTGCTGATCATTATAATATATAATTATTTCCATACCGGCAATGATATTGTAGATTCTACCAAATTAAAAATTTGGCTAAATGGTGTTTTTTTTTTTAATAAGCAATTAATTCAGCATTACATAATCACACTAACACCATTGTATTTATGACCACAGAGTGTAACTTAACAGTTACACAGTGTGTAACAGTTATGTCATTTGTAACATAATAGTTACAATTAATATTAAACATTTGGATAAGTGAATAACAACCACTTACCAAAGATGAAGATTGCTGTGGTGTCAAATCGCAGATAAAACATGTACACATATTGAGCTTGAAATTTTAAATTTTAATATATATATTGATTGCATCTGTTCAGATGTTGCATCTTTTTCCAGATGCACCCATAACCTGTCACAAGCTTTCATCTCCCCCAGCTACCTCATGACTTGGTACACAAACAAGTATCTTGGGTATAGTACATATCAATTCAAGCAGGCGAAAAAAAAATCTTACCTTCACTGTCTCTGAAGTTTTTGAATTTAACATATTTTAAAATTCAGGTAAAAGTAAGATAACTGCACATTTTTGTTTTGCCCAAAAAAGTTCCTGGTACAAGATACGGGCCGGCAAAGATGGCATCCTGGGCACCAGTTTCCACTTGCGATTTTCGATAAAATGTAGCCATCATCTTAGGAACAGTGCAACATATTTTGTTGCGATTTTTTATTATTTTAAAGATAATATTTCTCTGTTTAAAACGATATACTCAATTTTGAAATGCATGTTCAACTTTTTTTGCTACAGGCTTATGAATTAAAAAATATTAAAAAAAAACCAGAATGCCAATCCCAAAAATCGTTTGATTTTTTTTTTTTACTGTTGATCAAAATCATATCATTCCCTGAAAAGGACGACTTCTACTTTTGAGTTTGACAGTTTTAGAAACGTTGTAAAATTTTGCCATACAATTTTCCAGTTACCATTGAAGTATAGTCACATATTGGTCTTGTGAAATCAAAATCTACTCTTTGACTTGGCATCTAAATTCTTAACAAAAAACAAATAGCTTATTTTTGAACTTATACTGGAAGTTCAACACTGAAGAGTTTGGTTAATCTCAGTTTGGTGTACTCAGCCATAGCTTCAGTAATTTCTATGTGCTTTCTTGGTACATAGACCTTATGGCTTGACTTGATTGACCATGGTTTTTTTTAACCAGGGATTGCTGACACGCGAGAAAAAATCTAACATTCATAATTTTACTGAAATACTACAATATATTTCAAAGATATTGAAATGTTGATCTAGTTCTTTGATATCTCTACCTTCGTTCCACGTGTCTTTCGTCGCTCCAATTACAAGTAAAGCCTGCTGGCAGCGGCTTTGAAGCGGTGTGCATTGTTAGATTATTTCTCACAAGGGAGTTCTCGCGTAATGCCTAATGCATTGTTACTTGCTCCTCTTTTAGTCTGTTTCTCTATGCTGGTGAGGTGCGATTAGGTTAATTTCTTCTCCTGGATGTATTCTGCACGTATTATGTGGTTTATAGAAAAAGTAAGTATATTTATTGGGTTTTATATATTGAATGAAGCAGTTGTGTACACGAAGTACATGATGTCAGATGTAAAAATATATAAAATTTTACAGGAAAAATGTCATGTCAAACGAAAAGATATTGATGTGGCTAGAGGAACCGCTGGACGAATATATCCACATAGAAGGCTTGTCTTCAGATACCCATGCACAGTCTGAACATGGAGATAGACACAGCAACAGATCAGTCTGGCAGAGATTCGGAAACTGCGTCTGCTGCAGCCCTGACTTCTGCAAATCGTGATATGTATCTAGGTAGGGATGGGAAAACAAAATGGTTCAAGCACAAACAGCTCGTCAGAATATTGTGACACTGCTTCCAGGTGTAAAAGGGGAAGCAAAAAATTCAAAAACTGTTCTGGATTGCTGGAAAGTATTTTTCCCAGACGGTGTAATTGATCGCATTGTAAAATACACAAACCAAGAACTAGACAGAATGGCTGCAGACAGATTTTGAAGAATTATCTGCTTTCCTTGGTGTTTTATATCTCACCGGAGTGAAAAAGTCACAGTACCTCAACACTGATGATCTATGGGCTACTGATGGAACTGCACCAGATTTTTCTATTGCATCGATGAGCAGACAAATTCCATACTCTTCTGCAAGCTGTACGATTTGATAAGTCAATGAGGGCACAGATGAAGGAAACAGATAATCTGGCATCAATTACAGAAATATTCAATGAGTTTGTGAATGTCTGCATGAAGAGTTACAGTATAGGAGCATTGACAATAATAGATGAGATGCTGGAAACATTCCGAGGACATTGCAAATTCAGGCAGTATATTCCAAATAAGCCGTCTAAATACGGAATAAAAGTATATGCACTCTGTGATGCTAGAACTTTTTACACACTGAATATGGAAATGCAGCAAACAGCCTGCTGGTCCATATCAAGTACCTAATGATGAAAGAAATGTGGTGTTACGACTAATTTGACCCATTGACAACGCAGGCAGGAATGTGATGATGGACAATTATTTCACATCTATACCACTCGCTAACGAACTGTACACTAACCATCGACTCACAGTAATAGGTACTCTGCGGAGTAATAAGAGAAATTCCACCAGAACTACTATACGTAGATCAATAAATAGCAGCATTTTCGCGTTTGGAGAAAAGCCAGGTAACAATTGTCTCCTTTGCTCATATGTTCCAAACAAGAAAGAGAAAAGGAATGTACTAATGGTATCTACCATGCACAGAGATGATGGATGCTGATAGTGGCGAATCATATAAACCTGGAGTGATTACATTCTATAATCTTACAAAAGGAGGCGTAGATTTTGTTGATTGTGTGAAATTGGAATATTCTGTTTCAAGAATAAGCAACCGCTGGCCGCTTACACTGTTTTACAGCTTGCTGAACATCAGAGTGATAAATGCTCAAATAATATACTAGATGGATACGAATGACCCAATGCTACAAAGAAGATTCCTAACAGAATTGAGTATGGTGCTTACAAAATCACACATGATCAAATGTATGCAAATTCCTAGCATATCACATCACTTGAAGCAGAAAATAATAGGTGTTGTAGGTATCCAAAACCTACCTACAGCAGAAGCAGCAAGTGAATCAGGAGAAAAAACAAGATGCCACTACTGCCCTAAGGGGGCATCCATAAATTACGTGAGGTGAAATACGGGAGGGGGGGGGGGGTCCGGCGAAATCTCACCAGATCTCACCAAGGGGGAGGGGGGGTCTACGGAAATCTCACGTGAGATTTTGCGAAAAATTTGGGGACAGTAGAGCCAAAAAAAAGTCTCAAATTTGCGGCAAAGTCGATTTTAGGAGGGTATTTCGTCAAAAAAGTTAGGGTGTGACCTAAAAAAAAAAGTTTCCAGGGCGGTTTCTAGGGGGGGTTCTCACGGACCAGATCTCACCAGAGGGGGGGGGGGGTCCGGCCAGATCTCACGAAATCTCACCAGGGGGGAGGGGGGGTGTCCAGAAATCCGGAAAAACACCTCACGTAATTTATGGATGCCCCCTAAAAGAAAAAACAGATACACAAAACATCGATGCCATCTTTGTTCCAGTCTTATTTGTAAAGAACATACAGGAATGAGTGTTCTTACTTGCGATCACAAGAAGCTGTATTTTACTCAGATTAGTAAAACGGCTGCGAAGGTAACCTTGGATATTCACAATGATTATTTCGAAATGCTGTTAGGAGACGTGTTATGAACGTAATGACAGACTGTGTGTAACCATTGCATATTGAATTTTTAAAACTAAAGCAAGATGTAAATTTGACTTAATGTTTATATGTAGTTATAATTTGTTGGTAACAATAAAGAAGTAATTTACTTGCTAATTGTATCTCTGTATGGAACCTACAGCCAAAAATGTAAAAAAAATATCTGTTAGAAAAAATCTAACACGGGAGTTCTTGCGCGACAACAATAGGCATGAGTGATCCCGGGTTAATAGGAGTAACACCAACGCCTAGACATTTCGAACTCAGTTTTTCCCAGGAAACTACCGCACAAAAATCTTGTAAACCTAGTTTTTGTTCACAAAATTTGGTGAACTTGGTCTCCGATTGTCTGTTGAGAACTGAAATGCGAATTTATGTGCCCCTTTTATATGTTAGGTCCAACACACAAAATCATCTGGATGACTCCACATTCTGTTACATTCTGGTATTATCAAGGTGGTTCCATATTGATCTAGAACAGGGCTGGCCAACCTGTGGCCCATTGTTGTCAGCATGCAGCCCGCGAAGCTGGATCATTATATATGTAAACTTTAACCTTCAACGTTCATGTCAAACACTATAACACAAGTTAAGCAAATTTTAAACCAATATCATTGCTCGCTTGGTCTAGCTTGACTTGAGGATGGACAGTCGACGTGCATCACTGATGCACAGTTTTGAGTGTATTTAATAACTTGTGTGTGCAGACAGGCAAACAACCATCGATACTATTGCCTCTGAATTTGGTATTTCACATGGGAGTTGATAATGATTTGAACATGTATTGTGTTTTGCTTGCACAAGGTTCTGAAAATGTTATACCCTGAGCAAAACGAAACGAGAGTGACCATGTGCAGGGACTGATTGAAAATGCTGATGCAGACGACAACTTCCTGTGCAAAATTGTAACAGATGAAACGTGGTGCTTTCTTTATGACCCTCGGATGAAACGGCAGTTTGCCTAATGGAAGTCAAAAACATCACCAAGAAAAACAAAAATTTCACTTGGACAGGAGACGGGGTAATGTTGGAGGCGTTTTTTGATTACCAGGGTTTGATTCATTATTAATTTATTACTAAAGGGAAAACAGTCAGCAAAGAATTGTACACAGATATCTTAAAATAGTTACGAGATGCAATTTGATGAAAACTACCTGAAAAAATGGGCAGGGAATGGTTGGTTTTTGTTGCATGACAATGCCCCATCACATTGATCTGTAATGGTGAAACAATACCTTGCAAACAACAATGTTACCAATCTGGAACACCCTCCATATTCTCGTGATCTTGCATCACCAGATTTTTACCTTTTTCCATGGCTACAAACGACATTAAAGAAAAACGACATTTTGCTGATTCATCAGTAGCGATTGAAAATGAGACAAATTGGCTGAAAGAACTTTCGAAAAACAGTTTTCAGGGGTGTTTCCAACAATATGGAACTGGACAAATTTTCAGAAAGTGTTTTAAATTGTCCCTCGTGGATATATTTAGCCAAGAAAAGTAGTACTTTACTTAAATAAAGCTTTATAAATACAAAAACCATGTTTAAGTGTTAAACCGTTTAAATTCCCGCGCAAACAGTATATCACGTGATCTCGTCGTGCATGACGTCAAACGTGTGTAAAGCAACTTAATCTGCTATTTGTTATTCCAACCGTATTAAGTGATTTTAAGCGTTGCGTGAAGTTATAGTCGTAATGAAACGAAAGACATATTGTTGATGCATAGTACGAAACTTCTACATCTTCTCTAGACAAATTACTTCAGTAATGTACAACCAAAAGCAGAAATACGAATCAGTGGTTACAACTAGCAATACGACAGAATTTCAATGGATAAGATTTCGAACGAATTTTGTTCCGGGCACACCTTGCACTTGATAGTACCCGAATCATGACGAAGTTGTGCATATCATCACCATACTATTGTCTCAGCGATCTAAAAAAACAATAAATCAAAACTTTAAGTCTATATGCTAATACGTTAAAAAAAAAAAAATAAAAAAATAATCACATGGCATCCATAACAAAGATTGAATTTGCACTTGGTAGAAGTTATGTTTTATTTTATTTCAAAATTCAATTAATTAGGCAAATAGTTGTAATACTGGATGTTCGCTGGGAAGCACTACAACGAAGAAACTGCTCGCGGCGAGCAAGTGGCCAGCTTCCCACATAGTTCGCCTGTCAACCGCGAACTACTTAGAAATTATTAAGTATCATATACATGTATAAGTATGTGGAAGCATATAAATATTACATAATTCATTAACTTACTTTACAAAAGATGCTGGAATTGTCACCCGTCTTGCGTAATGCGCATTTGACATCTTTTAAACATGTTTTGAGAAACGCACTGGATTTCACATCTCTCCATGGACATCATTACTTGTCAGATTTTGTTTTCAAGTACTTCGAACGTGTGGGGATTTCCTTCATACACCTTTCTTTTAAGTTTTCCCCAAATATAAAAGACCCAAAGGTTTAAATCGGGTTATCTGGCGCCACAAGCCACGGCTGATTACACGTTTCTCTTAGTTTTTTAACTAAACGCGGAATTGTTGTTTTAGCTGGCAGTAAAGCACCAGGATATTTGTGACGTAATTTACTGCGACATCTTTTAAAGGACTTTTTCTTCACATATGTATCATACAGGAATATTTTTTGTTCCAAACTATAACGTACCATAATTCAACTTGCGCTCACACACGGTACAGATTAGTAAGAGACTGAAGTCACAAAATAGTTAAACCACAAAGAAACGTTCACACACAATACTGTTTAGTAAGATACTTAAGTAAAAACACCAGCCAAACTGCAAAGAAATCTATCTATACAATGGAAAAGTTCGCATTATATTGCGAGATTTGACTGTTGGTGGAGGGCTGTTGTTTAATCTCGCTGATCATTCGCTCTGCTGTTTGGTGCGGGCTGGACTTTCGCAGTGAAATGTTTCCTGGCAAGCACCCCGCACTTACAAAAATGTTTTCATACTTCGAAACTCAGCAGCACTACAATCCAAATTAGTGGCAAAGAAATTCCAAACCATTATATTCACTCTCGGGAGATTTCGACTGTCTGCTTTATTAACTTCTGGATTCATGATAACAGTGGTTTAAAGAATCTGTAACCATGTCTACTTGGAAGATTGTTATCACCTCCCTTACAACTAATTATTATAAGAGTCCTGTGACAAAAAACTCAAACGTAGAAACAATTAAAAAACACAAGTTAACGCAGCACCGTATTGTATGTTTCCTCAAGTATGACGATACGCACTGTGATTGGTGTTTCGTTTGACAGTGAGGAATAGGCTAAAAATTAGATTTTATTTATTGACTAGCTGTTACCCGCGACTTCGTACGCGTGGACTTGGAGTTTCAATTCCAGAATTGGATATAGAAAACTGTTAGTAACGTAAGATTTGTCCCAAACAACACAGAGTCGACATAATATGATGGAAAGCCATCATTATATCATCCTATCATCTAATCTGTCTCATGAAGAGAATCAATTTACAACATATTTAAAAACAGAAAAGTAAGCGAAGGTGCGGGGATGTGTGTGTGTGTGTGTGGGGGGGGGGGGGGGGGGTTAACTGATGGCAGCTTTATTTCAGCTTGGTTTTTTCTTCTTTATTCAACATGAGCATCTGAATCTTATAATCTAATAGCAGCACATTGTCTTCTAGACCTGCACCTTAGGCCAGGTTTACGTCCGTAAGGCATGTCAAAAAGGAAGACAAATTGGTGCCAGAAACTTTTATACAGACACAAATGAATAGTACAGTGCAGAGCAAATTGACTTCTATACTAAATAATAAGTTTTGTTTCTTATCGAAATTTATTAATAAATCAAACACTAACAGATTGCGTGACTGAGCAACCAACGTAACATTACAGACTAACACACGAATCTGTCTGTCTTTCATCATTCGATAAGTTCTAAAAATTTCGGTGACTAAAACTGTTATTCATGCCGAAAAAATGTCCTGTGTCCTTCCTACACTATTTCATTGTTAAATTCCATCAATATTGATATAGCCATTTAGTCGTCAAAACGTAACAAAAAGACAGAAACTTACTTCCACATTTATAATATAATAGCTGGTACCCACAACTTCGTTCGTGATTGTAAAGTATTCATATTGACAGCTGTAGACATCTAACCACCATAGTGCACGATGGGAGACTCGATACTATTACCACACACAAATACCAGTCTTCTGCGCTATGTAGTTCCGGCAGCAAAGTAAAATTTACGGATACACACAAGTCTTTGGATGAAATACGAAAATATTCATGATCGACCAATTTCGAACACCATATCTCACACACTCCCACAGTTACCGAATTTCGGCCAACGTTGTGATCGATGGGTGACTCTGTGTTACTACCACACAAAAACGCCGGTAATCTGCGATTGATAGTTTTCACTTAAAAGTGATACAACGTGACACATGCGTCTTTGGCAGAAATATGAAATTGCCGCAGGTCGACCATTTTATCCCCCATTTCTCCCACACCCCCATAGCTACCGACATCTAACAACCATAGTGCACTACATGAGATACGATTCTACTACCAAACACAAACACCAATGCTCTATGCTATGTAGTTGTGGCAGAAAAGTGACATATGCGGAGACAGTCGAAATACGAAAATATCCTTGGTCGGCCACTTACAACCACCATATCTACCACAGTACCACAGTTTCTGAAAATCGGCCGCTGTTGTGATCGAAAGGTGACTCTGTGCTACTACTACACACAAACGCCAGTTATCTGTGATCTATAGTTTTCGCTGAAAAGTGATACACCATGACACTTTTGTCTTTGGCAGAAGTATGAAATTGCCACAGGTCGATCACTTTCAACCCCCATATCTCCCACACCCCCATAGCTACCGACATCTAACAACCATAGTGCACTACATGAGATACGATTCTACTACCAAACACAAACACCAATGCTCTATGCTATGTAGTTGTGGCAGAAAAGTGACATATGCGGAGACAGTCGAAATACGAAAATATCCTTGGTCGGCCACTTACAACCACCATATCTACCACAGTACCACAGTTTCTGAAAATTCGGCCGCTGTTGTGATCGAAAGGTGACTCTGTGCTACTACTACACACAAACGCCAGTTATCTGTGATCTATAGTTTTCGCTGAAAAGTGATACACCATGACACTTTTGTCTTTGGCAGAAGTATGAAATTGCCACAGGTCGACCACTTTCAACCCCCATATCTCCCACACCCCCATAGCTACCGACATCTAACAACCATAGTGCACGACAGGAAAGACGATTCTACTACCACACACAAACACCAAAGGTCTATGTTATGTAGTTGTGGCAGGAAAGAGAAGTATAGGGAGATACGAATTTTTGGTCGAATATGAAAACGCCCTGCACTGACCAACTTTAATCATTATATCTCCCACATCCCCACAGCTATTCGGCATTCGGCCAACGTTGTGCACGACAGGAAACTCCATGCTACTTCCACCAACAAACATCAGTGATCTGTGCTAAGGTAGTGGTGGCTGAAAAGTGAAATATAGGAAAAAACACGTCTATTTTTATATATATATAAGATTTAAAAATATAAATCATTGTTTTACGAAAAAATGTATTGGATGATGTTTCTAAATTTATAAATATTATTTCTAACTAAATTTCAGATTTTTTTTTGTAATACCTGTCCGGTCCACTATTGTATGAACGGTGGAATAAGAGAGTAGAAGTAAGAGGAATATTTGAAGGAAAGTATGATAAAAATGCTATACATACCTTCAATAAATTTTATATTAACCAATTCTGAGAGATACCTTGTACATGTTTTGATGTCACAGCAATTTCCAACTACGATAAGCAATGGTTAGTCTCCTATCAATTTGTTTAATGTATTCACTTTATAGTGAGTGCATTAGTTTTCTATGAATAAATATACATATATCACTCGTTCACAATTATTTATATAGTATTATATGATTAAAATGTATGTGTATAAATTATGAGACAAATAAAATTATAAAGTTGTGTATAAGTTATTCCAACAGTTATTAAGTGCCTTTAATAATGAATATTTGATTCAAAAGTTATTACTGGATGCACCATGTTTCAACTCTTATTCAGGTACTAATAACCGCTAATACGATAGTAGCATTAAAAATTAAATTATTTGTATTAGTACTTAAAATCATTACAATTTTCAGTAAAATTAATAACATTTAGATGTTAAAAAGTAATTTAACAATAGCTTGAAGAACAAACAGTGCAGCTAACAACTGGGAACTAAGCCTATATAGCTAACAGAAACTTTACTGTTGAAAAACTCTCAATCACTACAGTATGATTATTTTTATGTAATTTGCACCTTGCTTAAGTGTGTAACTTTGGTGGAAGTTTAAATAACCCTGACCAGAACAAATAGTTGCATGTGCTATTAATGAATCAGATTTATGGATTGACTACAAAAAGCCTGCTTACTAGATATCCGTAAGTACAGATGTTTGAAGCATTACAATTTGCATGGAGACTAGTTACACCTAGTTACTTCCATAAAAAAAAAAAACAATAAATGCTAAAAAAGCAAAATCTGAATTCAAAGTTCATAACACCTACTTTAAAACATTTTTAATACACGAATTGGTAAAATGGTACTTACAATCCTAGCTACAAACAATGTCTTGAATGGATCTCCAGTTGCAGTAGGAATGCTGTGAGGGTCCCCTAAAAAGAGAGAACAAAGAAAGCATTAAATTAAGCCATTACAATAAAATATCTCAATTCATAACAGATCTTTTAGGAAAATTTCCAAGCAAATTTCAATAATCTTGTTTCTCTGGAACACAAAATAATTCCAGTAACAGTATTTTTCTTAAAACAAAAAAAAAAAAAAAACCAAACCAACTCCAAGATTAGAAAAATGAATGAGGAACTAGGGATCATCTTCGCATCCAAATAAAAGCCCTCTTACAACTAAAATTCTGGCTATAATATAGTATTGATATGGGTAGCACCTTCTGATCCATTTACCATTCTTAAAGCTTTTTCTTCTAAACTGAGGTCATAAAAGCCGGAAAAGATTGCAGGCAAGGAACAGGAAAGAATTCAACCATGGTCTTTTAAAGGAACCACTCAGGTATTTACTTAGAATTATTTCAGGAAACTGTAGAGAACTGAAATCTGGATGGCCTGATGGAGATTGGAACTTAATTTCTTTTGAATATCAGGCCAAAACATTATCGTTCACTCACCATACTTGCTAATTTTTTTTTTTTTACATTTTACCCTTCCTTCATTTATTTGATTCTGTCATGATATTTTAAAAACTCATTTCTATGTTTACTTGGCACTAGGTAGCACTTTCATGACATACTATCAACAGGTAGATATTACAAGCTACGCTTGGAACTACTATAGTCAAATGACATTTTGAAAATTATAAGTCTAATTATGAAGCAATTTCTGCATACACATGGAATACATCATGATGCATATATATTTTATCTATAAAACGAAACATATTTTATCTAGAAAACTAAAAAACTACCAAGCATTTTTTGATGGGTTTTCGCCACTTTAAAGCTTAGTATCATACTTGAATAGTTTGATCCGTTTTATGGTTCAATGTTACAAGACAATGGAGCAGTAAATAAAATTCTGAATGTCTTGTGATAAACACCAGAGATGCAGTAACAACTAGATGTTGGACAAGAAATAATACAGCATTTACTTGTTCATTCCTTAAAACACAATGGCTGTACTGAATTCAAACGGCACACGAGGAAAATAAATTAATAACATCGAAAAAATGCCCAAGAACATCTGTGCTTCTTGAAGCTATGATCAAGCTGCTAAGATACAGTCTCTGTAGTTTTGAGTTGAACTGTTTAAAGCCTTTAGTGTTGGCATTAAAAGCAGTTTAGGAAAATAATTCTGGATACTTGTTATGCACCGAAGTTTGGTTTGGTACTACCAAAGGTCACAACACATTTTGCATTGTATTTGCGTCAGTTTCTCCAATAATAGTGTTAATTTATTTTAAAATTAATTATGTTATTTAGTAACCAATTTGATAATTTTAATTAATTGCTGAATGTTTTTGTCTTTCCCACATTTCCTGCAAAATTCACTGTTCCTGCACGAATGGCTGGGGTTATTTTTATGAAACTTGGTACACATGTTTCTAATTGAAAGACTAAAAACATTGTATGAACTTTAACAAATATGACAACTTGAAAACTGTTAAATCGATCTTGACAGGGTTTTCACAGCAACAAACCTGATATTTTAAGTTTGGTAATTTGAAAGCTGATGATTTGACTTAGAATGTATTGTACATCTTAGGATGCTAAGTGACCTGCAGCCAGAGCAGGAAATGAAAATCTATACTTAATCCATTTTTTTTTAGCATTATGTTTCACTCATTTCTGTGAGATCACAATTAGTCATCTTCAATGTGGACATGAAAATAGCACGACTTCTCACATTTTTAGTCCAAATAGTCTTTGTCACTGTACACTTTTGTCCATCAAAAAGTGAGGGTTAAAAATTTAAAATCTTTTCTAATCTCTCCTCATAATTACTTTTGTTATTTTTCAAGAGGAGTGGGGAGCATTTGATACACATTTCTAACTGTGTGTTTAAAATCACTGTATGGGCAAAACCATCTCAGTTATACCGGGCAATGCAGAGTACTCTCCTATTATTTAGTAACAAAACAAGCATTCATTGTGAGTTTTATTGTGAAGATTGGAGTCAAGAAGAAAATTTGAATATTTACCAAGTCGAACAAGAACAAATAATTATGCTCACCTGTCATTCTCAAGGTGACCACTATTAATGACAGTCTTCTATTAACTACAGATTGTATGGTACCTAGTTCAAATTCCAGTTACACATGGAATTTATATATGACCTCTATCAGTGGCTAAGCTTGCTCTATGTAAAATGTGTTATGAACGGTCCTGAGCATTCAGATTTTGGAGAAGAAATAACGGCCATTTTTACCAATGCTTTGAGATATATTTATTCCAAAACTACAAAAAAGTTTGAAGGAAGCTGGAATTGAGCTTTGGCTTCCACTTGACAAGTTCGAACAAGTGTGAAGCAAATAACATTGAAATGGTACGAGTAACCAACCCATTCAAAATTAATAATTCTCTCATAAATCCACGCACCAGTGAACTACTTGGAAGAAATTCTAAGAAGTCCCAGACCCACTCTTAAAAAAAAAAAATGTTCATCTAATCTTAATTTTCATGCAAAAATGTTTAAGCTAAGTTGCTAGGCTCTGTAGTTGTGTATGTGACTCATACACCTAATTTCTTAAGGTATTTACTTTTTTTCTGTGAAAAGAATAGAATTAAGGCCCATTTTCACCAGCGTTCAGCTCAGATCAGGTAAAAAATCTGCTATACACATAATCCAATGGGAGCATTCACACTACGCGGTCTGGTGAGGTAAGGGTAAGGCAAGGCAGGTCAAACCGAAGATAGCGCCCCCAGCGATCAACAACGGTCAGATCAGATCAGAATGTGCGACAGTGAATGTGATTGCAGAAATATCGTGTGATAACACTTCCTTAACAAGGCTAGTTATCAGAGAGCATTTCATTAATTCTCAACACCGAGAGAAACTTTGTTCTCATGTACCATATGGATCTTTACCTTGCAATATACCTCACTGCAAAACCTCCTGCATGCATCTTCCCGCTACAACATATTGCAACCCTACTACAGGGGAAACCTTCCCATGCCACGTGCTCCACAACACATATTGTATACCAGCTAAGATCCTATATAGGCCTGACTACACAACAACTCTCGGTCTGAATGAATGGCCACAAACAAACAGTCCACACCTGCAATTTATACCGTCCAATATCAGAACATGATAACTACCACAATTATAACAACCTCAATGACTGTTTCACCGTGAGAGCAATTAGAGTTCTCTCCGAAGCCACCACCGCTTCAGAACTTCGGAGATGGGAATTTGCATACCAAAATATCCAAACACTCACTGATAAAATTCAATTTTTCACCCTGTGGTGCTATCGATGATTTGTGAAGTAGTTATAATTACAAATAATTCAGTTCTTCTGATCCAAACAGTTTTTGTTTATTGCATTTTATTTTAATCCACTAGGGATTACATCGAAATTGGTTCTGCCACTTATTATTATTAGTACTAGTGATCGCTCAGGCGTCGAAATTCGACAGTAATTCATTAAGTTATTTAGTTTCTTTTGTGAAAGAGTAATAATCATTATTTGTTCTATTGCGTTTGCTGCGAGCATAGATGTATTATATACTGTATTCACTGACGTCGTTGGCTGCGAGCGTGTACCACTACCAATACGTTATCAGCTTGTGTTGTTTGCCATAATTCCCTGCACTACCTATAAAATTAAAATGATACACTCCATGCGTGACTGTATCAAAAATTTTAGATTCTGAACTAACCATAACAAATGATGAATTGTACAGGGTGTTATAAAAGGACTTTACAACTTTGAAAATCCATATAAATTTTATGAAACAAGGCACAGAGCTGGTTTTGGTGTTGTTTTAAAGGAAAACACTTCAAGTTTTGACTCGCGTAGTCCGCTAGTGCCTAGTCGCGCCGCACAAGCGCTAGTGGCAGTTACGTTAAAGATGGCTGCCTTCACTGGACCCGAGCGTGCTAGCTGTGTGTTTTGGTTTGAAGAATCGAAGTCTGCGACAACAGTTCAGCGTAATTTTCGCACCAAGTACGCTAAAGATCCTCCTAGTAGGCCTACAATTTATAAGTGGCATAGATGTTTTGTAGAAACAGGGTGCTCAGTAAAACATAAAAAATCCTCAGGTCGTCCAAGCACATCTGACGAGGTCTTTGAGCAAGTGAGAAAAAGTTTTGTCAACAGCCCTACGAAATCGACCCGGCGTGCATTGAGAAAATGTTTGCATTTGAAACCATACCGATATTCGTTTTTACAAGCAATTAAAGACACGGTTAAGATTGCACGTAGGAACTTCTGTGTGGATATGTTAAATCGAGTGGATGATGAACATTTCTTGGACAACATAATCTTTTCTGACTTTTCACTTAAGTGGCAAGGTTAACACACAACTGTAGGATTTGGGGCAGTGAAAATCCACATGAAACATTGCAACATGTTCGTGACAACCCTAAAGTGAATGTTTCTTGTGCGTTGAGCAAGAGGAAAATGTACGGCCCCTTTTTTTCCAAGACAGAACCATCAACGGGATAGTGTACCTTCATATGTTGCAACAATTTTTGATAGCACAGATCGATAAGGATGACCGAGAACGAAATGTTTTCTTTATGCAAGATGGCGTACCACCACACTATCTGACTGACGTCCGGGATTTTCTCAATGACCGCTTTCCAGGTCAATGGATTGGCCGTGATGCGCCAATTGCATGGCTCCGATCCGAATTCACGTACACATACGTTCGCGAATTTATTTTTTATTTAGCAATGTATTTGTAAGATGTATGAACTTTGCATAATATATAGGATAAAAAATCACCACTTACCAAAGAAGGGGATTCCAGTGGCGTTGGTACACGAAAAAAACACGAACACACAAAGAATAGAATTTTCGAGCTTGGCTCTTCCTTAGTAGAAGTGAGATAGCTGCACGCAAGCGCCAAAATATTGTGTATTTTAGTGTACGCCATATATGTTTTTCTCTCGTTGCAGTCTTCAACTTTCGTGAGTGATGAGTCATTTTACCATACCTTGTCAATTATATTGCCTAAAGCTGCTTCCTTTTTCCTAGTTTCACTAAACAATAAAAGTAATTTCAGGTGCACAGTACAGTAGTTTGTTGTACAGAATTCCCAAGGCTTGGAAATGAAAGAAGTGAATAATGTCTGCTGCAAGCTACTGAACAATTGTATATCTTTTGACCAATATTAATTCGTTTTCTCTCTACTCTGTGACTATGCCATTTACTTTTCCATGAAGAACAATATTTTCAGCAAGAAAGCACAGCTAGTTCTACTGGAAGCACATATAGGAGTCAGCCTTATCAATTGATGTAAATATAGCTTTCCCTATTGAGAGATCCATGTAGAAACTAAACTGGGATTTAGTTAGAATGTTTTGGTTTTTGTTACATGCAGTAAACCACTGTAAAATATATATATATATTTAAATCTATTCATACTGACACTGGGGCTTTTTGCTTATCAGGGGAATAATAGATTATCTGACTAAAATACCATCTAGGAAGCCTTTGGAAGGAACATTATCAGTAAGTGATAAACGTTTATACACATTACTTAGCAATATGTATAAACATATTTTGTTTACCAAAACTGTACAGTGAGTGTTGTGAAACTGTAGAAACAGAAAAACAAGACTTATATAGAACAGTTCTCAAACTGTAATGTAACTTACAAAAAAAGTAAAATTAGGCTATAACTAACATTTAGTAATAGATTAATATTAGTATTCACATAAACATGTTATTCTAAATATCAAAAAATTTGTACACAGCACGTTTTAGTGCACCGATGATTTAATAAATCAAAACACAAATGCCATAAGAAAGTTTATTTTGTAACTGTAATATACAGATGAGAATCCAGTAATTAGTGTAGCAGCTAAGGAAACCTGTCTAAATAATAAAAAAAGGTCAATCATTAACATTTTATAAGCATTTCATAGCATGCATCTAATGGAAAAACCAGTAAGGTAATTAAGACGGCAGTGTAAGTGAATTAAGCTAAAACAGATAATTCGCACCCTTGTCGAGTGTTTTGAAATGGTAAAGTAACTTTATGAATGACAAATTCTGGAATTGAACTGGGTATTAAAAGGATAGCTGTAAAAATTGCCACATTTGGTAACATACAAGACAGGAGCAGTATTGAGTCACAAAACAAGTGAACAGAGTGGTGGCCATGTACAAGTCAAACAAATGTACACGAGACATTAGTGGCTAGTAGAGTCAAATTTAGCATATGGAATATCAAAACATTAATTCTGGAATAGATAAATGAGAAAGTTGCATTTATTCTACCATGGGCTATTACTAGGACTAACAGGAAAGTTGTTCTGTCAAGCAGATGCCAAGATTGTAGCTGAATACACTACAATCCTCCTTGCAGCACTATGAGAGCATGATAAGGCATTAAGTATTTAAACAAGACTTGGGGTTATGATACTGGCAAAATGCCATAGGAATAGCTGATATTACAACATGGTTCCAGATGTTTGCAATTATACAGGACAACCAACATTACAGATCGAAAGAAACTACAGCAAATATTTATATAGCATCCCCTTCATTCTGATATGAAGATTATTAGTCAAGACAAAATATTCTGTGCCTGATTACTCCAACCTTTCATCTAGGATAATTTTTTAATTGTTCAATTAAAGAACAGATCTATTGCAAAGAACATATTGGTACTATGACATTTTTCTTTTTGTGCACACAGCATTTCTATCTAACCACAATTGCATGCAATTTTAGACTTAGAAAATTTTACAAGTTTCAATATTTATAGGTTCATACTTCAATAATACAGCGAGATAATTAGCAGCAATACTAAAATGTTTATAATGTCTTCAAAAACATGTTGGACAGTCATACAGAATTTTGAATCAGTCGATCCTGGCTGTATTGTATGCTTGGGCAGATCCAACTCCTGTAACTAAAGGAAAACTTCCGTTCTGTTACAAATTGTGATAGAATGAATGTACTGAAGTGTAGTAGAGATTTTGAAATTCACATCAGCAGCATTTTTAAAAATTGTGGCTCAGCTATAAAGAGTCCTGGATTGCAATAAAAAATCATATTTTGTGATAGAGCTTAAGATATGATTACATGTTCCAGAGGTCATAACATCATGCAGACAAATATAGATCTACATGTATCACAACTAAATGGCTGGATTAGAATTACATGTAACACTACAGTATGAGGTACAAGGCCTTAATTCGAAGTGCATGTTAGTAATGTCGAAAACTTCCCCATAATACACAAACAGGATACCATTTAAGCAGAGACCAAAATTATGTTTGTAATATCACAGTGCAGACAATTTCACAATTGTAAAGAAATTATAGAAACTTATCTATTATACAGAATGTGCAGTTATATACAACAGTTTTTATAATTTTCAGATTCACAATGATGGAAATATTTCCACAAAGGGTACACAGTGATGTGATGATGAAAGATTTACTATTAATTTGGCTTCAGTTCTTTAAATCAAATTAAAAAGGAAGTGATATCACAGGAAAATAAGTTTGGCCAATATAATCCCTGGACCAATAATATTCATGATGCAGATATGAAAGATGTCGCATCTGTTTTGCGTTTTCATGAAAATTGCCAGTCATGTAGTATTACTTTAGTTTTGCCCAAAGCCACTTGCAATAGTTCTGGTGTTACTGTATAGTTCAATGTTACGACTATTTGCCCTAACCTGTGTAGCGTATAAAATCAAGAAAACATAGAAATTCCACATCTACTCAAATACATGAAATCACTAGAAATAAGAAACTTGATATTTATGATTCAACCTTGCAAAGGACTAAGAACACAGAATAATTACATTCACCAATAATTAGCGCAGTGATACCGAAGCCAAAACAATCTTCAAGAACAGGGTCTACAGGAGCGTATGTATCCAGTAGGCCTTACTTTTGGCCACGGGAACCACTGACATTACAATACAGCAGCCTTGACATTAATTGGGAGTGATAAATTTAACTACTGGAACCTAAGCCCTAAACAGAAACTAGGGGCTTTCAATGGTGGGGACTTATCAACCTACCCCATATTCAATAGTTTGGAATCATCCCTGTTCAAACATTCAGATATATAATAACTTTCTGTGCAGAGTACATTTTTAGTGAAGTTTTCTGCCACTTGAAGTGCGTTAGAATCATAAGTGGACTGTACGGATGTTAGCAATTCAAGCCGTCCCTTTTGCGAATCTTGCCTCTCACGTCACTTCTCTTACCTATTTCACGGTTCTTACACACATTTTTCATAAATTATAAATCCTAAGGAATATTTTCAGCCTGAAATTACAAGAGTTTTACATTAGCTGAGCTTTTTAAACTAGGCGCTATCATTTTTAGCTCCGTAGTGTGAATAAAAACCACCAGCCAAGAATTTCAGATCAACTTATTTCAATTCTACAGACACAATTCATTAACACATAATGTAATACCAATATCTCTTGGAACATGCCATGCCATATATGACAATTATCAATGGAAAAAAGTAATTCTACAGGAATTTCATACTCTTACAGATCTGGGAATTAGGGACAGGAAAAAGTTACCCAGGGAATTGATGAACAATACTTCTCAAACTAAGGATTTTAAAGCAAGTTTGTATACAAGTTGTAAGTAGTATACAGGGAAACAGCCACATAGGCACAATGTCTGTCGCAATTAATAACAAAAAAATAATCTTAGCATAAAAAAAGTCTACCCAACAGCACTAACCGCAGGTTAATTACAGGTGTGCGTCACTGCAGTTCTCAAGTTTTTATTGAGACTAAAAGGCTACCAACTGTTTTACGATTGAAAAGACCAAAGCTATTGGCGATTCCAGGAGATCTTGATTCCACAAGGAATTGGCGTCAAAACACTGCTGCAGTCAAATGGAAGACACCGCTAGATATACTTTCTGACATACATTTAACGGTGTCATGCTGGTCCCGGGTGTTTTACAATCTAATCTCTCTTTGAAGATATTGGTCCAGGCTATATTACAATGGAATAACCGCATAATTCATCTTGTGACCGACTACAGCAGAATTATGACATTAGTGATTGTTGTTGTAGCAAAATCGCGATCGCCAGTAGATCCGGCTATTGAAACATAAACCATATAGTACCCTCATGCAAAAAATCAAACACCAGGATAAAATGAGAAAACTCGCCAGCATGGGAATCCCTCTACCCAAAAACTTAGTTTTGCTTTTGGTCAGCAGCAGCAAAGGGGTGTACAGCAGTCTTATCACATATTTAAAAAAAACTGGACTATCGAATTTTGAAGGTCTATTGGTCTACTCAACATTACTAAGAGATTTCTGTAATGCGAACCCCCCTTGGAAGGAATTGGGTTTTTTCTTTTTGGTATGAAAATTTGTACACATTCCTTGGGCGATATTACTTAAGAATTAGTGTAAGCCAGTCACCGTTTTTTGCGTTTCATCACGGATAAAGAATAACCATAGTTTGTAGGGTCAAAGATTATGATAGGTTGACCTAATCTGACCAAATATGAACTTGACCTGTTTTTTACCCTTAAGGTGAATAAAATCTCTCAAGCTTTAAGAAATCAGAAATATTAACAGACGTAGGTATTAAACAAAGGGACTAAAGCACTATCATATAATTGCTTCAAAGGTCGTAGACATGAAATTTCTGACATAAAAACATCACTTGTAGCTGATCCTTAAAGTTCACTCAGCAAAATTTGAAGAATTACTCTTTGCTTCTAAAGCATTAATATTTTTTTTTTGCTAATTGATGATGGACATTCATTACATATTCTTTCATCATAGTATCTGTAACGGCCAGAGAACTTAATACACATTCAATATTATTACACAGTTGAGCAACTCCGAAGAAATGAATTGTCAGAATAGTTGATTCGGTAACATATTTGGTCTGATGTCCATTTAAAATAACTCGCTTACAGAGAACATGAACAAAGACCATTAATGAAAGTGGTCAGTAAAATACCTAAAACGCCAGTAAGCTGTAATGCATAACTTTGGTCAAGGAACAACAATAGTGAATGTTTTAATTAAATTGAAATTTATCCTAAGCCGGAATGACAATTGGAATTATTAGTTACAGAAGACACTGAGTAAGTTATTTTGTTAAAAGTATTTTTAAGTTGCTTTCATTAGAAACAGACTACTAAAAAGCAGATCCACATTTTTTCAGCTGCAAAATTTATCAATGTTTTTTAAACTATGAAACGCTACAAAAAGCGTGTATTATGGCAATTAATTTGGTAGCAGTTACTTGGCTATTAAATTGTGGACATAACCACAAGTTTCTTCTAATAGTATCTCTGGTCACTGATTTTCGAGCGAAGGCTGACACGTGACACCGTTCTCCAGCCAATAGCTATCGAGATGAGTGACCTTACGAAATTATATAGTTGTTGGGATTAGTGAGATTAAATAGAATGACGCACAGTATTTCTGGCCTGGGGAATACAGGATAATTAGCACACAAGCTGTCAATGGTGTAAAATTTGTAATGATCAAGAGAGTAGGGAAATGTGTGAGTTATTATGAACAGTTTATTGACAGGATTATATTGATGATGCTAGAAACAAAGACTGCCCCAACCACATTAGTACAAGTGTATATGCCCACATCACAGGATGACGAAGAAATAGACAAAATATACGCTGAAATTGAAGAACTAATCCAATATGTGAAGGGAGAAAAAAAAAACTATTTTAGGGTGGCCACAAGGTAACGATTTAAAAATTCCCTGATATAGCCAGGTTTTACAGGAAAATTAGCCATACTTTTCCCCGATTTAGAAAGTTTATTCGCATGATTAAGATATTTAAAGTTTTGATTAGATTTTTAATTGTAAATAATGAAATCTGGCAGTTCTATCATTACCGTGGCGCCAAAATCTGATGATTAATTCTTGCAGAACTCGACGAAATAAATCGAAAATAAAGAATAAAATTTTTTGATATCTCGCTTGGTTTTCGAGATATAGCATGTTAAAAATCAGCCATAGGTATAGTTCCTTCTGCTTTTTGATGTTTTTTCTTCTGGTCCAGGCCGTATTTCAACCTTACAACAATCACTAGGAAGAAAATAAAACACCTATTGTGCATTTCCACCATGTTGATATGGTGTTTTTGGTGATAAAATTTTTTTTTGGTCCAGGCCGGATCTCATCCTTACCTCATCACTTTTGAGATATAATATCTCGAGAACTAAGCAAGATATCAAAAAACTTTTTTCTTTATTTTCCATTTGTCTCATCGAGTTACGTAAGAATTCATCATCAAATTTGGCTATAGCGAAATTTTTCTTCTGGTCCTGGCCGTATTTCAACCTAACTACGTCAATTTTGAGATACAATATCTCGAGAACTAAGCGAGATATCAAAAAATTTTATTCTTTATTTTCGATTTGTTTTGTCGAGTTCTATAAGAATCAATCATCATATTGTGGCGCCACGGTATGATAGAATCCCCTGAAATCTGGTATAAAACTCACAAAATTAGAAAAAGAAACATGATTAATATTTCATAAGTAATTTAATAATCCTATGAAGCAGAATTAAAAATGAGCAGCACAAAAATAAGTAATGACTAGTATGAACTAGAACAAATTAGTAATCTTTCAATATTTTGTAGATAAAATAACTGAAGATTTTTAAATCGTTCATCAGTAGCCTGACTCAGTCAAAAGCTTGTCTTTTTTTTTTTATTTGCTACACCTTTCTTTTCAAATCTTCTGGTTCAGTTATTGTAGCTGCTTTTGTTCCATCTTCAATTCCTTCTGTTGCCGTGTAACACTTTCGCACAAGTTTACACATGATAGCAAGAACACTAGTTTGTATAAACTGTGCAATCATGTAGGCTCACCTTGTGTGGTTGCTTGCGTGTGCTGCTTGCCCTGGCAGTGGTTTATTTGGTGCGTGTCAAAGGCACGAGCAAGATGTTTATACTGTTGCATCGATTCAGCATTTGAAAGAGCTCTGAATGATGCAAAACTTTATAAATCCTACCTATCTAGACCTCTGGTTAGTATTTATATGATCTTACTTATTATTTCGTCCCTTCTTTAATTCACCTTATAAAAGTTAAAAAGCCATATAATTATAGTTATTCACATTTTTGCTGGCATTGGTTCAACTTTTCTCAAAAGAAGTTCAAAACCAGCTTGTGGCATTCTACAGAACTTCGAAGACTCTCCACAAATTCAATTTTTTCAAACATTTGTTTCACACTTGCTACTCTATGATTGCTATTTTATTCAGTAAAAACATAACTTCTGAGTTTATATGTAGTACTATAATTCTGATTTAGATGTCATCCACTTTTTTTATATATATAATTTCGAATGCCGAGTTCCAGAGAAAGTGTAAACAGCAGTTTGTGTCTTATCTCGATGAGGCGTGAGACGAGGTGCATGTCGATAGCATAAATGCGGTTATTTTAAGTAAAAATATATAAGCTAAGTTATTTAATGCCAAAGTTCATTATTAAAAATTTCCAAATGTTGGGTTGCTGCAATTAAAATTCCCTGATAATTTTTGAAATTACTTGATTTCCCTGATATTCCAGGTTTGTCACCCTGTAATAATCATGGGTGACTGGAATGCAATTGTGGAAGAAGGAAAAGAAGGTAATACTGTAGTATCTTTTTATCTAGGAGAAAGAAATGAGTGAGGAAACAGGTTGTTAGAATTTTGTGGAAAATATAAGCTAGTCATGGCAAACACACTGTCTAAGAAATCTTGCAAGAAGGATAGACACCTGGAAATGTCCAGGGGATACAGGCAGATATCAGCTAGATTATTTCACAGTCAAACAGAGATTCAGGAATCAAGTTCTAGGCTATAAAGCGTACCCAGGAGCAGACATAGACTCTGACCATAATTTGATAGTAATGGAGTGCAGGCCGAAATTCAAGCGAATAAGGAAGCAGCATAAGCAGAACTGAACTGACTGGAAGTGTATAAACTGAAACAGTCTAGTACGAGAGAAAAATTTGCAGAAATGGTAGACTTAGGTCTAAGAAATAACTCTGTAAGGAGCTCAACTAAAGATGAATGGAATGCATTAAAGACAAAAATAATGAAAGCTGGTAAGGAAACAAAGCTTTAGGGCTGCCAGAAAACCTTGGATCACGGAAGAAATTTTCAAACTAATGGATCAGAGGAGAAGGTACAAAAATGCTCAGGATGAAGCAGAAAGAGAACAATACAGGCAATCTAGAAATAAAATAAAAAGGAAATGCAAAAAAGTAGAAGAAAAATGGCTACAAGAAAAGTGCGAAGAAATAGAAAAGCAAATGGTCATAGCTAAAGTAGATGTTGCGTACATGAAGATCAAACCGAATTTTGGAGAAATGAAGAAAAGAGGTGTAAACATTAAAGCTGTTGATGGGAAACCTCTTCTAAGATCAGACGATAGAGCTAACCGATGGAAGGAATACATTGAAAAATAATATCATGGGGACGACTTGAATAGTGTAATGGAAAAGGAAGGTAATGTCGACATTGATGATTTAGGAGATCCTGTCCTGAGAACAGAATTTAATATAGAGCTCTAAATGACCTGAAAGCAATAATTATAGGTGGGACAAGATGTTCAAAATTTTAAAGAAGCCAGGTCGAAAATATCGAGATAGAAGAATATAAATTATTTAAGAATCAAGTAGCTATGGTAATAGACTCATCAAGGAATACTAGTTTTGTCCTGAAAACTGTTGTACACGTTAGTTGGGTGATATTATTTAATATATGTTGTTCTTGGAGCTGTAAAATATATCAATTCTCAGAAAATTGACTCGAAAAGTGCTGTACCGTTAAACCGCGCGCGACTGGGAAAAGGCATATGGCGATGTATAATGATATCGCAAACGTTCCTGCTACCATATTATTTGGTAGTATATTACTATTACACCCATCAAGACAATATAAAAAGCACAAACTTCACGAAAGAAAATAAGAAAACCTGTCGTAACGGTATACGCTAAGTGAAGAGAGGACGCCATGTATTACCATATGGGACCACTCTGGTACAGGCTGCATTTCAACCTCAGATTAAAAACAATTATAAATATTAAATTCCTTCAACCCTATGTTAAAACAAGAATACTGCCGCTCTATCATCATAAACATAACTTACATTAATATTACCGCAACCTACTTTCATAAATGCCAAAGGCCAATGCCATAGAAAATTAACATACCAGACCTAACATTTGCTTGACAATGCAATATCTATTATCGTTGGATGACGCATGTGTGTACGTAATTATGGCGTCTATCGTTTGCTTACGATTGAAAATTGTGACAATCTTTTCTTGTTGTATGCGTGTGCAAATTCTTCCATGTGTACATTTTTAATGGCTGTGACAGCAACATATTCTTAAATAATATTGTTCCAGGAACGTCTGCATGATTGTTATACGTCGTTATAGTATATCTCTCAGTCACACGCCGTATAACGTAAAGTCAGTTTCTTAGTTAAGTTTGTAAGGTATGTATAAGTTTTACAGCTCTAAGAGCAACATATATTAAATAATATCACCCAAGGAAAGAGTGTAACAGTTTTCAGACCAAAACGAAAGTTCCTTGACGAGTCCCAGTAATTGCGCTCTTGCCCACTTTTAATCAAATATTATCGCCTAAGGAATGTGTGTATCAAATTTCAGATCGATAGGACAATTTTTGTAGGTTCCAATGAATTAACACTTTAACCTTTTAGTTTCAAACATTGATTTTGGAATTAGAAAGAACTTTTAAAACTATGTGTGGAGCACAGTACTTTATGGTAGCAAAACATGGACTTTAGGAATACCAGAAAGAAATAAAATTGAAGCATTTGAAATGTGGTGCTACAGAAGAATGCAGAAAATTAAGTGGACAGACAAAGTACGAAATGAACATGTTTTGGAAATGATGGACGAGGAAAGAAGTTTGTGGAAGAAGCTTAAACAAAGAAGAGACAGGCTAGTAGTCATATTTTGGATTGGTTAATTTGTTAGTGGAGGGAACAGTCAAAGGTAAGAACTGTAGAGGAAGACAGATTAGAATATATGAAGCAGATAATTGAGGACGTGGGTTGTAAGGGATATGTAGACATAAGACGTTAGCACAAGATAGGAAGGGAGGGAGAATTGCATCAAACCAGTCGAAAGACTGATGACACACACAGACAAAAAAGGTATTTCTGGTCGTTTACATTGTACATTGCTGCTGTGAAAATAGACATGTATTAATGTGCAACATAGCCAGAAATTCTACTCGTGTAGGCTTTCAATCACCCAAATGATGTATTCAATCTTTCTGAAAAAAAAGTAATATGCAAATTAAGAAAATGGAATTAAAACAAACTGAATAAAACCCACAATATAACCCAAGAAAATGTGAACAAAGATTTTTGAAATAACAGAGATGAATTAAACAGTAGACATAAAAAATGCTGCTTCATCAATCGGTAGGGCCTACCCCAATCACAATATTAGCAACGCAGCACTATCTTAAATATGGTGCCGCAATTTGATGGTGGGTTTTTGATGTTAGTTTTAGAGATATCAACTGTCGAACTAGCTTTAGGTATAATTCCATGTGCCTTTGACAATGTTTTTCTTCTCTCTAGGCTGCATTTCAACCTAACTGCAGCCAGTAATATAACAAAACATACATTACACATTTCCAGTGCATAGTTAGTTACCTGTGACTTAAGCTTTTTTTTTTGTCTGGGCCGCGTCTCAACCTAACTACTACAATTTTGAGATAACTGAGATATTGACAAACTTCATTCTTCACATTTGATTTTTCTTGTCGAGTTAAATAAGAATCCATCATTAAATCTGTCATTGGCAAAAGTTTTCTTCTGGTCCTGTTGGCATTTCAATCTAACTACTTCAGTTTTGACAGTATACCTCGAGAACTAAGCAAGATCAGAATGTTATTACTCAATTTAGATTTGTTTCCTTGAGTCATAAGAATCCATCACCAAATGGCGGGGCCATGGTTATAAAATTCCAGTTAATAAGGTAAATTCCTGAACAATGTTAAGTCAGAGGAAACTCGCAGTATTTGATGTTAGAATAAACGTTTTCAACCCTCAGAGACAGGGAAAGAGACATAGTACTCGCGGCATTATAGAGCTAGGTTATCGTCCACAGGGGCAGTGCAGCAATCTCGCACCTCCTATCCCCCTCTCTCCCCCAGATTGGGATCATCTAGCTCAATACAGTTTCGTAAATAGGATTTCCCCCACGATAATACTTATAGTTCCAAAATTTTAATGCACAAATATCCATGAAGTCGGAATAAACAACTTACACACTGCTATCTCCTGTTCCAATTTGTATGCCACTTGCCAGCCCTTTCTCTTCGTCTGCGTTCTAATCGTTCTTCTCTGGTTTCCACTCTAGTAGGCGGAGGAGTGTCTTTAGGATCCTAGAAATAAAACTACTTGTATAATCGTATAAAACGAAAATACTTCACATATAAAACAGAGATAATCTTACCTCGAAGAGATGGAGAAAGGTCCCGACACCCACATAACCCCGATTTTTCTTCTCGTGAGGTAATTTATCCACAGGAGGTAAATAAGGAATTGGATCACGAGGGGCGAAAAGAGCTAACAAATTTGGTGGCAAGTACTGCGTCATTGTATTCGAAGACTTTTAACACTACAGCGAAATAAGTTTTTATACCACCATCACAATAAAATCATGTCTTGCCTATATCGGAAAATTAACGCATACAATAAAATGAAGAAACAAACAGCCAATAACTACACCACTCAAATATGGCCGACGACATAAAACGATTCAACACTCAGACAAGACAAGTACACCCAAGTACACCACATACATTGATTCAACCAAAGATCTCAATCGAAAAGATACACATACATTCTTCATATAACGCTGACATATAGAAATGCTACCAAGAAGTGTAAGCACTCTTAGAATTTAAAATCTCGGAAATGGCTCTAACGATTTGGATGAAATTTCATATTTAGATACCGTTTTGCTTTTTATCTTAATAGGTGTCATCCTGCGAAAAACGGTATTTTACAAAAAACTAACAATTTTTATATTGCTACCAGAGCGTTTGCTCCATCGTAATTAAATTAACGCCATCTCGTAGACGTTTCAGGTACCAGAAAGCCTTATGATAATTAGTTTCTCTTTGCTACTCTGGTTTCCCTTCAAATCGCAGTTTCTCTTTGCTTAGATCAAGGGAATCATATATCATAAAACGAACAATTTTTGTGTATTTGTAAACGTTTGTAAAAAGACTAATATTATTATTGATACACAATATTTCGGCGACATAATTCTCCGTCGCCATCTTCAGGTGCAGTCGTAAGGAAGTTTGCCTTGAGCACGTTGTTTAAAAACTGGCATGGCAACGACAGACGTTGTTACGTTGCCTAGCAGCATCTCGGACAACATTAGATGCCTGCGGAACACAAAAAGCAGAGCGTTGATGACGAGCAGCCTCAATAACAGGTATCCACGCATCACTTAGCTGGAAACTACAATACGGGTTAAACAGATCAGACGCGAGGCGAATTTCAGACGCTTCTGTAATGACGCTGTCCCAGAAGCCTCTCGCATGTGCCAGCACCTTAGTTGATTCGAAATCGAATCCATGTCCTTGTTCCAAACTATGTTCCACCACCGCGGATTTGTGCTTTTGCCCCAGGCGAACATGTCGGGCATGTTCTAAACAACGTTGTTTCACACACCGTACTGTCTGGCAGATGTACTTCTTTCCGCATTCACACGAGATGCAATAAACTCCCGCTGTACGAAGGGCAAGGTCATCTTTTGGAGAGCGCAAAATGTTCCTTAATTTTGGAGGTGGTAGGAAGATGGACTTAATGTCATTTCTTGGTAGAACCCCTCCAACCCTCAATGTTGTGGCGCCAGAGTACGGCAAGAAAGCAAAGTGATCGTGCAGAACATTATATCGCGGTTATTAGGCCTGCGTTTTACTTCCCGGAATGCCAACTGTATCTGATGATCACTGTTTACATTCTGTCTGAAAGTATCACGTAGATGTTTAACTCATCAGGTAGCTGTCCTCATCACATATTGCCCACGCTCTGTGGACTAGAGTAGTGAGTACTGTCTTGCGCTGTGCCAGGTGGTGATGACTGCGCGCGTTTAGGTACAGGTCCGTGTGTGTTGGTTTTCCATACACAGTGTGTCCTAAAGTTCCATCGGATTTCTTTTCAATAAGAATGTCCAAAAAGGGCAGGCGGCCTTCCTTTTCCACCTCCATCGTGAATTGGATGTTTGTGTTGATCTGGTTCAGGTGAAGGAGAAACTTATGTAGGTTGTCTCTACCACGGGGCCAAATAACAAATGTATCATCCACGTACCGATAGAAGGGATTGAGCTTCATGAGGGCACTTTTCAACGCTTTCTTCTCAGAATATTCCATAAAGAAATTAGGTATAACAGGTGACAAAGGCTGCCCATTGCTGCTCCATCGATCTGTTCATAGTAGTGCCCGTCATACAAGAAGTACGACGATTGCAATGTGTGGCGGAACAAGTCAACTAACCTGGGCTCAAAGTGCTGTTGTAGTAGAGACAGCGTATCATATAGAGGAACCCTGGTGAAGAGGGAAATCACATCGAAGCTCACCAGGCGAAGTTCTTTAACGATATTAATAAATTCCACCGGGGTTTTCATATGGTGAGGACATTTTGGTGATAACAGCCCGGTCAGTTATCGAGCCAGATAATAAGTGGCAGATCCAATTTTATACACTATTGGCCGTAATGGTGTTCCTTGATTATGGATTTTTGTAATTGTTTAATGGTGTCTTCTGGCAGACCCCAACATTTCAGCAGTGCTGTCGTTTTTTTCGCTACCGCATTGGTTGGATCCTTCGACACCTTTCGGTAAGACGCGTCCACCAAAAGTTCTTCTACTTTCAGTTGATAATCTGCCATAGTAAGAACCAGCGAAGCGTTCCCCTTGTCTGCTGGTAGGATGATAATATCTTGGTTGTGAATCAATGACCAAAGTGCTTTACGTTCAGCAGCTGTGGTGTTGGGCCGAGGCGGTTTGGCCTTGCTTAAGATTCGGCTGGTTTCTCTCCTTATCTCTTCAGCAGCCCTCACAGGCAAATCACGAACGGCCAGATCAAAACCAGTGACAATTTCTCTGTACGAAATGGTCTTGGGTACTGGCGCAAAATTTAGCCCCTTAGATAGCAACGAAATGGTGGCAGTGTCAAATTTACCAGCATTCAGATTAATTAGTCCTTCTATCAGATCCAGAAGAGGCGTCAACTTTGCGGGCAAGTCGGGCGAATTTGCATTGCCGTACCGTCGCAGAGCGTCGAACTCTGTAGCTTTCAGCGACTGTACAGTCTCTTCTTACTTGCCACATGTTTTTGTCTAACTATCTGCACCGTGACGTCTAGGAGTGGGCAACATGTGATGAGGCCAGCCTCATCACATATGGTTATGATTATAATAATGTGGAAATAAGTAAATACACGTATTTACTAATGTTAGATATTATATATTGAAAAGTCGTAATAAAAATCATCCTTATTGTAAAAAGTCGTTGTTATTAAATACTACATGTTTAATTGTAAAACATATAAAAAGTCGATGTTTAAAAACTAGATGTTGACTTTGACAGACGTGATTTTTTCAGACTTCTTTACCATACAAAACCTTACACAATATAGCAGTTATAATGTGATCATCGATTACTTTTTTACAGTGTGTGTCTTTGATACAAAGATAAATATTAGTGAATCTACTACGATCTCGTAAAAAGGTGTCCATACGGAAAAAAAACAGGTTGTGGTAAATAAATGCAGCAATTTGAAGCGTCTGACATTGTGCTTTATTAATGGTTACTTTTATTGGGAATTGTGTTTTTACTACTTGAAAAGGCCTGGTTGAATCAGACGGTGTGAGGTTAATGCAAGATATGAGCATAGTTAATATTTAATTAAAATTGCAATGGAGTGCACGCTCTGGTGGCAATTTCCCTACACACCCCTCTTCCCCCTTTCTTGGATCCACCTAAATTTGCCCTCTTTTGCCTATTGCCTATTTGTCCGGAGTTTGATGTAATTCTGATACTGGCAAATTGGTTTGAGAGGTGGAAACAGCCAGACTATGTCTTCGTCAGTTTTTGTTTCAGTCTCTATGTATAGAATTGGTTAATACTCTCGGAGACTCTGTCTTCACAGTTCTGAAAGTTTCTATTCCGGTTAGTAATACCCAGACCATCCAAATTATGAAATTTCCTGTAGAGGATATAATGTGTATACGCAGTATATAAATAACAAAAGCACAGGTGACAGTAATTGTTGAGAACACGCCAATGGCTATTCTGGGATCCACAGTGGACCCGATATTTGCGATTGCTCAGCATGTTGTTCAGGTGTTCACCTAAGTTTTACACTGCACTTCATGCAGCAGCTTCAGGAGGAGCATCTCACACTACAAATTATCAAAAGTTGCTGATAAGTTCATGTACACAGCTCCTGTCTCAGTTTCTTTTTGGAACCCAGTCTCAATATGGATTACGACAGTGAGAACCTTCTCGGCACAACTATGCTATGGCCTGAATCCTATCTGCTCTGACTGAGTCTGGTGGGTGAGTGGAAGAGACGTGGTTTCGAATACTCGTCCGGCTATCCAGATTTGGATTTTCCATGCTTTCCCTAAATCACTCCTGGCGAATGCCAAGGTGGTTTCTTTAAGCGGCCATGGCAAAATTCCTTTCCCGACTCTAATGACTTAGACGTCGGTGAGGCGTAAAATCATAAACAATCAATAAATAAATAAAACAAAACAGAATAAAAGACTGCTCTGGGAAAATAAATGAAGATGAGGCTTCTGGGGCGCAATTGAATTCACATGCAGAGTTTAGAGGACTCAGATCTGCTGGGTATAAAATGGAAAGAAAACAGGATTAGTAACACAAATAAGCAAAGATTTGATAAACCTTAGTGAGGAAAGATTTTTTACATAAATGGTAGGGCACACCATAAGGGCACAAACACGTCTGATAATTCACAACAGAGACTGATAATAACTTTTTTTTGGGGGGGGGGGGTCTCAGGTAACACAAGGAATAAGTGACCACGAAACGGTTCTGGACGCAATGAGAGGGTTCAGCCGATTAGTGGCCAAAGGGATAGATGATTCTAGGAACAACTACATGCAGTTCATACAGATAAGTAAAACAGCGGAAGAAATTTTACAAGTGCGGGTTGCTATCATGAGTTCAAAGTTCTACATAAGGATTGTGTATTAAACAAATTCACAAAATAATTCAACAAAATTTTAATGAAATTCAATTACAACTGACACATTTTGCGAGATTGTCATTTATGTTCACTTTCGCCAACTCTGATAATACATTTCCTTCCCTAATTAATGGCTGCTATGTTAAATTATTAGATACCGCATAATCTAACTGAACTCATGTCATAATGTTGGTTTAGCTGAAATTATGTTTAATTTAATTTAATTGCGATAAAGCGAATGCTCCGACGGCAATTTCCCTCCACATCCATTCTTCTCCTTTCTTGTACCGCCTACCTTTGCCCTCTACAAATTTCCTCTTTAAATTCTTCCAGCTTTTTTTGGTAAATTATTCCTCACTTCTCCCGGTAATTGATTCAAATCCATGACTTCTTGCGAAAGAAAATCTGAAGTCAAGTGCCAGTTGTTCTCATGGTCATCTTTTCCCTTCCAAGTACTACTTCTAATTCTTATAGCAATATTTTTCTACACTTCTTTACTAGTATATGCCTTTTACATTCTCATGGATCTCTTCACCCTCCTCCTGTGTTCTAATGAATCCTGTTTCAGCTCCTTTATCATATCAGTTACTGATTGTATTCTGCGGTAATTTCCAGGGACAAATATAGCAGCCTCATCTTTACACTACTTCCTACTCCTGTATTTGATACCCAAAATATGGGTCCTACCAATACTACACCGCCATATTCAAGCAATGGTATGACTAAAAGTTTTGTAAGCCAATTGCCTTCTCTAGTACATCCCCTCATCACTTTGTCCAACAAGTGAAGGATTTTTAAACCTTTTACTACTACCTGTCCTATGTGTCCTGCCCAGTTGAGTTTGTTATCAAATTTAAGGACAATAGGTCTTCAACAAGGAATTTTTCCTCCTCAATAAACTTTAGGTTTTTTATTTGTATACCTAGTATGCTACCTCTTCTCTGCATTTATCTTCATCCCATGTTGACCTACCCAGCTAGATGTCTTGTCCAAATCACTCTGCAGCTGCTTACAGTCTTCTACCATTTTGATTGTATTATATTGCATTATGTAACCTGCAAACAACTTTACATCTGTTGTTAACCATCAATACAAACATTCATTGGAATAACAAATAGCAATTTTCCCAATTTACTACCCTGTGAAACTCCCATTTTCACTTCTATTTCTTTTGATACTACATTTCCTATCCTAACTTTTTACTTCCTTTCTTTTAAGAATTTTTCTATATAGGAGATCAAATTATCATCCATTCCAATGGTTTTTGCCTTATTTACCACCATTCTATGGCTCACTCTGTCAAAATCCTTTAAAAGATCTAGAGCTACTATCTGTTTGGCATCCCCTGTCAATTTCATCCAAACTATCTTGCAGATAGCCTACTGCGGTATAACTGTAGTATTGGCGGTTTATAACTGCATATGCTTTATCAATTACTTGTTCCCTCTTAGTAATAAATAAATAGAGCCTAAGCAATTGAATATTTGTTCATTTATTTTCCTTCCGAAAGCGTTTCGTTTCTTAACTGAAGCATCTTCTGCAGTTTTCCTGTTGATTGTGTATACAACATATAATATTGTTATGTTTTTCATTTTGAATATTGAAATTTATAAACAAATTATAATCTACTTACATTTTTTGATACATTGTTCTATTTATCCACCATTCTCAGCAGCAGTGATTTCTGCTTGCTTTTTGGATTGCACGTCATATTCATTCTTATTGCACTGTGCAGTGCAGTATAGTACAAGTTTACTTGTGAAATAACAAGCAGAAAATGACCTGCAAACCACAAAGCAAGCAGAAATCAATGCTACTGAGAACGGTGGATAAATAGAACAATGTATCATAAAATGTAAGTATATTATAATTTTTTATAAAAAATTCAATATTTAAAATGTAAAACATAACAATATTATAAGTTGTATACACAATCAACAGAAAAACCACTGAAGATGCTTCAGTTAAGAAGCGAAACTCGTTCGGAAATTAAACGAACAAATATTCATTTTCTTCGGTTATATTTATTTATTATTCTCTGCAATTGAAGATGATGATTCACAAGGTTCAGATATGTTTTATTTTAGCTTGTTTTTAATTTTATAATTAATAATTTTCATTCATTTCATCATTTCAGTATTTTGATTACTTGATCTCGCTGAAAGGAAGTGGGAGCGAACTGATATTCGATCATTCACCACTGAGAATATCATAACCTGATTACAGACGTCGTTGTATATACACTTACGTTGAGGTATGACAGAGTCATCCACAATGAATATTAATAAATAATTAATTAATATTCAGATTTTCCTTGTAATATTCATTTATCTAAATAGTAAATATTATAAATATGAGGGTTAATTCATACGTGAATAATTATGTATTAAACCCGGGCAGCCAGATTTATTATTATATGATTTAATTTCTGTGCAAAACTTGCCATTCAGAAAATATTAAATGTGGGAAGTTGGAACTGCAGTTTTGAACGTTCAGAGAACGGGACAATGCCCAGTGTCGCCGTAATGCTGACGCCTCCACTCACAAAGGGATGGCGCGCGGCAACCGTTACCTGCCGAGTGTACTGACCTCACCCCTCCCTAGTGCCTCGACAAGGTCAAGCAAAATGTGCGGGAACGGGTAGCAAATGTTAGTGACGACACGAAGCACGTGATGATGGACATATATCGATGCACCAATCGTGAACGGATACAGGGGTTCACAGTTGTTAATTCAAGGCTTCTGTTCCATGTGCGGGGAGAAGAAAGCTGGCTTTGCAGCGACTAGACGACGCGACGCCATATTCGACTTCACTTGCTGCCGAGACGAGCTACAGTGCGGACGTGTCACCCGACACGCCCTTAGCCGTTGATCAGTGACTGTCTGGTCGCATAGTCTGACTCAGATGGGCTGGAAGCTGAGCGGTCCAACTGCCAGATATTGTAAGCTGATGTGCTAGCGCGGACATATCCGCAAATCTGGCATTCGTTGCAGCAGTGGCACAGAGCGTGTCACTCCTCGTCGAGAAGATGCGATTACGGTAAAGTACCGCGCATAGGTCCACAGTTCCATTGGGGTTTTAACGAGGCTTGCTAACCCGTAAACGGCTCCTGAGATAAGACTCTGCTCCTATCATAACAATTACTGAGCTAACCAATATTTCATGTTCATAACTTCAAATTCGAAGCATCTTGCTCATTGTTTTAAATTCAAACGATGCTTTTAACTTTAAACCGCGCCCCTGGGATTCTTTTGTAAATGTTAACTTTAAGTTGTTGGCCTGTAATGCCACTTTAAAACAAGTTGACTTTGCAAAATCTTTGAGATATCTAAATCAGTTTTATGTTTGCTTTTATCCGGCGGATTGTAAATGTCGGGTATTGCTTGTTTGTTGTCTTTGGATTATGTTTAACGTAACGTTAACTATACCCCGCCTTGTATAAGCCAGAAGACTAAATAAATTGAGTATAATTTTGTGTGAAACTAACTTCTTGTAGAAATCATGGTTCTAGTTCACCATCTAACCAAATAACCAACTTACTGGATGTCATCCATATTATTAATAATTATATTTCATCAACGTATTGGCTCCCCCCTCCCGAACCGACGGTCCAATACAATATGGTCACCCAACGTTTGAGGCTAACAAGTTGTAAGAAGTTACAATTTGGCGCAGACGTCTGACATTTACATATGTCGTTTAATTAATTCCTCAAATTAAAAGTAATTAATTTTTGGGAAAATTTTTTTGCTAGTCTTATAAAAATCCATGGATGTGACCTTTGTAGATTTATATATTATTTTAGAATAAAAATGATGTGTTATGATACTTTAATTTGCCATGCTTGAATTAAATTTAACGTCAAAATGTGTGATTATGTTTTTGATATCAATTAATTGATGTTTCATGCTAAATTTCAAGCAGTTGTTTTCAAGTAAATATTTTGCTCACTTGCAACAAGCAATGGTTAATTTTAAAAATAAATTTAGAGTCAGTGTTTTTTAATTTTAATGCATGGTAAGAATTTTTTTAAAAAATTCTTTGTACTGATTTTGCCCATGTGTTGGAGGTTTTTGATGTCGCATGTAACATCGTTGTGTTCTTTGTTGTCTTTTGGATGGGCAATCAGGGATTTTTGATGGATTCTGTGCGCGAGAATTTGTTTTATGCCGAGTCTTGTCGATATTAAATCGTGCCGGTTGTATCTTGATATCACTTACTAAAACTTTAATCGGAACTGGAATTTTGTGTGTCATACGGTCGACTTATGAAGTTAAGATCACGTACCATTAATATGGCAGATCAATCAGTTATTCCCGAAGTTCCCGAACAAATGAGTGAATTAAATCAAATACCGGAGCAATCCGGAATATCGCTAACCATGGAGGAAGGAAATATATGGAGGAGAAGTGACGTTAAATCGGTGAAGCAGGCTCTAAACTCTCCCGCATGGCGGCAGCAGCGGTATTGCGCTTCCAAACATTGCGATGTTCCCAGTATATCCCGAAAACTAAGCAAGATATCGAAAAATTTTATTCTTTATTTTCGATTTGTCTCGTCGTGTTACATAGGAATCTATCATTAAATTTGTGTTTTGCGAAATTTTTCTTCTCCATTTCAACTCAAGAAACCTCACTTTCGATACAGTATATCTCTAGAACTAGGTGAATTATCGAAAATTTTTATTCTTTATTTTTCATTTGTCTCGTCTTTTTAAATAAGAATCCATCATCAAATTTGACTTTAACCAATTTTTTCTTCTGAATTTCAACCAAAACCATTTCACATTTGGGACAGAATATCTCGAAAACTAAGCAGAATATCAAAAAAATTTATTCTTCATTTTTTATTTGTCATATCGAGTTACATAATAATCCATCACCAGATATCGGCATCACCTTTATCCTAGACTCCCCTTGAGGTTTTTGTACATATTCCCCGTGTCTGTATGGAAGCGGCCATACCCCCTCCACTCCGGCCATGCCCCCCCACTCCTCCTCCGCCCTGCTTCACTTCAATGCGTGGTGAAGGTCTCTTGCGTCGTCTCCATATATTTCCTTCCTCCATGTCGCTAACGGACGCAGATTGCATAATGACCAGCGATACACCTACTACGTGCAGCCTTCATTCCACTGCGACACTAGACGGGGAACAGATGGATATTTTTCCGAGCCCTGAAAGTGTAGAGACGCAAAACCCACCCACGTAACCAAATCGGGAAACAGATTGTGCGTCTCAAAACATGGCAGAGTTGCCACAGTTGTCTCCACAGGCGGAGAACGCTTTAATGACCACAATGGGCGAATTGCTGAGGAAACTTGACGCGCAACGATGGAAAATAAAAGGCGTTTCGATTTGCAAGAGAAACGTTTTGATTAGCAAAAGGAAGAATTAAAAATATTGAATCAACGTTCTGAGTCGCAAAATGCTTTGTTAAAAGGCATGGATGGAAATTTGTCCATCTTCCGTGAGGAAATGTCCCGGGAGATGAACGAATTTAAGTCCGAGATGCGAGCCAACGTTTCGGTGTTGGATAAACGCGCCGACGAAGTTCAAGCAACGTGCAATTCGTTGCAAGAAATTAGCGCGGGAATTTCGAAGCGTTTGGACGCCACTGAATTATCTGTGGAGCGGGTGCGGCAAGAAAGCAAGCAAAATCTTGGACAGATGTCGCAGTTCGTCCACGAAATAAATGACAAGACGGAGCAGAGCTTGCGAAAAGTAAATTCAGAGGTGTCGAAGGTCACAAGTTCAATTGAACAGGTGAAAACGACACAGCAGAATCTGCAGGAGTCGCAGCAAACGCTTGTGCAAGATACAAACTCAAAACTTGCGCAGTTAGAGTCGAAAATTAAGGAAGTAAGCAGCTCTAATATAGGTGGCAGTTCAATGCACGTTAATTGCGGGCAGTATGCAGCAGCAAATGTTGAGCTGAAATTGCCTCGTTTCGGGTTCCGGAAGGATATAAATCCTAAGATATATCTCGCCGAAATGGAAAGATATTTTGAAATAAAGGGAGTACCCGAATCAATGAAACTGGTATTGGTTGAAGAATCGCTTTCAGAAACAGATAGGCTCTGGCTGAAAATCGCTTCTGAAACAGATCTATCTTACGCCGGCTTCAAGGAATTGTTTCTTGAAACTTTCTGGTCGGGAAAGATACAGAACCAGGCGAGGATAAAAGTATATCAAGGGAAATACGTGCCTTAATATCACCACTGCATGGAGAACTACGTAAAGAAATTACTGGTTCAATGTAGGCAGTTTGATAATAAAATGACAGACGGGGAATTTATCGAAATGGCGATCGCGCATTTCGGCACGCAAGTGCAGGCGCTGATCAACCCAGTGCTCATTCGAAAGGTACCAGAATTTCTTAATACGCTGCGAAATCTCGATCGAATCGGACGAATGGCCGATAATCTTGCAAACCAAGATGCGGACCGAAGCCGAGGCGAGCCACAGTTCGAGGCGGCCACACACGCTACGGTACACCGGAGAGGTCTACCTGCACAGGTACACCTGTACAGGTAGACCGGAGCGTGTGTGCCACAAACCTGCACAGGTATGCGGACCTGTACAGGTAACCGGAGAAGAATGAAAAATCAATCTTTCTACCTGCACCAGACTACAGACCGGAGCGTGTGTGGGGGTATTGCGGTAGACCTGTACAGGTTTCAGTCTTTGTGGAAGAGAGATCGCGTTGTGTTCAGTGCTGTAACAGTTTTTCTTCTTTGTTTAGCTTCAAATTACAAACGTACACCATGTCAAATTGCAAGATTAATAAAGTTATAGAAGAATTTATCGAAATTTATAAATCAGAGCCTTGTCTGTGGCGTGTTAAGAGCAAGGAATACCATGATCGCCGCAAGAGAGAAGCCGCGTGAACGAAGTTATTGATCAAATTACAAGAGTATGAATCTGGCGCTAATAAGCTTAAAAAAATAAATAACCTAAGAAGCAACGTCCGAAAGGAGAAAAAAAAAAATGAAGCCTCGTTGAAGTCTGGAGCGTTGACAGATGCAATTTATAAAATAACACTTTGGTATTACAAGCTATTTGATTTTCTGGGTGATCAAGATACCCCAAGAAGATCGAATTCCCAACATAAATGAGGAGGAAAGTGATTGCGAGGTAAATAAATTACAAATTTGTCTTTGCTGAATTTTTATTTATTTTAACTGGAAATAATGTACAATTTAAGTTCTTGGCAGCATAAATTAATGTTTATAACAATTTTAGGCGAATCTGTTTCTGTTAACAAATTTATTTTGCCATGGCACTTTACCCTCATTCAAAAAGTAGATATTGAAATCTTCTCTAAATTTTTTAGCGTCATTAACAATATTTCCCAGGTTTCGGCGATTTAAATTTTCCATGTTCGAACGCAGAGTATCATAGCCTGCAGACGCAATATTCCCGTTTTCAGTACCTTCCTGATAAAAACACTTTGAAGGTGCATAGGAATTTAGTACTTGTTCAATCAAAAAAATGTGTAAGGCAAAGGTTGCCATCACTATTTTTTTATGTTCTTTGGTTCTACATTAATTTGTGTATGGTATTTGCGAAATCGCGAAGCCAATATACCAAAAGCATTTTCAACAATGTGTCTCGCCCGGAACAGTCGATAGAAACCTTAAAGTTGCTGCAAGTCTTTAGTGTGGAGAAATAGCACTTCTCATTATGGTATCCCTTTTCTGGTTTAAAGGAGTAATCATTGAAAGTAATTTTAGATAAACCGATTCATCCATACGTAAGTAATTGCAGTAATCTTTAGGTTCTATCCTCAATTCGTTCAACAAATTAATATGAGTATATTCTTTTCTTTTCGACAACCACTTTTTACGCCACTTTTCACGTTTTTTTCTTTATTGTTTAGATTTCAAAGCTATTAAGAAGCCTACCACCAACAATGCATCATCCTGTGACGATTCCATGCTCCGTCTGTGCTCCGGTATACCTGTCCGGTTTACCGTTACGTGTGTGGGCTCCGTCGGTTTTCGGTCTACCTGTCAGGTGTACCTGTACAGGTAGACCTCTCCGGTGTACCGTAGCGTGTGTGGCCGCCTAAGAGACATCATAGCGGAGGTAAGGCCCCTCCTGATAATGATCAGAGCGGGAAGGCTGCGAATAAGCATGCTGGCAACCGCAACGGTGGTAAAAATTGGAAAGACGGTAATGCGCATTGAAGAGTTGAAAAGAATCATCAGCGATTCGGAAATAACCGACCCGCATATCAGGAGCAGTCGCCGATAAATGCAATTTCGGTTGTAAGCGCGAATCCTGAGGTGCGCAATGATGACAGACGATGTGTGGGCGGCGGAAATGACATAACGAATACGCCTCCATCACAATAAGATTTTCTGAAACTTTCGCAACCGCCTACAATTTACGGAGAGCGACTAACGTCGCCTGTAAAGTGTAAATATTCTAGGACAGTGTTTCCCAACGTGGGGCCCACGCCCCACAGGGGGGCAATTTGGTTTTTTTAGGGGGGCAATTTAGAAATTGACTTGATGCGACTTTTCCGCTTTCTCTTTGGGTTATTTAAACGCAATGCCAGATATTGTTACAAAATATAACAAAAAAGCAAATTCTTAAAAGGATCACACTAAATTGCCATAGTAAATGTTTATTATAAATCTTTTGGATTTGAATTTTAGTATTTCATTATATGTTTTTTAATTTTACTTACTGTGTTTTATGATAATATTAAAGTGTTTTCTTTCAAAAACCATCCTATATTAGTTTCTTTAATAACAAATAATTTTGTTTATTAAAAATTATGTATGGGGGGCAAAAAAATGTTGAAAGTGGGACATGACCCAAAAAAGGTTGGGAAACACTGTTCTAGGACATATGGATAAGTTGGTAGAATAAGATTTTTTGTTTTGAAACTGAAGTGTACCCGTCACGCGACGAGTGTGCAAATTACGTAACAGATTAACAGTGACATGGCACAGAAGGGAAAGTGCCAGCTGGGGGTTGTTCCGCCGATACTTAAGAGATCGTTATCTATAGCTGTGGCCAGATTAATTGGCGGGTCAGTGTGAACGCGCTGTTGCCGTACTTGGGGACAATCTCTCGATGCGCTCTCTTTCTATCACCTGAAAATTGCAACGCTGTGCGGCCTGTGTTGCCTAGTCCAAGCGTCAACAGCTCGCTACCCACCACCAAACCTTCCACCTCCCTTTCACAAAAAATGTGTGAACCTGAGAATCGAAATTAGAAAGTGTCAGTGTGAGTGTGAACTTGCTCGAGAGAGGATATTTTGATTTTTAGCGATTTACGATTTTTACGTGTGATTTAAATAATTCCTTTTGGTTATTTATTAATTATAGTAATTTAGTGTAATAATTTTACCGAACAAAAAGTGCAGTAACTTATAATTAGGGAAATTTAGCAAGAGAATCTTGCTACTAAAAATAAATACTTAGGAAGAGACTTATTCTCCTATTCCAGGTGTTCCCGAACTAACGACTCCCAACAAGACGCAAGTCATCGACAGCAGAACCACCGCGGCTGAAGCAGACAACAGAGTAAATTTATCATTCACAATGTAGTGATTTGTTACTGCAAAAAACAACCATATTGCGAAAAAATTAGGGAATGGACAGGCTATTTGCGCTGCAGCTTGTGGTTGTCGGTTTGAGAACTGTCCAGCGCGTGTGTCGTGAGGGAAAATAACCTACGTTTGTTTCTCGAAAGAAAAATATGAAACAATACAGCACTCTAACAAAGCTTAGCGACTTTGACAGTCCTTTGTCAGGAGGACAGTACACGAATTTTACGATAGTGATGAGTGGTAATATGTAAACAGATAATTTTTTCGTTATTTATGCAAGTTTTACAGTGCAGAGGATGACAAAATAAAATTTTGATTTTAGTTATAAATATACAAACTGAAAATAAAATGTATCACGTGGACTTTTAGCCACAAATAAAAGAAGAGTATTTCCATAAGTTTCCTTAGTCTGTCGAGAATTTTATTTTTCTGTGCAGATAATAGAATAATAAATACAGGTCTTTTGAAACCTCCAATTATATTAAACGCATCTGCAATGCATAACTTTCTTAACGAAATGACAAGCATCAATATTTTATGACAGAATAGTGATCATAAATTACTTAAAACACGTTACAAACCATTACTACAATTAAATAGGTGAAAACAACTGTTACGCGCATGGCTTGGCAACGGCGCATGAGACGCCAGCCGCCAATTAATCTGGCCACAGCTATAAGTCTCGGGCGGTCAGTTACAAAAGGGCGGACCGCTTTGAAGAACGGTAGTAACCGGTGAAAATAGACTGGACCGCGTAACACTAAAGATAAACATTTAAGCCCATTCAACATTGCGAGCTGGAAGTTCACTGTGCGAATTGTGCAGCATTGCATGACGGCAAAATAATTTTCAAATCGAAGCATTGGAGCGTCGTTTGATAAGTTATTCGGAAGGAGTGGAAGAATATGGTCTTTTGGACGGGAGGATAATGCTGATTAGTTTGGCAACGTAAGTCGCATAAGTCCGCAACGCCTACTATCAATTGTTGTATGACTGCATCATTTGGGGATGGGTAAATCCATCAACAATACCCGTGATTGTCTACACTTTCTTTTCCTCATGCGTCACAGAAAACTTAATAACTGTCCTTCACCGATAGCTGACTAATTATGTTGTAACGACACGTGAAAATTCACTCGAACGCCTTCAACTTATTTGCCGTCTATAGTTATGCTCTTACTTCGTTATATTGAATGCATAGCGTTGTTTTCATCCAGAATGATCGTTGAATTTACGGCATGTAACAGGGTTTAATTGGGTTGCGGTTTCGTTGGCTATATCATCACTTTGATGACGATACAGAACTGGAACAGCTGATTGCTTAATCGGATCATCATGTCCCGTATTCCTATCATAATTTCTGTCGCTTTGATGTCATCGTTACTCTTGTCGAATTTTTTTTGAAGACGCAGTATTGTTTTCTGTAAGGACTGTCCTTTAAATTCTTTCAGGGAAGTCATAAAACTCGATGGTGGGTTTATTTTCTTTGCGTTTCTGTGCATTTGATGTGGTTCTGACATGCTTATGTCGACCTCGATAATTTAACATTCGGTGATTTTTTTTTTTTTTGTTGTTGCTAAAGTCGATTGACCTCCTGTCATATAATTCTGACTTCAACACATGCGCCGAGTTTGCATAATCAATTGTACATGATCAATTAATTTATGTGATTTTAATATTGAGATATTTATGTACAATGTGTTTTCATTTTGTTTTCATATGAATGAACGGAACTAATTTGTTGCTTGTTTATCTCATGTACTTTATAAAAATTTTATTTTGTTTTCACATGTATTTAGTGTAAGGAATTTCATTATAATTTATGTGAAAAGGTAACCAGAATCACGTGTCAAATTTATACAGTTTAAAGGTGGCATGTGTGTGATCAGAATTTGCGTGAACTGGAACCGCGATAGGCAGTATTTTGTCGCAATTGTAGGGAATTAGAGTAGTGGAAATAAAATTATTTTGTTAATAATTTTATTTTGATTTGGTGGGAGGTATATTGTGGTATGACAGAGTCATCCACAATGAATATTAATAAATAATTAATTAATATTCAGATTTTCCTTGTAATATTCATTTATCTAAATTGTAAATATTATAAATATGAGGGTTAATTCATAGGTGAATAATTATGTATTAAACCCGGGCAGCCAGATTTATTATTATATGATTTAATTTCTGTGCAAAACTTGCCATTCAGAAAATATTAAATGTGGGAAGTTGGAACTGCAGTTTTGAACGTTCAGAGAACGGGACAAAGCCCAGTGTCGCCGTAATGCTGACGCCTCCGTTCACAAAGGGGTGGCGCGCGGCAACCGTTACCTGCCGAGTGTACTGACCTCACCCCTCCCTAGTGCCTCGACAAGGTCAAGCAAAATGTGCGGGAACGGGTAGCAAATGTTAGCGACGACACGAAGCACGTGATGATGGACATATATCGATGCACCAATCGTGAACGGATACAGGGGTTCACAGTTGTTAATTCAAGGCTTCTGTTCCATGTGCGGATAGAGGAAAGCTGGCTTTGCAGCGACTAGACGACGCGACGCCATATTCGACTTCACTTGCTGCCGAGACGAGCTACAGTGCGGACGTGTCACCCGACACGCCCTTAGCCGTTGATCAGTGACTGTGTCTGGTCGCATAGTCTGACTCAGATGGTCTGGAAGCTGAGCGGTCCACCTGCCAGAGATTGTAAGCTGATGTGCTAGCGCGGACATATCCGCAAATCTGGCATTCGTTGCAGCAGTGGCACAGAGCGTGTCACACCTCGTCGAGAAGATGCGATTACGGTAAAGTACCGCGCATAGGTCCACAGTTCCATTGGGTTTTAACGAGGCTTGCTAACCCGTAAACGGCTCCTGAGATAAGACTCTGCTGCCATCATAACAATTACTGAGCTAACCAATATTTCATGTTCATAACTTCAAATTCGAAGCATCTTGCTCATTGTTTTAAATTCAAACGATGCTTTTAACTTTAAACCGCGCCCCTGGGATTCTTTTGTAAATGTTAACTTTAAGTTGTTGACCTGTAATGCCACTTTAAAACAAGTTGACTTTGCAAAATCATTGATATGTCTAAATCAGTTTTATGTTTGCTTTTATCCTGCGGATTGTAAATGTCGGGTATTGCTTGTTTGTTGTCTTTGGATTACGTTTAACGTAACGTTAACTATACCCTGCCTTGTATAAGCCAGAAGACTAAATAAATTGAGTATAATTTTGTGTGAAACTAACTTCTTGTAGAAATCATGGTTCTAGTTCACCATCTAACCAAATAACCAACTTATTGGATATCATCCATATTATTAATAATTATATTTCATCAACGTATTGGCTCACCCCTCCCGAACCGGCATTTGGTCAGTTTATATTTACTGCCAAGAGCACAAAATCTCTGCACACTGTTCGAAGAGATTAGAAATAATGATGCAGACAGAAGAGGAGGGGTAAGTGGAACGGCGCTTTATGCTGTGCTCTGCGCGTAGTTTCGAATGTTTCGATGCATATCTCACCAACCGTTTGTTACAAAAACATGATGAATATACCAATTTAATGCTGAAACTGAGTTCTACAACTCTGATAATAAGTTTTGATAAATTTGATAGTTTTTTTAGTATACAATAAAGTCAAAACATGTATAAATTTTATTTAAGTGTTTCCTTGGCGTGTCATAGGGTCGCGTACATGGAGCAGAGAATAAATTACAAAAAGTGCGCTGTGAGTGTGGTGCGAAGCTGTAGTGTAACCAAGCTCTATTGTTTCGCAGTCACGGATTTATCGGCTAATCCAGAAGGAGCATTGCAGTGCGCGGTCGGTTTGAAACACAAAAACGGGGAAACTTCTATAATGTTGGTCGTAAATTCGTCGCGTGTTTTCAAGAAGGAAGGCAGAGGGTCCCATGGGGGAAAATTATCTCGTAAAGCTGTCAGAAGGATGTGGGCTTATTGTAGACTTGCGCATTATAGTTCGCGAAGAAGAGCGCTCAATTTATTTCGCGACTCCCTCGCGAACTAGTTCATTAGTTCGCGTCTCGAACAGATAGTTCGCTCGCCTTGCTACCGCTACTGCACGCGCTATTTTGTTTGTTATGTCAGTTTTATTAGGACATAATCATTTTTTGTCGTTTCTAAATGGAATTTAATATGACCTTCTTAACAAAAGTTATTGCTTAATAATAGCCCTTTCAAATGACATTAGCATGATCAGTTGCCACCGATAAACCAAAGTGCTCATTGTTCTTTGCACAAATGGGTAAACGGAATAACTGTGCTGTTTTTACTATTTACTTTACATGCATTCGTAGATTATTAATTTTTTAAATGGATTTATTTATTAGTTCATGGAACAAACATTACTTATAAAAGGCGCTAATGACCCCGCCGTCGACGTGCCCTAACAACACAACATTACTTATAAAATATTATAAATGCGTTTATTTTGATGAATTAAAATACCCGTTTATAAGTAATCGGCTTTTTTTTATATAAATATAGTTTTGTAAATCATGAACAAAATATAATTCTACTATTGGCTACAAGTTAAGTACTATATGACAGAAACAATATTACCTATATTATTAAGAAAAGTAACAGTAATACTTCCAATGTGATACCTAACAATTAGACATATAAAAATGACAGTGACCCTTGAATGAGAAAGTGGTAACAATAACGAGTCAGTGAGCTATTTTTTTTTATTAGTGTAGAGGAGGATAGTCCAACACACATTCACAATATTTTGGCGACGAATGAAACTGATGAAGACACAAAAGTTAAAATCCTTTTGAATTTCGCAAGTCATTTCTTTACATAACTTTCACATATCTGTTAACCAACAGACTGAGATAAGTATTATATTATGTCAGCTTTAAAATCAGCGCTAGAAAAATGTAAAAGATACTGTTTCTTTGGTTAAGAAAACAAGAAAAAGCCATTAGAAGCCAAATTATCCACAGAAAGTGATAATATTAAAAATAATGCTCTAGTATTCGTTGATAAAAGTCTGGAGTATCTTAGTAAATAGTTAGATTTTAATGAAAGCAATTGGCTATAGAAAATCCAAAAATTAAATTTAAAACACGATGTTTCATTTGATGGCTGTTAGACAATATTAGAGGTTCTAAATTTATGAGAAAAAATGAGTATCAAAGTGAACAAACTTTACTCTGAAATAACAATATTACACGAAATCTAGGTAAAAGTACAGTAAGAGCAGTATTTCATTAGTAAAAATGAGCTTTTGATCGACATTAATTTAACAACTGAAAGCGATAAAGCATATTACAATTATACTGTAGACAGAAAATTGTTAAAGATGCAAGAAGTGCAAAAAAATATAGCTTAAAAAATAAATTAGTAAAAAAAACATATCCGTTGTCCTTTTCTACTCTTTCGTAAAATATTATATTTTTGAAGTGTACTATATTTTTATAGGTTATTCTAAAAAAACATTCTACCATTAACCTAAAAAATGTTGGTAATCCTAGCGGCGAATGGTAATAGTTCGCGACCGGGAATGCTCAGTTTAGTTCGCGAACGGTACCGCTCAGTTTAGTTCGCGAGCGGTAGCGCTCAATTTAGTTCGCGAACGGTACAGCTCAGTTTAGTTCGCGAACTATACCGTTCAGTTTAGTTCGCGAGCGGTAGCGCTGTGTTTAGTTCACGAACTAGGTCGCTCCGCTCTGCAATTCCAGAAAGACAGCTCGTTCGCTCGCTTTGCTAGCGCTACTTCACGCGCTCTCTTCTTTGTTATAATAGTTGTGGTTACTGATTGTTGTCTTTTAAGTGTTAATGGGATCAAAGTGTGTTTGTTTTCACATTCCATGTTAAATTTCCGTTTTTGACTTCTGCAATAATTATTAATGTTTAACAGTTACATTTTTTTATTGTTTTTTTTTTTTTTTTTTTTTTTTTTTTTTAAATTTCTGTCTATTTAGTGAAATGTGTCCACAGCGAACTGTGTTACTTTTTAGATAATAAACTAAAACAAAAGTTGGTCTTCGGGAAACGATCGAACGAACTAACGAACTAAGGAGCGAGAGATCTGGGAACTAGTTCGCGTAGTTCGCTCGTGGGAGCGCTCTTCCGAACTAGTTCGTTCGCGAACTACACAAGACTAGCTTATTGCCTGTAGTTTCGTAGTTTTCTGGGAACACTTTTTGCTAGCGGGAGAGACAAGCCAGACGGCTCCTTCACATGTGGGGGGTTGCCTACCTGCCACGATGTGACGTTTTCACTCCCCAACTCAGTGCTGGCCTTGCATCGACATGACACTTGCTGGATGGACAACAATGAGGTGGTAATACTCATCGAAGAGAAACTGTTCACTATAACCTACGAGCTGTAATACTGCACTTGATTTTAAATTACCGAAAAGTGACTCTCTATGCTCATGCCTAGCAACAGTGGCGTAGCTAGGTCAACAAGGGCCCCGGTGCAAAAAATTTATTTTGGGTCCTCAGGCCAAATGGGCGACCCTTTTTTTGCTCTGTGTTGCTGGTAAGGGCCCTCTCAGCTGAGGATGGGGCCCTCGAGTTGTGCTTAGGGGCCCCCTGAGCAGTGAGAGGGCCCTGAGCTTAAAAAAAAAAATGGTCGCCAGTTTTCCATGAAGGCTCGTGGGCGTCTGAACTGCGCTTTTGGACCCCCCGAGGTGCGCTTTGGGGCTCCCTGAGGTATGCTTGGGGCCCCCCTGAGCGTAGGGGCCCCGGTGCACTGCACCGCCTAGCCCCACAGTAGGTACGCCCCTGCCTAGCAATAAGATAAATGTTTTGTTCATTAAATTTATTTTAAGAAATAATGGTAATAAAACCTTGAGCTCTTATTTTTAAATCGCGATAAATGAGTTTTTTCTTGCGCTCCCCAGAACAATTATCCCCATTCACATCAAATATATGCCATTCGTTGGAACCACATCACTTGAAAACGGCTGGGTTGATTTGGCTAATTATTTTTTTAAAAAGTTCGCAATAGTTCGAAAAAATTTTTTAGAGAAAGAAAAATTGGAAAAGTTGCCCCTAAAATTGGAAAATTCTGGAGAAACTGAAAGTACTTTTTCTATAGACCAATTTGGCTAATTAAGATAAAAGAGCTAGAATGGGATTCATTGGAAGACAGAAGGAGGGTGAAGTGGGTCATGGGAGTAAACAAGGCGAATACTGGCGATGAGGCATGGAAAGATATTGGTGTAAGAATTAAAAACAATGCACAGAAGGGAAAAGATGACCATGACCATAAGCTGGCACTCAATTTCAGGAACAAGGGTGTAATGAGATTATCTTTTTTTAGAAAAGGGTGTCAGGGATTTGAATAAGTTACCAAAAGAAATAATGAATAATTTACCAAAAACGTTGAAAGAATTTAAAGTTGAAATTAGTAGAGGACAGGACAAATGTAGGCGAGTTCAGAAAAGATTTCAATAGAAAACAAACTTTTTATTGAGTAATTTCCATCCCAGGCGCATAAAAAAAAAACAGAAAAAAAGAATTATGCATATGCATCGTTCGAATCATGAGTTATGGTCTTTATTTCGTCCAAAAATCCAATAGAAAAACACTTTCAGTTTTTCCAAAATTTTCCTGGCAACTTTTATAATTTTTATTCCCCTAAAAACCTTATTCAGACTATTACGAACATTTTTTTTTTTAAAAAAAGAAGAAATAGCCAAATGGTCCATAGAAAAAAAGCACTTTCAGTTTTCGCGAATTTTCCGTACAACTTTTCCAATTTATTTTTCTCTAAAAACCTTATTCGAACTATTACGAACATTTACAAAATCAGCCAAATCGGTCCATACATCAAAGTACTTTCAGTTTTACTCGGATTTTCCTGGATACTTTTCCAATTTTTCTTTGTCTAAGAACCATTTTCAGATTATTATAAACATTTCAAAAAATAAAAAAATCGGTCCATAGAAAAAAGGCACTTTCAGTAAGTTGCTATTTTTTCCAAACAACTTTTCCAATTTTTCTATCTCTAAAAATCTTATTCGAACTATTACGAACATTTACAAAATTAGCCAAATTGTTCCATAGAAAAAGTATTTTAAGGTTTTTCCGAAATTTTACAATTTCTCGTGAAACGTTTGCAATTTTTCTTTCTCTGAAAACCTTTTTGGGGCTATTTGAGAAAAATTAGCAAAATTGGTCCTTAGGAAAAGTGCTTTTAGTTTTTCCCTGAATTTTACAATTTTTTGGTCAACTTTTCCAATTTTTGTTTACTCTAAAAACCTTATTCGAACTATTACGAACATTTAAAAAAACTAGACAATTTGGTTGATAGAAAAAATTTCAATTTTCGGGCAGCTTTTCCAATTTTTCTTTCTCTAAAAACCTTATTCCGGTATTACTAACACTTAAAAAAATAGCAAAATCGGCCTGTATGGTTATCAACGAACAGCATTTAATTTTTATTCATGAAGATTTTACTTTTTTAGCTTTGACTGTTCATTTTACATACAAATTAATCACTCTTGTATGATTTTCCAGAGATATATTTTGAAATAATATTAAATTTTATTTATTTTTTAAGTATATTATATAATGTACATTTAAATCTAAGAACTTTTAGTATTTAATAATGCTTTTTTTTTTGCTGTGATCAGTCTTTCGACTGGTTTGCTGCAATCCTCCATCCCTTCCTATCTTGTACTAAATTCTTCATCTCCACATATCCCTTACAGTCTACGTCCTCAATTATCTGCATGATAAAGCCCAATCTCTGTCTTCCTATACAGTTCTTACCTTCGACTCTTTCCTCCACCAACAAATTAACCAATCCAGCATTTCTCAAAATTTGATTTGCCAGCCTGTCCCTTCTTTCTGTAAGCTTCTTGCACAAACTTCTTTCCTCACCCATCGTTTACAAAACTCGTTCATTTCGTACTTCGTCTACTTAATTTTCAGCATTCTTCTGTAGCACCACATTTCAGATGCTTCAATTTTCTTACTTTCTGATTTTCCTAAAATCTATGTTTCGCTACCATAAAGTGCTGTGCTCCACACATAGAGTTTAAAAAAGTTCTATCTAATTCCTAGATCAATTTTTGAAACTAAAAGATTTCTCTTTTTTATGAAGGCTCTTTTTGCTAGTGCTATTATGTTTTTAACATCATACTTGCTTCGGCCATCGGTTGTAATTTTGCTTCTCAAGTAGCAGAATTCACTTACTTCTCCTATTGCATCCGATGCTATTTTTAGATTTAATCTATTGTGATTGGTATAATTTCTGCTACATTTCATCACTTTTGTCTTACTTTTGATTTATATTCAGTACAAAATCTTCCTTCAGTATTTTGTTCATGCCATTCAGTAACTTCTCAATATCCTCAGTCCGTTCTTCTGATGCTAATTTGATAAAAAAATATGATACTAGTCATTAGTTGCTTAGTGATTTTAAGCCAATTTTTCTGTAACTGAGAGCATAAAAAGGAATGAAAAATAATATCACAACTGTACCCATTATATGTATAAAAAATACATTCTAGTTCATCTTAATTTCCGGGAGGTATGAGGTGGGGGTCGTGCGCCGCCGGTGGAAGCGTGCTGCTGTGCTGGGGTCACGCGCACGGCTCGGGCCGAGACGTGGCTGAATCGATTGCAGCGCCGCGTGGCCGGGACTGCGTGCCGCACTGCCGCAGCGGCGCGGCGCACGGCCCCGCACGGCACGCCACGCCATGCCACGCCACCGAGCGACACCGCGCGCGGCATTGCGCAGCTCCAGACCAGCAGCCGGGAGAGGGCTGAGTGTAAGGAATAGAAATGAATTCGATCAAGGCCTTTTGAATGAACTATCCCGACATCTGGAGTGATTTTTGGAAAACCGAAACCGCACTGGGGTTCGAACACGCGTCCCCACAAATGCCATCACCGTTCTCCCACTAGGCTCAGTAGCGTGTTGAGGTTCACTCAGATTTCAAGGAATCGCCGCCAGGTAGATGGTCAGACAGGTCGGGTAAGAGCTCAGATTTGGCAATAGACGCATCTGCCATCTGATAACATCGGACCGAGCGTGGTGGTGTAACGGCTAGCGTTCTGGCCTCGCATTCGGGAGGACGGCGGTTCGAATACCCATCCGGGCATCCAGATTTGGGTTTTCCATGGTTTCCCAAATCACTCCAGGTAAATGCCGGGATGCTTCCTTCAAAAGGCCATGGCCGAATTCCTTCCCATTCCTTGCCCCCCCCCATCCTTTCCCGTCTCTAAAGGCCTCGCTGTTAGAGAGACGTTAAGCAGATAAAAAAAAGATAACATGGGTGAATGGCAGCGTCGTCCCAAATGCTTATAGCAAACTAGCTGCACCCGCGACTTTGTCCACGCGGAGTCTGATATATTTAGTGTTAATTCACTGATGAATTATCAAAGAAATATTAGCCGGATAGGTTAAGGCGAGAGCAGCTCTACCTGTATTTTCCATTTACTTGGATCTTCTTTCTGAATTTATATTGTAAGCAGTGCTATAATTACCTTTCAAACTACCACTAATTGGAAAAGCTTCTATGTTTACTATGACCCATAGGTAACCTTCAATATTGTTCCCATGGCTTCTTTGCAAGCAATATTTCAAGTGATACTTCCTGGCTTGTGTACGAACACATTTCTTTATTTGCTTGTATATATAAACTGTGACATAGAAACAGGTATAGAATCGAAAAATTTAAAGTATCACTCTTGGTGTACATTTCACCTGCCAGAAAGCTCCGAATCTTTATAATATATAAAATCCATTGTGCACGAATGAACCGCATCAGCCATGATGAACCACTGAACTTATTGAAACTATTGCTTTCTCGCAGTCGAAATGGCTACCAGATTTGTGTAGAAAAACCTTTCGCACCATGTCAATAATATTTCGTGTGAATATAGTTTGAAACGGTCCAGTGGTTTACGTACGTCTAGGATTTTATATACAAAGATATCTATAATTGTTCTACTCTCCACAAGACATTAAGCCTTAGAAAAGAAGAAGAATCAGTGGAAGTGGTAATAACTGACTTAACTGCCGTACCCCTGGAATTTACGAAGGCGAATTATGTCACAGGTTCATCCATGATTATCTGCATGACGATTCACAGTTATGAGATGACCAAATCAGAGCTTAACAAGGCAATTTCACATCATTACCGTTCCTCTACCAATCTGCTGACAGCACTTGGGTCGCGTTGAATCTTTTAGTTTCCTCTTCACTCAGATTATGCAGACACCTAAGGAAGCCAAAGATCTTGAGTCATTAGATCATGTGCTCTGCTTCAATTGATGAGCTATCCACTTTGGAAGGAGCTTAGCAAATGGGGTATTTAGCTAATATTTGGTATAAAATAGAACATCCGTGATAAATCTATGAGGAACATTGCATAATACGCAGTAGGTGCTGGATGTAAGTGTTTTGAAGTTTATCTGCACAAACATATTTTGTGGTTCTTAATAGCATAAAGTGATGAGATCCTTGAAGGTTATTGATTTACTTTCACTTGTGATATTATTCTCAGTGACAGTTCTGGAAATAATTGAACCTTTCATTTCAGAATCAATAATCGCGGCGTGATGAAGATATGAAGATCCGTAGAATCTTTTATGAGCCATATTTCATCTACAAAAGCATTTACAGGCATTAAGCAGATTGACGACACCCATAGCTTCAGTAACCGCTACAAATGCTTGGCATAACCATCTTCTTGTTCATCTTGGTTTCAGTTCTCTCTGAAGACAACTAATTTGAACACTGATTGTCTGTGAGTAAGCACACCTTGCTCAGGATTGCAGGACAGTTAAAGATACAGTTTAAAAACACACTTTGACTCAAAGATATTGTTTGCATACATTTTAAGTTTTGAGATTTTGTTTGGTTTTCTGCACTCACATGAATGTTAAGTTGTTTAGGGTTTCCTCTGTAATAACGTTTTATTAAACAACAGAAGCTGCACGTATTTCATTGATCAGTGGCTAGCTATGCGGATTCACTTAACACTTACCATCTAGCATCCGGCCGACCGCACGCTAACCGTTCCGTTAAGTTGCATATCCCCACAAATTGACATTCATTTATCTGTTGTGTTACATTTACACACCGTTAATTAACATAAATTATGTTCCAGTCCTCGAAAACCGGATCGAGTTCTTACGAAGCGTTTGCAAGATTTAATTCGATTTCAAATGATCGATGCTTGCAGAAACACCGGTTAACATTACCTTACTTTTTTCATCAAGACTGACACTCCGGTTATGTTCAATTCGCTTTTTAGCACCCTGTCGCAACATGAAGTTCAGAATGCATAGCTTCTTGAAGAAGGTGTAAAGTTGTATCACTGAGGAGACATGTGATTAAAATGAAATTTATTCCACAGGTTAGGGACTTGACAATGCACAAATGATTAGAATCGCAGACCTGTACATATAGTTCTATTGTGAGAATTCATACGGTGTGAACCGCCACGTTCTACCAGGACCGCCATAAGAATTATCGATCCCCGGGTAAGCGTTCTTCGGACCTCCCCCCATCCCCGACAAATTTTTTACTTTAAACAATTTTTTTAAATAAAGTCAGAAAATTTTAATACAAAAAATCGAATAACTAATTTTACAAGGAAGTTTTTTCTGTGTGGTTTGTACTTAGCTATGCACCCTGGCCGGCTAGCCCCCTGCGGGTGCCCGGGCTACTTTTGCGCCGCTTACCACCATCTAACGCCCGCCCTGCGTGTAGCAATCGTGGTATGGAATCAAAGGGAGCCTGGACAAAGAGTTGATAGTGGTTGCAGGAGGACCAGAACAAACAAATTTTCGACTGATGATATCCCATGTGAGGTGAACGTCCAGGGCATGGAAGCTGTGATAACCGTCGCTCTTCGAAGAATGCTTGCACATTCCTCGCCAGAGGCGCCCGAAGAGATTTGCTAAGGTAGTGACAAGAAGGATATTTTTCGGCTATTTACTGATCTTCATTATTGAAGTGAAAGGTGTATGGAAAAACAGCTCAGAGATAGACGTAGAAATTTTCGACGTGTGGAAGTCTCATTACCTAAGTGTACTGCCGGATTAAAGAAATGATTTTCAAATTAATCGATGATAAATGCTTTAAAATTAATCAAACGATAAACATTGACTGTTTAGCCAAAACCGACGAGTTGATCTACAGGCAGTGCTAGATTACCCAATAGGGCAGTAACTTCGAGTCCCCGACTTTTGAAGGTCCCCTGAAAGTTAACTTTTTTTTCATTAAATAATTAAAAATAAATAATAATTAAATTTTTTAGTTTCATTGTAGTTTTCGATAACTATTTTTTTTTCTTTTGGCTTTACGTCTCGTAGACGTCATTAGAGGTGGGATGGGACTGGGGACAAGGAATGGGAAGGAAATCGGCCATGGCCTTGTTGAAGGATGCATTCCGGCATTCGCATAGAGTGATTTGGGGAAACCATGAAAAAAAAAACCAAATATGGATGCCCGGACGGGGATTCGAACCGGCGGTCTCCCGAATGCGAGGTCAGAGCGTTAACCACTCACCCACCACGATCGGTACGATAAACAAAAGTAATTTTCAAAATATCATAAGTTGTAAAATTCATTTGTTTAATTGAATAAAAATTGATAAATTCAATTAGTTATCTACAAAGCATTTTCTTTGTACTTATAAAATACAGATAATTATTTTCAAAAACAGGGACCCGAAATTTTTGCTTGCCGATGGCTTCATACTTTCTTAACCCGGCACTGCCTTCGATGACCACGACGAAAGTGGTGCACATTTCGCTTGAGAATCGTTTCCTGTATCGTGCGTTCATAAACTTACGTAATTCGTCTTCGAGGAACTAAGAAACAGAAACAATATTGCCTCCTCACATTGACGAAGCTTCTAGGGCAGCGTTTCTAAACCTTTTTCAACCCGAGGACCAGTAAATTGTCAAAAATAATGCGGCGGACCACTCTAATTTACATGGGCCTAATTTTACTATCTATGTTATTATTAACATCTGGGTCATGTAACCTACGATTAAAACATAATACTTTTTAAATCATTTTTTGAATTCCTTTGAAAATGCAGATATGAAACTGGAAGTGAACTATTAAAAGTTCATTACATATTAATCAGAATATTAATATTTACGAAACCTAATAAATAATAATGTTACTGTAGTCTGGACGCTACACTGTAACACAGACGTACATGCACAAAGTAAAATAAAAGACGCTGTACCGCTGTTTACTTCATCATTCATATTATCAACACTACAATGTATTTAAACCCCTTCGGAAACTGTCATTTACTTAATCTCTAGACGAACAGCGCTCTTTCTGATGCCATCTGGAAATGAATAGACTATTGTAGAAACAATTCTATCCTCATCCTGGAAATGCCACATTTTTGCCTGTTCAATTAAATATTCATACAGCCTTATACAGTATGAATATGTATCCAAATTTATGATACTATGCGGGTGGACCACCTCAACTATCTTCGCAGACCACAGGTTGAGAAGCACAGCTGCTGCTCTCTACCGACAGTGTTGCTAAATTTTTCGAACGCTTCACAGCCTGCGTGTCTGCCCACTGCCCGGGGCAGCGTGTGACAGAATAAAGTTGCAATGTAGTCTTCACGGGTGTAAAGTTGTCTTCATTCGCCACACACAAAGCTAACTCACTCTCTTGAATATTTCCGTGAAAACGCTAAAGCGCATGCGCGATTAGTGACGTCTGACAATTGTCTCCAGGTAGCGAAACAATTCACTGATGTGGTCAACATATGGTGTTCAATATTTTTCCCCGCCGTCATAAGTTATCGTGGAGTAGAGAATGCCGTATTTTTAAATATTTATTTCTCTTTCACTACATTTATTTTTTAATTTATTTACGAGGTGCGTCTAGAAAGTAAGTTCCGTTTGGTAATAAAATGAAATTGTACACAGATACAGAAGAAATTTTTATTGCACAAAATTCTACAACTCTTAAACTACTTTTCCACATAACTGCCGAAATTTTGCAGGCATTTGTCATAGCGTGGCACCAGGTTTTGTATACCTTCTACATAGAAATCTGCCGCCTGTGTCTTCAACCAGTTGGAAACAGTTTCTTTCAGCTCGTCGTCATTGGTGAAGTGATGACCGCCAAGGACAGACTTGAGATGTAAGAACAGATGAAAGTCGCTAGGAGAGAGGTCAGGGCTGTACGGAGGATGGTGAAACACGTCCCAGCCAAATCCCTGTACGAGGTTTTTCGTCACGTTTGCAGTGTGTGGTCGTGCGTTGTCGTGAAGCAAAACAACACCTTTTAAAAGCAGTCCCCGGCGCTTATTCTGAATTGCACGGCGCAATTTCCGAAGTGTCTCGCAATAAGCATCTGCTTTGATTGTTTGACCACGCGGTAAGAAGTCAATGAGTAGGATGCCTTTCCAGTCCCAGAACACTGTGCACATCATTTTCCGAGGTGTCATGATTTGCTTCGGCTTAACCTTTGGTGGGGATGAAGTGTGCCTCCATTCCAATGATTGCCGCTTACTCTCAGGGGTGTCGTAAGAAACCCACGTTTCATCTCCTGTCACGATCCATCTCAGAAATTCTTCGCCGCTTTCAGTATAACGGGTCAAAAACTCAAGTGCACTACCCATCCGTTGTGTTTTGTGTTGCTCAGTAAGAATCTTTGGTACCCAACGTGAGCAAAGTTTACGGAATTTCAGTTGTTTGGTAACAATTTCATGCATCAGTGATCGTGAAATTTGGGGGAAGTCCATAGCGAGAGCACTAATTGTAAACCTATGGTTTTCCTGGATCTTGTCATCAATCGCGTGAACCAATTCTTCTGTAACCAAAGGTGAACGCCCACTTCGTTCTTCATCGTGCACATCACTACGCCCGTCATTGAACTGTCGGACCCATCTTCTCACCATCGAATCACTCATCGCATTTGGTCCGTAAACATCGCAAATTTGCCGATAAATTTCACTTTCCTCGCATTAAGAAACCGAATCACAGACCTGATTTCACAGGCGGCGGGATTTTCAATCAACGCCGAGATTTCAAACAAGCACAACAAAGCGTACGTAACTGACAGCGATCTCCAAATGGCGCAAGTTCTTCCCCTTGATACACATCGTCTACAGCGCATGTGCGGAACTGCAATCGCAGCGCTGCAGCGGAGATAAATTGAAATGGAACTTACTTTCTGGACGCGCCTCGTATTATTGATTAAAAGGTGGTGACATGTCACTGTGTCATTACGTCTAGAGCCACTGTTCCTCGCCACATGTGGCCAGGCATTGTTCTATTGAAATATGGCACGTGGAGACACCTGTAGGAGCGGCTAAAATCTCCCTGATGTAGCGGTTGCCGTATATATTGCCCTTCTTACGTAGGAGGTGAGTTCGTATGTCACAGTCAATGGCACAAGAAATCACCACACTTGGCTTTTGTCAGCTATGCCGCTTAACAATGCAGTTTGTCCGATTGCATTTACAACGGTAGTCACCAAGGACCATCCATGAACTATGTAGCTCCATTTTGGCCTCATGTGAACCCCCCTCCCCCCACGTAACCCGACGTGGCTTTTTCCTCTACCCCCTCCCCTCTTTTTCTCTCGCGTAGCATGTAGCTTTCTTTCTGTAGAAGATATTTTGTGCTGTTTTCTCTTGCCATACTGTCGTAAAATACATGCGGAGAGAATTAAATGACGGAAATAATATTAACATTCTGTTGTGTGTTCTGTACTTTACTTTAATGGTGACAAATAATATGAATGAAAAGCTACGCGGCCTGGCTTGGAAACATCTCCACCCCGTTCCCCCCGCCCCCACGTAGCCCAGCGTAGCTCTCCAACCAACGCGCCCGCCCTAGACCAAGCCACGTAGTTTATGGACGTTATCTCATTGCAGGACAATTTGAAGCAGGATATTACTGTGTTTTTCCACTTAACAAGACAGTGACGGCGTTCACGTGCACAATGCGATCTGTTGCGCCGTTGGTTTCTGGTCAATGGAAACAGACGGCGTCGAATTATCGACGTAGACATGTTCACAACTTTTACATGCTCCAATGTCGAGCCAACACTGTGGACGAATCTTTTCTTTCGGTTCCGGCCCTGCGGACAAGATGACAGTTATCCAGCGCTGAGTTCATATTGTTTGGTCCAGTACATTTTTAGTTGTGTACGAACTTCTTGTATCCATCGGTTCCACACACGCACAACTGCGGAAGCATCGTGCCCTGTGCAAGCCGGAATATCACGTTACGAAAACCCCGTTTCCAGTAGACCAGTCATTCTGCCACGTTTAAACTCACTCACATGTTAATATTGCGCCATTGGACGTTGACGAAGCACACGTTTCCAGTACGGTTGACAGCTCTGCTCCGACTGAACGTGGCGTAACACAGTCCTGTCCGGTCACACATCTTTGTGCACGCTATCTCTCTGGAATCTTGGTCACTTATTACAGTTTGGAGTTGTTCCGACCCTCATTTCAAGGTCATGACGCCTCAGGAGCGACTAGATGTAATTTTTCAAGATACCAACTTCCTGCCGGGGATTGTCGAATTGGGCTTCAAGGCCATGACGCCTGAAGAATGACCTTCACTAGTTTCTTATCTCTTATATTATACGAAGTCAATATTTACATCTACCAATAACAGTGTCCGCAACTTATCGTTTACATTTCCTAACCCCAGTGATGTCTCTTTCTCTTTCAGAAGAGATAGAATTGATTTGGCTATTTTAAATTTCGAAATTGGTTATCGGATAAACTAAATTATAATTTTCTAAATCTCTCACTTGACTGGAAATAATAATAATCCTTACTCGTTATCGCGAAAACATTTAAGGTATGTGGTTGAGCGATTTCTTATTTTTCTTTCCGTCGGCCGCGGGCATCCATGTTCTCGGCGGAATAAAGGTCAGCTGGCGTAATTCAGACATCCACTGGCCTATGCAATATTTGCGTGCCTTGTTCCACAAGGAAATTATATATGTGTGACTATTTTTTTTTTTTTTTTTTTTTTTTTTTTTTTTTTTTTTTTTAATGAGTGACTATTGTTGTTACGCTCACGTCCGTGACGGTTAAGTTTGCAAGACGAGGACCTGTTTCTTGTCTATATTCAGACAATGGTACCAATTTTGTAGGTGCCAAGGCTCAGTTAGAAGAGTTGAACAAAGCTCTAAAACCTGAATTAAGTAGTCGCCGTATCGAGTGGAAAATGATTCCTCCGCGTGCTCCGCATTTCGGAGCATTGTGGGAGTCTAATATAAAGAGTTTGAAGACCCATTTATTTAGAGTGATTGGAAATCAACTTCTCACTTATGAAGAACTGCAAACGGTTCTAGTTCAGATTGAATGCGTTATGAATTCGCGACCTTTAAATGTAGTGTCGTCGGATCCATACCCAGAAGTTATTACTCCTGCACATTTTTTGATGTCAACTCCACTACAGTACTTACCGGCCGCTGACATGTATTGTTAGAATCTAAACCAACGTAAGAAGTTGTTAGGTCAGATGGTCCAGTCATTCTGGAAAAAATGGCGAATTGAATATTTGCACACCCTGCAAGTTAGACATAAATGGTCGACACCGGATAACCCTGTTCAAGTGGGTACAGTTGTAATCGTGGGGCAGGATGATTCTCCCCCTTTGAACTGGCCCTTAGGGGTGATTATTAAAACTTATCCTGGTTCAGACAATGTCACTCGGGTGGCGATGGTGAAGACACGATTCGGCACTTTCAAGCGTCCAGTGGTTAAACTTTATCCCATACCAACACAATAATATTATTTCTTTCATTCCTTTTAATGTATCAAATTTATTAATAGCCTTTTAATTTAATCTTTCGTCAATCCTACTCTCAACCCCTATCTTCATTATTGCTTTAAATCAGTAAAGTTACTTTAATTTTATGTCACAACTTAGAATATCCCATAATGTGGGGGAAAATTATTTTTACTTTCTGAAAGTCCTAAGAACTTTCAAGGGGGGGAGCATGGTTGAGCGATTTCTTATTTTTCTTTCCGTCGGCCGCGGGCATCTATGTTCGCGGCGGAATAAAGGTCAGCTGGCGTAATTCAGACATCCACTGGCCTATGCAATATTTGCGTGCCTTGTTCCACAAGGAAATTATATATGTGTGACTTTTTTTTTTTTTAATGAGTGACTATTGTTGTTACGCTCACGTCCGCGACGGTTAAGTTTGCGTACAAATCATCGTAGCGAATTAAGCTATTAAGCTACTTATTTGACTGTTATGTCGGCGAGTTATGCCAAGTTCCAGAGGAAAGAGTGTTTTACAACTCAGATTTCGGTGCATCCTGGTTGCATCTTGCTGGAGATAATAGCTGGTGTCACGTTATAGCATGAACATGCAAATCGAGGCTACAATCATAAGGTGAGTGGATCTCTGTTTTTTTGCGCTATTACTGGCGGAATCGCTGCTGCCGAATTTCGGGTGCCTGTGGTCGGCGGGAGTGAGGAGAGAAATCGCTCACCAATTAATCAACCACGATTACGTTCCCTGCGGGAAGTCACTATTTATACGTGGCTTTCCCAAAATAGATTATCCATCATCTAGTATGTGTATCAAAAAAGTATTTCACCGATAACTTCACTTTCAGCTATTGTGGTGGCTTTAATCATCATAATGTATTAAATAAAAAAGGTGAGAAAATATTGGCAACAATGAAACTGCTGCTAGGCACGTTGCTATGATTAATATGATTATCAATTATTATTAATCTGCATTAAGTATAATTCTTAAACTAAGACTTTCATCTGGGCAACTATAATGAAATTTCCTTGTTATTATGTGCGATGGTAATATCTTCTAGAGAGACGTAATGTAAAAACATTAATATTAATTGGAGTGAATGCAGCGTCTAAGAATAGCTCTCCGCACTCCGTAGTATATATTGTTGATGGTGGCTCACCCGTCGGATTAGTGTTTAGCGAAGAGTAGACGAAAGCATATTTTTGACGTAGAGCACCTACGACATGGTGGCTGATAAAAAGTTATCTCCTAATGGTTCCGAGGTTAGAAATTGTATAAAACGAAATAAAACGATCATAAGACAAGACGACATACAGATAATACAGATAAAACAATAAAGCATCTACCAGCAAGATAAACAGGATATTTGACTTTACTAAAAATGAGTGATGCCAGATAAACAGTAAAATGATAGAAGAAATGTTTTATTTTACCGTTTGTCACGCTCAATATTTTTCATAATTTTCATATCCTGTTTGTCCTGCTGGTTAATATTTTACTGTCTTATATGTGTAGTTTTATCGTTATGATTGTTATTATTTATTTGTATACATAAATCAATCGAATTATATTGTAGATCTAAAAAAACATCTTCAAAATAGAACTATTATATTACTTTGATTAGATGCAAATGGTACAATCATGCAGCCATCAGATACTTCTTTCAAGAGGCGAAATTTCAGGAGCCGTTGGTATACCACTTAAAATGAATGCAGAAATCATATAAGTTATTTCTATAAGGTGTTTTTTTTGTCACAAGCCATTATCTCCCTTCATACTTAACCGAAATCAATGAGTGAGGTGTCATTTTAAAGCTTATGGTATCCACTCTGGTCCCATCATATTTTAAGAAAGAAATTTTTCGCAATTCGACCCTTAATGAGCAAAAATGTCAATACTTCTATGTTGAAGTCATTTATCTATCGGATAACTATCTGCAATCGTTTAATGAAGTATCATTTTAAAGATTAAGATCTCCGCTTTGGTGACATCATATATTAAGACAGAAATTTTTCGGAATTCGACCCTTAAAGGGCAGAAGTATCAATATTTTTGCAACGCGTTTTTGTGTCACGAGCCATTTATCTCACTTGATATCTAACCGATATAGATAAATGAGGTATCATCTTAAAGATTAAGGTCTCCGCCGTAGTTGGATTATATTTTAAGAAAGGAATTTTTCGTAATTCGACCCTTAAAGGGCGAAAATATTTCTAAAATGCGTTTTTTTATGTCTCGAGTCATTTATCTCCCTGGATATCTAACCGAAGTCGATAAATGAAGTAGGATTATGAACAGTAAAGTCTCAGCTTTGGTGACATCATATATTAAGAAAGAATGTTTTTGGAATTCAACCTTTAAAGGGAAAAAGTATCAATGGTTCTACAACGCATTTATTTGTGTCACGAGCCATCTATCTCCATTTATATCTAATCGATGTAGATAAATGAGGTATTATACTAAAGATTAAGGTCTCCGCCGTGGTCACATTATATTTTAAGAAAGTATATTTTATAATTCGACCTTTAAAGGGAGAAAATTTAATATTTCTAAAATGCGTTTTTGGTGTCTCGAGCCATTTACCTCCTTGGATATCTAAACGAAATCAATAAATGAAGTAGGATTATGAAGAGTAATGTCTCCGCTTTGGTGACATAGAAAGATTTTTTGTTTTTTTTTTGTTTTGAAATTTAACCTAAAATGGAAAAAGTATCATTAGTTCTACAACGCATTTTTGTGTCACGAGCCATTTATCTCCATTAATATCTAACCAAAATAGATAAATGAGATATCATTCTAAAGAATAAGGTCTCCGCTGTGGTCAAATCATGTTTTAAGAATAGATTTTTTTTCTTAATTTAACCCTTAAATGGCAAAAACATCGGTATTTATAAAATGCGTTTTTTGTGTCTCAAGTCATTTATTTCCCTTGATAACTAAAGAAAATTGATAAACGAGGTATCATTTTTAAGACTGAGGTTCCGATACGCCATATTTTTAGAAAGGAATTTTTCAAAATTCGATCCTTAAAGGGCAAAAGTATTAATATTTCTACAACGCAGTTTTCTGTCACGAGTCATTTATCTCCCTTGATGCCTAACCGAAACAGATAAATGAGGTATCAATTTAAAGAACAAGGTGTTCGCTTTAGTCACACCATATTTTATAAAAGGAATTTTTTGGAATTCTACTCTTGAAGGGCAAAAGTATCAGCATTATTTCTGCAACGTCTTCTTTTTTATTAGTATTATTACAAGCCATTTATTTCCTTCGATACATAACCGAAATCGATAAATGACATATATTTTAAAAGATTAAGGACTCAAATTAGGTAAAATCATAAATTAAGAAAGAATTTTTCGGAATTTGATTCTGAAAGTGTGCGCGCGTATGATACTGTTCAGAGCCAACTCCCTAGATTGCAGCAGCAGATATCAGGGAGATGTCAATTAACTGTTTTTTATACAATAAGTAGCTTTTCGGATATTTTTTTCTGCTACTGAAACATTTTTGTTTTGCTATACAATTCCAAAGTAAACATTTTATTCGCACAGCAACACATATCACAGAGATGTTGATATGCTCTATTGGTTGCATTCTGTTAAAGTCAATGACAGTTTGCCGTACACACAGAGTGTTTTAAATTTTCCTAACTGTAAGAATTTTGATGCGTATCTATTAAACTAAACAAATAAATATTTGCTACAAAAGTGCGGTTCTACTTTTCATTATATTACAAGCATTCAACCTCACTGTTCATCGTATTTTATTCGCGAAATTTTCTTACGGGTCGTCTAGTAAATAATTAATTACAGTTCCGTTCTAAATGGTTTCAGGTCCTCAAGCAATTATGGAAAAACCGAAAACAGTAAAAACTTGAAATAAAAGAATATGTTAATTCTGAAAGTTCATGTTTTGAAAGAGCCCAATAACTTCATATTTTACTGATAATGTAGTGGTTTAACGGTTCGTCGATGTCGCGGTCAGTACTTGGAACACTGTTAGTTTATAGACATTAAAAAGGTACAAACAAAAAACGTTGAATTTATGATATACAGTAACGATGTAAATTTAGTGATAGAGAGCTGAAACGATTTATAACACTGTATATGAGTGTAATACATGGAGGAAGGAAATATATGGAGGAGAAGTGACGTTAAATTGGTGAAGCAGGCTCGCGCATGCGCAGTGGCGGCAGCGGCGATATTGCGCTTCCAAACAATTGCGATGTTCCCAGTATATCCCGAAAACTAAGCAAGATATCGAAAAATTTTATTCTTTATTTTCGATTTGTCTCGTCGTGTTACATAAGAATCGATCATTAAATTTGACTTTTGCGAAATTTTTCTTCTCCATTTCAACTCAAGACACCTCACTTTTAATACAGTATATCTCTAGAACTAGGTGAGATATCGAAAATTTTTATTCTTTATTTTTCATTTATCTCGTCTTTTTAAATAAGAATCCATCATCAAATTTGACTTTGACCAATTTTTTCTTCTGAATTTCAACCAAAACCATTTCACATTTGGGACAGAATATCTCGAAAACTAAGCAGGATATCAAAAATTTTATTCTTAATTTTTATTTGTCATATCGAGTTACATAATAATCAATCACCATATTGCGGCGTCACCTTTATCCTAGAGTCCCCTTGAGGTTTTTGTACATATTCCCCGTGTCTGTATGGAAGCGGCCATGCCCCCTCCACTCCGGCCATGCCTCCCCCCCCACTCCTCCTCCGCCCTGCTTCACTTCAATGCGTGGTGAAGGTCTCTTGCGTCGTCTCCATATATTTCCTTCCTCCATGGTGTAATATAGCGTCAATGTCTCTGTGGTAACCGCTGTTATGCTATTAATACGGAACTACAGGAGTAAATACGAAGTTTACAGAAAACCATCTAAACCTGGATCGAAGGTTTACCATAGGAGATGAACCGAGCATGATTGTACTTCCTGAAATCCAGTTCGATGACACCTACAATTACTCTGCAGGAATGTAACAGGCAGTAGTAGAACGATTACAGACGAAATGGCTTCAGACGGTACAAATAACATGAATATCTAATGAAATCTGTGACATAGAGAATGGAGACAGAGCAGTAACAATTGGGATAGAATTTGGGAAGGTCCTTGATTGATTTGTGTATTTCAGTTTCAATAACTTCCTTGAAATCACCATACCTGAATGGAATAAGAGTCCGTTCCTTCGCAAAGAATATTGACAAGGTTTATAAAGGAACTTAGGATTTTGTCGTGCAAAGGTATGCCAAAATATGTCAAATTCCTTTTTTTACATTTACCAATTACTCTAATTGACGTAAGATCTTCGGGTCAAGTTTACATCGCGATGCAGTGACTATGTTATTGCGCTTTCTTTAGTCCACTTGCAGTAAATATTGACAGTGTATAATGAAATAAAGTGTGATAATTTATACTAAGCTAATTAGGAATCCTAATACAGAAAATTTAGCTAGTACTCGAAATGTAATTTTGATGCATTTGTTAAGGTGTGTTCGTATCGTTTGATGTTGTAGTGGCAATATTAGCGGAGATAGGTGGCTAGGTTAATTGCAGCCTGGACTAGAATGTTCTTGTTACAGCATAAGACAGGGGAAATTTAATTATTATTAGTAATAAATATTCTGCTTTCATAAATGCCGTGTTAGTGACGAAGTGTATTATTATTAATTTTAATTGCGATGGAACTAACGCACCGGTGGCAATTCTCCTAGTCATCTAATTACAACTTTTATTTCTAAATTTTTCTTTTTTAATTGGAGTGTTTATTTCCTCTCCCATTTACAAATTTTAACTTTAAATTCGTTAAGCGTTTTTGGTAAATTATTCACTATTGGCAATTTGTTTCAATCTCTGACGCCTTTACCAAAAAAAAAAAAAAAAAAAAAAAAAAAAAAATTCCCACCGTCATAATTCTTTGAACAATATCCCTCCAAGCCCCATCACCAATATATGCCCTGTACATTCCCAGCACCCTCTTCACCCTCGTCCTCCAATGAGTCCCAGTCCAGTTTCGTTTATCTTTTCAGTTGCTGACTGGGTCTTGCAAATCTAGCTGCTCTTCTTTGCACAACCCCCCTCCCACAACTCCTGTATTGATAACCAAAATCTGGGTCCCACCATATTCAACCAATGGTCTGACCAAAGTTTTGTAATCCAGTTCCCTAACTTCTTTGGTACATCCTCTCATCACCCTCTCCAGTAAATGAAGGATTTTGTAACCTTTTCCACTGCCAATGTACTCTGCCCAGTTCAGTTTGTTATCAAACGTTATTCTAAGATATTTACACTTCATGTCTTCAACATGCAATTCTGACCCCACCATATAATCATAATTAATCTTCAGTTTTTTATCTGAGTACCTAATAAGCAGAATATTCTTGACATTTATCTTCAGTCCACGCTGACTTACCCATTGAGTTAGTCTATCCAGGTCAACCTGCAGCTGTTACCATTATATCATCTGCCAAAAACCTGAATTCTACATAATCCATCAAAACAATCAGTCATAAGAATAATGAACAGCAACAGTCCCAATATACTCACTGTGGCACTCCCATATTTACTTCCACCTCTTTTGATAAAGTATTTCCGACCCTAGCACTTTACTTTCTGACTTTTAATAATTCCACCCCACACCCAGCAAATAACTTTTTCATCCAGTACAATAGATTTGAGTTTATTTAAAACCATGGCTCATGGCCTTATATAGTGCCACACTATCAACTTGGCCTCCGTTGTCCAATTCGTCTTAAATATCTTGCATATAGCCCACCATCTGAGATTCACTTGAATGCCATTGCCTAAAGCCATGTTGTCGATCTGCGAGCAGTTTATTTCCTCGCAGACATTTCTGATATAGTTGCATATCAATCTTTCTATCATTTTGCCTATCACTGATGTCATACTAATTGGCCTGTAATTTTCAACCCTATTTGTAAACCATCCTTTATGATCGGTACTACTATCGCTCTTTTCCACACTCTGGCAAGCAGCAAGACTCCAGATTCATTTTAAATAAAATTTCAAGCAAGGTACAATATCGTATCCCTCAATGTTTAATAAATCTGCAGTAATATTATCTAGACCAGCCCTTTTACATTTTTAGCTTTCTGAGTTCCTTCATAAATTCCTGAGAATCTATCTCAAATTTTGTAGTTTCCTCATTTACACTTTTAGGGAGACTCTGATTCATTCCCTCCTATCACAGGGCTGCTGTGCAAAGTGCTGTCAGTAAAATAAATAAATAATAATAATAATAATTAATTTCGGGATGTAAATGTGATTAACGCATTCCTAGGCATCACCATTCACTAAAAATTTGTACCTGAAGCCGATAAAACTGGTAGGTCAGAAGTAATACAATGTAAATCGTCGGGTTAAGTGCGGTATTAGCCGATGTGTAGCAGCCATCATTACGGAGAATGTGCTCCTCCACATGTACTACACATTTTCAAGGAGCTGTGTTAGTGGAGGGTGTGGTTAGGTTGAAATGAACCTGGACTAATATTCCATAGTATATAGCGGATTTTGAGTGAATAAGGTGGCTGCTATATCTACCATATATTCTGACTATAATGACGTCATAGGCTCGAGACGTCTATTGCCGCTAATTCAGTAATATGCGTAACCGTGTCGTGTTGAAATTGAATGGCAGCCAGGACCAAACTAACTACTAATATTCCATGGTGCTTAGTAGATTTTGAGGGAAGAAGACTGCGACCGCGCCAGATTCGGACTATGATTAGATCACAGGCGGCTCAAGACGTCTATTAATGCAAAGTCAGCGAAATGCGTAACCGTATGTTTCAGTGCGGATTACACCTTTGTTACATATTTTACGGCTTTCGGGTACACTTTTCCTTTAGCCGTACTTTGCACAGTAACCATCCCCTAGTTGTCTCACTAAACCAGTCACTCAATATCTCTACAATTTTAAAATCCTCAGTGACTTCACCTCCGTTCTTATCTACAATAGTCTGAATACCTCCCCTTCCCCTCAGTTTTCTAATATAACCATAGAAATTTCTAGATACATCGTTCAGTGGTGCTCTTGCACCAATTTTGTGATGTAAACTACTCCCAACTCTTCTACCAAGTGAAGAATACCATTTAAAATTATACTGTTTTTAAGATATAAAATAAAAACTTGAAAATCAATCCCACTTTTGTGCAATTTAAATTTAATAAAGTCCATATTGGCACTTCCCTTTTAATTAGTATCAATTTAAACGCTTCTGCTCCCTGTGTTAAAACATTTATTTACATGATTACATTCAGTCGTAACAAGTTACATAGCGTACAAATATTCCAAAATAAAGTAGTCCGATTAGCTGTGAACGCCCCGTGGTACGAACGCAACAGTCAGCTACAGCGAGAATTAAATATTTCTTACAGTAATGAATTCATAAGGCAACAAACTAAAAATTTTATAAAACGAATGAATGCAGTACCTGGTGTGCGGTTTTATGAACTAGGAAAAATAACGGGTCAAACTAGACTAAAAAAAAAACGCGTTCCTCAAGCCATTTATTTATATATTGAACAGTGACTCTGAATAAGAAATGAATCAGTAAACCATACATTGTGAAACAAGATTATCCTCAGCGCTGAAAACTAAAAAATTATATAGATTTCATGAACAAAAGTGTAATTATCTTAAATCAATTTCATTACAACTGTTTTTACTACTATTTTCACACTGATAACTGTTTTATATATATAAATTGCTGATTTAATATGAATAACTGTTCTTATTACTGTTTTAATACTGTTAACACTGTTTTCACTATTGTCGCAAAATATATACTGTATCACTGTTACGTAGTTACTGAGGGGCCCTAGGGCTGACCTCAATCATGACAATAAGAATGCTATGATTTGTAAAAGATAACTTTATCCTGTAAAGATAAATATGCTGAGTGGAAAAAAATAAAAAAAAAAAAAACAATGTAACACAAGCTCTAGCTTCTCCTCCAGCGATTTTGCTGCTATACGTTAATCAAAGATAAAACAGCTTACCCAATCAAAGAAAACTATTGTCACAAATATTTTGTTCAAACTCTTTCATACAATTCCCTCACAAACGTGTATATGATATATGTTAAGGAACCATTATCACACTGCATGATTTCTGGAAACTATGCAAACAGAAAACTGTATTGGAAGCGATATGAAACTGACTGCTTTCGAGTCACAACCTTACCAGTCATCCGATTTTACCCTGGCTATGTTTTTACTTTACTTTCTCTGGACAAAACACTAGTGCGTCCGCATTTGGAATACTGTTGTGGAATTTGGGATCCGTATCGCAAGGTGTTGATTGACACGTTGGAGAAAGTACAAAGGAGAGCCGCTCGATTCGTGACTGCTAGTTACGGTCCTTACAGAGCTGATACGTTGGTTGGGCTGGGATTGCTTGGCGGACAGACGACGTCGTTTTCGTTTGAATTTGCTGGAGAATATGCGAAAATCTTTAATTTACGAGTGCAACGAAATACTTCTTCCGCCAACCTATTTAAGTCGCAATGACAGGGGGATAAGATTCGAGAAATAAGATGCCGTACTGATATATTTATGTATTCCTTCTTTCCTCGTTCTGTTCGGGATTGGAATGCACTGAATTAGGATTGGTGCTTAGCACCTTCTGCCACCCACACTATTTGTCATTTGCAATGTATAGATGTAGATGTAAATGTAGATCCTTTCTCCATTGTGATGATATCCTGTCGACGAGCCCTAAGGCCCCACAGGAAGAATGGTCAAGTAGAGAGATGAGAATTACATTTGGACTAGAGTGCGATTGTATACTGTGAGTGGAGCACTGGGTTCATCCAGCCGTTGCGTCTGCCGCAACCACAACCTCCGCAGCGCCGACGCACTGCGGCTACCACAACCCTCATCTTGTGCGGCCACTGTGGTGTACACCACTATCTGTAGCTGTTGAGTTTCAGTCTCAGAATTGCGTTTTATTTAGATTACTTATAACACTTCAGGCGAATGTCGGGATTCATCAAAATAGTCCATGGCTGATTACCTTCTAATTTCCAAATGAAAATAATATTTTATCTGATTGTAAATGTGTTGAATATAACTTACCTCTATAATTTGTATCCTTGCAGAGTCTGATCGTAATTTTGTTTTCTCGGTTTCTGTGATACCTCGTATGTCTGAGGTAAAGAGCAAAGGCAAACTCCCCCCCCCCCGTTTGGAGTAGGCGAAAGCTTTCGGATCTATAGTACAATTATTATTAGTATAATGATGAATATACGAGAAAAAACAAAATCGGGTTGTAAGCATTTAATATTCTAAAACTACTGTTTCTATACTGAACTGTATTAAAATTTGAATACAACAGCTTCCTCATTTTTGAGAGAATAGTGTTGCGAAGAGTCTTTAATACAATGAAGGACGCGACAACAAGCTGTAGCAACTGTTATAATGATTCAAATTATCGTGGGTCCAGTTGAATACATATATGTATAGGTAGCCTGTCAAGTAAATCAATTTTGTTCGATGCGGAAGGAGATGATAGCTAGCAAAACCACCCTGACAATTGCGAGAACTATCGTATAACAAGCTAGCATTTACCCGCTGCTTCGCACGCACGGATCTTTGCGTGTATAGAAATGCTTTACCCTTTTTATTTTAGTACTAAATATTAACGTGGACAAG
>JARYHS010011408.1:169095301-169190872 GCA_031002005.1 Vandiemenella viatica | reverse complement strand
TGTGATTCATTTCTAAACAAAATGAAACAAATTTATCAGCAGCCATGCTCCCCAGTCACAGCACCACACTAGATGCAGCCATTTTTATTGTGCTTTTGACAGCCTACACAAGGGACTCCAATTCCCTACTCTGGCTGCTGCTAGTCTCTGACCATTGGTGTTTGATGACACATAAATGTTGCAAGGAGTACATTACTTGTTCCTAGAGGGCAGGCTCAGATGTAAAGGTATACAATATGCTTGATTCACAATATGGCAATCTTCCTTCGTGGTGGTCAGATGTGGTCGACTGGAACCTTGACAATGAGCATATGCCTACCCTCACCTTCTCATGCTGTACATCAGGCCATTGTCAATAGAGATCCACAATAAGGCGCCTTTTAAACACTGTCTTGCACGAGTATGTAGCATCTCCAAGTCCTTTACAGTGATCACTCAAGATCTGATTCTGTTCATACCCCTTATAGACCCTACCAGGCCTGGCAATAACACTAAATGCTAACACTAATCCAGTCTGGTGGCTGTACTACCAGTAACAGAGAACTGCAACTGTAGTCATTTGCATATCCACTGAACATTGAAATGTGTATGTGTATGTTTTGGGTTCTTCAATTTTTTATCTGCAATTGTGTATTAAAGAATGGTGGGTCCCAGACTTAACTGATTAACTCCATGCCAGACTGCTCCATCAACAGAATGCTTAAAGACATATGATGCACTTGGAAGAGATGCACAATGTGTGCATCATACTTACAAAATGGAAAAGTATTGCACTGTCATAGCATATATTTCATAGTATTTTAACTTTTGTAAGGGATTATCACAGTTAAAACAATAAAATACATTTGAAATTAAAAAGATCTCTAGTGATAATTTTGTATTTGATGAATAAAGTATGATCTCTTCTTATAAACTCTGCCTCTTCTGTTGACAGTTGTTGTTGTTGTTCGGGTTTTAGGGCGCGTCGACGACGAGGTCATTAGCGCCCCTGTTGACAGGATTTTCTGAAATCTGAACCAACATTTACTCAGAATATTTTTGTCCTGTAGGTATATGTACACTCTGCCATACATTATATTATCAAAAAGTTTTTTTTTTTTTTAAAATGGGTTAATGGAACAGGTTTACCATTGAATTTATCATAGTCATTAGGGTATTTGCTTTTAAGAGAAGTAGAAACTTGTTAAATTTCATCTCTCTATATATGCTGTTGGATTCTGTAAAACTTATGTTGGAAAACTTTTTTTCTGGTATAGTAAACTATCCTTCAGAGTACTGTTCAAGACTAAGCAGTCTGCTATTGACAAGAAGAAGTTTTTTAATATCATGCAGTGTGAGAGTTGTCTGTTACTATGAGTATCTCACCTTTAGAACACAACCCTCATTTACATGGACGATTTTCTTAGTGTCCTCCAAATGTGCCACTTATTGTTTTTACTTTATTGTTGTCTGTATGCATTTCCAAGAAAATATGATCACAATACAATTTGTGGAGGTAAAATGAACAGTTTTGGGCCTCAGAAGTAGCAGGGGTTGCTGTGGGTCTTATTGCAAAAAATCTATGAGGAATGTCCACACAACTAGTGCACAAATTCCACTCCCATATCATAGTTTTGACCTCAGATCAACATGAAGCGTGCTGAGGGAGCACACTTGGTAGCCAATGGGAGGGGATGAGGGCAACCTTTCAGCACGCGGTTCCAAATCACTGGAAATGTATTAAAGTTTTCACCACCTGAAGGATTTAGCATTTCCGAAATAAAATTTGTGTATAAATTGAAAAGTCACTATTTTCTTCAAGAAATTCAAATGTCTCTGGTATCAGATAAATTGCAAGGTTCATAATATTAGATTATCAGCTTCAAATCCAATAATTAGACTGCAGGCTAGTTTCCAGTAAAACACCCGCAGTATAAAATTTATTCAATCATTAAGTTCAAAGAATGACCACCTAATATCTAGGAAAATGAACTGGTAAAGAAATTTAAGGAGAGGCAAATAAATACAGCACTGATTAAGTGAGACAAAAAAGAAACTCGAGGAATAAAATTCTTAACAGCGTATACTACTATAATATATAGAGGAGCTAAGCAAGAAAATAATATAAAGCTGGGTAGAACTAATGATAGACGATAAATGGAAAGAAAATCTGAACAACTGTGGGTATTAGTATAAGAATTGTAGCAATTAAATGATTGTTACCCAGGAGAAATCCATACAACTATGATGGACAATGCAAGAAAAAGGGTAAACAATTAGGTACGAGACTTTACAGACAGTTCTGGACCAGATCAATAAGAATCTCTTAATCTTTAGGGATCTGAATACATGTGTTGGTAATATACCCATCCAAAAATTGTCAATCCATGTAAAGCACATTGAAATCCAAATGGTAATAAGTTGAGAAAATGCAGTTATAATAATTTGAGGATAAAAAGTCTTCAACGAAACTGAAGTGCATAATCGATGAGGAAAAAAAATAGACTCACAAATTACCTCTTATGCTGCAATAGAAGATGACATTAATAGAGAATGGGAAAACTTGCATTAAAAAATGGCATCAGAAGCTTTAGGTAAATCACATCCAAGGATAAAGGGCCTAAGAATTTGAAATAAAGAAATAACAAGCTATAAATGAAAATAAATAAGCATATTTGGTATGTTTTCAACTGAGAATTTATGAGGCAATGGAAATATACATGGAGAAATGCAGAAAAGCCCAGACTAATCAGAAATGCAAATAGATCAGGATGGGATGGGTTTACAAGCAGGATCAAGTGATGTTTGTGATAGACAGAATTTTTGTTTACAAAATGATGCATTTAACCAAAAGGGAAAAATATAGCTGAAATAAATGTCATATAGGAGGGAACACTGCTAAGAAGTAAGACACATTCCTGATAGGAATGACAAGGATGTGATTATTGCAGGCAGACCCATGGGGAGTAGACCCAATAACTTTACAGGAATTAAATGTAGCATTTCATAAGGCTAAGAACGAGGTAGTGCCAAGCACTGAAGAAATTAACGTAAAGCTAATAAAAAAAGGTTGGTTGTTCCTCAAACTAAGACTATTGAATTTACTGAGTAGGCGTTGGCTAGATGGAAAAATACCAAAGTCTTTGAAAACAGGTAATATAATATCTCTTTTCAAGAAGGGCAATAGTAATAATATATCAAATTACAGAGGAATTAGTATCATAAACTTAAGTTATGAAGTCTACTCCAGAATTCTAAACAGAAGTATAATCTGTGAAGCAAATTGGAGGTACAACATGGTTTTCATCAAGAATGACCATGCAACAACAACCAGAAAAAAATAAGAACATGTAACTGTGAAACACACAGAATTTGTGATTTTGAGAAAGCATTGAACTAACTGAATTGTGATATATGACATCTAGGGCAAATACCCAATTAGAACAAAAATCTTGCTGGATGGTAGACCTATTGAGCAAATTCCAACTATATGGGATATGACATAACCTATGATTATGACAAGGACATCACACATATGGGTGCACACATTGCTTGGTATTTGTGGATATTAAGTCTTACCCCTAAGGGAACAGTAAATAAAGAAACCCAGCTTAAATGTTATAAGTTTCTGGCAGTACCAGTGTCATTTTATGGGATTGAATGAAGGATACTAATTAAAAAAAAACATGAGTCACATGCATACAGCAAAAATGAAATTCTCACTCTTACAGTATATGAGAGAAGTCAGAATAAAGAAAAAAGAGAGTGAGAAAAGAAATCAGAGAGGAACTTGAAATATTCTCAATAATTGAAAGAATCAGAGGAATAAAATGGAAAGACTTAAGGAAGAATAGGAATAGGAAGATCCAAGAATTGTTGGATAGAGGATACTGGTGCAGGCCAAAGGGCACAATATCTATGAAAGGGGAGATAAAGAAAATACACTGTAATGAAATCTGATACTGTATTAGCATTTCTAAATGCTAAGAACAATTCCCTCATCATTTGGTATTATGATACAATTCTGTGGTAGTATACCATTGATAGTATGAAACAAGTGCTGACATGACAGAAGTGGTAGTAATCACTGGAATGGTCTAAAGTAAATATTTTAGACAGTAAACTGAGTTTCAAAGGACAGAAAATATTTGAAGAAAGCAAGATGAAGGCCATCCATGAGCATTTCATCAAAGGGGAATAATTGGCTTCCATTGTGATGGCAATATGCCATTCTGAAAATATATCCTCAAAAGAATAGAACAGATAATTCAAAGTCAACATGCGTACAACTGGCTTTACAAAGAGTGCTTATTATGCACACAAGCTTTTAGCGTAAGTCACATTGGCAGCACAATACGATGACACACAGTAGACACAAGGTGGAAGTGATGCCAAATTATGGCACCTATTATTATCTAGGCTATTATAAATTCGTTTGCTGCAGCAACTCGATGTATACCTCATTTAAAAGGAAACTGGTGCATCAAAAATCCCACTTTTGAGTATGAAACTTCTCTCTATCTCTATCTCTCTCTCTCTTTTACCTATGGCTTTACACCTCGTCGACATCAAGGTCATTAGAGGCAGGATGGGACTGGGGACAAGGAATTTGGCCATGGCCTTTTGAAGGAAGCATCCTGCCATTCGCCTGGAGTGATTTGGGTAAACCATGTAAAACCCAAATCTGGATACCTGGATGGGGGATTTGAACCGGCATCTTGCCAAATGTGAGGCCAGAGTGTTAACTGCTCACTCACCATGCTTGGTCGAAACTTCTCAAAGTGATTGTTGATGCAGTAGTGGTGAGGTTGGTAGTTACGGGAATTTCCATCCCACTCCAAATGTCAGTTTTTTAGTTAAGAGTAAAAAAAAGAGATAACACTCTTCTTGAGTTGTATGTTGCAGTCATTGGTACTTTACCCGTTTCCTTGTAGAATAACTCTCATCCTTATAAAGGTCGATTAGGGAATAACATTCTATGCAGTTAGTAGGTACCTTGAATATAGGGGAATACCATATGTAACTCTTTTTTAATGATGGCTGGTGAGGAATCTGCCAGGAACAAATCAAATATTTTATCAAGTTTGGCTAAATGCATTTGTGCATTAGTTTTGTCTTGTGAAGGATACCATATAGGCCTACTGTGCAAGATGATAGCATGTTATTTTTTTGTTTTTTACTTACATTGTGTTACAACACGGATGTGACATTGTACCTTATCTTGAAATATTATTTAAATTGAGTCTAGACACTTGCTGCTTACCACAGGACTGGAAAAGTGCAATAGTAGTACCGGTACATAAGGGAAGGGTGAGAAATAGAGTTGAGAATTACAGGCCAATCAGTTTGACATCAGTGGTAGGTAAATTAATGGAGAGATTGATATGCAACCACATCAGAAATATATGTGAGGAACGTAATTGGTTTTCAAGCAGGCAACATGGTTTCAGGCAAGGATTCAGTTGGTGGGATATATGCAAGATATTTCAGATGAAATGGACAAGGGAGGCCAAATTGATAGTGTAGCACTAGATCTGTCTAAGGCGTTTGACAGAGTAAGCCATAAAATGGTAGTAAATAAGGTAAAAACCATTGGAGTGGATAAGAAAGTCATTTTCTGGGTAGAAGAATTTTTAAAAGGTAGAAAACAGAAAGTTAGGGTAGGAAATGTAGTATCAAAAGAAGTGGAAGTAAAAATGGGTGTGCCACAGGGTAGCGTATTGGGACCATTGCTATTCATTATTCTAATGAATAATTGTGTTGATTGTTTACTATCTGAAATTAGATTGTTTGCAGATGACATAATGCTGTATAAAAGAATCAAAACGATAGAGGATTGTAAACAGTTGCAGGGTGATCTGGACAGGATATCTAATTGGGTTGGTAAACATGGAATGAAGATAAATGCAAAGAAGAGTCAGCTTATTAGATACACAAATAAAAAACAAAAGGTTAATTATGAATATAAGGTGGGGAAAGAATTGCTTGCTGAAGACTTGAAATGCAAATATCTTGGAATTACTTTTGATAACAAACTTAACTGGGCAGGACACATAGGACAGGTGGTAGGAAAAGGTTTCAAAGTTCTGCACTTGTTGGAGAGAGTTATGAGGGGATGTACGAGAGAAGTCAAGGAATTGGGTTACAAAACTTTGGTCAGACCATTGCTCGAATATGGTAGTGTAGTATGGGATGTAAGGAACTAGACCGACACCGGGGTAGAGTATCGCCTAAGTGCCTTAACTAACAGTCTTGGTAGCACCTTACTGTTCTATGAAAGCTTGTTGAATACTTTAACTTAATTTGACCATGTTGCCCGGATACAACTAGAATGCTACAGGTCGCCACAATATTTGAAAACCCAAATATTGAAAAGGTATGATAGCAGCTACAGAAATGAAACAGTTCACTTTTCCAAAAATTCTTCAAGTTTATTTAAAAATGAAATTCAAAGTTCAAACAGCATTCTTAAGTTGCTTAGGCAATCGAACAATCGTTCCAAAAATCACAGATTATGGAGAGAAGTAGAGACCGACCAAACCCCAGTTGAGAATTAAAAGTTCATGTTAAGTAAACAAAGCCACGCCCTCGCCATGATGGCCGACTCCGGTAGTGCCAACCTAAGACCTGAGCTACCAACTTAAGTCGGAGTTGCCAACCTCACCAACGCACACACGCTTATAACATCTTATTAGCACGACTTCAAACCCGGAAAAGATACCGTCACACCGCGTCCTGTGATTTATACCTTCGCTGACGTCAGAGCCAAAACACAACTTTCTGCTAACACTTCTACGATTTAGATCTGAAATATCTCAGTAACTAAACAGTTATCCAAAACTTTAGGTGTGACAGTGTTTCGACATATTTAATTGTGAAATAATGGATATTTAGTGAATAATTTTAAGCATCTGGTTTAAAAGTTGTAAGTGTAGGAGTGAACTATTTCTCTACTCTGGGGAAGTACTTTTGTTCTCGAAACTTCTACATTTCGTCATTTTCTTAAAGCCACAATTTACATAAATATTATTATTATTACCGTTTTCTACTAAAATTCCCGAGTTTATTGGTGTAATTTTTATTAAGATTGGTGCAGGGAAAGTTTAACTACGACGTAACCAAAGTGCAATTTCAGTTTTAATTTTATAACTTTATTTCTATTACTTTTATCGCAAATATAAAATTACCACGAGATTCTCTGAATTAAATTACATATTCTGAAAGTTATCTCATCTCTGTATCTACTTTAGATCGGTTGAAAAATATTTCTAAGTTGCCCACATGGCTGCAATGAAAAATAAATTTTAAGATCTCTATAAGATCGGTTCTATTACTTGGAATTACTTGAAATTATTATATGTGATATTAGATTTTTAGGTCTTCCCGGAAATCTACTTTTTATTTCGAATGTTCTCTAGGATTTTGAGATAAAAAATTATTAAAAGTGCAGAGCATCTGACGAAGTATAAAAATTGATTTAAGTTATTTAAACGTTCTGAAACTACGAAATTTTAGTGAATTTATATTTTAATTGCATGATTACTTCCCTACAATTACTTTATTTTGTTCGAAAGTGTGTGAAAACAGTGAAATGCCAAATATTAGAAATTGCTTGTGTACTAAACTGGATTATTTTGGATTATCATATTTAAGGTTAGTAAAAGGTGTTAATATCATTACAGAAAATTAGTATAGTTGGATTATTAAGTATTGAGTTGCTTTCTTGCTCCTAAATTGGTTTAAAATGACAAAATGCTCCCCAGTTAGAAGTTCATAATTACAAAGTTGGATTACTGATGATTATTTAATTTTCAGTTGATTTAAAGCTTATTTATTATCATTCAAAGTTTATATTCGGCGTTTAGCAACTACTGAAGGTCTTTACTACATTCAAATTGGTTTAGAAACTACAAAGTTAACCTATATCAAAATCTATTATTGGAAACTGAACTTGGGGGATTTAATCTATTTCCTCCCAAACTGATGTTTTCTTTTTGTTATCAAAGGTTTATTTAGAGCATTTATTTAATTTTGAATACTTTTATTATCCCTAAAGGGGTTTTATTTAGTGTGTTTTGGTTACTGTGTCCTCATGCTACATAAAGCTTTACTCCCATAACCTATACATGAAATGAAAACTGTCTTTTACTACAGAATAAGCTTTACCCCTGATGCCTAGAGGTGAGAGACTAGAATTTACTAAAATTCTAAGATGCTTACAGGGACCCTCATTTTACGTATCAAATACAGGAGTTGGAGAGGGTGCAAAGAAGGGCTGCTAGATTTGTTTCTGGAAATTATCGCAGAATGCAATCAGTGACGGATATGATAAAGGAGCTGGAATGGGATTCATTGCAAGACAGGAGGAGGATGAGGAGGGTCATGGGAGTGTACAGGGCATATACTGGTGATGAGGCATGGAAAGATATTGCAATAGGTATGAAAAGTAGTGCATGGAAGGGTAAAGATGATTACGACCACAAGCTGGCACTCGATTTCAGGCACAAGGGTGTAGGAAGATTCTCTTTTTTAGGTAAGGGTGTCAGGGATTGGAATGAGTTACCAAGAGAAATGATGAATAATTTACCGAAAACTTTGAAGGAATTTAAAGATAAAATTTGTAGAGGGGAAATGTAGATGGGTGCAGGATAGGGGGAAGATGGGTGTGTAGGGAAATTGCCACCGGAGCCTGTGCTCCATTGCAATTAAATTAAATTAAATAAATTAACACGTGAACATTGAATAAATGACCAATGCATCAGTATATCCTTCCATATCTAACTGTAGTACTAAATCCACTTACTATTATGAGAAACTTATTTTAAACTTTACATTTAAATACAGGCTACATAATAGTCAATTTAACAAACATGGAAATGTATTGTAATATATTTATTAGACAATTAATTTAAGGAATTGAGCATCTATGCAATAATATTCCTATTTTTTATATATTTTTTCCCCTACTTTTTCTATCTTAGGATGAAGATATTAATAATTTTTTAATGACTTTATGCCTCGTCGATGTTGAAGTTGTTGGAGGTGTGAAGGGATTGGGGACAAGGAATGGGAAGGGATTTGACCATTGCATTTTGAATGAAGAAACGTGGCATTTGCCTGGAGTGATTTGGGGAACCATGGAAAACAAATCTGGAAGCACAGATGGGAATTCGAACTGGCGTCCTCGCAACAGCAAGGCTAGAGCATTAACTGCTCACCCATTGCACATGGTTTAATCATTTAATGATTCAAATGGATTCATTATGGTATTTCTGTCAAGCACATTTTATAGATATGTAAATATTCTTTAATGATTTGGTGATATTTTATTAAAAAAGTAAGATACTGTTGTTTTAACTCAATGATTTGTAGGATATCTCCTCCTGAAATACTTTTAAAAGTAAGGCGGCTTTTTATTTTTATAAAAAAAATAATAATTATTTATTCATCAATATTTATGTTTTCCCCTTCAAAGTAATCCCCCTCAGATACAATATACTTGTGCCAACGTTTTTTCCAATCCTCGAAGCACTTCTGATAAGCACTTTTTGATATAGCTTTGAGCTCTTTCAGTGATGCAGTCTTTATCTCCTCAATCATTGAAAATCTTCATCCTTTGATTGGTCTCTTCAGTTTTGGGAACAGGAAAAAGTCACAGGGGGCCAAATCTGGTAAATATGGTGGCTGAGACATGATTGTGGTGGTTTTTTTGACAAAAAAAAATCACAAGCACAAATGAGTGACAAAGTGCATAGTCATGACACGAAAGCCATGAAATCTTTTCCCACAAATCTGTACTTTTTTTCATATTGCTCTTGGCAAATGGCATATAACTTCAAGGTAATACTCCTTACTGACTGTACGACCTTGTGGTAAAAACTCCTGATGCACTATGGCTGCAGTAATCAAAGAAAACTGAGCAAAATCTTGACACTGGATCAAATGTGGCGTGCTTTTTTTCAGTCTTGGCTCTTCTTGGCTCTTCCATTGGGATGATTGGGTCTTGGTTTTGGCATCAAGATTTGACCCATGATTCGTCACCAGTTACAGCCTTTTCAAGCAAATCAGCATTATCTTTGATGTTATTCAACAGCACCTGAGCGATGCTCATGCGACAGTTCTTCTAGTCAAAATTCAGTAGTTTCAGAACTAACTTCGCTGACACACGTCTTATACCCAAAACATAAAAAAAAAGTTCATGGCAAGAGCCAACCAAGATGCTGAAATCATCAGCAACTTCCGTAATTGTGATTCGATGATTCTCCAAAACCTTGTCTTCACTTCAACGTTTTCATCAGTTGCAGAAAATTGCCAAGCACACAAAATACTTCTAACAATTATGCCTCTCACAAACAATGCAAAGAATGCTATATAGTTGAAGCTTTGAAGATATGTGCGGGATGAGTGTACCAACATTAGAAAAAAATATTGACTGTAAGAAATTCAATAATTCACCTTACTTTTTGAACAAACCTCATATATCCTGCCAAAACCAGCAGGAGTGGTCTATTCCATACCTTTTTAATGCAGTAAATAAATATAACAGATTTCTTAATAATAATACAATTTTCAACTCAAAAATAATCTTATGTCGTAAAGAAATGTAAAAATATAAAGGTTATGATTTCGAAGTAAATATAATTTTGAACTAAGGGGGGGGAGGATAGGGGAGGGGGGGCCTTCATGGCCTAAAAATTTTACTTAAAGAGAGATAGCAATTTTAATGGTTATTGCACCACATGTGTCAAGAAGGATGAAAATTTCATTCATCAAGAGATTATTGCTCAGTTTTAAAGATAACTTGAATTTAACAATGACAGTATATTGTCAGCATAGACACACACATTATAACTAAAAATATACTTCATACTCAAAATACATATATATATATATATTTTAAAGAGAAATAAAGGTGTTAATTTATGTCAAAAGTAAAGCTACAAAGTTAAAAGTGGGTTCATAGGAAAGAGAAAAAGTTGTAGAACAGGGATATAATATAGGTTTGTCGATAAACACAAAATTTAAGGGGTAAAAGTGGAGCTGTAACTTTAGAAATTTAGGTTCCTTATACGACTACATCATTAGTCCGATGACTTATAAAAGACGGGTACACAATTGCGATGGTGAAGAATGATTTTAGAAGAGAAATATCAATACTAGAAGTGATTTTTTTTCTATTTTTACCAAAATGTAGTTAATGAGAAATTAATTCATGAAGGTTTTGACATTATATCATTTAGGCAGGAAATAAAGGATTTTGAGACATAGTTGAGGTTTATTAAAAATTAAACTCAACATTAAAGGAGTCTAATAAAACAACATACACCAGCTAATAGGAAAAACATTAACAAATACAATGATTCAAAGATCTCAGTGAGAGAATAAATATTTCAAAAGTTATTAGCTGATATCAAAAATAGAACTTCTCGAATTAATAACAAGAATATGCTATTTAAGATAAAAGTTGTAATAGAATAAAACATTCAGAAAAATTGGGACTGCAATTTCAGTCAGATCTGAGACAGTTAGTGGATCAAGAAAGTTGTTTCCACACTATTTCTTTATAAACCCTGTGACTATGAAAATGCAGACAGGACAGCCATTAATTAACAGCCAATCATTAAGCATTGCGAGTGATATTTCAGAATGTAAAAGTTGAAAGTTCAATTCTCTCACCTTGGAAAAAGTTTGTGGACACTAATATGCATTCCAATAAAAGAAGAATGTCATATTGATTCAGTGAAAGATACTTTCTTTTACAATATGTTTTTAAAACCTGCAATAGAAATGTATAAACTGTTCAACAAATCTCACTCCAGCTGGGATTGCAATTTAAGTATGATTGCAGGAGTGAATGTCTTTCTACAGTGTTTAAAATTTGAAGAATAACCTGCAATTTTCATATCTGATTTTGAAAGTCTGATTCAGCCTTCAACAATCTTTCAAATGTGTGATCTGATACTAGTGTTAAATTAATCAACCTTTCAAGAATATATCAAATTAGTAACACTGACTTTTTTATTCCATTATATTTATCCATTATCTGTTTCAGGATTATTCAAACAGATTGGCAACCTTATCAACGAATTCTAACAGCTTCAGGAAAGGAATCAGACAAACAGGCATCATGAACAATAACAATCACAGCTCAAAAAAACTGTACATGATCCCAATGTGCATTTTGTGACTACATATTGCTATGCCATTTGTTCTTAGTAGTGAAACAGAATTTTTTTATACATACTCTCCTTATCCTAGATTAATATATTTTTTTTAAATATACCAATGAAGTTCATATTACTGTTTTTATTTACTTATAGAAAATGGCTTTAAATAGAACAGTGGACAACTGGTCACATATTATGGTTGCACATATAGAATACTACAACTGAAATGCAGCATATATAGTAACTGTTAGTTACATGCCACTGTGGCTCTGTACTGAGGTACTGCACATTGGATCGGGGAGGCACAATAGGAGCGGGCATGAGGTCAGACCCCATGTACCAGCCACCCTGACTGTAATTTTTAGGGGGTCATCTGGGAAAATGCAGGGATGGTCCTTAACCTCCACCTCAAATAACACATTCCACAAATAAAAAACACACTTGGTATCTGCAAGTCATGGATCATTTTTCCTCTGTTACTAATAACACTGATAAATATTTACTGCCAAAGCAATTGGATTTTTTCAATTATTTGTTTTCGAAACAAGTTTCCCATCTTTTATTAAAGTATCTCCAGCAGGTTCTCCTGTTATTTGTGTGTACATGTAATAATATGGTTATGTTATCACATTTTGTTCACTGAAATTAGGAAAAAAAATTTCTACTTACGTTTTCCATTTACACTACTTTATTCAATGTACTAAATGCAATGACAAAACTAAATTATAACAAGTACACACAATTAACTGGAGAAACCACTAAAAATGCCTCTATAAAAGAAGTTAAACAGTTCCAAAAACAAATAAACAAAACAAAAATCAATTACTTGGGCATTATTTACCAGTAAAAAATATACTTATTGAGAACTCACAAAGTTACACGTTTCACAGGCAGATGGCAACAACAGATTTTCCTCCAATAAAATAGGTACACCAGGTCTAACAGGGCTGACTAGATTTTGGGCAGTAACTCAGTTCCTCTTCCTCTAGCCTCTCCCTCTCCCTCTCCCCTGCCCTCCCCCTCCCCCTCCCCCCTTCCCTGTTCCATGACTCCATGTGGCCAAATTGGAGGAAAAAATAACCATTAGTTAATGACAGAAATGATTACCTTGAAGACTTTAAGATTATTCTGTGGTGTCTGAAGCAAATTTCGTATAGCCTCCCTCATTCTGCTGTAATTGCTGAAAAAACAGAAAAATCTTAATGAGTCTCTGAATTTCAGTTGGTCTGCTAAAAGTAAAACATAATTTTGATCTTAGTCATTTTGTTCCAAGTCTTGTACTAAAAGATTCAGAAGTATTAAAAATAGTTCACAGTTCATAAATATCTTCATTACTTACCCTGAATATAAATCTAGTGGGCAGTATTTACTTCGTTCTTTCACAGCACCATTAAGAACCTGAAATAAAGAGAAAATGTAAGAGTACCCTTAGACTGACAGCCATTCTCAGTGTATAAAGCTCTGTCAGTATTGGAATTATATTTAGCATGTGTATGCAATTTTTATATTTGGTTTGCTTTCATCCATAATTATCAGAAGTCAGGCTACGCTAAATTTATATCTAATTCACTGTTTTTTCAAGCAATACAAAGGACTATTGTGATAAAAAATTAGTTTCACAAATTTGTTTTATTATTTTTAAAATCTCTTCTGTACGACTAGAGAGCCTAAGATATCCATTATGGTCTTTAGCTCAAGGGAAGGAAAACCTTGATGATCACCTTTCAATGGTGACAATGCGGACTTCTAACAAGTGACTAAAAACCGTAGGGACTGAATTTGTTTGAAGTGTTTACCTTTATGGGTGTAAAACATGAACAGTAAAGAGAGAGGAAACAATTAGACTAATTTCAATTAAACAATAGTGTTATAGGAACATATATAGATCAGCTGGAAGGGCAGAATAACAGATATGGAAGTCTATCAGAGAGCAGAAGAATGTAATATCTATATAAATATTAAAACCCAGAAGAATGAGTCAAAACAGGTGTATTCTTCAGCAAAAGAGATTTGTGAAAATGATACTGGAATTGATCATGGATGCATTTTCATATTGAGGAAGACGCTTTCCCTAGTAGATATAACAAATAATGGAGGATATCAATTGTAATAGCTACCAGGAAAATAAGAGAAGTGGAAAACAGTGTTGCCTGGAGGGTTGCCACAAAAGCGGTTCATGAATTGAAAATCCAAGGTAAAGACAAAATTATGCAGTTCTACACCAACTATTCTGCAGTTTTTGGTGATTATCAGTTATTTTGTAAATATTGATAGGGTAGGTCTACATTGTTTTTGCCCATTTCAAATCATTAGCCTGGTAAACATTTTTGTCTTTTTTTTTTTTTTAATGTGTCAATAAAAGGATACTAAATGTGGTAGCCAGCTTAAAATTTTCTATATATGTTTAATGATTCAGGCTTTTATAACTCTGCCAGTTAATTCAGACTCCCCTTAAATGTGCAAGTTGGATACAACCTTCAAAGAACGATGCAGAAGGAGCATAATCCGCTAAATCCACAAAATTTTTTATAAGGACATAAAATTTTAGTTATGTGGAAATTCATCCACTGATAGCCTTTCACAACCCGGGAAGCAGTATTAGCTGAGATCGTAGAACTATTTTGTGCCTTTAGTGTAACACTACGCCAAAGCTGTCCGAGCCTATAAAGGAAACTACCCGAGTGGCCATCTTAAGATTTAGTCCAGTCGGTGAGCTCTTGATGTAGCAGGTTGTGCTGTGCGCTTAGGTGGGAGGGTTAGCTGGAAAGCTTGCTGGCCATGCCGCACTGCAGACATCTTTGATTTTGATAGAACAGTGAACTTTCATAACTGATATGTCACTTTTAAATTTCAATACGGGGTTTCAGTCTGGTTTGGTTGCATTTCATGATCTTCAATTATTTATTTTGGTGAAGAAGTTCTGATAGCCAACTACTGTAAACAGACTTATAATTATTTTCAAGAATATAGTGGATTTTGACTTTGAACCCATAGTAGTGACTTTCTTTTATGATCTTAAACTAACCTTTCCTTGCTTGGCAGCCGTTTTAAGTTATTACAGTTGATTTTTCCAGTGACTACAGACAATACGGTTAGAGATAAGGTGTTAAACCGATATTGCAACCCCGGTATGCAGTTTAGTCCCTTACAAATCCTACATGGATCAAGACCCATATGCAAAGTGTGTGAAATTGCTTGTGATCACTAAGTATGCCCAAAAATATGTATTGTTTTAAACTGGTCTCTTCTGTGTTTTTACCATCAATGTCTTCTTAGTAGAATCTGATTTTTTTTTCTTCCTGCACAAATCCTTATTAACTTCTTCTTTCTAAAATTGGTAAAGAAATGCCATTTGTTTAATCAAAATGTACTAGGCATATATAACTAAGTCATTTCTTAACTCATTTTTTTATTGAACAAAAGAATTACTTTCAGCTGGTTTGATCCATTACCAAAAAGGATTTTTACTTTCCATGGACTTAAGCACCACTTGTGACATTTAACTTCACATTTGCATCATTCAGTTATTAAATATCTTTGAAGCTAGTACTTATTTCTTCAAGAATAGCAGTTTTTGAGCGCTTGTCAGTTGGGAGTCCTTCCAGCTAATGAGAGTTAAACCACCATGGTTATCGACAACAGCGATTACAAGGCTGAGGAACTGAGGCAGCTTTCTGATGCCAACGCTTACTATCCACACACCTCCGGGGCCCCTTACAAGTCCTGAATTCACAGACCATATCTCTCTTTATATGACAGAATCCCCATATAACTATCCTGTAACTACAGGACTGCTAGTAATGCTTCCTTTCCTTCATGAAAGATATTCTGTGCTTCCTCAAACACCCACCCACAGTCACCACTACTCTACCTCCAGACTGCTTCCTTGTCTCCACTGATGTATCTTGTATATACAGAACATCACCCACTATTATGGCACCAATGCCAAAGAACATTTATAGATATGTGACACCATACAGCATTCCTAACATATCCTTCCATAGATAAGTGACTTTATCCTCAAGAAAATCTTCTCAATTTGCAACTGCAATGGGTACCCACATCTTATGCCAACCTTTTCCTGGATTATCTGGAGGAATATCTAAATCCAGTATGTGGTTCATAGACGATATATTTATGAACTCGATCCACATGTAATAAAGTATGGCCTTTGAGTCATATTTTAAATAAGAGAAAGTTAATTCGGTATCATGTTTTGGAATAGACCCTAGCAATGCAAGCCATTATTCACAATCTATATCAGAGATTCCAGGGGAAAACATAAACAATTTAAAATATCATTCACTGATGGGAAAAATCTACAACAGAAATTATTTAAGAAAGTTTGTGAATAATAGCTGGTTTAATGATGTTACAAACAGTACAATGGTAAAATGAAAAACTATTTTATTATTATATAAGAATGGAGGCTTTCTTGGCATTGTATATAGATTAAATTTTCTCATGAAACTAGCCAAGTGAGTACATTTGTATAACATGATGTTTTGGCAGTCATAATTCTCTGCCACCATTGCAAGTGACTGCTGCCAGTGGGTGATGCTTTTATACCAACAGTAAACGCCAACAATCAATGCCAATAATCCCTCCAGTATTTAACGGTTCCACGAGTTATATAAGCAACCCCATCACCTGCAGGCAGCAGTCACTTGACAATGGTGGCAGAGTTTCCTGAGAAAATTTCATCTATTATATTATTTTTGGAACACGACAAATTTAAAAGGGAAAAATAATATTAAATACAAAGTTGTAGGTGAAAATAACATGGATAAATAGGGATTTTTAATGATTAAAGAAATTTTAAGTTGGGGATAAAACACTAAAATTATACATAATTCATAAATAAAGGGTTTAAATAAACAAATACAAACAAATAGGTGTACGTAAGGAACAGTAATATGACAATAGTTTAATGTACTGCAATTTTAAAGTAGTAAAAACGTGTTTTCCATCTAGTGTAGTGAGAAACTGCACAATACAGAATCCAAAATGTCAGCTTCATAAATACAAAGAATCAACTGCAGGACCAATACTACTTGAAAGAGCATTGAAAAATAATAAGATTAATGTTAATTTCATTTTATAAAATTTGGGGTAAATGATTGTGAACCAATAATAAGATATTTTATTTGATAGTGTCAGGTAACCTAAAATTTTGTTACTTCATAACCAAATTTGTTCATAGAGCAGCAAGTTCATTTAAATAACATTGAGATTAGGTTTGGAGTCATTTACTTAGTTAATTCAAGTCATATTTCAGATTGAACAGTTATAGAAAATTAGAACATAGTATTAACATATCTGGTATATTGGATTTAAACTATTTTTTAATAGAAAATGTTGCCTTTATTTTCAAAACTATTTCAGACTACTAGCACACTAGTAAAACAAAATTAGTAACTTCACAGCTAGAAATTTTCCTAAAGAAATATCATTATTTTAAATTTAAGTTTGTATTGAATCAAAATGATGCAGTAAAAACATTTAAAATTCTAGAAGCCTCAATTTTGAAGGGGGTCTACGTCAGTGAGGAGAAATGGTCAAAATTAGATGGGAAATAAATTCAAAGGAGGCACTAAGTTTAAATTAAAGAGGAATTTTTTCTAGGAATGACACTTCAATTGGTTTTTGAATGTATGCAATATTTTTGCTGATATCCAAGAAAGAAAATTATGGGCAAACTTGTTAATATGGCTTATTCCGGTAATCATAGTGTGAGAATTTGGATGTAAAATAATAATTTTCTGATTTACTGTAATGATAAGAAAGCCATTTAAGAACTGTTATTACAGATAGAGAATGACGATTTCTTATAGAAAATGGGATGTAGAATTGTTTAAAGCAAGTTTCAGAGCTGTAAGTTAAATAGTTCAAAAGATATATATTTTCGAAAAGAAAATTTGTATAATAATTTTGGTTCAACCTTTTAAAAAATAGTAAACAAATGGACCTTGGTATCAAATGAAAGAGTAGAAAAATTGAAGCAAGTTAAGTAGTTTCAGCTTCGTAGCTTTAAAATTTTGAGAGTTATGAGCATTTTTAGGAATTTCGGAAAATAATTTTTTACGGCTAAGGATACAAAAATTTTCATTAGAATTGAATTTAACGTTTGCAAGTCTGGCTATCTACTGTAAAAATTTCAGACCGATAGGAATTTATTTAGTGATGGAAGATTTTGGATTTTGCAAGAAAGACGTGGAAGGTTACATTTTTTTCCATACTCAAGGGAGCCACATTGCATAAGAATGCAGAAGAATATATTTTCCTGGGGGTCCCTTATTTATAGGAGGACCAGGGACTAGCTCATGGCAGTTCGTGAAAATCAATTGGGCAGTAACCACGCACCTTTGTGTTGCGCTTGTGCGCGATTGGTTAAGGCGGGCAGTAGCAAGCGATACCAGAATGTAATAGTTACAGGAAACCATCTTTGAAATTTATCAGCGTTAGGTGGAAGCAGTTGCTATGCCTCATCTGATGGTAAACAGTCAAGGGGTTAATGAGGTTGGTCTGAGAATTTGTTAAATTCTAATCTTTAGCTAAGAGAAATTGGGGAACGGGCATCTTACAGAAGCCGATACCGAAGCCTATAGCCACTTACAGGGTGACTTAAAATATAAAAACTAACTAAACACATAATAACAGCCTTAAATAGACCTTGAATCATAAATATTAGCCTTTAAACTCACCTAAATCGCTGTAATTGTCAATAATCCAACTTGTTAAGCACTAAATATTGTTATGAGAATATCACCATTTTACAATTTTTTATGTGGTAAAGAGCATTATAATAATAATCAACAATGAGAAGCTAAATTTTGGAATAAAAAAAACGTGATCAATAGTCTCAGGCAGTTTAAAACAAGAAAACACAAGTTTTACATCCAGTCAAACAAACCGGCAGTTTCAAACAGTCTCACTCTGCGACAATACATTTTAATTTATTACAGATAAACTGTTGAGATTATGATAAAAAGCAGAAGAGAGACAGTTTTATTCTTTTTAATTTCCCTAAACAGTACAAAATTCTTAGAGCTCTAGGTTTCTTCATTTCTACAAGCTATTTTTAGAGGCACTAGAAGACAGTTGTCATTGGCCCAGGGCTATGTAGGAACTGTGAGTTCATGAGGTCTTCAGTTGTCGGTGGTCAGTCACGTGGTGAAGGTCTGTTGCTCGGTGGAGCGAAAAGGTCCATCTCGCCTCGTGAAAATAGTTCCGGGCACATGCTCTCGGAGCAGCCATCATAGAAATTTTGAAATTGTGCAACCCAGTCTAAACTTTGAACATGTAACATAAAATTTTCTCAGGGGTTAGGATCCGTCTGTCATCTTCGATTCATAACTTGCAAGCTTCTTGAGATGAATGTCCGATTGCTGATCAACTGTAATAGTGAACTTTTTGGTTTTTATTTTATACCAAAATATAGTGATGGTGAAATTTTTTCAGTGATTTTATTTCCGTAGTTTGAACTGAACCTTTTCTTTCCCGAGGTTAAATAGTGGAAAGTGGTGACCATAGTACTTTACAGTTTATTTTACCCAAAGTTTTTTCATGGTTTAGTAATTTCGAACAGTTTGAATTTTAATAAATTTCTCTCGGGCTTCCAGCCATGTTAAGATGTTAAATTTGTGGGACGTTTCGAAGGTGTCCTTCTCTGCCTTCATTCTCAACCAAATGTCAATGACTAACTGTTTGTCTATTCAGCCACTGCCACGGAAATGGTGGAAGACAAAAACCAACACAACTCGATTACGTCATCCACTCTTCTGCTTGTTACCGACGCGATACTGTTTCAGAATTTTAATAGCCGGGTTCCAGGCTGCACTGAGTTGATAACCAGTGTCCCTGTTGACTAATAAATCAGTTGATCTTATTTCTACAGCTTCTGTAATAACGTTTCCGTGGCAGCGGCTGAATAAACAAACAGTTAATCATTGACATTTGGTTGAGAATGAAGGAAGAGAAGGACGCCTTCGAAATGCCACACAAATGTAACATCTTAACACGGCTGGAAGCCCAAGAGAAATTTATTAATATACAACACCGTGAAAAAAGTTTGAATTTAGTTAGAACTTTGTCCGAGTGTGAAGTAAGTTAAGGGGAAGGCTTACTACTACCCCTAGTATGGCTTTGCTCCTTATATGGCAACTCGCGAGTAAAGTTTATAGTGTATAAAGTTAAGTTTGATAATGAAGTAGTTTATGATCTAACAGCCGATCGGTATCGTTTGATGCACATATACCGAAAGTTTAAAGCCACAAATATTCACAAAAGTCTTAAAGAGAATAATTTTGATATAATTTTAAATGGATGGTAAAATTGATTTAAAGCTATAATTTGGTTTATAAAAGTTTTCGAGACATCAAAATATGATCATTTCATGACATAAGCAAGCCATGACAAGGCAGATTTCAGATAGAGCAATAAAATAACCTTTACATAAACAAGAGAAAGGAATTTAACTATATATGTTCTCGGTATTTAAACAGATCTTGAAAAGAAATTTCAGGCCAAGAGACCATTTTAAATGAAAGATATTATTGTTTAAAAATATACACCCTTAAATAATAATGCTAAAAGAGACTTGTTCAGGCTCTAAAGAAAGGGAATTTAGTATAAAACAATAAAATTTTAAAAGAAATGGAATTTGATATAAAAACATAAAATGGTAACAGATGGACAAGTAATAATAATTTTTATAGTAAAAAGGTGAAATTTAGATGTTATGAAATATGAAGGGCAGTAAACGATTCTAAGCAATTTTCATTTAGAGAGAATTTCAAAGAGCTTACAATTAAAAGAAAGAGCATAATATTTCGGTAAAAATGTTAAAAGTCCCATAAAAAAGTGGGAGATTTTTAATTATGAAATATAATAACTATCATGGTGAGAGTTTAGATGCAAAAACACATTTAATTGTATAACTTCTAAAGATAAATAAATACAGCTTAAACTGGTATGATAAATTAAACTAAAAGGGAAGAGTAATTTCCTGAAGAAAAAAGCTTTTGACTGAAAACCTCTGGAAGAAATGGGAAGAAATTGACCCTCCTACTTACATAATTGCTAACTCCTAAACTTGTAGGAATTGGAGAAAACGTTTCATAACTAAAAATGTTTTAAATAATTTAATCCACAAGTTTTAAAATTCTGGTAAAAACCCTTTAGATTTTTGGTAATGTGAGAACATGGGATTTTTGGTATTTTGTAGTAGAAAAGTGGTTCACCACTGATCTGGACATTTCTGAGGCAAGTCTTTAAAAATGGAGCCAGGATCTACCTGTGGCGGCAGTCGGTTTACAATTTTTGAGCAGTGCCGGCTAAATCTGGGTCATGTATCATGATAACAAACTAAAAAAAATTTGTGAGTTATTATGGATCAAAGTAAAAATCGGTAAAAATTTAAAGTATATAATCGGGTCATTTTATCGACATCTGGATTCGGAATGGATAATGTGGAATACTTCAGAGAGTCATTTAACAAAATTCATAAAAAATTTCAGGGACATATATTGATTGTGGGTGGTGATTTTAACCTACCGTCGGTTAAGAGGGGAAAATGCACTTTCAAGTTGGGTGGCAGAGATAGGTTAGTAACTGAAACATTCCTAAAATTATTTGCAGAAATATCTCTTGAACAGCCAATGCGGTGGGGACAAAGATTCCTTGTCCATTTTGGATCTTTTTCTTATAAGCAATCCTGATATTGTAGATACAGTTTGTGTAGAAGACAGTATAAGTGATCACAAGGTGGTAGTGGTAACTTTAAAATCTACTCTGAATTTGAAGCATGACAAAGACTAACTTGTGTATTGTTTCGATAAAGCAAACAATGTGAGTATAATTGATCACTTGGTGAAAACTTTTGAAACGTACACGCTAAATACTAATGTTGAGGAACTTTGGTTTAATTTAAAAGATGTAATATGGACAAATTAAAATTAAGTTGTTCCTAAGAAGTTTATTAAGGTTAGTAAGAACCTTCCATGGTTCAATAGGGAAGTGAAACGTTTGCTCAGGAGGCCAAGGTGTTTACATGCCACACTAAAGAAATCGGGGGACTCCAAGCCAGGAATTTATCTGAAGATCTGATTACTAATCCAAAAAGTTCTGGTTGTATGTCAAATTAATAAGGGGCTCTCGTAAGGTTATGCCATCACTGATTAAGGAAAATTCGGAATTATCCGAAATTAGCTTAGAGAAAGCAGAAAATTTTGAATAATATATTTAAAAAAACTTTCATTACAGAAAAACTCGGAGGGAGATTCTGATATTTGCGAATCATACCAACAAAATTATGAATGATCTCGTTCTTGATGTCAAGGGAATAACTAAACTGCTTATGAATGTAAAAAACCAATAAGGCTCCTGAACCAGACGGTATTCCTACAAGATTCTACTCTAGGTATGCAAAGGAAATTGCACCGTATTTGATGAAATTATATACTGCTTCCTCGGACCAAGGAAAAATACCAGCCGAATGGAAGACCGCTATCGTAAGTCCAGCATTTAAAAATGGGAACGTTAATGACCCTCAAAATTATAGGCCGATCTTGTTAACCTCAATATTTTGCAGGATTTTAGAACACATTATCTATTCAAATGTCATGTGGTTTTTGGAATGAAGGTGACCTAAACCCAAATCAGAAAAGGCCGATGCTGCAAAACACAACTTGCACTTTTAATTCATGACTTGTGCCATATTATGGATGGGCAATCCCAGGTTGATCTAGTTTCTATTAGATTTTAAAAAAGCTTTCTACACTGTGCCTGACACTAGGTTTCTTAGGAAACTTCATGGTTACGTCATATCTAGACAAATACGCGACTGGGTTGCAGACTTTCTGAAGGGCAGAACACAGTGTGTAGTTCTTGACAGTGTGCATTCATCACTTACTGAGGTGAGGTCCAGGGTTTCCCAGGGAAGCGTTATAGGACCTCTGTTGTTTCTCATATACATTAATGATTTATGTGACATAATAAGGGGGATGAAAGGATTATGTGCTGATGATGGTTTTTATTATTGTGAAATCAAATCCCGGGAAGACTTTACTTTGTTACAAGACGATATTATGAAAATAATTGCGTGGTGTAAAGATTGGCAGTTGGAGTTAAATGCAAAAAAGTGCCAAGTCATGCATGTAAGTAAAAAGGTGACACCATTTAGCTCTGAATATACAATTATTGGTACTGTCCTTAGAACAGTAGATTCCGCTAACACGTAGGGGTAACAATTCTTAACAATTTGTCATGGAATGGGCATATTGAGAATGTAATTGGGAAAGCAAATCATATGCTCCAATTTCTAGGTCATAATTTGAAACAATGCACTCCAGAAGTTAAATCGATTGCATATAGTCACTAGTGTGTCCTCACTTAGAATAGTTGTTCTGTAAGGGGTCCCTATCCAAAAGGGATTAATGGAGGTATTAGAGAAGGTCCAAAGAAGAGCGCCCAATTCGTGACTGGTATATATAGTTGGAGGGAAAGCGTAAGTGTAAATGTTGAAGGAGTTAGGTTGGGAAAACCTGGAACACCGAAGGCATTGCCTCTCCACAGAAGCTAATTGAAAAATTCATGACCGACATACTTCGGAATGACAGTAAACAAATATTGCTACCAGCAACATTCATTTCTCGGAATGACCATGAAAATAAGATAAGAGAACTCAGGGCCAGAATCGATTCTTTCTGTATTCATTTTTCCCAAAAGTGATTAGGGAATGGAATAGAAAGGATTTACCGGGTGTGTAAACTTAAAATCCAACAGTAGCAGCTTTCGATAAAACTCTTCGGCCATCCTGATCTGGTTTTTCCATGGTTTTCCCATATCACTCCACACAAATGCTGGGATGGTTCCTCACAATAGCCCACGGCACCTCCTGCCATATCCCAAATATCCCTTCCAAACTATTACCCTTTCAGATATGTGCAATGCACCCTCTGCCACACACTTTTAATGAATTGCAGAGAAATAATAACAATAATAATAATAATAGGGCACTGCTGGTCTTTGAATTATTTTCAAGAAAGCAGTTTTGGGTGATAGAATATTTTCAACTACAAATGGAACTTAGAAATACTTTGGAAAACTTTGTGCTATAGCCATATGCCATGCAATGACTAAACATTTTATATTTTCAAGGGGAAGTGAACTTAAAATAAATTGGTTCCTTCACTCCATAAACTGTTGCCAACATTATTTATCAACACTATTTTTGGCTGCTTCAGGATTTTAATATGATTGATATGACTGACTGAATGCTGTAATCATTGTGAATGTGTCTCATTCAGTTAACCTGCAATCTTCATTTTGGTTCCAAGTATGATAAACTTTCATACCCAAGTTTGTATGTATTTCCGATACCAGTGATAACTTTAAGAATTCAAAATAAATTCAGCGACAATCATTTTCTGATGTAAAGTTTCTCTAACAATGGACTATGCTCTTTCCTTGCAGTATAAAACCTTTCAGTAGAAGCATTCTAAGGGAGCTGGCTCTCTCAAGGCAAGAACTGTGCAAATATAATTGAATAATACCAGAAATATCAGAGAAAGAAATACAACAACACAGTTATAATTGTGGTAGTATCATAGATTATATCCTTACACACACATTCTCTTTAGAGAAAACCATTACAGAGATATTTAAAGTGAAAAACCTTGTAATTTACTCAGTTTCCAACTCATCTGATTTTCATGAATAACTCTCAAATCTTAGTTTTTTGTGCATATATACTTTTTAAGATGAATAAACAACATTCTTGCATGGCATACACTATTATACAAATAAATTTGAGTTTTATAATAATGGAATAAAAACAAATGTATTCATTCCTCAATATCATTACAAGTAAAACTTGTGTAACATAAAAAAAATTGAAAATTTAAATAATTAGTAGTTGTAAGCTATCTGTTAAATTTTGTAACTGCGTAACAAAATTTTATTCTCAGAATCATGAGTTAGATTGGATAGAATATTAGTGCATTTAATTTCTAAAATTAGTTTCTATGATAATTCAAGATAGGAATCAGGTTTTTATAGCTTTCAAGACAGTATTTTCCATTACATTAGTTTTCGGCATTCACCTGGAGTGGAAGTTCATATTTTAAATTATTTATTTTTGGCTAAAGTATTAATTTTACAAAATTTTGTATAATAACTAAAGTTAACATTTACTTAAAGATCTAGCTATTTGTAAAGTTTCAAGCAGATAGGATTATTTTTATTTTCAAGGTCACAAGTTGTATAATGAAACCTTCAGATGTGAGATGATAAACTGATCAGTTATGGGAAGTGCAGTCACTAGGTTTTCCCACTCTCCGTGAGTACCAGAACTTTCCTGGTTAGTAGCCACAGCGAGCGAGTGAGTCTTCAAGTAGCAGTGCACGAGACAGGACGCAAAATAGCGTAGTAGCAGATAGTTAGTCTTTGAAAACCTGTAGGCTCGTGAGGATGCAGCGTAGATCCTTCAGTTTTATTATAATGTCGCGTTAAAATAGTATTTCACCGAGTGGGGCCTCGGAATTGTTTAAAGTAAACTAACAAGTTAAACAATGGGAGCCTGTGATTCACTTTCATTTAATTTCTACTAAATGTATGATACTGTGAACTATTAGGGTGTGTTCTGGCTCGAACCGTTAATTGAACTTGCTAAACATTTCTTTGGAAAAGTCGTCTGATTGCCTGTACAGTTTTTGGTTTTGTGAAATTGAAGAATATAGTTATTTAAATGATAATGAACTATTTATTGAACTTTACATTTTCATAGTTTTTGGGTTAAAATCTATGTGGCGACCGTATAATTCTATCTAAGCTAAAACTGTAACATCCAAGGCTACACACGTTCGAGTTAAGATCCAGTGTTTATGCTCCATCCCAAGCATAAGCTCGCCTCTTATAGTGTAATTGAATACAAAGCATTATAAATTTTATTGGTCATTTCACTGTATCACTTTTATATCTATTCTAAATTTTGAACTTGTTAAATTCCTTTAGATTTATGTAGCAACTGTCTAGACTGGCAACTCTACTCTGAAATGTGAAATGCAAGGGAGAATCCCTTTTAAAGTGAAAATGGCTTAATGGGTGTCAGTTCATTTGCTCACATTCTATAGAGAACATATGAAGGTCTCTTGGAGTATTTTATCAATACCTTTTAAGATCATTGGAAGCAAAATTAATATGACATTGCATATTATTATGTGTTCTTGTATAACCTTCTAAGTTAATAAGGTCTGATTGTGGTGTATATGATTCATGCACAGATAAGATCTGAGCCATTCAGAGACTGTATGAGAATGTTACATTCAAAATTATACTTCAATAAAATAATTATGCAATATTAAGGAAGACCTTGTAAGATTACAGGTGCTCTGCTAATAATGCCCAAATAATTAGAAAATGATATGGCATTTTGAATTGTGAGATTCTGTATGATATATGAAGTTTGTGAAAGTAAATTTTCAAAAAAATTTTAAAGGTCTTTATTCTAAACTATTAACCTTATTTGGAATTATATTTCAGTGTGATCTTTCAAAGGAAGTGTCTATTTTAATCTAGAGGAGCATTAACAGGTATACCTTTCATAGTAAAATTATGTGCTGCAGTGTAAATTTAGTCAATTTGCTTCAAAAGTCATCTTCCATGTTTTACAAAATAATAATGAATCCAACAAAACTTTTGGCCTGGATATCTAGACAGTAAAGTAAGCTGAAAGAAGGATTTATAAAATTTCTTTAAAATTACCCCTCTCCTCTCCCTAGAACAGGCGTAACTATAAAGTCTTATTTGAAGTCTGTCTTAATTAAATGATTACCGGTACTTTAATAAAAATATACAATTACTTCAACCAGCAAAATCATTGGACATTAAACGATTTATCACAATCAAAGGAATTTATTGAAAATACCATCATACTAAAAATATTAAACTATTACATATAATTTTTATATGTTTATGTGAAGAACATTTTATAAATTATCAAATTTCATTCAAATGCATGTAATTACAGGAACAAACAATAAATTCCTAATATGTTGGCGTAGATGGTTGTGGCACTGTGACTGTATCTGGTATCCAATATGGGGTTAGCTTAGGAATTTTCATCAGGACTTTACCAGTAGAATAGGAGAGGTATTGATGTATAATTCCTAATCACCAGACTGAGAAACGACATCTTTCCTGGGTTAAATCTTAAACCTCTCCATTGTGCTTATAGAGGGAAAAAGGGCATATGAGACTTGATAGTGAATTGTCCATCAGATGGTGATTTAAAACTCAATGTCCAGTTGTCTATTGAAAGAGCCTATTCCCACACACAGGATTTGTAATGCACTTTGAATATACAGGGCGTTCGCCGGGAAACGCAACCCACTGTTAGCGCTACATGGAAGAAACTGCTCCCGGCGAGCGAGCGGTCAGCTTCCGGCATTGTTCGACCGTCGGCCGCGGACTATTTCATAATAATTACGCTTCATAAACTTCATAAACTTGTATGTGCTAAGCATTTAAATGTGACGTAATTCATTAGCTTACCTTATAAAAGATGCTGGAAGTGTTGACCCTCTTGTGTAATGCACATTTCACATCTTCTGAACATATTTCGAGACACACGCTGCCCTAACTGACTTAATGATTTTTTGGGTGACTGTTCTAGTCGAAAAGCGATATCGTCAATTTTCTCCTCTGTGAGAATACGGTTGACCGACAGTCTCTTTTTGTTAAAAAATGAACCCGTTTCTCTTACTTTTTTAACCAGACGCAGACTTGTTGATTTAGCTGGCAGTAAAGCGCCAGGAAATTCGTGACGAAACTTAATGCGACACTTTTTAAACGACTTCTTCTTCACATATGTATCATAGAGATATGTTCTTTGTTGCAAACTGTAACGTACCATAATTTTACTCACACTCAAACGCGGTACAGATTAGTAAGAGTATGAAGCCCCAAACCAGCCAAACCGCAAAGAAACGTTTATTCACAACACTGATTAATAAGAGACTGAAGTCACAAACTAGCTACAATGCAAAGAAACCGTTCTTAACAATGTAAGGGTCCCATTATACTGTGTCACTGCACTGTTGGGGCAGCGGAGGTGTTAAACAGTGCGGTGATTCACGGTGCCGTGTGGCGGGAGTTGCTGGCTTCACTGACCGAGCAAGTTGCCGACGGCAACAGACTGGGAGGGTAGCGTTTTCCGGCGAACGCCCTGTATTAACTGCTTTGAAATGGCCACAGAAATTAAATTTACAAATTTGAAGTTTTAAAATGTAACTAATTTTCATTACTACTTGATATTATATTCTTCTTTATATGATGGGTATAATTGAACAATTAAATAAAAGGCACATTAAAACAACAGAGGGAATTAAACTTTTTAAAGACAGACCACTGCATGAAATGCTCAACAAAAACCTGTTTTATCCAGTTTTTTAGAAATTCTGTTGATTTTTTGTGAAAGCAATAGCATTATTACTACCTTCAGATACTGATGAGTGCAGAAGTTGCATTTTCCAGCAAGCCGATCATCTGGATGAATCCATCCTTGCTTAGGTTTGAGCTCAACACAGAATACAGGCTTCTCGTGTAATCTTACTTGAGAAATGTGTGGAGGAAGCAATGCATAGTCAGGAAACATTAATAAGTAACACGAGCTAATATTCTTCTTTTTTCTGTGATCTGAAAGAAAAATATTTTTTAAAAAATGTATGGCAATTTGCAGTAGACACTGCTTTTGTTTCATCTAGTATATTAATTTTAAAATTATATACAGCTAGTAATAACTGGTCAAAAAGAGAAATGGATTTCAAGACTTTGGATTCGAAAAGAAAGAACATTCTTCTTCACACAAAAGAAATAACACTTAATACTGTGCGATTCTCATCTGATAGTTTTTTAGGTTTCTAAAGTGTCAATTTGATTCTCAGGGTCTTCCTCTCTACTGATAATATTTATAGTATAGTAGTAAAATCTAAAACAAAGAAACAAACATTAATTTCCACCAAGATAGAAGAAAGATCCATTTGACTACAGAGTGGCATTAAATTTATTCTAAAAGCAATTTTAATTTCTAGTAGTTAAAGGATATTGTACACATAATAGTCTGACCAAAGCTTGCTGTTGTGAAGTAGATATTTATCGATGAAAGAGTTAAAAACATAGTTGTGCACAAATACCAACCTTCTACTGTTCCACCCTATGGCTCCTTCTCATGTAACAGGCCTTGTTGCAAAATGTAGGAGATATATCCACCCACCCACCACAACCTATTGTAACCCTAAAACTGGCAGTGACGGATCTATGAATTTTCCAAACCAGGGTGAAGATATTGTCTTCCTTTAAAACATGAATGTCTCCTGAGGCAGTATGGAGCTATTCTTCGATTTCTCACGTATCCAGCCGGATGGTGCTGTAAAAACACGACATTTGGCAGTTGACTCTGCTGTCTTCATCTGGTATCTTGCAGCTGTCGCAAGCTGACTGTTAGCGACTTGACTGGCTTGGACACCCATGAAACCTCCTTTATAACTTCAGCTGGAAGGCTGATGATATTATTAATCCACCCACCACCTCCAACAATCAAATCCATCATATACGTGGCTGTGTTGACTGTAGGCACTTGCACGAGCTGAGTCACATGATACCATTTTCTAGAAAAAGAGCATGGTCCAAAATATTGCATTTCTGTGCGTTTTGGATTACATTTTTTGTTGCTGCTGCCCTCCTCTCTTCAACTTTGCAAGTGATAGGTATAATTTATCTTTCCTTAATATATAAATATCGTCTCGCAGCATTTATTCCTACTCAATTGTTGCAGAGTTAAGAATATGATATACTGAGCATTTATGAAACAGCTGTTGGGGGCTAGTAAATTATACTTTTAGACTAGTTCTTTAGTTAATATTTTGATTTTACTTTGCAGTAACATAAATTTCTTTGAAGAGAAATACCATTATGATGTTTCTGTAGTCTAGAAATCCAGGTAACGTAAGTCTGCCTCATGTCACTTATTTTTTGTTTTAGCTGTCCAATAGATTAGATTAGTTGATTGGCTTCTTTCGAGTCCTTTATGAATATCACTTTCATGACTGTTTAGGTTGTATAAAAAAAAGTGTACAAATTAGGTAGTATGTACTCATACTTCCATGTATTTCATCATCAAAGGCCAAATAATTTTTTTTGGAAGGAGTATACTGGGAGGAGGGATTGTGCTGCTTAACTGAATTGGTTGCATTTATTTCATTTATTAAATATTTTTCACTGTTGACTGTTCAATGGTTGCAAATGATACTAACATTAGATTATTTGTTTCCATGTTACATTTGGCTGATAAAATGTCAATACAATTAATACTGATGCAGTGAGAAATCTATTCTGGGCAAAATTTAATCTTGTTTCAGATCCTGGATCTGGTGTGGGTGGAATCATATTGCTATGTTGGTTTCATTTCAATCTATTATGAACTATGACTTATTTTATCATTGAATAACCGATATTTTACAACTTGAAACTTGTGCTGAAGAACTAAGGGAATAATTTGAACTGCTACCACATACCTGGGTGGTGGGACGGGGGTGCAAGGGGGTGCACTTGCACCCCTTGATACAAAAGAAAATACACAGAAAAAGATTAAGAAACAAAAATTTTATTATTAAATTCATTGTTTGAATAATATCTTAAGCAGCCTAGGTTGTTATCCAAATTTGTTCAATACTATGTCAACAAATTCAGTATCCTTAGTTAATAAGTAAAAAGTGTTATATATAATGTATATATAAAAAAAGATACAGATGCACCTCCTTAAAGTAATCCAGCTGTCGCCCATGACCATATATACTTCTGTGGTTACGCAATAGGCAATTTTTCAAATATTTTACCACATAGATTGAAACCATCTGTTTATATGTCAATAGTAAAAGTCATCACCAACAAAATTATACTGTCAGCAAACATATACTTATCTAATTATTACTAGCTGAGCAACTCATGTCCAAAGTGTATTTATTGTACATACCTGGTCTATATATTTTGAGAGCTGCCTCGAGTGTGTATAAATCCTCAAGGCCAATGTAACCAACCACAGGTTTCTGGGCAAAGCCACATACCATTGGCTCAATGACTTGTGTTGTGTACAAGTACTGCAGTAACACATCCATGCTTTTGAGATTTCGTCTCTCACCCTTCCGCAACCGCAGTACTTTTAGATCCTGAAATATAGGATACAGTATTATACATGTCTCATATAAATGACAAGACAGTCTTAGTATAAACTAAATAGATTAAAGTATGGAGTTTGTTCAGATTCTGCTTATTTCCTCTTCATATAATTTCAAGATAAAAAATTCATTTAATATATACATATATATGGATATGAAAACTAAAGTAGATGCATTCTCTTACCAGAGATGAAGGAAGGAGTGCTGCAGCAACAAAAAACACCATGCACACATTATCTAGCAAAGGCTATACTTGTGATTATAGAGGATGAAGCATATGGCTTCGATGGAAGTGGCAATTGAATGGTTGTTTACTATAGTTATTTCCAAGTGGAGCTGGTGGGGGTGATCAAATAAATATTGTTGGAAACTTTGACTATGCCAATCAATTGCTGTTTATGATGCTTAGTTCTGAGCAGGGGTGGTAAGGGTGAAAACATTATCATTGGAAAAACATGGAAAAGAAACATACCAAAAAATCAAATTTGCAAATAGACAAAATCATCCTAAACTTAAGTACACCATAAACAATTAATGAATTAATTATACTCAATTATACTGATGCATCTACATGTGCAGGATGGTAAAGAGGAAGGTAAGAATTGTCTAAGATTGAGGCCCCAGGGTTTCTGGTGCCTAGAATGTTTTGGTAGGCCAGTAAACACCTGTGGAGCTTGGATTGGGATGTGGTTTCAGGGTTTATTCTGGTGGCTCTGTCTGTAATGCAGTTATTGAGGTTGACATGTAGAAATCTTGCTTGGGTTTAATAAGTTCCAATATTAGCTTTAACTGTGCTATATTCCTTATGATACTACTGATAAATCCTTCTGCAAAGTTCTATCTAATCGGTCCCCAATGTACTTGTATTTACACTGCAAGAGAGCCCAGTGGAAAAGCCACTCACAGAAACAATAAAGTCGCTAAAACTATTTTCACATATTGGTGAAGTTAATGCTGGTATCAAGCAGGTAATAGATTTTGAAATTGACTATTAATCAGACTCTTCACCTATATGAAGACTGCAACTTCCACATTGTAGTACGGTAACCTGCAAAAATCATGAACCACAATAATCAAATGAAATGATGCTATAAAGTTACTGAAAGTTCTCTTCCTTAGAAAATCTAAAAGTTTGGTTACTAAAGTTCACAAAACATACCACTTAATTCCTTCAATTAAATTTTTTTAAAGTCCAAACCCATCTCTGAAAATTTTCTTTCACCAAAACAGGATGTTGATAAAATTTTACTAAGTTACTCATCGTGGAACAAAGTGGCATTGCATGCCACTTTCTGCCTACCTAAGCAACTGCTGGGGTGGACTTTTTTTTTTTTTTTTACTATTTCATTTCTCCCAGCTGAAGGCTGGGAGGTGGGCTGCTGGAGGATCGCGGAGATCCTTTTCAGCCTACTACACTACGGGGAGGGAGGGAGGATGGAAGGTCAGCCGTGGCCTTGTAAGGAACTATCCCAGCATTCGCCTAGAGTGTCTGAGGAAAACCACGGAATACCTCAGACAGGATGGCCGAACCAGATTTGACCCCGGTCCTCCGAAATGGCAAGTAGCAATGCGAAATCGCACTGCCCAAGCTCCAACTGATCCCTTTTATACTGTAGCTCATCAGAAACCCATGAAAAATGACCCTTCAGCTCAGTTGTGAGGAACCCCTAATTCTCACGGTATTTTTTTATTTTTTTGATACTTTTGAAACTTTAACATTTTATAGAATGAATTATTATAAAAACTTTTACATACAACCATATTTCTTGTACCTTTACCCATTTAAGATGTTATTAATTAGCAAGTTGGAAGGGTTATCACTCATCTGCCTATAATTCCTAAAGTACATAATCCTTCGCGAAGTTACTCATACCAAAAGATTCCTTTTAAAGTATATTTATTCTTTTACTGTTATTATATCATGACTTTATTTAAAATTAGCTTTCTTTTAATGTCATTATTATTTTATTCTAGGAGCTGAATATCTTTAGTTGTATATATAAAAAAACATATTTAGAAAATTATCTATTAGTTCCAAATTTTACTATAGTGTTTCCTTATGAGTTGACATCACATTGTTATCATTAGCTTTTATTTATTTCATAGGTGCCAGCAGGATTACTTAAAGGGAGTGCATCTGTTTTATACATTATATATAGCACTTATTAACTAAGGATGCTGAATTTATTGGCAACATGTTGAATAAAATTTGGACAACAAGCTAGACGCCTTAAGTTATTGTTCAAACAGTGAATTTAATAATAAAATTTGTGTTTCTTAATCTTTTTCTGTGTATTCTCTTTAATAGAGGGGTGGGAGGGGAGGGTTGCAAGTGCACCCCCTTGCACACCTCACCCGGTGCCCATGATTTATTTATTTTAATACAAGCCTCTTTATTGTTAACTTTAATCCACATGTCTCTCACCGGGAAGCTATGACACTGCTTCAATTTTCCTGTTAAACTCTGGTTTTAACATAAAACTTCAAACTGACAGAGTCTTCAATAAAAAAATTTGAACATACATCCATTGCATTAAACTGCTTATTTCAATTATCTATGGAAGTATTTGTAGCATTTTTGCATTCAACTTAGGTTTAACTAAATGACGTGGTAGTTCTCAGATTTTTACTTGAAAAATACCTTTATATTGAGTTTATGGTTATCCAATTGTTAGGAGATAATTATGCTTGGAATACTGCAACATTTGCACATAAGCTTGAACCATTATTGTGATGCCTGTCTGATACCTTTTCTTGAACATGCAACTGGGTTCATACACTATATTTTGATCACCAATCTGTTTACTGTTATTATTGCAACAGACAATGGTGGATGGGTAACACATCAAAATAAAGAAGGTCACTATTGTTACTAATTTGATATATTCTTGAAGGGTTGATGATTTTAATATTGATATCAGATTACATGTTAGTAAGATGGTTGAATGCTTAATTGGACATTCAAAATCACATATGAAGATCACAGGTTATTCTCCAGATTACAACACAGGTTTCTGTGTAGGGTAAAACCAAGAACTTCTTGCAGACAACTCTTTAAGAAACTCAATATTCTTACAATGTATTCTCAGTATATATATTCTCTCATGAGCTTTGTCATAGAAAATTTTAACCTGTTTACACCTAATTCACAGGTACACAGTTTCAATACAAGAAACAGAAATAACTTGCATAAAACACAAACATCTCTGTCATTAGTACAAAGAGGAGTTAATTATTCTGGGATACATCTGTTTAATAAACTACCTAATCGTATAAAACAGCTTTCAGATAATAAAGATGTATTCAAACAAAAACTTAGAGATTATCTTATTGGCAACTCCTACTCCATTCAAGAATTTTAAGAAAATAATTAATTGTACTCATTATGACGTTTGCAAAAATGTATGTTTATTATTATTTCTTGTATTTGTAAAATATGTATATATATATATATATATATATTTACTATGATATGACTCATATTATGTGTATATGTATCAACAATGACATGTTTCACATCCCAGAGGTACTTCCTCAGCAGGGATCCATGGAACAAGATTGATAAATAAATAAATAAAATAAATACTGGATAAAAGCATTAACTCCTGCAAACATACTTTAAATTTGCAACCCCAGATTAGAGCGAGCTTCTTCAAATTGTTTAACCACTCCTAGTATTCACTTCAAAGTCATTATAAGTAAAGTATAGGTCACCGAGTTTAGTTTTACATTTCTTTTTATATCGAAACAAATATTATGGTCCATGAAACTTTTCTGAAGTGAGATCATAAACTTTCAGTAACTACATATTTAAACTCACTTGTGTGGTGAGACATGCATGATACAATTTTTATAATAAGACTGCTGGCCACAAGGGAAAGCAGGCTGTCTATTTATAGTCTTGGCTAACCTTGAGCTGAAAAGCTCTGTAATATCGGTATATCCCCTTGGGGAAGCACCTTTCTCTGTGAATTATAAAAATACCATTTCCTTACAATTTACTCGATTCTTCTAAAATTCTGATATCTTGTAGTCCAATATAATAGCACTTTAGGTCACAGTGACTTTATTCGAAATTCAGCTAATTTAGGAGTTATTGAAGTGATTTTCCTGGTTCACGTTTCCATATGAACCACATGTAAAACAAACTTAAAATTGTCCTATCCTTTTAAATAAAATTTTCCGTGTATAGAAATTGTACATGAAAATGATCATAATTTTAAGATTTATTAATGGAAATGAGTGTGGCAAAAATGAACAAACTAAACTTTCAGTTTTCTAAAACTTATGTTTCCTTACACTCTCAGTTAACTGAGAGTTTAAAACTGTGTCATTATCAAGAAAATGGTTGTAAAAGTTATCTACTGTATAAATGTTATGGGATAGACCTAAATGGTTCTGGCAAGTTTATAGATATTTGACACCATCTATCTACCATGCTAAAATCTTTACTTTCTAACTTCCTTCGAGTATTAGGAAGCTATTGATGCTTTATAAGGTCAGTTGAGTTGTGGTATCTGGCATGAGCATCAATCAGGTGGTCTAGATTTTTGCAGTAAAATGGTTTGTAACCATTCATTCTAATAGACAAATGGTATGTGGTAGGCCAATGTAAGAACTTAAGCAATAGAGGCAGATAAACTGGAATATGTGGGACAAGTAGCATGGCCTACGATGGGTTAGGCTCTACCAATAGTGGGGTTGTAACAAGTGGTGGGAAATGGATGCATATTGCATGCTTTGCAAAGAATCCTAATACAAGGGAAGGAGTGGCAGATGATTGTATTTGTGGATAAGTATGTTAGTCAAGTTATGTGGATTCTTTGAGGATATGCAGGTGAGGGAAGGATAATGGGGACAACGTGACCAGTTTCCATAAAACACTCGAGAAATTATTTAGTTCAGGGATTCCAGACCTGGAGAAAACTGTGAGTAAGATCGGGCTACATTTAGTTTTGTGTTATGCGTGCTGGGTGTTTTGGTGTGCTGGATGGATTACGACCTTGGATATCTGTTTATGGACCAATTTCAGAGGCTAATTGTAGGTTATAAGGACCTTTGATTTTTGCAGACTACTCTCATGGATTTTTTCTTGGTGGCACTCACGTCAAATCTGCAATGCCCAAAGTCTTGGGATAGGAATATGCAAATATCCAAATGGTGGTAGCATTGTGGACGAAAATATAAGTGTGCCTCGCACTGTTGAGGTTTTTATTCATATGCTTGGGAGTTGTTTGAAAAGTTTTCTAACACGATTATTACTGAACAACAGGAATCAACAGACTTGGATGATGGAATGGTATTTGGCACTAGACACATAGGGCATTCTATTTCTGTAACCGTTTGTGCATCCAACATTCCTCAACTCATAGTGTCCCACTCGGTGGCCGACCACTCCTGTCTAATGACCGAGCACTGCATTTAGGTGTCGGTGTTGACAGACAGGGAAAACTACATCAAAGAGTGGCAACACTCAATGTGGAATGTATAGCCGACATGTCCATGTGGATAGTGTAGCAAAATTTGACATTGATGGGTTGGCAGCAGAAGACAGATGCGAGTGCCTCTGCTAACAAAACACCATTGGCTGCATTACTTCTCAAGGACTCATGAACATATCGGTTGTACCCTGATGTGACTAGAAAAAGGTTGCAGGATCAGATAAGTCAAGATTCCAGTTGTTAAGAGGTGATGGTAGGGTTTGAGTGTGACACTCCACGAAGTCACGGACAGATGTTGTCGAAAAGGCATTGTGCAAGCTGGTGGTAGCTCCATTCTGATAGGGGCTGTGTTTACATTGAATGGACTACATCCTCTGGTCAAACTGATATGACCATTAACTGTAAATGGTTATGCTCAGCTACTTGGAGACCATTTGAACCCATTCAAGTACATGTTCCCAAACAATGATGGACTTTTCCAGGTTGACAATGAACCATGTCACTGGTCCAAAATCACTCATAATTAGTTTGAGGATCATTCTGGACAATTCGAGTGAATGATTTGGCCACCTATATTGCCAGACATCCATCCAATGGAATATGTCTGGAACAAGATCGAAAGATCAGTTCATTCACAACCTTCTGTACTGGCAACAATTTCAAAGTTATGGATGGCTGTAGAGAAAGTATGGCTGAATATATCTTCAGGACACCTTTTGGATGTTGGCAAATATATGTATTTTTCACGAAGAAGGCTTCTGACCAAAAAATAAAAAAACCACCCCATCTCCCCATTAAACCTCTTAACTTTTATACAAACCCATAGTTTTTATCCGGTTTAGATAGAACTTAGCACACATTTACTATTAAACAAAGAGAAAAATAATGTCAACTTTTGGTTTACAGAAACTGAGCCCCTCTCCCAGTTTCTAACCACTTATTTTTGTCAAATTTCTTTTTAAAAAGCTACAGTCAACACCATTTGACTGATCTATATAAAAGTTGGCACATATATGTATTTTAATCCAATTTCGGTGGAACTTTAAAACAAAGAGAAAAAGAAAAATACTGTTCACAATACTTTCACAAAAACCCAAACCCTATCCCTCTTTCTACCCCTTTAATTACTGTCAATGTGCTACAGTTTCTATCTGATTTTGAAGGAAATATGCACATGTATACTTCAAAACAAACAGAAAAATAGTCTATATTTGGTTTGGAGAAGCCAAACTGTTCTCCCCTTTTCCATCCCCTTAATCTACACAAAGCAGAGTTTCTATCCGATTCTGAAGGAAATTTGCACAAGTATACTTTAAAACATACAGAGCAATTGTGTTTAAATCTGGTTGCAGAAGCCTAACCCCTCTTCCCTTCTACCCCCACCCCTCCTAATTTCCAATGTTCTTTATAGATGCTCACCGTTTTTATCATATTTCGATGGAACACTGCACATTTATACTTAAAAACAAAAAGAAACATAATTTCTACATTCTGTAAACAAAACACAACTGCTCACTCCCTTACCCCATTTAATTTTTGCAAATGTTCTTTACACAAAGCTACAATTTTTATCTGATATCAGTAGAAATTTATGCATGTATACTTTAAATCAAATAGAAAAGACAGTTTACATTTGTCATACAAATACCCAATCCCTCTTCCTCTTTACCCCCACCCTTTTTAATTTCCAATGTTCTTTACAAAAATCCACAGTCAAAATCATTTAAGCTATTTTTAAGTCATGGCAGAATAATCATAAAATAAATGTGTCATAATGTCTCAACATTTACCTATGATTTCAACTTGGACCCCAAGCTTTAACGTTGTAAAAACCAATTACAAATCTATATTTTCCATGTGATGCTGGAACAAACAGATATATTCCAGAGATAGATTTGTGTATGTGGTATATATTAATGCCCAGATGTTTCATTTTTCGATTATCGAGCAGCAGCTTAAACTGGTGTTATGATTAGGTCGAAACACAGCATGGACCAAAATGTAAAATGACATTCCTTAACTCAGCATCCAATTCATCCTGTTCTGGAAGATGTTGGGTTATATAAAGCCAATTTTTTTTTAAAAAAAAGCAAGCGATTTAACCACTGCTCAACCAGGAAGTTCACAAAATGAGAACTGCTGCACAAAACAACCTATAATACCACCAAAAATTTAAAAATAAAATAATTGTTTTAAAAAACATAAAACCGCCTTCAAAAACAGCACACTAAAAATTTTAAAATGTCTTTATACCTTGCTTAGAAGAAAATAAATCTAAATGGACAATATTTTACATTACTGTTACGGTATTGAGATTTTTACATTATCAGTTGTTTTTGGAATCGGTGCCAGCCAAAGCAAGAAAAACAAAAAGGTAAAAACAATAATGAATAACAATAATCATAACTCAAGGGAGTGGGAAAAAGGCAGGTATTGATAGTAACTTGTCAGTATTTGATTTTAATTCATTCTTTATTGATAAAGTTCAGGATATAATAGATCAGGTGGCATCACAACCGCATCTAGTGAGTTCTGAAAATTATTTAAGAAAGTTACCAAGACCTCAAAGTCAATTTAGTTTTAATGTGGTCAGAACTGAAGATGTGGGGGAAGTAATGGCTAGTATGAAAAACAGTAAGTGCACAGATGTATATGGACTAAGTCCATACCTCTTAAAGATGGGGTCCACATTTGTCCAAGAAGCCTTAACAAATTTTGTTAACACCTGCATTCTGAATAATGAATTTCCAGCTGATCTCAAGATGGTAAAAGTAATTCCAGTATACAAGAAAGGTGACAAATTGGAACTAAATAGCTACAGACCAATTAGTATTGTCCCAGTGATCTCTAAGGTATTAGAAGCTATTATCTATAGGCAAATTATTAATTACTTTGAACAAAATAATCTTTTTAGTGAATCCCAATTCGGCTTTCGTTCTGGATTAGGAACTGTTAGAGCTGTCATTTCATTTATAAGCAACTGCTTGAACAATGTTGATAAAAAGAATCCTGTGGCTGCCAGACTGTATGACTTGTCAAAAGCTTTTGATACTGTATCTCATAGTGTACTGCTGGATAAGCTGAGGTATTACGGTTTTCAAGAAAATGCCTTACTGTTGATTCAATCGTACTTGAGTGGCAGATATCAGAAAGTTGTGTTGAATAATTGTGAATCAGATTTCTTACCAGTGAATCATGGGGTCCCTCAGGGTTCAATTCTAGGCCCTTTACTTTTTATTATATACGTGAATGATCTACCTAAAAATATCTTGGATCCATGTGCTGATAGCTATCTCTTTGCTGATGATCTGAATGTAAGTTTTAGTGACAATTCATATGAAAATATGAAGTCAGCAATAAAAAATGTTTCTGGAATTGTTGAGGACTGGTGCACTGCTAATCTGCTGTGTCTAAATAGAGATAAAATACAGAATATAGAAATAAGTTATTTTAAAGATGATATCAACCATATGAATTGTGTTAATTATGTTAAGTTTCTTGGTTTCTCTATAGATTCCTGTTTAAGTTGGAATAAGCATATACAAGCAACAGCTTCTAAATTGTGCCAAGGGATCTATATGCTAAGAAGACTGAGGTCTAGGGTGAGCAAAGATGTATTGAGAATGGTCTATTATGCTCAAATTCATAGTCATTTATCATATGGGGCAATACTGTGGGCACATCAGTCCTCTGCTCTAAGGTTATTCAGACTTCAGAAAAAAGCAGTGAGAATTATTGGTAACCTTCCTTCTCACAGTCACTGTAAAAATATTTTTGTTCATTTTGGTATAATGACTCTACCAGCTATATTTACCTTTCAGTGCTTAATGTATATTAAGGAGAACTATGACAAATATGAACTGTTAGGTGTGAATCATACTTACAGTACTAGAAATAGAAATAATATAGGTTTCTTCAGGTGTGGGTATAGTTCCACTCAAAAAACTTTCTACTATGTATCCATCAAGCTTTTTAATGCCATACCAATGAAAATAAGATTACTTCCAAATAAAATGTTTAGGAATGTAATAAAAAAATTACTTGTTAATAATTGTTTATATAAAATTGAAGATTTTTATGAGGTAGCAGCTAACATGAGATAAATTTGGAATATTTATAATGCATTGATGTATCAATTTTTACTGTCTTTGTAATGCTACAGATGTTCTCTGTAGTTTATACAATACATATACAATACAATACAATACAATGGTAGAAACATGTTTCCACGAAACTGAAACATACGGATCATACGTCGATATTATACTAACTGTAAAGCATTTACTGTATGATGCAGCCTACCAACTGACACTGTAGCTCCAGTGATTTGCCTGGACGACCAACGAGGTCGAGCCACAGATTAAAATACTGTCTAATTTGTTTCCCTAAACTGTATTCTACAATAACAATATCTGCCTCATTACATACTGTAAAACATTCGAATTGTGTGTTCGTACTTCCTGTGTCGACTCGAACACCAAATAAAGTTCACTAGTTCGTTCTTTGCGATGTGACAGCTGGCACCGACTCCAAAAATAACTGATTAATGTAAAAATTTCAATAACAGTAATGTAAAATATGGTCCATTTAGATTTACTTTCTTCTAAGTAAGGTATAAAGTTATTTTAAAATTTTTAGTGTGCTTTTTTGAAGGCGGTTTTTATGTTTTTTAAAACATTTTCTTTTTTTTTTTTTTACTATTGCTGAAGGGGCCTTTAGACGACCCTTTCCCGATCTCACTTTCCTCCCGTCGGCCGTCCCGATCTGGTTGTTACCGCACTATATAACATCCTACCACCATGTGTATATCAGTCTTGCCCCAAAATTTGTACGTTTCATTTAATAGTAATAAAATTAGTTAGTAACAAATTAGGTTAACGTTCTAATATTTAAATTAAATATGTATGCCCCAATATGAATCAAAACCACAAATTGTTGGTGTAATCCTTACTACTTGACATTGTGCAAAAAGCCTAGGAAAAAGAAAAACACGTGTGCCAAGCAATTATATTTACAAAAGGCATACGTTCAGTCACATTAGACATCTTAAATGTTGTTGGATGGTGAAGATTTCCGGAATTTCTAGCGGATGACTCAGGAAATGCCTTATTTCTCGCGTCTTTGTTATAATAGAGGGCTTGGGAGGTTAGGGTTGCCAACCATTTATTATAATAAAGTATCATAGTTTATTTTTGGCTGTTATACTTTTTCCTACCAATAAAGTATACGTAAATACTTTATTTCGAATAAAGTATACATGTAGCTGAGCGTCTTTTTCTGCTGGTTTCACAACCTCCAAGAAAAAGTGCCTATCGTGCAGATTTTTGTTAGCTCGCATCCTTTGATAGGAATCGAGGCAATAATAGCGGACCATTCATATTGTTGTACTCTAGTCGACTAGTGTCCATTCGCCGTTATTTCTGAACGGAACGGTGGATTGAAAAGTGGAAAATTTGTGGTTTCTTCTGTTTGTCGTCGTTTTGAGGCTGCAGTTTTCACCTGATTTTTTTTTTCCACTGTTTTAAATGGCACGTAGTTCAGATTCTGTTTGCGGTAGTGATAACTGATACACCAGTAACTTCAAAGAAAGCAAAACTGAAGAAACTTAAACAATTTCAAAAAAAAGATTTGTGGGAGAAAACATATAACTGGATCCTTAAAATACTTTGCAAATTGCAGTATCTGCACTGTGAGTTTTACTATTGCTTCACCTGATACCAGACAGTTAAGTCTGGTCAATATCGATTTTCAGAATATTGTGTGCATGATCTTCTGTTGAATAAGTTGTAATGTAATGTTAAAATATTCCGCACTGGTCAGAGGCATAGGGTTGCTAACCTTACTTTGTATTAAAGTGTCATACTTTTTTTTGGTCGGTATACGTCATCCTAACCATAAAGCATGCGGAAACAATTTATTTTTGGTAAACTAAACAATTCAGTTAAATGATAAAACGAAATAAATGCAAGATGGTGGGAAGGTAGAAACAGAGCGTCCTAAAATTTAAAATGAGTGTTCATTTATTTATAATAGTAGATTTAGAATGTGGCTCCAGCTGTAGGCTAACACTTTGAAATGAAACAAAAAATTAATACCTAGTCCCAAAAGCCCGAAAATATGTATTTAAGGCAATAAATAACAAAATTTGAAAATACTTTCTTTACTTTTCATACACTTTTTATTTTCCTCTTCAAACGACAAATATACTTATTTTTTTTCTAAATAAGTTGTCAACCCTATATGAGGTGTCCCATAAAAATTTGTGGGCATTGTACACCTCCAGTAACTCTGACAATACTTCCTTTTCTTGATTATCGGATGGATCCATCTCAAAATAATAAAAAAACGGGGAACCAGACAGTGTGAGCACAACGGGCGAGGCTTTACACGGCCGGTTTTCAGGGCAGACTGGTGGGGACCCGACCTTACCTCCACCTTTTCACCCTAAATCGGATGGAATTTCCACCCGATCTCCCTGTCTGGTCGCGCCACAAAAACGTGACCAGGAGCTCACTTTAGATGACCCGATTTCAGGGCCGAAGAGGCGTGGCCACGATTTAAGGAGATCAGGTCGGGTCGTCTAAAGGGGCCTTGAACTTGTCGCAGCATTCTTGTTGACAATAAGATGGCTCGCGCCACAGCCTTATGGTGTAACATTGTTTAAGTCAGTGGTAAGTCGAAAGTTTACCTTTAAATGTGAGAGTTTGTAGTGGGTGCCTTGGTGGGCAAACTACGTTACAATTACCTTTCATACCTTTATGATTAATAAAAGGGGATTTTTAATTTTAATTTTTATGAAGGAGTGAAAATTTATTAATTTAGCAAGAATCTCGACGTTAGTTGGAATTTAGGTAAAATTGTCACAATACGACATTTATTTTCTTATCATTGGCGATTACAAGTCTGAGCGAATTTACCGTTAACATTAACACAAATTGGCAAAATCATAAAAGCAACGCTCAGAGGTACAATTAGCCGTCATGAGCAAGCAAACAATTGTATATTTACTTTTAAATATATCTCAGAATCAAAATGCAAGAAATAATGACAATTGGAAACAATGAAAAACACAAGTTATGACGACCTCAGACAAAGGTATCATAATACTGTGACTTTACAGTCAAAAAGAAAATCATGGGCGCCACGAATGAACAATATATCATTCGAAAATAACTAGTTCTGGCAAATTATGCCGCTAGCTCAGGTTTTTTTTTTTTTAATTACAAAGTTAGAACATGGATCTATCCTCTCAAAGTCGTTTAAGGATTCAGTTTCACGGAATGCACAGTCAGATGGCTTGGTCGTAATAAGTTGCCATTGTAGTTCTGCGTCTGATGTCTGCGGTGACCGGAGATGACCCACGGTATATGAGATTATCTCACACGGCGGCTACAGACACGTCCTGTCTGTTAATGCGCATCATCGCATTACTGGCGGTGTCGCCGTGATAAGCCTGCTCCGGCAAGCCGGCCGTCAGAAGTCGTACAGCGGCAGATGGCGAGAGAAGCCAACTTTCCAAGTCCACCTCAGACTAGACTCGCATAGAATCGAATGTAGAATGTCCAGCTCCTCGCTCTTCGGTCCACGAGGAAAACTTCTCGCTCCACCCCTTGTAGTCTCGAAGCTCACATATAACAGAAATTCCCAGGATTTTAAGTTATACGCTCATTTGGATTGGATCTTCAGGTCGGCACCTAATGTCACTTGATATCCCCGATATCTGATTTGCCCCGCTCATATCACAGAGGTCGGACATATTCGGCTAAGTTCGCCGGGGTGAGAGCACATTCGGGTGTCGGGCTGCAGGCATTTCCCGCCAGGTGAGTAACCCTGTTGACCACCCATCCCCAGGGAGCAGAATGTGTGGTCCGGCAAAACCCCAGATCCGCGACTTTCTGTCGCCATGGTTCGGGAAGACCACGATTAGCTTCAAGCCTACGCAGCTCAATAACTCTTTAATATTCGCTTTACCAAGATACACTGTATGTTCACCATTTCATTATAGTCCTCACTTGGAATCTTGCGTAATTTATAAAATTACAACAAAAATCTATTTAGGTGGTTACAAGTTGTGTAGTACAGTGGGCACATCATCTTGCGAGACAACAAGGCCGTCAATAAGTGTTTTCAATATTTAAGTACCTTTTTATATCAGTTATGGTTGGCGTTCATGTGTAAAAAAATTAGGAGCAGAGCATTGAAGTGAGAGAGTGAGATTGTATTGTTATAGTTACTTCAGACATTGTTAGCAGCCGACACTATAACAACATAGAAGGTCGTATCAGAAACGCGAGTGAACTAACATTTCCACTAGAGGAAACTGAAGGATCTGAATATAACGTAAATTTGATTCTAGAAACCAGTTTAGAAATGACCATTTTCTAAGTACCGAAGTGTGACTGAAATACAAAGGAAGTGTGCGCCTTTATCAATCCAAGTCTTGTGTTGCTAATATGCGTGCCTAAGAAATTAACATCAGCTGATCATTTCACCAAGTAATTAGAATTCAACCGATCTTTTGTGGAATAATTTAGACTAGTTAGTAGCATCTTTATTGCACAGCCAGGACTCCAGCTGTTTTGCTAAGTCCATATTTCGGACATCTTCGGGATCTGGAAGTCTGATTCAGTCATTAACGTAAATTAACAATTTTTAAAACTTTAGTATTGTATTGGAATGTTGTCTGACAAGTGACTTCGAATAGTGATTAAAAGTGAACTTTGATTTCAAGCTACCTTTGAACCATTTTGTTGTGTTAACTAGTTTTTTCTAAGTTGAATTTTTCCAACTTCCGTCGGTGGTGACCTCGTCAGTTGTCGAGTTTACATACTTACGGAGAATAGACTTTATTAGTACTCTGCAATGCTATTTCCCCAAAGCAGCAAATACTCCACAGCTCAAAATTAACAGTCGCAAAACCATTGTATCGTGTAAACAAACCAGGAACACACGCTCCGAACCATTACTGAACCACTAATAGCTTTCACAAAGTCTTGCCGACAAACTGTATGCATTGATCGATGCGGTTTGCGCCATATTCAAATCGTGCTATAGAAACAAATTGCAAACGTGACTTTTTAGACCAAGCTACCTTATTCCAGTTCATCTAAGTTCCAATGGATGTGTTAACGAACCCAGAAGATATGCTGACGCTATGGAAGTGTTGTGAGTTAAGGCTCTCAAGTTGCTCTTCTGTTGTCATATCCCACAATCGCAAAATGTCACTGCCCGGACACGTTTCTAAGCTTTTCGCCAATGTCTGGTAGTCAGTTCACTCAGTGTCATTTATTGTCTCGGACGCGTCTACTCATCCGTCGCAAGTTTCGACCATTCATGAGTCGTAGCCAGCACCGGTAGAAGACAATACCGCCCTTGACACTGTGGTGGTTGGAATCCTAAATTTTGCAACCACTTCCAAAATTCTTCGACCCCAATCATTACGTGCTCGAATTAGGTTAATTCTTGTCGGGTAGTTCTAACTCGTAGCAATGACAACTATTTGCTTATTTACAACCTGTTGACACAATGTATGCGAAATCTGTACCTTTTGTATCCAATAACGTTCACCATGTCAGTGTGCGACGGTCGAAATACAAGGCGGATATATGCGCAATTAAAGGAAATTCATGGCATTGTCTTCAAGGAAAACTCAAAAATAAAAAAGGATATGTATGAAACCTACACTGAATTACGTTGCAATGCATTGTCCAGAAGTTGCGTTAACACGATGGCAACGGTAACACTCAGCGAGTGTGAGGTACGGGAAAGAACAGAAATAGAAAACATTCGATTCCGTATTTCAAAACTCGTTGACACCAAGATTGCTATAATTGTAATAAAATCAGAAATCAGTTGACACTGAACTCGCAAACAATTTGACTCTGAAGTGTATGATACCCTAGTACACGTAATGTAAGAATTCGAGAGTAAGGTGAAAAGTTCTTGGCCTACCACAGATATAGATTTGGTATGAATGTAATTTTTTGTGATGATAAACGTGTGGCAACAAGAATCGTCAGGTTTCAACTCTAGATGTGAAGTAGTTTTATTTATAAGGATATTTAAAGTAGACACATTTTATGTGTGTTCCTAAAATGGATAAACTGTAATAGCGTAGCGTCATAAAATAACGTGTTTTGGAAGATTTATCGTCAACGGAAATTCATCCAACGTAGGTAAAGATTTATAAGGTCTATACTCATTCATTTACAACAATAAAGACGTAGGCTGCTGAATTTAAACTGGTCGGACGTCTTTTGAAGATTGTTACATTTTTTTATCTTCCTTCATGTGAATAAATGCGAAACCGAATTTCTCAACAATATTTGAAACTTTTCAAAATTTTCTTACCAATTTTGTGCGCCGCTTTGTTCTTATTAATCAGATTTTAGAGCACTACTGATAGCCAAAAATGAAACAGTAATCAAAACAATGAGTGGAACCCAGTAGCTGTTGTGACATTCTCATTCCCCACCAATCATGTAAGTAACTAGATTTGTACATAATAATTATGGTAATATTTCTTTTGTAACCAAAAGATTCCACAATAAAGTAGTATGTGTAGTCTTTAGAGTAGTATAGGATGATAGGGTTAAGTTAATTAGATGCTTTGCGTTGGCAGTACTGTTGTTGGACACGCAGAAAAGGAATAATTAATATGGCGGCGGCGTAAGTGTGTTAAGTGACTTGTTGATAGGTGGGCAATGTTATGAGTTGCGCCAAGACTTGTTTGTATTTTAATTAATAACCACCAGTAAATGTTTTGAATAAACGTAGCTTTTCGTGTTAACTATAAAGTGTTTTGAAAGTTGTGCCTTACGAGAATAAATTGGATTGGAACGCAGGTTTGTGTCGTAAATGTGTAATAATTCATAAAGCGACAATTCACGCTTTATTATTTAACTAATTATTTCTAATGAGGCGAGCTGCAGTTCGTGACAGGGTGGCTCAAAATATCCTGGTCCATAACATACTGGAAAGTCTTGGAATACAAGTAGCGACCAACAAGCGAGCTCAACGTCAAGGTATTCTATTAATTAGCGAGTCTAGCTAATTAACCACTCCGAATGATAGATCGCACTTTGCAGCGTTAAAGATGAAGAAGTTTTCATATGTATCTTACCATGCGAAGGGTAAATCAACAACTGGCAAATACTACGCATGTCTCCTGGATCAACGGGGCGGGGAAGAAAAAAAATGCGAGAAGAGGCTTGGGTTACAAAAGAATAAATCATCTTTCATCTGGAAAATATACCTGCCCACAAAAGTGCTTTGAGAAAACAGAGAGACGAAGTATTAATTGTTGGAACAATCATCCTAGTCATCAAGTTTGGTCTCTCTGACTTCACTTATTTCCAGATTTAAAGAAATATTTGGCTAGAAAACATTTTTAATCAAACGAAAAGTGACAGCAACCATAGATAAGTATTTTTGAGACAATCCAGAATTGTAGTTCACGGATGGAATCATTGGAGAAAAGTGCTTAGAACTGAAGGGAGGGCCATATGGAAAAATAAATACAGTTTTGAACTAAAAAAAATATTCATTCATTGCCAGGCCTATAACTTTTCGCCTTACACCAGTCAACGACAGAAGCTCTAACTAAAATCTGTCGCATCCTTCACGTACTATAGTAGCATTCTGCGATCGGAAAATAACCCCATAAAAAAAGAGTGAAAGACTAACCGAAAGGTTTGCAATTATTGGTAAAAATCATCAGTGTTCATTTGCGTCAGAATTCTGAAATGTCAGCTGCTCAAAGAGTAAGAATTTCTAAGACTATAACAATGACATGGAGGGACTATGGTGTTTAATCCTTACAAGGGCTACCGGAAGTGAATAAACTTGTCCTTCCTTGTAATTGAGTGTTCGGGCTGTCTTATATTTTGAGGAACATTTGGGTGGATTGATGTATAGGGTGTTCCCTTGACCGTTATGGACTCCTCCAATTCGTGCAATCGTGCTGGACGTACACACTTTGACAATAAATTTGGCCGTCGCTGAAAAATTCTATCACTCTTATTTTGCACAATCTGACATCAATGTCATCCTAAGAAACAGTAACGCAATACTGGTTTGCCAGAATTGCATTACTGTTTCCTGGGATGACATTGATGTCAGATTGTGCAAAATAAGAGTGATAGAATTTTTCAGCGGCGGCCAAATTTATTGTCAAAGTGTGTGTACCTTGTATATACTGCACAGCGTTTCCTAAAAAGGTTGCGTCTTTTGCTTAAGAACGATGCAGCTGTGAGCTTACAAATATAATTATGTCCTTTCCGTAATCAGTTGAGTTCTTAAACAATTCTGTCTACTATGAAGGTTTCACTATGGTGGCAACTGAAAATTTTAAAGACGGTGAGAGAAAACAGTAAATTGCGAGTACGATGAATGGAGTGTTACCAAATTTCTAGACGAGTTTTAAGGATTACAACAAGCCCACAAGTTCTGCCATCATTATACTTGCCTCTATTTACAACACAAATGCGATTTTAGCAGAGAGTTGCTACTTACCTCAGGGACTGCAATTACAATGTTAGCGTTTCCTTCGCCCCTATACAGCCATTTTTTTCGTTCAAGACATTGTAGCACAAAATAACTGACGTCCCAATTCAGTGGAGGAACCTGGAACATAGAAGGTATTTAGAATTTTGATTAATATTCGCTACTGATGTAATTATAATACAGCCTACTATTTTTAGGAATGGGTTTATAAATTTAATAATTTCCAACGTTATTATGGGAAGAGGGTCAATATATGTTTTAAGTAAACTGAAATCGCTTTCTACTTTAATGTTCCCTTCAGAAGAATAAGCGTCCAAAATTTCACGCATTGATGTTTCTTGCGCAGTTTTTATTGATCCATTATTGAAGCATCAACTATTCCAAACATTTACAAAGTAACATAACTGCGAAGAACAAGAAGCGTTTGGATGTTTGTGGTGCATGTAATTGTCGTTTTTCGCATAATTAGTGTTATTGGCTACATGAAGAAACTGAAGTAATCATGAAAAAGAAGAGCTTATGGATTTAAACCGCGTGAGAAATATATTATATATATGGAGACAAAAACGTTTGGACAATGCCGATAACGCTAAGCAGATACATATCGCGGATTATTTGGAGAACTCACATTTCAGCTTGTAACAAAGCAAAATTTTAAGCTTTGTGGAAATTTCATAAGAGATAATACCAGTAGTGGTGAAAGGGGCTCTTGAGCTTAACGTAAATCATCGAGCTGTCAGAAAGGAGTCATTTATCACATGCAAATGAGGTCAGAGTAACATGCCCTTCCTTAATCCAACTTAAACCGCCACAAACATCAAAAAGGAGGGAGGGCGCCGTCTTATGCTAATTACATTCATGCACGTTGTCTCAAAGGGAGGCACCTCTAAAGGCAATTATTTATTCCAATCAAATTTTCTAGTATGCTAACCTAACCTCCCGCACGTGCGCGTGTTCTGCAGACTGTTTTCAACTTACTTTCAGAGCTCAGTTTGCAGATACAGCTCATCACCGTATGAGCTGGGGATAAAAATGCTTATTACAAGTAATAATTGGTCATTAACCTCAATTGCATGACCCTTTATCTATACATTCTTAAAATATTGATTAATCGCACATTTAGTTCATTTGGTTCTTTTTTATTTCAGGCATGTCGGGTTTTAAGTACGTAAATGACTAATATAATATTAAAGCTTTAACTGTACTTTAATTCCATCGGTTTTTGCAGAAATGATTGAAATGAAGTTTTAAAATATTGAATAATTGCAAATTCAACTCACTACATTTTTAAATTCAACCGATTGTATCGAAAATGATCAAAACGAAGTCTTAAAATATTTATTAATCGCAAATTTAGTTCGTTACACTCCTTTTTATCTTAGGCAGGTGGTCGCGGGTTCGAAATACCTAAATGAATATCTTTTTTTTTAATTGTTTTACGTCCCTCAACAGCGAGGTCTTTAGAGACGGAAAAAGATGGGGGGTTAAGCAATGAGAAGGAATTCGGTCATTGCCTTTTTAAGGAAGCATCCCGGGATTTGCCTGGAGTGATTTGGGAAACCATGGAAAACCCAAATCGGGATGCCCGGACGGGGATTCGAAACGCCGTCCTCCCGAATGCGAGGCCAGAACGCCATCCGTTACACCACCACGCTCAGTATGAATATCGTAATTTTAAATCTTTAAATAGTATTCCCATATATTGAAGAATAGGGAAATAATCTGCTAATTAAAACGCGATTTGTCTGATCAAACTCCGTAAAGTGGTTTCCAAGATACCAATTTTTATCTAATACAATGTTAAATAGTTAGACACGGCCCTAGCTACACACGGAAATTCCATCTACACGGCCGCATGGGCCTGGATAATATGGTGCGGGACTACGCTAGTGGCGAATCTCATATGGCGCTTGCGATGTCCTGCATAAATTTTACCGTGGGGTATAGTCTTGCTGGAAAAATACAGCACTATTAATTTCAGCCTTTGTCGGAGACTCCGTTTGATGGCGCACTGTACAAGCGCAGGCGAGCTACACAGGTCACAGAATAAACAATTTCAAGTTCTTTGGCGGCGTTTTTACGGCAGAGAAAACATGTGCAGCTGGGGTAAAAAATTGTGTCTCTAGCGGAAAACATTTGTGTAAAAACTATCACTTCACAAGCCTGTGTTTTTAAACCTCTTTGGCGGCTTAAATCCAATGTACCATCCTTTGTGTCGCGCCGTTACCGAAAGCCTCCATTAATTTCTGATTTTGTCGGGGTCACTTCCGTTTGTCGGCATCTCGTATTCCCTTTATATATGTCTACGTTTCACCATGAGCCTCGCTCATAACCTCTGGTGAAGGTTGCTTTGTAGATGTGAAGTACTTCTCTGTCTATGTGAAGTACGCTAGAAAGTTTTATGGTCTGATTACAAGCTGACCTGTGGGTCCCATTAAATACTGGTCCTGACAGAAGTGAATTGTACTCAAATTTGAAAGCTCGGTCATTTTTTTTTTTTTTTAAATTACCTTTTAGTTCACAAATCCGTTGCCTTTCCTGTTAAAAGATCGTTATACGACACCACTGCGATAGCATTTGAAAAAAAATAGAACTCGGTCATCTAATAATGATTCGCCATCCTTTATTTTCATCCCTTGTGAGAGAATGAACGAGTTATTTCTTATATGAACGGTTCTACCTGATAAGTTCTTCAAAGAAATTTGTTCACCTAGAGATTTATCAGCAGCAGAACGTATAATACGATTGTAACAGTTCCCGAGGCTCAGCTCCGAAAAAGTACATTTCTGCGATCGATATAGATGCAGATACAAGGATAACGTTAAAGTATGATATACTGAAGTGAGTAATGAGGAAGCTATACAGGACAGAACAGGATGATGATCTCGACACAAGCAAAGAATAAATAAAGCAAAGTGCGCAGTTTGAAACTTGAAGGCAACGGTCAGGTGTGGCAAGAAATACGTCAGATTGCGTAAGAAAAAGGACGAGATTGGATACTAGTAAAACAAGAGGAAAGGTGTTGACCCAGCCTTCGAGTTTGAGGAGTCGCTGGTTTTTTTTTTTAATTTAAATGGCATATGGCCATGTTAGCCATACAGCCAGCTCCACGTGTGTGTTTCTCTTACAATGTATACATTTCATTTCAGTGTGGTTATATTCCATCTTCTGTAAGGACGACACAAGACGAACACAACACTTAATTAAAACCACCCATGCCCTCGGCCGGACTCGAACCGGTGACCCCTGCAACGCGAAACAAGCACGCTACCCCTACGCTGCCGGGGTCGGCGAGTCGCCGGTTCAACGAATTTTTTTTGTATATAGCTCACACTTCAGAAATACCGAATTTCATCGTGTGGCACGATTTCTTACAATCTTATATCAGTGGATGTGTTATAAAGCACACTATTGAGGGTACATGGAATGAGATTAGAGCATCCTTAAAAACATTCCTTAGACAAAATATGTGGGACGGTTTTAGAAGATCGAAGTTGCACGAGACAGATTTATCGGAACACCGCTAAAAATTTCTAAGATACCAATTCAAGACTTCTGAGAGACATTACTTGTTTATCTACGAAAGAAGTCTTTAGTTATCGACCTAAAGCTAAAAGAACAAATTCAACATTATCTCTTTTAAATTTCAAAATTTATTCTATAGATGTTTAAGTTCCATTAAAACGCTTGTAAAGTATTATTGTTATTATCAGGATTTTACAACTTGCAGACGACTTAGTCAATAGAATCGGGAGAAGATTGTGGAAATGGAACGCGGAGAAAATCGGTCAAAGCCTTAATAAAGGATTCAAACTGTCGTTTATGGAATTATTTCCGAAAACAATGGAAAAAGAAATCTGAATGGTCGGACTGCGGACGCGAATGCCAAGTCTAAACGTTACTGCTCATCTACCACACTTGGTTCCATGCTGCAGTAATTTCCTAAGTTCTGCAAAATGCCTCTCCATTTATAATGGAGTTTAAGAAAGTTTAGGAACGTACGTATGTTTGACCCACAACCCAAAGTTTGGCTGGATCCCAACTCAGGCAGTGTTCTAAGCTAGACTTTGTAACAGGAAGGACGGCCAATTCCTTTCTTCACTGTGTTCTAGTGTTACGGATGAATTTCCATCAACCGTATCGTATGCCCTCACTTAACACGAGTTACAAGAACGTTTGGGTATCAAAAACAGGACTTTGGTACACAATCTGGTGACGATCTTGGTACATTTCAGTAGTCTCCAGTTACTGTGTGAATTCTTACTATTATATTAAATTATCAAGTCTTACTTTCAGGAGGGGGCGGGCTCGATTTCTGGCCTCAATGCACTGACCACATTCCGCTCAATTCAATATATTGTTTCATAACTTACATCAGCTTCCTGTAACGCTACAATTATACCACAATTGCAAACAGCAGCAGTTCCAGCTGCTCATACAGATCCTTACGCATTTGTTGAGTAGTGCGGTAACTCAGAAAAGTATTACTGATTAATTCTAGAGCCTCGGAATTAAATCCCGGCGTGGAATTGGGTTTTTAGGTGCTTTGTTCGTTTGAGGACCACTTTGACGCTCGGTAATTCGGATTTCTGAGTTTGGTTTCGGCAAACGTAATGCTAACACCTAATTTCCTCGAATAACGCTGGCAAATATAGATATTAGTTCGTGAATATAAGTTTGAAGTAACCGAGACCAGGATGATAGAAATTTCCCGTTGTTAAATATGCCCATAGCAATTTGTTAGATATTACCCTTGCTGTCTTGAATTGAGAGAAAACGTGCCAAAACGGAGGTAAAAGGCGATACTATTGCCAGCGCACTTTACATATATGTGACTGCCGCTATGACAGGCAAGTACAACCGCACTCTGGGAACTGCTATCACGCGTCGGATTCGCTCCGGCTGGTCGGCCCACCAGGGAACAATATTCACCGACAGTACTATAGAATATTGATGAGATTTCTGGTCCCCTTACATAGGTCGCTACCTGTGTAATGCAATACAATACAATAGATTCATTTTCCATTGATCCCAATATAAGAGACTGGCTCTTGGGATGTGGAAGGTAGTCAATTTACAGATAAACAGTTGCATAACAAAATAATAAGTACACCACTAGATTTACAGTCATAGCATACATGGTACATTAAACAATTCCATTACAAAATAATACATACACCACAAGATGTACAGTCATAGCATACATGGTACATTAAAAAAAATTCCATAACAAAATAATACATACACCACAAGATGTACAGTCATAGCATACATGGTACCGTAAACAATTGCGTAACAAACTACATACATACACCAGGAGATATTCAGTCATAGCATACATGGTAAATTAATTATGTAAACTGCATTTACACAAGCTACTGGCAGTTATTTTTTAGATACCTTAGAAATAAATTCTTCGACAGAGTAGAAGGAGTTGTCAATTAAAAATTCTTTCAATTTTTTCCTGAATTTATTCTTATCATCTGCTAGACATTTAATATGTGTTGGGAGCTTACTGAAGATATGTATCCCTGAATATCGGACCCATTTTTGAACAAATGACAATGACTTGTAAGTCTTGTGAAGATCATTTTTACTTCTAGTGCCATAATTGTGTATTTTACTATTTGTTTCAAACAAAGTATAATTTGTGACTACAACTGACATTAATGTGTATATATACTCAGACGCTAATGTTAAAATCCCTAACTTCTTGAACAGCTCTCTACATGAAGTTGTATTGCTAACCCCCACACATAATTCTTATTACATGCTTTTGGGCTCTGAACACTGTCTCTATGGGTAGAGTTGCCCCAGGATATTATTCCATATGACAATAAGGAGTGAAAATAAGCAAAATAAACTAGCTGCCTCATACGGAGATCACCTATAGCTGATATTGTACGAATTGCAACCGTGGCTGCACCCAATCGCATTAGTAAGTCAGAAACATGTACTTTCCAATTTAAATTATGATCAAAATACAAACCTAGAAATTTCACACTCTCTACCTCTTGAATGGACTGGCCTGCAAATTGTATGTCTATATCTGGTGTTAATCTGTATGATGTACTGAATTGCATATACTGAGTTTTATCAAAGTTTAAAGACAAGCCATTAGCTGTAAACCATTTATTAATCAGTTCAAAGACATTATTTGAAATATACTCTGTAGATAAATCTGGAGTGTTTTTAATTCCTGTTTGTGTCATCTGCAAATTGGACAAATTTCGAGTTTTTAGATGAAACACAGGGAAGATCATTTATATATATTAAAAACAATAATGGCCCCAATATAGAACCCTGAGGTACTCCACATCTGATTAATTTCCACTCAGAAAAAAGTGGACCTCTTAAGGCAGCCCTAAAATTCTCCATTGACTTTTTCTGTTTTCTATTTACAAGGTAAGAACTAAGCAATTTATTAACAATGCCATCTATACCATAATACTTTAGTTTCTGTATCAGAATTTTATGATCTACACAGTCAAATGCTTTAGATAAGTCACAAAAAATTGCCACAGAAATTAATTTATCATTTATTCCTTCTAAAATATTGTCAGTGAATGCAAATATAGCTTGTTATGTTGAATGACCCTTTTGAAAACCAAATTGTGATTTAGTTAGAATATTATTATTTTCAAGGTGTTCATAAACTCTATTGTTCTTTGCTTTCTCAAAAACTTTTGAGAAGGCTGTTAGTAATGAAATGGGTCGGTAATTCGATACAGCTACCTTATTTCCCTTTTTATAGAGTGGTTTAACTACAGCATACTTAAGCCTTTCTGGAAAAGTACCCTCAAGTAAAGATATATTAAACAGATAACTTAGTATATTACTTAATTCTGTGGAGCACAATTTAATTAATCTGCTGGAAATCCCATCATAACCACTTGAGTATTTGCTCTTAAGGAATCTGATAATTTTTCTTATTTCTTCTGGAGTAGCTAATTTTACAGACAGGGTTAAATTTTTCTTGGAAGCCTGTTTTGACAAAATCCATACTGTGTGTCACTGAGCTATTAGCAGTCAATTTATCAGCAACAGATAAAAAAATGTATATTAAATAAATCTGCAATTAAAAAATTAGATTCTACTGAATTTTCTTTAGTAACAATATCCTTACTTGTTTGATTACTTTTTCCTATTTCCTTTTTTACAATGTCCCATATTGTCTTAATTTTATTTTCAGAATCATGAAGTTTATGTTTGTATTACACACTTTTGGTTCTTTAATAACCTTTTTCAGTAGTATTTGTAATGTGTTTTAATATTAGCATTCTCACTGTTCCTAGAGGCAATATACAACTTCCTTTTATTAGTGCATGATGTTCTAATGCCAATAGTTATCCAAGGTTTTTGTTCTTTTCGAGAAGCACGACACTTTTTCAAGGGGAAGCAACTTTCAAAGTAATTTAATACAATGCTTCAAAAAATGTATTTTTCATCCATACCTTGAGCACTGTAAACCTGTTCCCAGTTTGTGATATTGAGGCACTTTCTAAAACAAGTAACTGACTCATCATTTATTACACGCTGAAGTTTAAAAACATTACTCTTAGTGCTAGTTCCTATTGAAGTGTTGATGGTTTATAACTGGGCATCGTGATCTGAAAGTACATTGATGGATGGCTTGATGGTATAACTGAATTTTGAGGTATCTAGGAAAACATTAGCGGAGTTACTATTATTCATTTCTCTAGTTGGAAAATTAACTACCCAAGTTAAATTGAATGAACTGGTTAATGATTCTAACATGACTTTACAGGGTAAGTTATTTAGAAAATCTACACTAAAATCACCACATACGACTATGTTGAATCCTTTCCTGCTTAAAAATGTTAATAAGAGATCAAACTGGTTCATAAAAATAGAAAAGTTTCCCGATGGTGCTCTGTGCACTGTTACTATTATGAAAATTTCATTATTGAAATTTAGCCGTGTAGCACAAGCTTCAAAATGTTGATCAACACAATACTTGCTAATACTTATATCATCAAAACTATAACCATTTCTAACATAAATGACAATTCCTCCTTTCTCAAAGTTCATTCTACAATAATGAGAAGCTAAATTAAAGTCAGTTAGATTTGACACACCTATTCCTGTAGTTATGTGGTGTTCAGACAAGCATAAAACATCAATTCTATTGATATCATTTAATTCATTTATGTGGACTAGCAATTCATCCACTTTGTTTGTTAACCCTCTGATATTCTGATGTAATAAATTAATCCCTACACAATTTTTAATTTTGGTATATGGAAACTCATTATTGTTGAAACTAATTTCTTTTAAAACTCTCTGCCTAATACATGATCCTAATCTAAAGAAGGAGCAGCCATAACACCATTAACAACAGGAATCTTTTCATGTGAATTTGTGGCTCCAATTAATCATTTTGCTGAGATCTGAATGAACCCCCTTCTCTCTACTATTGAGGTGTAGGCCATGCCTAGTATAACCCCACCTATCAATAGCATCTACAGGTACCAAGCCCATGCCAGAGCCAATATCAGACATAAGATACCGTTCCAGTTCCTGATTCACTCGCCTCACAGCAGAGTTCATCTGTGGCCGATCATAGCGTCTCAAGACCGACATCACACTGACCCGAGTGTGGCACGTTGCTTCTACTATTTTCTCGAGGTCATCTCCGATACTATACCTACCATTCCTGCCCAAACTAATTCCCGCTCCTCCCACTATCACTACATGATCCTGATCTGTGAAATCCTTACACAAAGAACTTATATCTTCTACTACCTGACCAAGACTAGCACTAGGTTTGAAGAAACTCATGACCTGGAAACCTGATCCTAATATTTCCTGCACCAATGGCCCAACACCTAATCCAAGACTAGTACCTAGCAGCAAGACTTTTTTTTCCCTAATCCCTGCCTACCAGACTTAACTACACAGCTTTTCCTACAAGTCTGCTGCTTTTTACCTACACCTACAACTACAGAAGGCTCATCCCTGTCTAACTCTGGCAACAGGGCAAACCTATTTTGCACCCCAACAACAAAAGAATCAGAAGACCTAGTTCGAATTGCCCTTTTCCCTGTCACCAGTACCCAACCATCTCTGTTTCCCTCCCAGCGCAGCTTATCCAACTCCTTTCTAGCGTCTATCAGTTCAGACTCAAGGTTACTAATCCTTACCTCCTGATCCAATATCTTCCTATTTTTGAAAAAAATCTTTACAGAACCATGGGAGAGCCTTCTCAATTTCCCCAGTTTCGGCGCCTCTACAAATCGGTCCCCAATGAAACCATTTCTCACACCCTTCGCAAAAAATTCCAACCCTCAGAAATCTACGGCAATGTCTACACTTTTCACTCATGATTACAAGAAACTAATAACAACAAAGTAGGCCTACACGAAACTAGAGAGATAATTTGTTGATCTTAAAACTTACAAAAAAAAAAAAAATAAAATAAAAAAAAAAAAAATACTGCTAAATTAAATCACAAGTATGATTTATCTAAATATATTTACGCTCATGACTGGATATTGTGGGCCATTTCCTCAATTGCAAGTTAATCAATTTTTTTATAAAGGTGAATAACACGCCAATGCAATTGAATTTTGTTTTATTTTGGTGTCGTACGCGTTTCGCTCTATATCAAGAGCATCATCAGCGACATCTGTTAGATATTTATTCATTTATTTAGTTACATTTGATTTACAAAACAATATAAAGTTGAGGTGAAATTAAATCTACTTACATGTTACTTTTTTACTTTTTTTCTCATGATCAGGGTTGGCTTCTGTGTGTATGTTTTGTAGAATTTGCTGAAGGTATGAAGCACTACACTGCACTGACCAAATTTCACATTGATACTATTATTTACCGTTTTCAAAACATGAGAAAGTAAACACCACGCCATGTTTTTCACAGGTCCATAGAGTGTGTGTTTGTTTATGTTTCCAAAGCACTAATTGAAGGAAAGCAGATCATAAATGATTATACAAACTTAACTAATCAGACACTATATGCCACATTAAAAAAGAAATAAATATCCACAAAAAGACAACCATTTCAAATCCCCGCCTACCAACAAAGATAACACAAAGCAGACTGTAAAAACCAAGGACCTCTAAACACAATGAAACCTGAAACATAAACAAACACACACTCTATGGACCTGTGAAAAACATGGCGTGGTGTTTACTTTCTCATGTTTTGAAAACGGTAAATAATAGTATCAATGTGAAATTTGGTCAGTGCAGTATAGTGCTTCATACCTTCAGCAAATTCTACAAAACATACACACAGAAGCCAACCCTGATCATGAGAAAAAAGTAAAAAAGTAACATGTAAGTAGATTTAATTTCACCTCAACTTTATATTGTTTTGTAAATCAAATGTAACTAAATAAATGAATAAATATCTAACAGATGTCGCTGATGATGATCTTGATATAGAGCGAAACGCGTACGACACCAAAATAAAACAAAATTCAATTGCATTGGCGTGTTATTCACCTTTATAAAAAATTGATATTTACGCTCTATTACAAAAATATGAACTTAAGCCTAGCGTTCAAAAATGTAAACAAACACAGAAAATAAACACGGAATAGACCTAAAGCACTAAATCACAAATAATTTTTTTTGCACGAACAAAAACACTCACTAACGCTCACAGTAGTAAAATGTATTAGAATTTAGAGTTTCGAATTAACATTACAACAAAAACTAACTATTAACTATATATATTTATAATTTAAATACACACGTTCGTGCGGTACGTGTTTCCACGGTATTCCGTATGACCTGAACGTCCCACCTACCACCTAATGTAGTTTGCGCAACCTTGATAAACCAAATTCTGAATTATTATTATGCGCATAGAACCAGTTCCTAAAGTAACTTCTTACTCTCGCTAGGTTCAATGTTATGAGTTTTAAACCAATAATTCTTTTTGACTAATGACGTCCAATTAAAATTATCTGTCATTACAACCTTCTGAAAGAGAATTGTGGTGCCAGTTTTATTAAATACGTTCCTAAGACACGGATGTTATGTCTGGTGAAAAAATGAGGTTGATGAGTATGTGTCGCAATGTAATTGAACTGAATAATTCTCTCATTCTGCATTTAATCCTCTCATTGTAGCTACACTACAGAATGATATCTCCTTTTAAAAGTAAAATTCTTTTTACGATTTCAGTTTTATGCCTCTCCTTTCTAAATGTCTGGTTTTGTTCAATTTTCTTTACATATTAAGATAAATTAAAATATTGTGGTGTGACAGCGTCACCCACAATGAATATAATTAAATAGATTAATTATATTCAAAATTTTATTAATTATATTCAATTTTCTTAGTTAATATCCAATCTTGTGACGTGTAAATACCGTAAATAATAGGGATTGTATGGATAAATTAAATATATATTAAACCAGGGCAGCCAGAGGTATAATTATTGTAAATTTATTTTCTGTAAACTCGTGGCTCAGTAAGATAGTGAATGTTGGAGGCTGAAACTGCCATTTTCGGACGGTTGAGAGCGGAACAATGGATGGCTCGCCGACTTGACGGCGCCGGAGCCACACAACAGCTATGGTTCCGTTAGAAGGGCGCTGACCTCACCCCTCTCCGCTACTGCGCTGAAGGTCGGGCAGAAACGCGCGAAGGGATACAGCAAATGCGAGGCGCGATATAAAACACGTTACGATGGACATGTGTAGATAACCAATCATGAACGTTTATTGGGGTTCCCAAATCTTAATGCAAGGGGATTCTGTTACTTGTGGCGAGTGGGAGACAACTTTGGAGAAGAAGACGAGAAGTGGCCATTTTGAGGACACTTGCTGCCGGGACGAGCTACTGAACAGACGTGTCAGCCGACACGCTCTCGTCCGGTGATCACTGTCTGGTTTTGATCACTCTCTTGCTTTGGGAAGCGAGAGGTTATATGGCATGCCTGCCATTGCCTGGAAGTTGCTTTAATAACGCGGTCGTACCCGCTTATCTGGCTTCCACAGCTGCGGTGACATTGTTCGTGTCACGCTATATCACGGCGATGCATTTATGGTAATGTACCGAATGCAGACGGTCACTATTCATTGGGTTTTAACGGACTTGTGAGCCCTTAAGCGGCACTGGGATAAGACTCTGCTCCCGCAACTAAATCACTGAGCTAGCTGATTTTATATTTCACTGTAAATTTCAAGCATCTTGCTAATTGTAAATTCACTATGATGCTTTTCTTTAACTTTATACGGCGCCCCTGGGATACTCCTTTGTTACAGTAAATGTTAGCTTCAATATTGATGGCCTGTGTTGCCATGCTGTTCATGTGTTAACTTTGCTATTTTATTTTGTTGAAATATTTCATTCAGTTATTGTTTGCTTTGCATCGGCGGATTGTAAACGTCGGGTATTGCTTGTTTTGTTGATCTGAATATGCTTAACGTAAAGTTAAATATTACCCGGCCTTGTATAAGCCATAAGAATCAATAAATGGGGTATTATTTTGTGTCTAATATTCATGGTTCTGGTTCCTTTTAGCTCCCCATATTATATTTTAAAATACATTTTATTTTCAGATTTAATTAATAAATCCCCCCTCCCTTTCCGGAAATTGTATTTTACTACAATATTAACTGAAATTTTTTCATTCAAACGAACAGACTTCCTTTCATCCTAAGCATTACTGCGCTGTTCTTATTTCCAGGAAGAGTACAGTTCCCTTTTATGCAAAGTAATGCTACAAGAAAACTGTAAAAATCCTGATTCTCAATGCATAAATAAATAAAAGACATTTCTTTCGTTGAACTATTCTGTCTCAGGGGTGTAAGAGTTTGGGAAAGACTATATGAGCCTCTTCCAATTAAGTTTCAACCTGTCCTTGTCGAGGTGCACCTAGTTAGCATGGACGTAGCTCTGGCCACTGAAAGATTCCCAGTAAAATGAGTTGCCTACTGCTTGCCAATGGCCTCCTAAAGGACCGAAGAGCGGATAGTTGTGTAGAGTTCCCTCTTGCTCTTGGGGTTGAAAACGGCCCCTAAAGGCGGATGAATAAGAAATGGTCAACAGCATGATTCAGAAAGTAACGGAAAACCACTCCATTAAGACCCTAAATGAATCCCGAGGACATGTAGTCCTCTCAAATTACATATAGAATGACAGCATCTTCCTGGACAAAATATTCCGGAGATAAAATTGTGTCCCAATCGGATACCCGGGTGGGAACTGCTCAGGGAGGAGTCATCAGAATGGATAGACACATTCTACTAGTTGAAGCATGGAATGTTGGCAGTATGCATTGGGAAGGTGGATTGGAAAAATTAAAAAGGGAGATGGAACGACTTGAGTTAGATGTTGAGTTTAGTGAGATTAAGTGGATGGATGCACAATATTTCTGGTCTGGGAAACACAGAATAATTGACACAAAAGCTATCGGTGGAGTTACTGGTTTAGGATTTGTAATGAAAAAGAGAGTAGGAAAACGGGTGAGTTATTATGAACAGTTATGTGACAGGTTTATTTTGATGAGTTTAGAAACTGGGCCCGCTCCAGCCACATTAGTACAAGTATATATACCAACGTCACAGGTAGATGATGAAGAATGGATGATATATACACTCAATTGAAGAATTAATCCAATATGTGAAAGGGAAGGAAAATCTAATAATCATGAGTGATTGGAATGCGATAGTGGGAGAAGGAAAAGAGGGGAATACTGTAGAAATATTGGTCTAGAAGAAAGAATTGAGCGAGGAAATAGGTGGTTAGAATTTTGTGAAAAATATAAACTAGCCGTGCAAACTCACTAATTAAGAATCATGTACGATCGATATACACCTGGAAAAATACAGGGGTTACGAGTAGATATAAGATAGATTACATCACAGTCAAAAAGATTCAGGTATCAAAAGCATATTCAGGAACGGACACAGACTGACCATAATTTGATTGTAGAAGTGCAGGTTAAAATTTAAAAGAATACAAGCAGAACAGACTGGAAGTGAATAAATTGAAACAATATAATACGAGAGAAAAATTTGCAGAGATGATAGACGTGGGTCTAAGGAATAACTCCGAAAGAAGCTCAACTCAGGACGAATGGAATGTGTTGAAGAGAGATATAATCAAAGCTGGTAAAGAAACACTAAGCTTTAGAAAACAAGCTGTCAAAAACTTTGAATCACTGAAGAAATTTGGAGTTGATGGATCAGAGCAGAAGGCTCAAAAATGCTAAGAATGGAGCAGGAAGAAAGCAATACGGATAATTCAGAAATTAAATAAACAGAAAATATAAATGGTTGCAAGAAAAGTGCGAAGAGGTAGAAAAGATAATTGTCATAGCTAAAGTAGATGTGATATATAGGAAAATCAGGCAGAATTTTGGAGAAAATAAGAGAAGATGTGTAAACGTTAAAGCTGCTGATGGGTCACTTCTTTTAAGCTCAGAAGATAGCGCTAACCGATGGAAGGAATATATAGGGAAACTATATAAAAGTGTTAATTTGAACAACAGTGAACCGGAAAAAAGGCGGCGGCGTTGACATTAATGACTTAGGTAATCCTGATTTGAGGACAGAATTGGATCAAGCTTTGAATGATTTGAAATCAAATAAGGCAGTTGGAATTGATGAGATTCCTGCAGAACTTATGAAATCCCTATGAGAAGAAGGAAAACAAAGATTATTCAAACTGATATCAAAAAGTTATGAAACAGGAGAAATTTCAACTGATTTCAATAAAAGTATCTTCTTCACATTTCGGAAAAAAACACAAACCGACATATGTGAGTTATCACACTGTAAGTCTAACATCACATGCTTCAAAATTACGGACCAGAATAATACACACAAGAATGGAGAGGGCAGGAGAAGAGATAATAGGTGAAGAACAGTTTGTATTTAGGAAAAACCACCGTACAAGAAAGGCGATTTTGGCCTTAAGAATAACACTTGAAAGGCGGATCAAGAATAACAAAAATACGTTTACGGTGTTCGTTGATTTTGAAAAAGCTTTTGATCATGTTCAAAATTTAAAAAAAAAATCATGTCTAAAATGTGAAGATAGAAGAACCCTTTACAACCTATATAAGAAGCAAGTAGCTGTAATGAAAGTAGAGAACCACTAGAGACATGCATCAGATAAAAAGGGTATGAGACTAGGTTGTAGTCTATTCCCATTAATATTCAACTTGTATGTACAGAAAAAAAATAAAGAAAATGAAAGAAAAATTCGAATGTGGTATAAGTGTTCAAGGAGAAAAAAATCAGTAGGGCCTATGCTACAATTCGCTGATGACATTGTCTGGTTAGCAGAACAGGCTGATAATATTGAGAAGTTACTGAATGCAATGAACAAAATGCTGAAGGAAGATTTTGGACTAAATATAAACAGAAGCAAGACAATAGTGATGAAATGTAGCAGAAATGATAGCAGTCACAGTAGATTAAATATAAGAATCAGATGGGATGCAATTGAAGAAGTAAATGAATTCTTCTACCTAGGAAGTAAAATTATAACAGATAGCCGAAGTAGAAATGATGTGAAAAGCAGAATAGCACTATCAAAAAGAACCTTCACAAAAAAGAGTAAGGTTTTAGTTTCAAATATAGATCTGCGGCTCAGATAGAACTTTTTAAAACTCATTTGTGGAGCACAGCACTTTATGATGGCGAAACGTGGACTGTAGGAATACCAGAAAGAAGAAAAGTTGAAGGATTTGAAATATGGTGGTATAAAAGGATGCTGAAAATTAAGTGGACAGATGAAGTACGAAATCATCGTGTTTTGGAAATGATAGGTGAGGAAAGAAGTTTGTGGAAGGTGTAACAGCCCTAATACCTGAATTTTGAATAGCATTGTACTGTATGAAGTATTTGTAATTAGCTAAAGTTTGCTTGAAAGTGATTTGATATGTTTGTTTTGTAATTTCTTGTAAATCAGTGTATATAGACTTTGTTTTAGGTAAGAAAATTATTCAAAGGCCATTTAATATGTTTAAGAACCGAATGATGCAAGAGAATTTCTTAAATGTTTGTAATTCCATGTATTAATGTAAGTTACGATGTCTACAGGACAATTTTCTACCGTTTGAAAGGATTTCTGTAAATAATTTTGTATTTAAGTATCTATAATTACCATTTCTGATCATTTTGTAATGTTGTTAATTAATTTTGTATTAATTCCGATTGTTTTTAATATGTTAGATTGTTTGAGTGATTGTTAATGATCGAGAAATATCGGGCGGATGCCTTTGAAGAATTCTCGTAATTTCGATAAAGACTATATAAACAGATCGTCTGGACAGAGACATTCATTCATGCATTCAGTTAGTAAGTCAGTTTAGTTGACAGTATTCAGTGTTACAGAGAGTTTCAATCATTCAGTTGAGTTTGCAACTGTACATCTCTGTATTGTACCTATACTAGTGAATATCGCTGACTTGTTGTTTGGATCACAATAAAACAGACATCTTCAACCATAACCTGTTTGGTGGATTTTTTAATTAATTAATCAGCCATAAACCAACAGCAGAACCCTAACAAAGAGTCTAACAGAAGAGACAGTATCATGTGTCATATTTTAAGCAACTGGTGGCGTTTTCGTGGCTTTATGCTAACATAAAATTTTTACCGTTGCTGACACGCAGCTATGCTCAAGATATTAGAATATTTGAAGCAGATAATTAAGGACTTTGGCTGCAAGGGGTATATTGAGATGAAGCACAAGACCAGTCGAGAGACTATTGCCAGCAAAAAAAAAAAAATCTCTCTGCAATTAGATCTAGGCCTAAGGCCATGATTATTTCTAAAAATATTGTGTAGGCTAACAACTTGATTCGGATTATTTAATTATTTTGTTATTTAATCATATATCTAACCACGAAGATAACCAAGGCCAACCTATGACTATTACTGGTAGTCTGTGCTCAATAGATGAGGTAGTTCGCTCTACCCTGAACGAATCCTTTCCCGGTATCATATTGCATGATCTCTGCAATTTCTTTAAAAGATACCGCCTTCATAATGTAATTGTCATCGCGTCTACTATTAAGCCAGTCTGACGAGGCTTAAGGCCATGATATCAACAATGACTTGGCTATTTGCGTTACCGACATGTCATTTTACCTCCACGCAAATGTATGAAGTGAAGATGATACACCTCTAACAAATCTATTAGTTAAATTGTGTTTCAACGGCTGCTTCCCATCATTTGGTTTTAGGTGATTTGCCGACCTTTTAAGGCAAATGTGGAGTGGTAAGTTATTTTACTCCCAGATAAAACTTTTTAACCTGTATTACTTTGTGGCTGCAAATAAGATGCTGCTTCCAATGTTCTTCACGACTACAAAACAAAGCCCCAAAATATTTTTTTCACATCTCTTTCTGTGAAAATTTCTTCTGTGGCTTGGGGCTAACATGCGACAAGAGATTTTAAAAATCAACTAATCCAGGGCAGCAGATTGACGTAAAAATTTGACTGACGCCTAGTAACGGAGCACCAGTGTGAATATCCAACGAGTTTTTAATCACTGGTGACGCAATGTCTCAGCTGATTCGAGTTATTCGTCAGGAGTGACGAGTAAACAGTTGTACCGTCGCGCATGACTGCGTTTCATCCGTCACTGATGACGCACTCCTCAAACCGGCTGCGAGCGGTTAGAGTGTGACGACACAAGGGACAGCCTGGACGTGACTGTCTCACCTTCCATCCGCCAATGGTGAATCATGTCTCGTACCTGCTGAGAATGTAAGGTCTCATTCTTTTCTACACCACATTTTAGTCTTGAGTGGAAGAATTTAAGTTTTCTTCTGTCAGAGAAGACATAATTACTTATTGTCTATAATTGGAGTACGCACGGTACAGTTCAGCATTTCTTTGGTTAGTGTTTCAAATAAACCTTATACTTGCTGGTAATATTTACCAGATACAACTATTGAATGTTTCATCGGATGGTAGGGAAAAAACCTTTGCCGCCAGCTGAGAGAAGCGGACAAGTGTGACGATTCATCATTCCACTGATTGGTAGACATCTCTCATCTGATTGGGAGTTGTTAGCAAAATTAATTAACTAACAATTACAATTGACATTACTGATACTAACATTGCAGCGCTAATGAATGCTCAGGCCATTGCTCGAGTATGGTGGTGTCGTATAGGACCCACATTTTTGGTATCAAATACAGACGTTGGAGTGGGTGCAAAGGATAGCAGCTAGATTTGTTTGTGTAAATTACTGAAGAACACAATCGATAACCGCAGCTGGGTTGGGAGTAATTGAAGACAGGTGAAGATATTGCTGGGAGTGTATAAGGCGTATGTTAGCGATGAGTTTTGGATGGACATTGGTAGAAGATTTATGAGTAGCACTTTGAAGGGCGGGGATGACTACGACAACATGAGGTGGGAACAGGAATAAATTACCATGGGAAATGCAGAACGATCCACCAGAAACCTCGAAAGAATTTGAAATTAATATTTATGAAGATAAAAGTTGACAGGTTGCGAAATTGTACTGAAAGCATTAAGTTTTAAAAAAAGGAAAATTAGGTGTATAGGAAAATTATCACCTCGACACATTCTCTATCCCAAATAAATTAAATTGAATTAAATACTAAAGTGACTGCAAAGTTCCTTCATCATTATCGGAGACAATCCTTCCCGGTTCTAATAGCATCTATGTCTACAACTCGTGAAGTCCTATTTATTTTTTAAATAAAAATCTCAAATTCAGTTCTCGTAAAACATTGTTACACCAAACGTTTTCAGTATTTACTAATAAATTGATGACTTGTGGCCTTAAACCATTCGTTTGTCAAAAAATGCTGTCCAGTGTTTTCAGTTCTTGTTGAATGCTTGCTGGTGACATTACTGAAAATTAACAGGCTAAATTAAGCTGTGCCGCTCACCGATCTTAATATTGCTTTGAAATAATAGTCTGAATGTGTGCTATATGCTTATTAGTTTACTGCTAGATTTTCTTCACCTGGTGTCTATGTAAATACATCGAACGATGCAGTAATTGTCGCCAGGTGGTAGAATCATTGAACCCTACTTTCATAAGGGGTACGATTAAATTAGCTCGGAAATTCAGGGTAAAGCCAATTATAGGATTTTTTTCTGGCTTTACGCCTTGTTATCGTCGAAATCATGACAGGCGAGAGTGGATTTGGGGGGGGGGGGGGCTAGGAACGTTTATGAATTCGGCCTTGGCCTTTTGAAGGAACAATTCAGGCATTATACTAGAGTGATTTCGAGAAATGATGGAAAATCGAAATCTGGATGACCAGGCAAGGATTCGATCCCACGTACTTCAGGATGCCAAGTCAGAGATCGGTCAATTTATGGTTAAGTCGTTACGTAGAAAGACATATCACATTATTTAACGAATGATAACGACTTTCCACAGTTGATAGCGAATGAATTACGAAAGATACTAAGACGATTTACACATAACTGTTCTGATGAACTCATAGCAGTACAAGGATAGTTGATATCTTTCTTAAGAATCTCAAGATAAAATCAGACAAAAGATGATAGTAAGCAAAAGAAAAAAAAGAAAAAAAAAAAACACGAAGCTGTATGTATGTATGTAGGGTTGTTAGAGCAAATATAGAAAATTCATTAGATAAACATCTACTTTTGGTTAGAAGTGTCAAATAATGATAGATGTGTGATTGGTAATTTATACTGTTATTAATCTGTAACGGGACTATGTCTGTTTCGGCATCACTCAAAAACTATTGAATATATTTTAAAAGCTTGGGGTCCAACTTAAAATCCGAAATCTGTCTTATGACGCTACTTCAACTGGCAGCAGAGCAGGGAATTAAAATCTGTTATGAACTTTATCCTTCTTTATCTATAATCTGATAATTGTTGAAAACCTCTGAATTGATTTTGACGGAGTTTACACAGTTAAAAAACATAAGCTCTGGCATAAAATTTGAGGTATATATCACATTGATTTAATTAACGATGGAGCCGAAATGAAAACAGTAATAAATGTGGTGCTAACGCCATCTACTTTTTTTTTTTTTTTTTTTTTTTTTTTTTAGTAAGTACCGGGTATTCAGTCTCTAAACCCGCAAGATAGACCGAGCGTGGTAGGTGAGCGTGGTAGGTGAGTGGTTTCGAATTCCCGTCCAGCCATCCAGAATTGAGTTTTCCATGGTTTCCCCAAATCACTTCAGGCGAATGCCGGGATGATTCCCTGAAAAAGCGATGGCCGAATTCCCTTCCATTCCTTGTCCCTAGTCCTTTCCCACCTCTAATTACTTCGACGTTTACGAGGCGTAAAGCCAAAAGCAAAAAAATCCGGAAGACATCCTAACACTTAACTTTTAAAAACGATAGATGGTGGTATGTTGCGAAGCCACCGAGTTGGATTCATAACGAACTTATCTATTAAAAAATGATTACCATAATGAGAATTATTGAGAGTAATTAATAAACTTCTGGTATAAAAATAGTAATTAAAAGTGTAAATAAATTCCTCACTGACTACTGTGTCGTCTGAAGACATGATAACTTTTCTTATTTCTTATGGAGTAGCTTTTACAGACATGGTGTTAAATTTTTCTTGGAAGTCTGTATCGACGAAATCCACAATGTGTGTCACTGAGTTATTAGTAGTCAATTTATCGGCAGAAGATTAAAAATGTTTATTAAATGTATCAGCAATTGAAAAATTAGATTCTATTTAATTTTGTTTGACATAAATGGCTTTACTTACCTGCTTCCTTTATTACGATAAAACTTTATTTTGTTTCAGAGTCATGAATCTTTTGTTTGTAGAACATACTTTTAGATTCTTTAATAATCCTTTTCAGTATTTTGCAGTACCACTCGTAATGTGTTTTAACATTAGCATTGTGACTATTCCTAGATGAAATATATAACATTCTTTTACAAATCCATGATCTTCTAATACTCACAGTTAGCCATGGTTTTTGTTCTTTTTCAGAAGCATATCTTTTGGTGGGGAAGCCAGTTGCAAGGTAACTTAATACAATGCTACTAAAATTGTTACATTTTTCATTTATACTCTTACTTTTTACATTGTAAACATGTTGCCAGTTTGTGGTATTAAGGCAGTTTCTAAAATAACTGAGTGATTAATCATTTATTATTCACTGAAGTTTAAAAACATTACTGTTGGCGTTAGTTCCTATGGTTAATAAGTGGGCTTCATGATCCAAAAGTTCATTAATATATGGCTTGATTGTATAACTGAATTTTGAGATAGCTAGAAAAACATTATCTACCGGTAACTATTTTCTTTTTTATCGTACGGCTTTACGCCTCGTCGAGGTCATCAGAGGCGGGAAAGGACTGGGGCAAGGAACAAGAAGGAATTCGGCCATGGTCTTTCGAAGGAAGTATCCCGCCTGGAGTGATTTTGGGAAAATCCGGATGCCCGGACGGAGATTCGAACCGGCGTCCTCCCGAATGCGAGGCCAGAGCGTTAACCGCTCACCCACCACCCTCCGTGAGTAACTTTATACATTATTCTAGTGCGAAAATTAACTTCCTGAATTAGATTGTATGAACTAACTAATGATTCCAACATGACTTAATGGGGTATGTTATTTTTTTTTTTTTAAATATTAAAAATCACCACACAAGATTATTTTTGCTACTTTTCTGCTTAAAAATGATAAAAAGAGTTCAAACTGTTTCAGAAAAAGAACATGGTTTACAGTTCCTATTATGAAATTTTGATTATTTAAATTTAACCTTCCCAGGCAGCAGACGGAATGATGCGAAAGCCATGACCATCAAAAAATCTTTTTTACAGTCTTACGCCTCGTTGACGTCGCTGTCATTAGAGGCGACAAGGCTATACAGCAAGCTTGATACGGAGTCCCAGGCAGCGCCGAGTGGCCTAGTGAGATAACATGCGCAGGTTATGTCAGTGGCTGACAACATTAGCACATACAGATCACATCTTCTGACGATTATTGCAGAATAAGTGGTTGAAACGTTACGTTGCTAAAGCAAAACTCGGCGGTTTACTCACGAAGACTTTTATGTAATTAAACGCCAAGAAAGTCTTCGTTCTCGTTTCATAATTTTAGTTCTTCTTGAATTGAAACAAATATTTTAAATTTATAATACATAAAACAGACATCAAAGGTTACCAGTTGATCATAACCTATGCGAAAGTAAGATCGGCTATTTTCTTTGACTATTGTAATTAGTCCTTTCTAGTCGTAGATGCTTCACACATTTCCAGTACTTTTAATAAAATGTTTTGTGCAAATTGTGAACGTGGCAGAGACCTATCAGTTACGTCTTTCTAAGTTTATCAAATACTCGTTGCAAAACATACCGAGAAGTACTGCTATAAAAACAACACCACAGTCGTTCTAAGAAACAGTGATTTCATCGGAAGAGCATAATAGATTAAAACCGAGAAGGAAGTGCTTATCAGAGTTTGAATATCACTGGGCCTCACGCGCTTACTTGCTTGCTTTGGAGTTAGGGATCATCATTTCGATCGTGGCGGAGATTAAACGGTTTTACTTTATATATAAACGCAACTTAGATCTAGCTTTTTGTGTATTTCAATAAACGAATCATGTTTTCTTTATTACTAACTGATATAAACGTATTATACTGTTAAAATATTCACCATAAGGGACCGTGCACAAACTACGTGGCTCGGTCCAGGAGGGGGAGGGGTTGGCTGGAAGGCTACGCTGGGCTACGTGGGGGGAGGGGGGGGGTTCCGAGCCCGGCCACGTAGCTTTCCTTTCATAACATTTTTCACAGTTAAAATGAGGAACAGAACTCACAACAGCATGTGAATATTTATTTCCCTCAGTTAATAATCTCCGTATGCAGGGGCGGATCCAGGATTTTGGTTTGGGGGGGGGGGCTTGAGCGGACTTTGGTTTGGGGGGGCTTGGCTTGAATGAAATTTGGTTCAGAGAGCTTGCCTTCAGTGGATTTTGGTTTTTTTTGGGGGGGGGGGGGCTTGAGTCGGCCCGGCCCTTAGGGTAGTCTTTATAGCCTTCTCGGGCTTCAAATCCGTAGAGCTAAAAAAAAAAAACTTTTGGGGTGGGGCTTGAACCCCATAGCCCCCCCCCCCCCCCGGATCCGCTTCTTCACGCTCCCTAAAGAGCTGGAGTGTTAAGGATTCGAAGGCTTGTATGTGTGATCTTAAAAGATAGTAGCATATCTTCCAGTGTCATATTACGCAGTTTACTTTCAGCATCAACGTCATATCCTCCACCGTAGATGTTCCTTGGTAATTATGTCACACATTTTATTTCCGTATCAGTTGCAGGACATGATTTACAGCTTGGGTACAGTATTGACTAAAAAAAAATGAATTACCATAGGCACAATTGATGACTTGCATTTTCACACTATGATACAATCATAGACGTTTTATGTAAAGATGTAGCTGATTAATTCATTCAATTCAGTATAGCTCAAGTTAACAGGCTGCGCTGAGGCGCAGCACACTGGGTCAGATCCCCCACCCCGCTTACCAGCCTTCCTGACTGCGGTTTTTAAGGGGGGGGGGGTCAATTCATCGGTTAAGGCCATCCATCAGACCAAACCGGCGACCTTTTTTTTCGCTCTATAACTTGTCGAGTGGAGGGCCCCTACAGCTAGTGGCCGAGCCCCCCATCAGACGGGTACATTTGACCCGCTTACCTCCCCCCCTCCCCTAACGCCGGCCCTGGCCGGGACGGTCCCCAATTTACGCCGCCTAAATTACATTCTGTATTTCATAAACAAAAAAAACTTTTCGGTCAGGTGGCAACATTTCACTTCCCCATTGGTACTCGTATTTAGTACGACATGGCAGTAGGAATGAAATGCTTGGTGTCAGCAAGGGCATGCGACCTTAAAACCATAGCTCCAAATTTGACCTTGCCAATCGTGAGTAAAACACATCGAAGGCAGCGGATTCCAAAGTGTTGGAGCAGCTCAAGTTAACAGTTTCTAATGTTGCACTCCATACATGTTCCAACGAGAAGCTCGTTACATTATGACGGGTTCTAACTGTGAAAAACCCGGAGTTTTTTTACTTAGGTATTATAAGTGTTACGCGAACGGGCAGCTATCAGTTTTCCGACATGAGGTATGCACTGTTGCTTTTTACCTGTTTTACACGATTTTCCTTGTAACTTAGAAAAAACCACTATAGAAAAATGTTTAAAAACTGCGTCATCGGAAAATCCACGTAATTTCGAGCTATAATAAGAAGAAATAATCCTCACAAATCGTGTTAAAATATCTTTCTGAAACTGAAACTAGGGGCTCTATAATCTTTATCAAGTGGGAAGAACTTGAGAAACTCTCTGAAATAACGGGAGAAGTGAAAAACTTAATTTATTTCGTTTTTAAAAGGAGGAGAAATAAATTTGAGATTTCTTGATATTCCAATTTTTTGAAATGCGAGTCTTAATAGGACACGATTCCAAACTTCTCGACAAGCACCACATGAAATGAATTCTATACAATGAGTATTAAAGCTAATGGCTTTATGCCTAGTCGACGCTTATGTCATTGGAGGTGCGAAAAGAAGGAAGGCAAGGAACTAGGAGGAATTTGGCCACGGCCTTTTGAAGGAATCATCCCTACATTTGCGTGATTTACAGAAAACATGGAAAACCGAAATATGGATGGGCGGGAGGAGATTCGAACCCGCGTCCTCCCGCATGCGACGCCAGAGCTTCACTGCTCACTCTCCACACTCGGTATAAAGTGTATTCGTGTTTAGTTGTTAACTTGCTGGAAGCCGTCCTCATTGCTCTTATCTCAACCCAGATTTAGTTGAGAAGATTACTTATTCACAATAGAAGGCTCCTATCTCTGTATTCGTATTGTGCTATCAGAAAGATCTGGCTAGTACTACGGGGTGATGGACTCACGTTTCACGTTCGAAATACAAATACAACAGTTACGATAAACACACACAAAGAATATTTTTAGAAGTTGCGTGGAGATGTGCAGAGAACTACATGACACAGTGGTGTAACCTTTCCCGCACTTGCTTTTGATTGGCCAACTTGAAAACAGTTCCATTCGGACACTATTCTTATCAAGGAGTTGATGCTTATTTCTACGCCTTGTGCAACAGCCGAAAACTGTGTACGTACAGTATGTCTGTTTGGACCAACTAGGGCCACGTTAAGCCTTTGTTTGGTTTGAGTTTTGCTGTGGATGTATACACATCAGTATTACAACTAGGTCCCTTAAGGGGACCTACAGTTTAACATGGTCTTTGTATTTAAACCGTTAGTTATCAGTTATGTGTTTGCTCTAAACTTGTAAGTTATATTGTGAATTGTTCTCTTAAGACAGCAAGAAGAAGTGATATGGAAAAAAAGTGGAATCAGAACCACGGAAGTGTTCTGGCGTACTTCACGTTAAACAGTAATCTGCGCCACAAGTGAAGGGGCATATGAAAATCCCCGCCGAGACAGCAATTCGAACCGGGGACCTTTCGATCTCCAGTCAGATACCTTAACCACTGAGCCACCAAGACGCTCACAGCCGAAATCAATGTAGTGTACCAGCAAACCAATTAAAATTTAAAACTCTCTGGAAGATTCCTGTTTGTTACATCTGAGACTGCAATAATGAAACCATAAGACGGGGTAAAGGCATTGCCGAAGACATAGCAGCAATCGGCAGCGACTCTGTTTATAACTATGGTTACATCACTTCATGTAATATCAAATTAGAGTTTTGTTATGAGAAAAATGTGTTATTTCCTATGTAGAAATTCATTTTATGGTTCAAGGAAATGAACCAAACACAAATCCTTCAATATTTCCTTTTTTTTATAAATTACTAACATCATAGTGGTTCAGTTGATAAAGGAGCCTGACAATATTGGTGGATCCCTGCTTCCAATCCCGGTTTCGGCCAAATTTTTTCGAACTAACCTTCGCCTATGGCAAAGATTTGATTTTTTCATGTGCAGTGCGCTAGAACGCCCCATGGTTTTTACTCCACGTAAAACTGCACTCTCTCTTTACCCGGTGGTTTTCGATTATAGTAGCTACGACAGATGTGGATTACACGGGAAATTGAAAGTCACTATGTGGCTGGACAACCTTTCAGGTTCTCGGCCAATAATGCCATTCGTATTTACTTTACTTACACCAAAAATGTCTCTGAACAAAAGTTTTAAAATGTTTAATTTTCTAAAAAATATTGTCCTAGGAAACTTTTTACTTTAATCGATGATGACGGAGATATTCGCAATTGTTTTCTTGGAAAGCGAAACTGTATCAGGCGACAACTCTAGGTCACTGATCCGCTATAAATAAAACTAGTTGTCTCACAAAAAGAGTAACAGTTGACTGCAGCCCTGACCATCAAGCAAGCTAGCCTGCAAGGAAACATTCTACAGTTGCATGGAAGGAGGAAATTGTGCACTGTATGTTCAATTAACGGAGTGTGAACAATGTCGTTTAGTGGCCATTAGCGAGAAGGGATTTTTAATATCAACATTGGCTAAAAGACTGTGGTTAATGTTTCTGCGTTGATGGTAACAACTTGTTTTTACTTTATTAATTCACGCTTATGAGGGGCCACTGCTGCCATCAAAAAGTTCACGTGATCCATTTCCACTCGCTTGAGGTCGAGAATGAAGTACTATTCGTAGAATGCTTGGTGCACTACCGGGACTTAACTAGTTAAGAGTTCCCGCCCGGTACCTGATCATCGGGCAAGAAAAGTTGAAGGGCACAATTTGTGATTACCAGAACATTACGTAAAAGAAAGAAGTCTATCAGCAGGCAGAAGAAGAATCTGTATCGGGAGGTAGATTAGATGCTAAGTATAGATTACAGGATGTCCCGTTTGGCCTTACTGTATACCAACAGTACGCTGCAATTCACACAACTGTGGTTGACAAAGGTTGCTTTTCTCAAAAATTAATATCTTCTCCATGTACTACAATCCATAACGATCAGAGGGATGAAAGAATACATTTAAGCATCAGTCCAGCTCCTCATTTCCCAGACTTATTCTATCCTATCAGTGTGACTCAAATAAGTTGGCGGGATATTTATTTCGTTGCATTTGCAAATGAAAGAAATATGTGATGATTCCACTCATGTTTTGTACAGTTACAATTAAGTACTTAAAGAACGCAATCTTTCCGACGCCTAAACAGGTTGCCATGTACTTACGGGCATGTTTCTTTTTATTCCTTATGCACATTGCCTTGCAGTTTTAGCAACTCAATTCAGCTACCACTAATAGCAACAAATGAAATGACACCAAGGTCAATCTGATTCTCTAAACAGTCAGCATATGTGGACAGGAATTTGAGAAATTCACAGTGATCAAAGGAACATACAATGTAGCGATTATACTCAAAAAGTTATCAAAATACAAATCGCTGCTGACTACCAAATTCCAGGCGTTGAAACCCACAGCTAGACTAAGTTTAACCACGTGCGCTTTCGAAAAAACATTTGTAGTTTCGTCCTAGTTGAGAAGTCAAGCAATCTCATATTTTATTCCAGAACTAACCAACAGTTTTTTGCCTCTATTACAAATATGCAGAAAATTCAAACGCAAATGTTTTTTCTTGTAATTAGGACACATGCTTGTACGGGTAAGATGAGCGCCGTTGTTTATAAAAGAGAATATGGGATAACTTGGAGAATCTTCACTCAATAGTATTGTCCGAAACGTGTAAATGAAAAGAATAGAATATGAAGGATCCTCAATTAAGAGGAACCACTGCAGAGTCCAGGGATCTTTTTTAAGCGAAGCGAAATAAGGGTTGACCGAACAGGATCTTCAAGTACGATTGTAAGCCGGTTTCTCTCCTAAATGATATTTTTAATGGTTACTCGGAAACCACACAACCTAACAACAATTGTACTGCACAGGATAACGTACCATCAAGAAGGATCCTCATTGTTGATCACAGCTTGGTTTCTCCGTTAAGGACTACCAATGCAGTTTCCAGAACCAATCAAACCGGCAGCAGAAATTATTCCACTATTTGTATAGCGAGACTTCAAACAAAGCCAACATGGCAGTGACAATATGAAACAGGTGCACTAGCAGTCATACACCAGGCCATGAAGAAATGTGCACGAATTTTTAAATACATAAATGGTAATAAATCAACCGAAAATTTGTCTACCAAGGCAAATCCACAAGATTTTCGTTTACACATTTTTCAAGATACCGTGTTTCTCATTAACTAAATGGAAAACTACTTATTGCGTGAGGTTAACTCACCGCGTCGCGTGAAGGAAGCATGCCTCGTCGCCCGACGCTCACCAATGAATGACGACTGCAGCTGCTGCTAGTGTCCGGTTATCACAAGGCATGTGGTGGGAGGGAAGGCCAAGGCGGGAGGCAAGCATTGCCCCATTCACTTACTTCCGTTCCGTCACAAGGCAACAAGTCACATTCGCTCATCGACCTCAAAGTCCAAGGCGCCTATATTAACGTACAGACTTGACCGATTATGACGTTCTTTGCCTTCGACGGAGGGGAGCAGGTAGGGGAGCGACCATGACCTATATTAAGGAACCGCTCCGGTATTCACCAGGAGAAATCTTGGGGAATCATAGAAAGCCGTTACCGAGCGCGATGGGTGAGCGGTAACGTTCTGGCCTCGCATTCAGGAGGACGCGAGTTCGAATTCCCTTTCGGTCATCCAGATTTCGCTTTTACATGGTCCTAAAATCTCTCCAGACGATTGCCGGGGTGGTTCCTTCATAAGGCCATGGGCGCATTTCTTCCCGTTCCTTGCCTCCGCCTCTAATCATCGACGAGGCATAAAGCCATTGACAAAAAAAAAAAATCTGTTATCTACGAGACCAGGACCGCTCAATAAAGACACTTATTTCTGTGTTCGTTAATAGGATCTGAAGTTTTTGCTAGATATACGACAAAGCTGTAACTTTTTTTTGTAGACAACATTTTTTTTTTTTTTTTTTTTTTTAACAGTTTAACGTCCCTTTTTAACAACGTGGTCTTTAGAGACGGGAAAGGATGGGGGCAAGGAATGGGAAGGAATTCGGCCATGGCCTTTTGAAGGAAGCATCCCGGCATTCACCTGGAGTGATTTGGGGAAACCATGGAAAACCCAAATCTGGATGCCCGGACGGGGATTCGAACCGCCGTCCTCCCGAATGCGAGGCCAGAACGCTATCCGTTACACCACCACGCTCGGTTTGTAGACAACAGGGGATTTGAACGGGTGTAATTCCATAATGTAGCAGTTTTGTCGAACGCCTGAAAGCGCCGTCGCACTCAATTAGATAAAGTGTGACCAGCCCGAGTTAAATGCCGCCACCGACTGCGTAGTAGCTTGCCCTGATTATAGTTTCAACAGTATCTAACAGATTACGTTCTTCGCGGGAATACTTCTGTAATTTCAGCTTCAGATACTTGTCGCTAAAACCAATAGTGAAGTAACCTTGGGAAGAATTTGAAAGCTTATTACTGATCAAGACAGATGAAGATACTCATCCACTGTCAGTGATAAATCCAAGTATTTAAGGTTTTTAAGGGACATTTTTTATTTTTTAAAAAAAGGAGGAGCTTCTCAATTCATCTGTATTTTTTTTTGTGTGTGTTCAGCGATATCTTCGCCAATTTTGAACCGATTTTAATGAAATTTTTTTAGTAGATAGGGTATACCTCCAAAGTGGTCCCATATGAATTTCATTGAGAAACCACCCCTTCTACTCCCTAACACCCCTTAATTTTTTATACAAAAACACATGTTTTATGCGATTTCGATGGAAATTTGGACATGTATAGTCAAAAAATAAAGAGAAAATTACTGTCAACTCTTTGTTTGGAAAACCTGAACCCCTCTCCCCCTATCCACCCCCTTAATTTTTGTCAATGTTTCTTATACAAAGCTACAGTCGACACTATTTAACTGATCTCCACTAAAGTTGGCAAATACATGTAATTTTTCATGGAGAAGGTTTCTGACAAAAAAATAAAAACAACCCCACTCCCCCTTTACACCCCTTAATTTTTTAAAACCTTACATTTCGTATCTAATTTTGATTCAACTTTGCACAAGTATACTTTAAAATAAAGAGAAAAATCCTGTCAACATTTAGCCTACCAAAGCTCAACCCCTCTCCCTCCTTCCACCCCCTTAATTTTTGTCAATGTTCTTTATAAAAAAGCCTCAGTTGACACCATTTGACCGATTACCATGAAAGTTGGTGGTAATATGTATTTTTTCACGAAGATGGTTTCTGACCAAACAAACCCAAAAAACCACCCCTTCTCCCCATTAAAACGCTTAATTTTTATACAAACCCACAGTTTTTATCCGGTTTAGATAGAACTTAGCTCATTTTTACTATAAAACAAAGAGAAAACTAATGTTTTTGGTTTGCAAAAACTGAATCCCTCTCCCCGTTTCCACCCCCTTGATTTTTGTCAGCTATCTTTTTTTTAAAAGCTACAGTCGACACCATTTAACCGAGTTTACGAAAGTTGGTACATACATGTATTTTTTTATGGAGAAGATTTCTGACGAAAAAAATCCAAAAACTACCCTAGCTCCTATTTTACACCTCTTAATTTTTGTACACACCTACATTTTAATTCGATTTTGGTGGAACTTCGCATGCATATACTTTAAATCAAAGAGAAAAAGAAAAATAGTGTCCACATTACTATCACAAAAACGCAAACCCTATCCCCCTTTCCACCCTTCTAATTACTGTCAATGTTCTTTTTATAAAGCTACAGTTTCTATCTGATTTTGAAGGATGTATGTACATGTATACTTCAAAACAAACAGAAAAATACTGTCTACATTTGTTTTAGAAAAGCAAAACCCCTCTCCCCCTTTCCATCCCCGTAATCTACACAAAGCTACAGTTTCTATCCGATTCTGAAGGAAATCTGCACACGTATACTTTAAAATATACAGAACAATTGTGTTTAAATTTGGTTGCAGAAGCCCAACCCCTCTTCCCTTCTACCCCCACCCCTCCTAATTTCCAATGTTCTCTATAGATACCCACAGTTTTTATCAGATTTCGATGGAACACTGCACATGTATACTTTAAAACAAAGAGAAAAATACTATCCACACTAGCTTTACAAAAACCAAACTACTCTTCGCCTCTACACCCCTTTGTATACATACCCCTTTGTATACATACCTACAGTTTTTATTTGATATCAATAGAAATTTACACACGTACACTTTAAATCAATCAGAAAAGACCGTCTATATTTGGTATACAAAAGCCCAATCCCTTTTCTCCTTTACCCCCACCCCTTTTAATTTCTTACGTTCTTCACAAAAATCCAGTTTTAAATCCCGTTAAAATCAATTAAGCTATTTTTAAGTCATAGCAGAATATTCATAAAATAAATGCGTCCTCAGATCAGTGGCGTAGCTAGGTCAACAAGGGCCCCGGTGCAAAAAAATTATTTTTGGCCCTCAGGCCAAACGGGCGACCTTTTTCTTGCTTTGTGTGCTGGTAGGGGCCCCTTGAACTGAGAATGGGGGCTCTTGAATTGTTCTTTAGGGGCCCCTGAGCAGTGGTTGGGGCCCCCCCTGAGCAGCGAGGGCCCTTAGTGAGGGGCTACTGTGTTCTCAGGGGCCCCTTAGACGACGGTAGAGCTAAAAAAAAAAAAAAAAAAAAGGTCGCCAGTTTGCCGTGAAGGCTCGTGGGCCCTCTAAACTGCGCTTGAGGGCCCCTAGAGGTGCGCTTAGGGGCCCCTTGAGGTATGCTTGGGGGCCCCCTGAGCGTGAGGGCCCCGGTGCACTGCACCGCCTAGCCCCATAGTAGCTACGCCCCTGCCTCAGATATCAACTTGGACCCCAAACTTTCACGTTGCCAAAACCAATTTTAAATCTATGTTTTCTGTGCGATGCCGAAACAAACAGGTATATACCTGAGACAGATTTGTGTATGTGGTATGTATTAATGCCCAGATGTTACATTGTCGATTATCGAGCGGAAGCTTAAACTGATGTTATGATCAGGTCGAAACGCAGCCTGGACCGACTCCAAAAATAACTGAAGGGTGGTGACGGAGAAATTTCCGGAGCGGACGAAACCGCCAAGTGTGTAACCGGCCTAAAGCGGCCTATAGACGGTCAAATTGTTTGTCAAACTTTACGTGTTGTCAAATTATTTGAGAGTCTGCGGCATTGTTTGATGCGTTTGTCAAACAATCGACGCGTTTGACGTGCTTGATGGAAATTTTGATTGACGGCGTGTTTGTCAAATAAGTGTGAAGGTGTGCGGTGGTGTTTGTCAAACATTCTTTTCATTTATCGCCTAGTGACCATGGTGAACGCATCGCCGTTAGCCAAGTGACAACAGCAGGAATGAATTGGCTGAGTGGACATAATTTATCAGACGAAGGATTCCTTTTCCAGTTCATGTTCATATATCGCGATTTGACGGTGCTACGAAAATAAAATCTATAGAATCGAATAACTTCAATATTTAGCCAAATTTATCAAAAACGTTGAAAGAATTTAAAGTTAAAATTTGTAGAGGGCAAATGTAGAAGGCGTGCAGAAAAGCGGAAGATGGATGTTTAGGGAAATTGTCACCGGAGCGTGGGCTCCATTGCAATTTTATTAAATATTAGCATCTGCTTTGGCTAATTTCTCCAAGAACCCTGTATAATAGTCTCCATCTCTTCCTTGTCTTCTTCTCCATGTCGGATGTAATTTTTTTTTCGTTAATAAGTAAATTGTGTAAATGACAACACGTTATAACTTCTTGCTTTTGTTAGAGATCATTACGTGGATTTCTAAAAAAAACCTTAAAATTACATGCGAGAATGCCAAATACTTTTTCAAGATCATTAAAAATTCTTCTGTTATCATTTAACACTTGTTTATTGCAAGGTTTCATAAAACTTGGTAGCAGTTGGAAAGCTTCATCTCCTACAAATACGGAGGACTTTTTTTTAAAAAAAAAAAAAAAAAAAAAAAAAAAAAATAGTATTCGGCAATTCATCTGGATCTGGAATCTGCAACTGATTATTTACAAACAAATTACAAAATGTTGTATTTTTAATCAATCCTCCATCTGACGCTCTGAAATTTGGACCGACATCAACCGTAAGAAATTCATACTTTGCACTGGCTATAATCATTCAAACGTTTTATGTTCCGTGAGCAGGAATTTATTGTAATCATCTGGTTGTGCGATATTTCTCGTAATAATTTTTCATGTGTATATCTCTCTCCTAATATTAATAATTCTCTAAACCAACATCTACTTTTCTTTTTCTTGACACACAGTGCTAGAGTCAACGCTAAAAATGCGTTGTCTTTATTCCTCATTGCGCCACACGTCACGTTCCGACAATGCAACAATCGAAACTAAAGGCAAGTTTGACAAATTTGTTTGATCTCAGGTTTGAGCGTTTGCGCTGTTGTTTGATGAAAACGTGATGTATGACCAACAAATTTGTCAAATAAATTTGATCGTCTACAGGCACCTTAAGGCCGGTTACACACTGTGTAACAGCCCTAATACCTGAATTTTGAATAGCATTGTACTGTATGAGGTATTTGTAGTGAGCTAATGTATGGATGAAAGTGATTTGATATGTTTGTTTTGTAATTTCTTGTAAATCAGTGTATATAGACTTTGTTCTAGGTAAGAAAATTATTCAAAGGCCATTTAATATGTTTAAGAACCGAATGATGCAAGAGAATTTCTTAAATGTTTGTAATTCCATGTATTAATGTAAATTACGATGTCTACAGGACAATTTTCTACCGTTTGAAAGGATTTCTGTAAATAATTTTGTATTTAAGTATCTATAATTACCATTTCTGATCATTTTGTAATGTTGTTAATTAATTTTGTATTAATTCCGATTGTTTTTAATATGTTAGATTGTTTGAGTGATTGTTAATGATCGAGAAATATCGGGCGGATGCCTTTGAAGAATTCTCGTAATTTCGATAAAGACTATATAAACAGATCGCCTGGACAGAGACATTCATTCATGCATTCAGTTAGTAAGTCAGTTTAGTTGACAGTATTCAGTGTTACAGAGAGTTTCAATCATTCAGTTGAGTTTGCAACTGTGCATCTCTGTATTGTACCTATACTAGTGAATATCGCTGACTTGTTGATTTGATCACAATAAAACAGACATCTTCAAACATAACCTGTTTGGTGGATTTTTTATTTAATTAATGCAGTTCTTAAACCACCACAAAGAACCCTAACATGGCGACTGTTGACAGGACGAGAAGTTCTTAAACATCTGTGGGATGTTTATCTTCTAAAAAGAATTTGCAGAAAATTGCGACGAATTATCGGCGATAAGCGAACATAACCTGCGAGAAAATTTCGACTGGCTACGACACGTAGAGGTTATACAGGCGACACGGATTTGACGGCAAGCGGATCTTCTTCGGCCTAAGGCGGAGATTTTCCGTCGGGAATCGGCTGTAATCTTCCGACGACGAGTGGATTTTCTTCGGCCTCAAAATCGTCTTCCTACAGTGAATTGTGAAAAGTGTGGTTAAGTGTTTGAAGTCAGTGTGGTGTTTAAAGGTTAAATAAGTGCTTCTAAGTGAAATTTAATGTGATACAAAATTGAGGAAGAACTGTAAGTACTGCATTGAATATTCAAGTGATTTCTTTTGCATGTTATTGTGTGGCATATTGGAAAGATTTTAATTTTTCTTAATTTTGGTTTTTATGTTGATTTTGCTAATTACTAAAAATGGCTGATAGTCAGAACCTGCAAGCTTTTCTAGAGTCTTTTGCAGCCAAATTTGATGCAAAATTTTCTGAATTCGATAGCAAATTTTCTGAATTCGATAGCAAATTTTCTGAATTTAGAAATGATTTAAAGAGTGATAATGATAGCAAATTTTCTGAATTTAAAAATGAGTTAAATCTCGATAGGAAATTCTCTGAAATGAATAGTAAGTTTTCTGAGTTCAAAAAGGTTTTGGATTTGGAGAACAAATTCTCTGAGTTGGCTGATTGTTTTGATAAGAAAATCAGTATGCAATTTCAAGGTTTTAGTTCTAAATTTAAGGAGGATGTCAATAATTTAAATTCGAAACTGGAACAAGCTGTTGTAGAGTGTCAGGAGAATTTTGTAAAGGTTAACCAAATTTGTAGAGACACTAAAGATGCATGTGTTGATTTAATTAATGAAGTAGACTGTAAATATAGCAAGGAGATGAAGGGAGTCCGAGAATAATGTAATATGATGAAGGAGGAATATGTGAGTTTGTTCGAAACCAGTGACAGTAAATCTGCTCAAAGGGTCAACGAGTTGAGACAAGAGGTGGGATTAAATATTAATACAATGGTGCAGGGATTAGAAAGCAATGTAAATCAGTTAGAGAAAAGGGTTACTGGGTTGCAGATACAGTTAAGTCAAGCTCCCACACTAGGTAACACAATTGTTAGTGCTGACATTAAGGACGAATTTGAATTCTATGATGATAGTGGGAGGCTTCACCCTATTTAATTTATAGATAATTTTGAAAGATCAGACTATTTTAATTTGTTACCCGACAATAAGAAAATTGCACTTGTGGGTAAACATCTAATGTCTTATGCTAGGACATGGGGTGATAGACAAGCTAGGGAAGTGACTGACTACAAGCTGTTTAAAGAAAACTTTTTGAAACATTTTTGGTCGACAAGCAGGAAGATTCAGGAAAAGAGGGAGTTAATGACTGGTAGGCCTTATAAACCTGGTAGGGAAACTCAACATGACTTTTTTCATAAATGTTGGATCCGTTGTAAGTATTTAGACCATCCTTATGGAGAGGAGGAATTCATTGATTTGATAGGAGCTAGGCTACCTCAGCAAACAAGAAATTTAATTGCCACTTTGGATGTAGTAAATGTGGATAGAGTTTCTGAATTGTTGAGACGCTTGAATGCCCAGGAGTCGTTCAATGAACAACATTACCACCATCAACACCATAGGAGGGGCAGCAGGAGTCCTCCTAGAAGGGGTAATGGGTCAAGGGATGGTAGATCTAGGGGATGGGTTCGTGATAATTACACAAGGAGGAATGATAATGGGGATGAGAGAACAGAACTCTCAATCTGAAAGGGAAAGGCAGCATGGGGGAGTATTGTTTAGAAGGACTAGTGAAGATGAAGATGGTTGGAAGTTATGGCTTCCAGAAAGTTTGGTTGAAAAAATTGTTTGGCATCACCACTATAGTTATGGGCATTATGTAAATTACGATGTCTACAGGACAATTTTCTACCGTTTGAAAGGATTTCTGTAAATAATTTTGTATTTAAGTATCTATAATTACCATTTCTGATCATTTTGTAATGTTGTTAATTAATTTTGTATTAATTCCGATTGTTTTTAATATGTTAGATTGTTTGAGTGATTGTTAATGATCGAGAAATATCGGGCGGATGCCTTTGAAGAATTCTCGTAATTTCGATAAAGACTATATAAACAGATCGCCTGGACAGAGACATTCATTCATGCATTCAGTTAGTAAGTCAGTTTAGTTGACAGTATTCAGTGTTACAGAGAGTTTCAATCATTCAGTTGAGTTTGCAACTGTGCATCTCTGTATTGTACCTATACTAGTGAATGTCGCTGACTTGTTGATTTGATCACAATAAAACAGACATCTTCAAACATAACCTGTTTGGTGGATTTTTTATTTAATTAAATCAGCAACTTAAACCACCAACAGAACCCTAACAACTGGGCGGTTTTTCCCGTAGCGGAGACTTGACCGCTGCCGCCTATAGAATTTGAGGTGTTTACACATTCAGCGGTAGAACGTCCGTTGCTATTTCAGCGGTAATACCTCCGCAGCTATGAAGAGCTGGTAAAATTTGACGTGGTCGGGCGTCAGTACCTTGCTTTTGATGACTCGAGTTTCATTTTGTGAGATTAGAAGTTAATTTAGTTAATTTGGTGTTTACTACTTCGTAGTTCGGTTTTAAAATTGTTATTTTGATGGTTCAGTCGCCATAGAAATAGGAAAAGGAGAAAAGAATATTTGAGGAACGACGACACCAAGTTGTTCAGTAATTTTGGGATGTTTATTTCGACAATTGCTTGTGAAACTAAAGTACGGCATTTAAAGGAGAAATACCCATTTTTTTTTTTTTTTTTTTTTTTTTTTGTAACTGCTTTACGTCTCTTTTTAACATCGAGGACTTTAGAGGCGAGAACGCTAACCGTTACACCGCCCCGCTCGGTAAATACCCAGTTGATGAATGGTATTTAACGTGTGGAAATGCTGGCAATCACCTTGAAGTAAGCAGATTTCTCATGGAACTACTATATATAAACATTTAATTTTATATAATTCCAATCCCCTATATTTGTTTTATGTTAATTAGGGTGAAAAATCCTTTAGATGAATACGAATAGGTGTACAAGAAAAGTTTGAAAAATACACTATTCCATATAATGGCTAATACTTACATTTATTTATAACTGATACATATACTTCACTGTGTAATAGACTCATCACTGTTAAGTTTAATCTACACTGCTTTTATTCTTGCAAGTACAATCGATTAGTTAAACATTTTTTGCTTAAGTTGTAATATGTTGAGTGTTTTAAAAATTATTACTCTACAAAGAAAACGGAAGTAAATGGAGAAGATGATGCCGAATTTACTAAACAGCTTGTCTCACTGTATTCGTCAATGCTGTGTTAAAAAAAAATAAAAAAGATCTCACAATGTCGAGCGACAGAATTTCGATTGTTGAAAGTGTTCCTTGACAAATGTCTAAGATATAATGATACAGTTATATACTATTAAACATTGTAACGTTCTGACCTCATTACCTGATTTAAAATTATAATTAATTTTATTATTTTATTTTATTATCATGAAAGGTAGAACTTGCTTGAATACTTTATATGAGAAATCACAAATGGTTTTATTTCAAGTACTCACATCACATATATAACAAAATTAGTTAAAATTAATCAGTTGTCCTTTTGCGGGCGCCAGGGTATTTTATATAAAATACACAAAATTAAATAGTAAACAAATTCAACATTTTGACTGTTCACTTCTGAAAGAAATATTTGCTCCGGGCTATGAGAGTTTTTATCTGCAGGGTCGTAGCTGGGCAATGCTATGAACTTGAAAGTCTAGCTAGCACAGTGTCCTTCATTGGCGATGTATAATTACCGAATGTACATATCTGCCGCCACACATTCGATGACGGTCTTCTCTGCTATGGACCAGTGTAGCACAGTTCCTCAGATGTCGTCCTTTGCCTGAGCTCATCTGCTCAAACAAAATAGCAGGTGTCCGGATCCAGGCAGCAGCAACAGTCCCACTCACGAATAGACAGTCCAGAAATCACATCGTCGGAACGTGCTGGCCGGCCGGCATCGAATATTCCTTCACTCGTTCGTCGTGCCACATGCAAAACAGAAAACTTTCGCCGATCACCCTGTTTGTCTACCTGGCACGCACAAATCTCCCCTCCATTAGGCACACACTATTCTCCCCTCGCTAATTCTAGGAACCGGCCTGCTGGCATTCCTCAGATCTGCCGCTCCACACTTGTACACTGCGCCCAAATGCCCACTAAAATATTCCACATTTTAAATAATAAATATATAGTTTATTAATGTAACTAGCGGTCACAAGACGCGTTCGTTACAACATCAAAATCTTTCTATAAAATGTGATTCAATATTTTTCAAGTTCTAGTTGAATTGTAAAAATTTATGTAAATACGTGATCAATAGTTTACTATTCAAAGCATTTTTCCTAATTTTCCATTTCGTCAAAATCATTCCACTTTCAAGTCACACTTCATTCCAAACGTTCCTGGTAGCGTCCCGATCTTTAAAAGAAACCATTGTTTTACCTCCTAAAACTGATCTAGCTTCCACTAACGATATGAGAAGATCATTATCTATCACCACTTAACTCATATTACGATTTTTAAATTGAAAAAATGATAACTTTACACAGACTAAAAAACGCACAAGCGGTTAGAATCCGCCTAGTGTGCAAGCGCCCATCTAGCCACATAAACCACTGTCTGGACTTGAGTGGTCAAACAACCGTCGAATGTAGTGGCAGCGCGCGGCCGTATACCTGCCGTCTACGGCAGCGCTACCGCGGGTTTTCCCCTCCGCCCAGTGTGTAAGCTCCCATTTGATCCCTTGCGCCACTACCTGAACGACGGCGACGGAGAAATTTCCGGAGCGGACGAAACCTCCCAGTGTGTAACCGCCTAACACTCCTCGATGCAGCAACTTGTTCAGAATTCAGAGTTACGCCACATATCCGGTAGAAAGATTACTTGCCTACAGGAGACACCATACAAAGACCGCGGTGGGAGAATATACATATTCACGTGCAGCCTGTCAAACATAGCCCTTCCACTAAACTTGTTCAGAATTCAGAGTTACGCCACATATCCGGTAGAAAGATTACTTGCCTACAGGAGACACCTTACAAAGACCGCGGTGGGAGAATATACATATTCACGTTCAGCCTGTCAAACATAGCCCTCCCACTATTTGATTGGGCCTTACACCTTATCGAGTACAAGGTTATTAGATCAAGAAGAGAATTTTGGACAAGGGACTGAGCCTGGTGGGTGAGAAGTGGTATTCAGAAGAACGTGGGTTCGTACCCCTGCTCAGCCATTCTGATCTCGGGTTTGCCTAGCTTCCCGAAATCACTCTAGTTGAATACCGGGATGGTTCCTTCAAAAGGCCACGGCGAATTCCTTCCCGATACTTTCCCCCAATCCTCTCCAGGCTCCACAGACGTGGACGAGGCGAGGCGTAAAGCTACAAGGAAAAAAAAGGCCACGGGGATTCTGAAGGAAATAGATCATGGGGTTATTGAATTTATTTTTATTTATTTTTGCTTAGGTTTTGTAGGCTAGTCGACGTTGGGGGTCATTAGAGCCGATTACGGAAACTATTGAAAACCGATTATTTCTGGCCGGAATGGGGATCGATACTGGTTTCTCCCGAATGTTAGGTTACAACTCTATTTTTCCCTCTTAGGTGTCGTTTTATAATTTTGTTGATGTAGAGTATTATTACGGTTTCCTTCCCAATTTTTTCGCGTACTCTCAATAAAGCATGTAAAATACAGATCAGTGAACGAAGCTGTTCTTTCCGTGAATCATTTATTTTCATTTTCTCATATATATTGTAATGTTCCGAATGGAAAACGTATGTGCGTGTTTCTTTTCTCCTCGTGTGTGGGGGTCCCAGAGGAGGTTCTGCTTGTGTTTGGAGGACGCCAGCCCTTGAGTGTTGCCATTAGATGTGACGGATGGCAGAAAACAGTCCCGTGACAGGACCACAGCTCAAGAGCAGCCTGGACTGTTTCGGTAAACAAATATAATAAAAAGTAAATCTGTATCCAAGAACGAAGGTCAGTGGAAGCCAGGGAGTACAGCCAATAGGAAAAAATTGTATTTTTACTATGAAAAAAGGGCGGTTTTGTTGCATGTCCCGAGCCAACCAGCAAGAAGAGGTTCCCCCCAAATACATTGGCAGACGTCATGAAGAGGGGGCGGAAAGCGACGCTTCGTCCGGCAGCAGGGAAGAGAGAGGGACTTGTTGGCTACCTACCGAGGGTGGCAGGTCGACCGCCCAGCTGACCACGGGGAGAGAGAGCAAGGAGATAGCCGGCCGTGATGGAGAGCTGGTCAATCCACCGACTGCACAACTTAGATTCGCCTGCACGGTGTGGCGGTTTATGCCTGGGGAGGTAAGGGTGAAAACCTTTTACTTCTTTTTACAATTAAAAGAAACCTTAGGCTGCTAATTTATTGGGTACTCATAATGGCGTACAGGCGAGCCTTATTTATCGTTAACATTGACACATTGAAATATGATAAAAAGAACTATGCAAAGCCTCTTCTTACAATTGCCAACACATATTAACAAATAAACAAAGCATTAAAACACAACCACCTTTAAATTAACCTTGAAACAAACTCCCAATGTTAATTTGCAAGCAAGAAAGCTACACACTTGATTTGTTTAAATGAAAGTTCCCTTCACATTGATCGGGAACCATAAATCAAACACAGTATTGACAATTAACTGTATTCGATCTCAAATGCCGGGCGCCAGGATAATTTATATTATCCACCAAGTGTGGCTTTAGGAAAGTCTGCCCCAGCTAGCTCAATATTTGGGGGGTGCGAGAACTCCTAATCATTCAGTGGTCGTTACAGGGCTGTACTCAATGACCGAATAAAAGTACCACACTGCACTTGTAGGATGATTACCGTGACGGCGATGTATTTCCCGCGACGGCGGAATTACTATAGCCCCTTGGCTATAGCGGACAATGCACCACGTCCGTGCAAGCGTAATGGATGCGTGCACAGTGACCTCACTGTACAAGGCACGCTTATTGACCCTCAGGTGCGAAGCCAAGAGCGATCTCCAGCTTCGGAAGATCCGCTCCTTCTCGTCTGAAGGCTCGGAGCCAAGTCCTCTCAGCGTCCGCCGGAAAAAGCCTCCTCTCGTCACTCGTGGTGTACATAGAAAAAAATACACCATCATTACAAAATGCAAAGGAAAGTCTCTCACGATTGGTTCTGCCATTTTTAAGCTCCTCCCTTCGGATGTCACGATAGGCGAACCTTGTCTTTCTCGGTTCGGGTGAATTCGGGATAGCCTCAGACATTATCGTCACCTGTGACCTCCAAAACTCCCCGTTCGTAAACCTTGGGCTTGGGTTGTTTGTTCACCTCAGTTTACCGTTTCACCGGAGCCAAGGGATTATACGCTTGACCAACTGCGTGAGAAGGGTAGCTGGTGTCCATTGTCCCTGGCCACCGCCAGGCTGTCGCGACCTTCTGGCGCGTCTAGCACAGGTGCCACAAACACACTGACAATTCTCTCCGATGATTCCTCTCTATTCTTTTTATATATAAAAATATGCAAAATAATATATATAAAAATGTACGGAATGACCCATATTTGGTCATTCTGCTACAACGGTAATCACCATTCAGAAAAAGGAACTTTTGCATCATCATCGTTATACCCTAGATATCGCCCCGAGACAGACTCTCTTGCTCCACAGAAAAAGTGATGTAAAATAGGAAAATTTAATCTTTGTAAAATTTTGTCAAATACAGAAGTAAATAGTAAAGCCAGATTGTGAATATTGTTTTCACTAGATCCCATCCAGTCTTGTAATGTGTCATTTTGCTTGGTTAATTCAATAATTCATGTTTCAATAATAATACATTGAGATTTGGATGTCGCTTCCCTCAGAATAGGGTACACTCCAATCTCTGGCGCCTACCTGATTTTTTTTTATACTTAATGTTGTTTGGAAATGAATGACAGGTAGCAAACGGCCACAGTGAGTTCGAGAAGTCGCTTTCCTAACATAGGGAACACTTCAATATATATATATATATATATATATATATATATATATATATATATATATATATATATATATATATTATTGACAATTGGCCTGGTGGCCATACAGTCAAGGTACATTATACACATACATTTACATACACCCAATACACACACATATAAGTCACAGTTCATGTTACAAGTTCACTTCATAGTTTTCGGATTTTGTAACAGAAACAGTAATTTACATAACATTAAAGGCATAAATATAAACATTAAGAACGTAAAATTATAACAGCTTTACATAAAAAGTTAAAAAAACATTACAAAAGCATTAAGGCAGAGATTTAACAGTAAAATTATGATAATCCAGTAGTTTGTATACATGTAAAAATTAAAATTGTTATAAAGCATTTCATTAAAATTTTAACAATAAAACATTTATCGTCTGGTCCTCTGTAAGCAATAACTGTTTACAATATAAGTTATATTTCTGTGTTGTTTCTTGTTATGAAGTGCACTATCCTCTGGTATACTGAGACATTCCCTAGAGAAAGGAAGTGGCCTACGTTAACTGGGTAACTAATTTCCCATTGTTTTAGGTCTTCTCAGAAAGCGTGTATGTATTCTTTGTATTTCTTGCATCCGAAAAATAGTTGGTTTGTACCGGCCCCGGACTCACCGTCACACTGCCAGTATGGAATTTGCTAAATGTATTTTGTACAAGTGGCTTCCGAATTTTAACCTCGATATTATAGTGACAGCCTTTTTTGAGGCATTTTTTTTAAAACCACTGTGTTGTCGGCATTTGCGGTTGTATCCGCCTATAGTCTCTTCCCTTGTGTTGTTCAGTGGGTTACCACATATCATTCCAGGCCTCAGTTGTTTTGTGGTGAATTAATGAAATTAAGTCACTTCCTATTAGAAGTTCCACTGGGTTTTCCTGTTTTTGCAGCTAATTTCGCTAGAGAATCCATTCTATCGTTGGCAGGAAGCCCGACATGTGCCTTAATCGAGGTAAAGAAGATCTTCCTTCCTTGTTCATTTCTGGTAACCATCAACTCCAATATGCCGTATATAAGTGGTGTCCTGCCTCTATCTTTGATTCCACCGCCCAGCTTTTGGAGTGACGATTTGCAGTCTGTGAGAACTACAGTATTCGGAATGCGCATTTCTAGCACGTATTCCAGGGCTTTAATGATCGCAAACAGCTCAGCTGTCAAAGAGGATGTTTCCGCTCGAAGCTTAAACAGCCTTTCCACTGCGTGAGTGCTATAAAAAAAAGGCGCCCCTTTGTGGATATGTGTGGCTCGTTCAGATAATCACTTAGAAAATTATTGTTATTAAAGGCGTTATCTGTGTATTTCCAGTTTTTTGTGATCTCGCGCCCAATCATAATGGTTTCATATCCAACATCATAACATGGCAATCTTGTGAGAGAGATCACTCGTGACTGATATTCACTAAGGTCGGTTCCCATTAGTCCAGTATATGGTGGCTGGTGTTGCAGCGCGCAAGGTACGTATTTTACTGCAAGCGCATTTCTGGTTTCCTGAAACTGTTTAATTATAAACTTTTTACTGAGATATTGGCACCTCAGTGCGTGTGGCATTTCCATGGATTCGACCAGCAGAGCATAGGTTGGAGTTGACAGAAATGCCGCTAAGCAAAGTCGAAGAGCCCGGTACTGACATTTATCCAGGCAGTTCATTAGATGATTGGATGCGGAGCCATTAAGTACAAAGCCATAATCAAAGTGGGGTCACACCATGGCTTTGTAAAGGGCTATTGAGATTTTGGAATCCGCCCGCCCCCCCCCCCTCCCACAAGCGACACTAGTGGCTCGGAGTACAGTTATTGCTTTCTCACATTTTCCAGATATTTCAGATACCCATCGCGTCGATCATAGCTTGTTATCTAAGTATGATCCTAGGTATCTGACATATTTCATAAATGGTAATGTATATGGACCAAGTCTTATGTCTTCAGCTGCCGGTGTAGGATAAAGGTTTTTGGTGATACCTGAAATTCCTTGTCCTTTAGATAAGTCTTGAATTTAGTTAGTGTCTGGCTAAGGCAGAGGTAGGTGTCCTAAAGATTTCTGGAGGTTTTGTAGACGCAGTGGTCATCCGCATATTGTATAAATCGAGTATCTGGTGACAGTGTTGTACCGATATCACTACAGTATATGATGAACAAGAGTGGTGAAAGGTTCGAACCTTGTGGGAAGCCAAAATTTGTGCGACGGGGGCCAATTATACCAGTTCGTGTCGTAATTACCAGGACTCTATTCTACAGAATGTTCCAAAGGTTTAGTATAAATGTTTCCGGCAAATTCATTAAAGAGTTTTTGTATAGAATTTCTGGGACTTCGTTGCCATGTGCTCCAGTCAGATCTGTAAACACACAGGTTGTGAAATACACTCCTTGAAATTGAAATAAGAACACCGTGAATTTATTGTCCCAGGAATGGGAAACTTTATATACACATTCCTGGGGTCAGATACAACACATGATCACACAGACAGAACCATAGGCACATAGACACAGGCAACAGAGCAAGCACAATGTCGGCACTAGTACCGTGTATATCCTCCTTTCGCAGCAATGCAGGCTGCAATTCTCCCATGGAGACGATCGTAGACGTGCTGGATGTAGTCCTGTGGAACGGCATGCCAAGCCATTTCCACCTGGCGCCTCAGCTGGACCAGCGTTCGTGCTGGACGTGCAGACCACGTGAGACGACGTTTCATCCAGTCCCAAACATGCTCAATGGGGGACAGATCCGGAGATCTCGCTGGCCAGGGTAGTTGACTTACACCTTCTAGAGCACGTTGGGTGGCACGGGATACATGTGGACGTGCATTGTCCTGTTGGAACAGCATGTTCCCTTGCCGGTCTAGGAATGGTAGAACGATGGGTTCGATGACGGTTTGAATGTACCGTGCACTGTTCAGTGTCCCCTCGACGATCACCAGAGGTGTACGGCCAGTGTAGGAGATCGCTCCCCACACCATGATGAAGGGTGTTGGCCCTGTGTGCCTCGGTCGTATGCAGTCCTGATTGTGGCGCTCACCTGCATGGCGCCAAACACGCATACGACCATCATTGGCACCAAGGCAGAAGCGACTCTCATCACTGAAGACGACACGTCTCCATTCGTCCCTCCATACACGCCTGTCACGACACCACTGGAGGCGGGCTGCACGATGTTGGGGCGTGAGCGGAAGACGACCTAACGGTGAGCGGAAGCGTAGCCCAGCTTCATGGAGACGGTTGCGAATGGTCCTCTCTGATACCCCAGGAGCAACAGTGTCCCTAATTTGCCGGGAAGTGGCGGTGCGGTCCCCTACGGCACTGCGTAGGATGCGACGGTCTTGACGTGCGCCCGTGCGTCGCTGCTGTCCGGAACCAGGTCGACGGGCACGTGCACCTTCCGCCGACCACTGGCGACAACATCGATGTACTGTGGAGACCTCGCGCCCCACATGTTGAGCAATTCGGCGGAACGTCCACCCGGCCTCCCGCATGCCCACTATACGCCCTCGCTCAAAGTCCGTCAACTGCACATACGGTTCACGTACACGCTGTCACGGCATGCTACCAGTGTTAAAGACTGAGATGGAGCTCCGTATGCCACGGCAAACTGGCTGACACTGACTGCGGCGGTGCCAAACCGCTGCGCAGCTAGCGCCCTTCGACGGCCAACACTGCTGTTCCTGGTGTGTCCGCTGTGCCGTGCGTTTGATCATTGCTTATACAGCCCTCTGGTAGTGTCCGGAGCAAGTATGGTGGGTCTTACACACCGGCGTCAGTAGGGAGGGAATAAGGAACCAAGCCAGAAACCGGGAAAACCCATGACGTCACGAAGTGGTGGGGGGACCTCCCTCCCCTCTCCTCCAATGGCGGCTTGGCGGGAAATTCTAATGGACCAATGGCGGCCAA